>CM038673.1:484054234-484654234 GCA_021605145.1 Aegilops bicornis
TTAGAGTAGTTATTTTCTTTATTATACTAACGGATTTTATCGAGTTTTCTGTTGAGTTTTGTGTGGATGTAGTGTTCGAAGATCGAGGATGTCTCGATATGAGGAAAATGAGGAGAGGAAAGAGCTCAAGCTTGGGGATGCCCAAGGCACCCCAAGTAAATATTCAAGGAGACACAAGTGTCTAAGCTTGTGGATGCCCCGGAAGGCATCCCCTCTTTCTTCAACAAGTATCGGTATGTTTTCGGATTCGTTTCATTCATGCGATATGTGCAAATCTTGGAGCGTATTTTGCATTTAGTTTTCACTTTTCTTTTATGCACGATGCTGGTATGAGATAGTCCTTGGTTGATATATAGAATGCTCTTTGCACTTCACTTATATCTTTTGAGTATGGCTTTATAGAATGCTTCATGGGCTTCACTTATATCGTTTGAAGTTTGGATTGCCACAAGGTGCGTGCGGACATGGTCGTCGGCCCAATCCCTCTTCTACGCCATGATTTCTTGGCCATTGCTGAGGCCAACAGATTCATCCCCTTTCACCAGAAGGCTGATCTACGAAACATTATCGAAGGTTTGCTCCATGAATCACAATATTTCCCTTCTGAAGTTTCGGATCATCCGGGATGCGGTGGTCTGTACCACCTTCGAGCTTGATGAAAATGAGGTTGAGGAGCATACTGTTATTTCCTTTGTTCCTCACGATGCTGCTCTCAACATGCGCCTGACCACTTTTGGTCCGGAGGTGTGGATCCTGTATGCGGGTTTCCCCTACGATTACCAAACACAACACTACATGCACAAGTCAGTTGATTCTTTTGGTGCTTTAGTTTATTAGAATAATCCTAGAGGAGATAGGAGGCTGGTGCTTGTTAAAGTCAGAGTAATCCATTTGTGCTTAGTGCCCAAAAGTCTTGTTGTTCGTCATATAGGAGGGGCTAGGCAATGCTGGACTGTTGCAATTACTATGCTAAGGAGTAATGATTGGAATGCTCACCTGCCTGAGGTTCCTCCTGCTGGAGAAGATCCACCACCACCTGATGGTATTCCTCATCCTTTTCATGGTGAAGGTCTGAATACAGAGCAACTGTATCAACAGCAGCTGCATAACTGGATGGCTCAGAATGCAGTGGCAGATGCTGCAGCCAATGAAGATGAAAATGTGGTTGTTGATGAAGGTAATGAAACTGAGATTCACCCTGAGTGGGGGTGTGGCCACCTCCTCCTCCACAAGCACCTCCTGCTCTGTACAATTTCCAACAATGGTTGGCTGGGGAGGGGCTTCAGGTTGATCATGGTATTGTGCCACCATAGAATTTGCATGACAGCCCTGGGGCTTCCTGGAATGACTCTATCTCTGTTCCTTCAAGTTCAGACTCCAGTGCAACCATTTCTGATTCATATGTGTTAGTGCCTGTCAATCTCATGAACCAGTACTGGCCACAGAATGCTACTGGTGCTTCTTTAGCTAGCAATGAAGTCTCTGCTTTGGTCACTCCTGGGACTAGCAATGAAGTTCCTACTTTGGTAACTCCTGGGAACATTCAATTTGATCTTCCCCTCAGCCCTGAATCTGTTACTCTGCCCAATAATATGATGGAATTGTCTCTGAATTTTTCTGCTGATGGTCTACACTTGGATTTGTCCACTCAAGGTGATTTCATACCTGCTATGCTCATTAGGGATTGCATTCCCATGCTCAGGTTAAACACCTATCTTGCTACTGCTATTAATCCCATTGTGGCTTATTTTGGCCCATGGAGTGACCACTATGGCTTTCAGCAAGATTTTGTTACTTTTAAAATCACCATCTCTAAAAATGAGGGCCTTCTGACAGTGGTCTCTGCTTCCAAAACCATTGCAAATGCTTCTTCTTTAAATGTTATTATTGAAGATCTCTCTGAAGCTGTTAGCCAGGAGCTTAATGTGGATATGGCTGAGCAAGCTGCAGTCTATGAAGAAGTCTTGTCTGCACCTATGGACATGCAGATTGTTCCTGTGGGCCAAGCCCAGCAACCTCCTCCAACTGTTTCAGATTTTGCTGGCTCTTCTACAATCCTCACCCGCAAAGGCAAATCTATGGTGCCTGAATGTGCTATTGCTCTGCGTAGAAGTGCACGCACCAACAAATATGATGGTTTCAAGGTCCATCAGGTCTCAGACGGCAAGGCAAAAACTTCTAAGGTTAAACCCAGGGTGATTCCCACTGCTCTCACTATTAGGGAGGTAGATGATGCTGAGCAGATCCCGCCGCCTACACCTGTCAGGGTGATCCAGCAGATTGGCATTGTGTTGTGTGCAATTCCTACTGAAGAACTCACAGACGAAGCACTGTTGGCTTCATAGGAGGAGGAGCCCTCGGCCTCGACCTAACTTCTATTTTGCAGATCTTTACTTTATTTCAGCAATGAATCTTTTGGTAAACTGGAATGTCTTATGTTGGAACGTACGTGGGTTAAATTCTGGGGACAAGCAGTTAGCGCTTTCCAATGCGATTACCTCTAGTGGCTGTGCGGTGGTATGTTTGCAAGAAACTAAGAAACCATCATTTGATTTGTCTTTCATTAAGTCTTGCTGCCCCTGTCGCTTTGATCAATTTGCGTTTGTACTTTCTCATGGGGCTTTGGGGGGTATTGTCACCATTTGGAATAGCACTATTTTCTCGGCTGATGTACTGCTATCTGAAGATTTTGCACTGGTCACACGTTTCAGATCAACTCAATCGGCAGAATGTTGGACAATTGCCAAGGTGAGCAGAGAGAACAATTCATCCAATGGTTGTGCTCACTCAATATTCCCTCAAGTGAAGATTGGCTCTTTGTGGGTGACTTTAACTTTATACGTGCACCTGACAATCGTAATAAACTAGGAGGCAGCATTAATGACATGAACACATTTAATGATTCATTGGTTGTCAAAGCCTCATTGAATTACCTATAACAGGCCAATGTTCTTTTGGGCCCATTCTAAGATAGGTTTGTATTTCAGCCTGTTAAATGCCCGTTTACCAGTTCGACCCAATAATAGTTTTGGCCTGTTAGCGGCCTGTGGTGCATCTGGGACGTTGTCGGCCCGGTTTAACTTTCAGCCATTTAACGGCCCATGCAGACATTGGGCTATTTCTTGTCCGAAGTAACTTTAGGCCTCTTAATGGCCCGTAGTCTTCGTGGATAAATTTCAGCCCAACTGGCCTACCGGCCTGTTAATGGCCCGTGTAACAGTTGGGCCTAATTACAACCCGCGTTGAATACGGCCTGCTTACAGCCCATCTGATAATGGCCTATGACACTTTTAGGCCTATGGCCCGCATAGAGACTGGTCTGCTTAAAGCTCATAATTTTATTGGGCCAAACAGGCCCGAGATATATTTTGGCCTGTTAACTGCTCGTCCTATTTGGGCCAAACATGGGGCTTAGGCAGTTTCGGCCTGTATTGGCCCGTGAATTTTTTGGCTCAACGCTAGCCCAATCTAGGTTTTAGCCTGTTAAAAGCCCATTGTATTCTCTGGCCCAGCTGGCCAGAACTTTACTCGGCCTGTTAAAGGCGGGAAACAACCATAAGGTTTAGACCTGCTAATGGCCCAAGATGATTATAGGCCCACGTTATTGTTGGGGAACGTAGTAATTTTAAAAAAAATTCCTACGCACACGCAAGATCATGGTGATGCATAGCAACGAGAGGGGAGAGAGTTGTCCATGTACCCTCATAGACCAAAAGCGGAAGTGTTAGCACAACGCGGTTGATGTAGTCGTACGTCTTCACGATCCGGCCGATCCAAGTACCGAATGCATGGCACCTCTGAGTTCAGCACACGTTCAGCTCGATGACGTCCACGAACTCCAATCCAGCAGAGCTTCACGAGAGAGTTCCGTCAGCACGACAGCGTGATGACGGTGATGATGTTGCTACCGACGCATGGCTTCGCCTAAGCACTGCTACGATATGACCGAGGTGGAATATGGTGGAGGGGGGCACCGCACACGGCTGGGAGAGATCAATGATCAACTTGTGTGTCTAGAGGTGCCCCTGCCCTTGTATATAAAGGATGGAGGAGGGGAGGCCGGCCAGCCCCTAGGGCGCGCCAGAAGTGTGGAGTCCTACTAGGACTCCCTAGTTCTAGTAGGATTCCTCCTCCCACATGGAATAGAAAAAAGGGAAGGGAAAGGAGAAGGAAGGAAGGGGGCTCCCCCCCTCCCTAGGCCAATTCGGACCAGACCATGGGGAGGGGTGCGGCCACCTTTTGAGGCCTTTCTCTCCTTTCTCGTATGGCCCATAAGGCCCAATACGAATTCCCGTAACTCTTCGGTACTCCGAAAAATACCCGAATCACTCGGAACCTTTCCGATGTCTGAATATAGTCGTCCAATATATCGATCTTTACGTCTCGATCATTTCGAGACTCCTCATCATGTCCCCGATCTCATCCGAGACTCCAAACTACCTTCGGTACATTAAATCACATAACTCATAATACAAATCGTCACCGAACGTTAAGCGTGCGGACCCTACGGGTTCGAGAACTATGTAGACAAGACCGAGACACATCTCCGGTCAATAACCAATAGCGGAACATGTATGCTCATATTGGCTCCTACATATTCTACGAAGATCTTTATCGGTCAAACCGCATAACGACATACGTTGTTCCCTTTGTCATCGGTATGTTACTTGCCCGAGATTCGATCGTCGGTATCTCAATACCTAGTTCAATCTCATTACCGGCAAGTCTCTTTACTCGTCCGTAATGCATCATCCATAACTAACTCATTAGTCACATTGCTTGCAAGGCTTATAGTGATGTGCATTACCGAGAGGGCCCAGAGATACCTCTCTGACAATCGGAGTGACAAATCCTAATCTCGAAATACGCCAACTCAGCAAGTACCTTCGGAGACACCTGTAGATCACCTTTATAATCACCCAGTTACATTGTGACGTTTGGTAGCACACAAAGTGTTCCTCCGGTAAACGGGAGTTGCATAATCTCATAGTCATAGGAACATGTATAAGTCATGAAGAAAGCAATAGCAGCATACTAAACGATCAAGTGCTAAACTAACGGAATGGGTCATGTCAATCACATTATTCTCCTAATGATGTGATCACGTTAATCAAATGACAACTCATGTCCATGGCAAGGAAACTCAACCATCTTCGATTAACGAGCTAGTCAAGTAGAGGCATACTAGTAACACTATGTTTGTCTATGTATTCACACATGTATTATGTTTCCGGTTAATACAATTCTAGCATGAATAATAAACATTTATCATGAAATAAGGAAATAAATAATAACTTTATTATTGCCTCTAGGGAATATTTCCTTCAGTCTCCCTGTCGGCGTCAAAACCGGCGGATCTCGGGTAGGGGGTCCCGAACTGTGCGTCTAGGCGGATGGTAACAGGAGACAAGGGACACGATGTTTTTACCCAGGTTCGGGCCCTCTCGATGGAGGTAATACCCTACTCCTGCTTGATTAATATTGATGATATGGGTAGTACAAGAGTAGATCTACCACGAGATCAAGGAGGCTAAACCCTAGAAGCTAGCCTATGGTATGATTGTTGTTAGATCCACGGACTAAAACCCTCCGGTTTATATAGACATCGGATAGGTTAGGGTTACAGTAGTCGGTTACAATGGTAGGAGATCTACATATCCGTATCGCCAAGCTTGCCTTCCACGCCAAGGAAAGTCCCATCCGGACACGGACGAAGTCTTCAATCTTGTATCTTCATAGTCTTGGAGTCGGCGCGATGATAGTTCGGCTATCCGGACACCCCTAGTCCAGGACTCCTCGGTAGCCTCGAACCAGGCTTCAATGACGACGAGTCCGGCGCGCATATTGTCTTCGGCATTGCAAGGCGGTTCCTCCTCCGAATACTTCATGTAAGGTTTTGAACACCAGGATAGTGTCCGCTCGCAAAACAAGTTCCACATACCATCGTAGAGAATAACTTTTGCACAGATCTGCTGACATATTCCGGCGTGACATCACACCACGGCCAGCCTTTATATGAATCGTTTTCTTGTTCCACCTCGGTAGCGTTTAGCGGCGGTTTCTTGGCACGTCTTATCGAGCATAGATCGTGCCCCCTTGTTCCGAGATTCCCATCAATACGGACGTGGGTAACCCAAACGCGTTCGTCAAGACGCCTCCTCTATCGAAGGCGAGTCCTAATCGACCACGGGGAGGGCTCTTGGTATTCAACCTCTTTATAATGAGACCAAGGCCCTCTTCTTTTTCACACCCTCCATCGAGTTCGCCTCGCACTTCGAGTTCTAACACCCAAAGCTTCAGATTTAGGCGCTTCGGACCTTCGAAGATGTCCGGCTCCGATCAGCACGACCGCTGGATGTCTTCTTCCGTCACAGAAGAAGATGTGCTAAAGCTGCGAGACGCTAGGTATCTGACCGGCGAGATTTCGCATAGGCTGCCTGCTCCAGAGCAGGTCATTCCCACTCCCGAGCCCGGCGAGAGCGTGGTGTTCGCGTCACACTTCCTTCGGGGTTTAGGCTTCCTGACGGATCCCTTTGTGCGGGGGCTCATGTTTTATTATGGGCTGGATTTCCATGACTTGAGTCTGGAGTCCATCCTCCATATCTCGTCATTCATTGTCGTATGTGAGGCCTTCCTCCATATTACCCCTCATTTTGGATTGTGGCTCAAGACCTTCAAGGTGGAGCCGAAGATGATCGAGGGGCAACAAGCAGAGTGCGGAGGGGCGGTCATAAGCAAGTGTGCTGATGCTCCGTGGCCTGAGGGCTCTTTTCAAGAGGAACTTGGTTTGTGGCAACGGGAGTGGTTTTATATTACCGCTCCCGGGGCACCAAATGGGTGGCGCTTCACGCCTTCACTCAGTTCACCACAGCCGGGCCGGCATCATGGGTCAACAAGGGGCTCGACTGGGGCCGCCCAAGGACGTTCCTCTGCTGCAGGCCGTATTCGAGACCTCCAAGAAAGAGAGATCAATCTGGTCGCGATGGCGCAGGTTATGTTGATTCGGCGTATACGCCTGCAAGAACGTCGCCCCCTCCGTCTGTGGGAATTCAATCCGGAGGGACCACGAGCTCTCCATCATTTTGTGGGTTCGACACCGTGGAGATGTATAAATTGTTCTTGAATCACAAGAGAAGTGTCCGGACTGGCCGAGGACGCAGGGCTAAGCTGCAATCGCTTGAGATACTCAAGTAAGTAGTCTTGTAACCGGACAAGTTGTTCATTCATTTATCATATATATATGCCCTTTAAAGGAGCCGTTTCTTGAACATGAGTGGATAGCCAAGGCAAAGTTAATAAGGTGTCCGGCTCCCCTCGAGAGACCACGCCGGATCCCATCTTGACCAAGATGTTGAAGGCCGCGCCTTTTGAAGAAGGCGAAGGGGGAGCGGGGAAGCAAGCGCCTCTACGAAGGAGGCTATCAAGGAAGGAGGGATTAAAAGTCCCATCTTCGAGGAGAGAAGAGGACCGCTTGAAGATCCAGAGGTCAAGGCCTCAAAGAGGGAAAGGAATCTTCGTCGAGAGTCCGGCTGGGAAGTAACCCAGCCGCACTATTTCCCCAAGGGATCAGCCCTCCAATGAGCCGTAAGTAAAAAGAAGGGGTCTTGTAAATAAGGAACACCCCTGCATTTATTTATGAAGATAACCGAAATTGTACCTTGTAGTTCGGACCTCAGCCCTTCTCGTGAGCTCGTCTTCGGGGGATCTTCTTCCGGAGATGATGGAGAGCGAAACGCCTCCACCTGTCGCACCTTCATGTGAGGCGGACGCCCCTGAGGTGTCATCGCGGAGGGTTTCCCCGAGTCCGGCGGGGCCGGAAGGTCCGGCGCCAACTGGCGTGCCGTCAGAGGAGCTGAAGGATCTGCTCGGGCGAGCGGCTATCTCAGAAGACCACCGTGCTCTAATGGGTACGGTGATTGAAAGAATTGCATCCGCTGAGAGCGGATTGCATGAAGCCGTCAGAAGTTTACTGACGGGGTTTGAGGTACGCAAAAATGATGTACCTTCTGACAGTTATGCATGTAGAATGCGCCCTATATAGATAGTAGCCCCTGAGACTCGGTATGTTGTCAAAATTGACAGCGTGCCGAGGATCATAATCTCAGTTATAATATATCGCCGCTCCTAAATAGGTGGTGGGGCGTCCGGTGGCCAGCCGGACTGATGAATATGCCGAACTAAAGCGGCAACTTGACGAGGCGATGCGGACATCGCTCTGGTCAATAAACGGTTTGACGAGTCACAAGGTATGTGACTTCTATGCGGACACCTGGTAAGGGAGCTTGACGCCCATGCCTTGCTACTTGTATGCTTAATGCAGATGGTGCCGCTGCTGTGGAGGAGCTGCGGGCGGAACTCGCCCGAGCGAAAGAGCAAGCCAGAAATAGTAATGCGGCCGCTTTAAGGGCGACCGAAGAGCTAGAAGCCAATCGGGCTGCTCACTGCCGAAGCAAAGAGGAAATGGCCGATATGGCCAGAAAGTTGAAGAATACTACCGACCGCTGCGAGGTTCTTGAAAAATAACGTCTGCGAGCAAGAGGGCTGAAAAAGGCCGCCCGAATCCAAGGATGCCCGTTCGGCTTTGAGAGCTGCCAAGGAGGAGCTGAGTCGGGCCGGGCTATTGCGGCTGGAAAACCGTTTCTGCTGGAGGAAATATACGGATCCAAGTATGCTCGATTGGACAAGTTGTGGAGTTCGGAGGATGCTTATCCGGACTTAGCGGCGAAGCGCCGCGGACGCGATTGAGCACTTCCGAGGCGGAAGGGGCGAAGGGAACAACTATATTGGTCGCAATTCCATAGTCCGGGCGTCCTCTTCCATTGACCGATCGGTTGGCCGAATGGGCCGAGCTGAATCGATTATCCGGACTTGCCATGAAGCATGTCATGACTCATTTGTGGCCGGGCGGACCCCAGCCGAAGAGTTATTTTGGTTTAGTGCAACAGTTCCTTGGTGCGGTACCGCGTATCGACGCAATGAAGCGGTCGGCGTGTATTGAGGGAGCGCAGATGGCTCTGGCCCGTGTCAAGACATACTGGGCGGAGATGAAGGCCACCGACGTTGCATCCCAAGATTCGGACAGAAGCCGAGTACCTGCCGAGCACTATTTTGAGGAAGTCCTGCAGGGCGCTCGTTTAGTAGAGACGCAAAGGTTTCGAAGGATATTATGTTTAAATGACATGTATGATTTGTGAGAACAATGTTTCAATATAATATAAGAGCTTTTTATACTTGTGCGTTCAAGTAGTAAACTACTCCTGGCGGCGATTTATGTATATGTATATATAACCCGAAAGATGGCAGTCCTTGGCTTCAGCCCCCACGCACATAGTGCGGGGGTGTTTGCAAAGAAGGCGCTTTTTCACACTTAATCCAACGTCTTGGTCCTGTTAAGGAGGTGGTAGCGTAGCAAACTAGGCAACCGGACTATGAGGCTTTATCACTTTCACTTAGCCATAGGAGTTCGAGGGTGGGGCTACTATATAGCCCCTGGGGGCACCGCACTCTCCCAAATTCGGGGTGCGTATGTGCCTGACCGAAAAACGGTCCTTCGTTAATGCGGTGGAATTCTAAACATTCCGGTGAGTCATCGAGTGGTTGACCAGTCTCTCGCTATATCATGATAGTCAGTTTTCGGCTTTCTCTCTTGAGGTGCTCGCCCGGCGAAACGGGCACAATCGCGATAGTTCTCCGGTGCCGTTAGCCGATAGAACGGAACGCAAGGCAGCAAAACACAGGAGCCGGGCAAACCCAACATTTGACCAAAGACATGATTCGGAGCTGATGCATATAAGGCCTAACTCGAGACGCCGGATACTCCCTAAGGTATTCGGTCTTTATAAAAACGGGCAGAATAATGCCCTAAGCCCTCGGTGTCCAGTGCGCGCATAAAAATTCTGGTGCGGCCAATGCCAAAACGCCAGCCTCCTCCTCGATTATAGTAAGAAATCGGGGATGTATATCAACAAGAGACAGTAAAAAGGTTTACGCAGGTCTTAATCGAAAAGAATCCTTGCAATGGGTCCCTCTTGCACGTCTGCTTTGTGTCTCCGTTGTGCCGTATCACGGGCCGGGTGTAGCACGTTGTTCATCTGTAAAAGAGAGGAACTTAGTTTAAAAGAAAAAGGATCGTGCAAAAGATGTACTTTATATTAAATAAACGGAATACGATTCGAAGAAGTGAATAAAATTGAGCTTTATTGTCTCTTGTTGTACATGCATGCAGCCCCTTGTATGGGGAGGTATGCCGCTAGTAGGCGCCGGACTCGTCTAGCCGTGTCCGGGGTTTGAATGACCTATTCAGGTTCTTTGACTAGCGGAGCCGGATAGGTGTGGGGCTGTCAAGGCAGTCTCACGTTCTTCCATGCTCGAGTAACACTTAATACTTCCTTTTAATGAGATGATGCCGCGTGGACCGGGCATTTTAAGTGTTAGAGATGCATAATGCGGTATTGCGTTAAAGCGGGCGAAAACTTCGCGTCCCAATAGTGCTTGATGGCTACTTTTAAATGGGGCGACATGGAAGACTAACTTTTCACGACGGAAGTTGTCGGATGAACCGAACACAACTTCTAGCAGTAGGGAGCCCGTGCAATGGGCATATGGGCCTAGCATTACCCCTTTAAAGGAGGTGTTGCTATGGCGAATTTTGGTTGGGTCTATCCCCATCCTGTGGATTGTGTCCTGATATATCAGGTTTATGTCACTGCCGCCATCCATGAGGACTTGTGTAAATTGGAATCCATTGATTATAGGATCCAATATCAAGGCAGTCCATCCTGCGTTCCGGATACTTTCGTAGAGTCCTGATGGTCAAAGGTGATTGGTTTTGACAACCAGTGTTGGTACTCCGCTAGGGTAGTATGTGCGGCGCGCGTCTTAATGGGCGCCGCTCTATTTTTTCCTTTTATCACGTGAAGTGAGTTTACTAGTTTAACCTCTTGCGGGAAATTCTTTTGTTTTCCGGTGCTCTGCTTGTGGGGTTCGTCATCATCCTCGCTTGGTGTGTCGGCCCCTTGTGTTCGGCGTTGAGTCTGCCGGACTGTTTGAAGACCCAAAGAATCTCTGTGGGTATGGTTTGCGAGCCTCCCGAGTACTGTGGATTTGACATATCTTGTCCAAGATTTTGTTTAAGTTGGATAGCTCATCGCTATTGTCCTTAAGGGAAGTTTTTATTGTTCTGCCGTGAGCTTTTGAATCCGGCGTTGATCGCCGCGCTCTTTGGACCGTTCCCTTTAATCCGCGCTGGTCCTTGTTGCGCCGTGGTTTCCCATTTCCATACCTGACTTGGATGTACTTGGGTCATTGGTGCTGCATCTTGCTAGCCAGCTATCCTCTCCCGCAAAAAGCGGGTCATGAGGCTTGTTAATGCAGCCATGGTTCTCGGCTTCTCTTGGCCGAGGTGTCTCATGCAGCCATTCGCCCTGGACGTTGTGTTTGAAAGCTGCTAAGGCTTCGTCGTCCGGACAGTCGACTATTTGGTTCTTTTTGGGGAGGAACCTATTCTAGAATTTGCGGGCTGACTCTCCGGGTTGTTGAGTTATATGACTTAAATCGTCTGCATCCGGAGGACG
This sequence comes from Aegilops bicornis, assembly GCA_021605145.1. NCBI lineage: Eukaryota > Viridiplantae > Streptophyta > Magnoliopsida > Poales > Poaceae > Aegilops > Aegilops bicornis. Next base: position 484,065,808 of record CM038673.1, read on the forward strand.
GACATAAGTCCCTTGAAAATTTGTTCAAAAGCATCCTCGAGCTCTTCCCAACTTCCAATGGTATTTTCGGGAGGCCTTTGAGCCAATGCCGGGCTGGCCCTTTGAGCTTGAGGGATAAGTATTTTATGGCGTGGAGATCATCTCCTCTAGCCATGTGTATGTGGAGGATATAGTCCTCAATCCGGACCTCAGTGGTCTGTTGTTCCGTCGTATGCCTCTATGTTTACGGGTTTGAATCCCGCTGGGAATTCATGATCCAGCACCTCATCGGTGAAACACAGGGGGTGTGCGGCGCCCCTATATTTGGGTGCGCCGTGATGTTCGGATATTTGGCGTGTTGCATTGCTTTGAAGAGCTTCCTTTCTCGGCCCATAGATGGACCTTACTGGGCCATCCTTTTGATGTGAATCCTTATGCGGATCGCGTGCCGGCTTGTGTGCGGCGCCATTTGCCGCTCTCTTTTTGCCGTGGGGTCGTCCATCCGATCGGGTGGCCTTCTTATTTTTTGATTGTGGGGGCTCTATGGCCTCCTCATCAAATTCGGGCAGTAGTTTTCTCTTTGGGTAGCTCTTTGTTCGGCGACTGTCACCGTATTTGTCTGCGGTGTTGAATACTCTGCTCCATCTGATTCTGAGTGCATCTTCTGCTGCTCTATGGCTGGGTCTTTGTTGAGGCGGGACTTGGTTCGGTGTTTACGTTTGCCGTTTTGACTGCTTTTCAGGGATTTATCCTTCGTAGCGTCCCGTTGTTCCTCGTCTTCATTTCCTTTAGGTGTATCCACCATGTATACATCATGGGATGAGGTGGTTGTCCAGCATCCTATAGGAGCTGGTTCATGGTTGTCTCCTACATCGTCATCCATACCGTCGATGTCTTCGGAGTCGAAATCGAGCACGCCGTGTAAGCTTTCGGCGATGGCTCTGAAAGTGGGTGGTGGGTGGGCGTTGAATTTCTTCGTCATCCGCATCCCAACCTTCCTGAGCGTAGTCCGGCCATGGCTCTCCAGATAAAGAGAGAGACTTTAGTGAATTCAGGATGTCGCCAAAGGGCGAGTGCTGAAAGATGTCCGCGGCAGTGAACTCCATGACCAGCGCCCGATCGGATTCGATTGGCAGGGGCGCGGAGGGTTCGGAGTCTGGAGAGGAGTCCGGCACCTGGGAGTCACGGTCTTTGCAAAGGACAGGGATTGTGTTCGGCTTAATCGCCGTAGAGATTTCAGCCTCCGAGGTGGTGTCCAACCAACCATCCTCGATCGGCGAGATCGGCTCCGAATTAATGTTCAGAGCGGACACTAGTGCGGCCTCCAGACACCGCTCGGCGGCAGAGTTAGATCATGCCCATCAAGACAAGGCGGCGCTGCTTGGTGGCTCGAATCCGTCGAAGATCAAGTCTCCGCGGATGTCGGCCGTATAATTCAAGCTTCCAAATCTGACCTGAAGGCCAGGGGCGCGGCTTTCGATCTGCTCCAGATGGCCAAGTGAATTGGTCCGCAATGCAAAGCCGCCGAATACGAAGATCTGTCCGGGGAGAAAAGTCTCACCCTGGACCGCGTCGTTGTTGATGATCGAAGGAGCAATCGGGCCTATAGGTGACGACACAGAGGAACTCTCAATGAAAGCACCAATGTCGGTGTCAAAACCGGCGGATCTCGGGTAGGGGGTCCCGAACTGTGCGTCTAGGCGGATGGTAACAGGATACAAGGGACACGATGTTTTTACCAAGGTTCGGGCCCTCTCGATGGAGGTAATACCCTACTCCTGCTTGATTAATATTGATGATATGGGTAGTACAAGAGTAGATCTACCATGAGATCAAGGAGGCTAAACCCTAGAAGCTAGCCTATGGTATGATTGTTGTTCGTCCTACGGACTAAAACCCTCCGGTTTATATAGACACCGGATAGGTTAGGGTTACACAGAGTCGGTTACAATGGCAGGAGGTCTACATATCCGTATCACCAAGCTTGCCTTCCACGCCAAGGAAAGTCCCATCCGGACACGGGACGAAGTCTTCAATCTTGTATCTTCATAGTCTTGGAGTCCGTCCGCGATGATAGTTCGGCTATCCGGACACCCCCTAGTCTAGGACTCCCTCACTCCCACTTGCACTAGAGTCAATAATCTAGTTCACATCGCCATTTGGTTTAACATCAATAGTTCACATCTTTGTGTGGTTAACACTCATAGTTCACATCGACATGTGACCAACATCCAAAGGGTTTACTAGAGTCAGCAATCTAGTTCACATCGCTATGTGATTAACACCCAAAGAGTACTAAGGTGTGATCATGTTTTGCTTGTGAGATAATTTTAGTCAACGGGTCTGTCACATTCAGATCCGTAAGTATTTTGCAAATTTCTATGTCTACAATGCTCTGCACGAAGCTACTCTAGCTAATAGCTCCCACTTTCAATATGTATCTAGATCGAGACTTAGAGTCATCCTGATCGGTGTCAAGGCTTGCATCGACGTAACTCTTTACGACGAACTCTTTATCACCTCCATAACCGAGAAATATTTCCTTATTCCACTAAGGATAATTTTGACCGTTGTCCAGTGATCTACTCCTAGATCACTATTGTACTCCCTTGCTAAACTCGGTGTAGGGTATACAATAGATCTGGTACACAGCATGTCATACTTAATAGAACCTATGGCTAAGGCATAGGGAATGACTTTCATTCTCTTTCTATCTTCTGCCGTGGTCGAGCTTTGAGTCTTACTCAATTTCACACCTTGCAACACAGGCAAGAACTCTTTATTTGACAGTTCCATTTTGAACTACTTCAAAATCTTGTCAAGGTATGTACTCATTGAAATTTTTTATCAAGCGTCTTGATCTATCTCTATAGATCTTGATGCTCAATATGTAAGCAGCTTCACCGAGGTCTTTCTTTGAAGAACTCCTTTCAAATACTCCTTTATGCTATCTAGAAAATTCTACATTATTTTCGATCAACAATATGTCACTCACATATACTTATCAGAAAGGCTGTAGTGCTCCCACTCACTTTCTTGTAAATACAGGCTTCACCGCAAGTCTGTATAAAACTATATGCTTTGATCAACTCATCAAAGTGTATATTCCAACTCCGAGATGCTTGCACCAGTCCATAGATGGATCGCTGGAGCTTGCACATTTTGTTAGCACCTTTAGGATCGACAAAACCTTCTCGTTGCATCATATACAACTCTTCTTCTAGAAATCCATTCAGGAATGCAGTTTTGACATCCATTTGTCAAATTTCATAATTATAAAATGCGGCAATTGCTAACATGATTCGGACAGACTTAAGCATCGCTACGAGTGAGAAAACCTCATCGTAGTCAGCACCTTGAACTTTGTCAAAACCTTTTTCAACAAGTCTAGCTTTGTAGATAGTAACACTACTATCAGCGTCCGTCTTCCTCTTGAAGATCCATTTATTCTCAATGGCTTGCCGATCATCGAGCAAGTCAACCAAAGTCCATATTTTGTTCTCATACATGGATCCCATCTCAGATTTCATGGCCTTAAACCATTTTGTGGAATCTGGGCTCATCATCGCTTCCTCATAGTTCGTAGGTTTGTCATGGTCAAGTAACATGACTTCCAGAACAGGATTACCGTACCACTCTGGTGTGGACCGTACTCTGGTTGACCTACGAGGTTCGGTAGTAACTTGATCCGAAGTTACATGATCATCATCATTAGCTTCCTCACTAATTGGTGTAAGAGTCACAGGAACAGATTTCTGTGATGAACTACTGTAGCGACCAGACCCGAATGGATCTAGTGCTCTGTGCTCAGTGTCATCCCTGGATCAGTAATGCTGACACCACACAGTACTTCGAAGGATTTATAGCAGAGTAGCAATCACACACTTATTACATCGTTGTCCACAAGGGAACTTAATACAATAATATGGCTTAAGGCCATCTAAAGATAACAGCGGAAGGCTTGGAAGACAAGTGAGTCCATCAACTCCATCGGCATCACTGAGTATAGAACCACGACCTAACACCTTACTCGACGACTGAAAAGTGCATAACGTGAAAAGTTGCAGCCCCAAAACGGGTCAAGACATGGAATATGCCGCAATGTAACACATAGAGAACAATGAAGCAACAAGCCTATACTACATGCATATATGGCTGGTGGTAAGGCTCTACGGTTACATTTTTGCATAAAGCTGGTTTTTCCCTACATCAAAGGAATAATTTTATTTAACTATCATGGTGGTTGTTAAACATTGAGAATGATTGACAGCATCCTCAATCCCAATTAAAAAGTACTCATTAAAATCCCAATAACTTTATTATTAGAAGTAACATGTTGAGATTCACATGATATTCAAGTACTAGATACTCAAGATGTCCATAACCGGGGACACGGCTAATCATGATTAGTTTATACACTCTGCAGAGGTTTGCACTTTTCCCCACAAGACTCGATCGCCTCCGTTTGGTTTCTCGCACTACATGGTGTTTGAGAAGCGGATGACCGAGACATAGTCTTTCGAAGCGCTTAGCACCTTACATGTGGGTAGACCGTACCAACCTACATCCCCTACATCAGCCTTGCCTACCCGTAAGAGTTCGCACAACTTAGTCAACTATGCCAGAGCCCATAATTGGCTTGTGGCTGCACACGGAAGTTTCCAGTTTGAATAATCTTATGATCCCTTAGAGCACGGGTGGCGGTCCGAAGAAATCTGAGCAAGTCTTGATAGAAACCAGGTGCCTCAATCCACCCAGATGTGTGATTAGGTTGCCACCTTAAATAAACCATTAATTAACAATCTCACATCTGTCATGGATATTCACTCACCCAATCCACGACTACTAGCATAGCATGTCATGATCAAGCAAACGTAGAAGTAACTCACAAGGTTTCATAAGTAAAACAGTAATAGGTACTACCTCAATCTACTTCCCATCCCACAATTTAATTAGATCCTAAACATGCAAGTGTTTGAGGGTTTGATCTAATGCATAAACCGGGTAGTAGAAAAGGTATGATCAAAGTGTTACTTGCCTTGCCGATGATCCATGAGTCTTAGAGATTCAAGTAACAAGCGGCGACGGGTGATCTAACGCAGACAAACAACAAGCATACAATAAGTACTCATCTAATGCACAGGAAATCTCGAATAAAAGATCTAACCAGTTAGTTCAACTTAAGAACCCTGGTTGCAAAAGAATCGAATCAAATAAAGCATCGAAAGTCGGAACTCGAGAGAGAACGACTCGGTTTAGAAAACTGAAATTAGGTCAAAATTTTACAGTAGCAAAACTCTGTGTAAGTAGGTTAGTCGGAACGGCGGTTTCATAACAAAACTCCAGGCGCTTGAACCACCTGATTCCGATAAACGAGCAAGAAATAAAACAGATTTGAAAATCGGATCAGAAATCGAATCTGAAAAATAATGGATTAAATCCGATTTAAAAGAAAACGATGAACGGATTAAATAACGGACGTTCGTTAACAGAACTAATCCAACGAACGCGTTCATTGAAACGAACGGGTCGGTGAACGTTCACTAAATAAGAAAACCGAAAAAAAAAACCATCTAGGTTTTTTGAAAAAAAACCGAACATCGCAAAAAAAAAACCGGTTCGGTCTTTTAACAAAAACCGGATCGGATCGGATCGGGCGGCGAGGGCTACCTCCGGCTGCTCGCCGGGCGGGTCTAGGCCTCCTGGCTCGGGCGACGGGCGGTGGTGGCGGCGGGTCGACCGGTGGCGAGGGGCGACGAGGCGACGGCGGGTGCTCGGCTGACGGGCGGTTTTCAAGGGCGGGCGGGCGGCTCGGTGGAGGGCGGGCGGCGGCGGGCGGGTTGAGGGAGAGGAGGGGGGCGGCGGGGTTAAATAGGAGGGAGGTCCGGTGCCTTGGGGGGCACGGCGGCGGGTCCGGTGGTCCGAAGCGGACTCGGGCGGCGGCGGGCGGGCGGTGGCGGCAAGGGAGTCCTTGAGGAGGAGAGGGAGAGGAGGCGGGCGGGCGTTGGGCACTGGCTGGTCAGCCTTGGCCTGTGGGGGCGCATTTTTTTTAAAACAAAAACTAAACGGATTAAAGAAAATATCAAACGAACTCCGATTTTAATAAAATTAATTTTTCCCGACTCCTAAAAATGAGTCGAACAAAATGAACTTTAAAAACGGCAAACATGCATAAATTTTTAAAATGCTCATTTTTGCCTAAGCAAAATAAATCTTCCAAAACCAAATTTGATTTATTTATAATATCTTCATTTTTTCCTAAATGTTGGGAAAGTCATATTATTCCCTCTCTTAAGTTTTTATAGGAAAAACTTTATGAAGATAATTAAATAAATCCAATGATCCTATTTTTCATAATTTGAGAAATCCCAAATATGAAAATAATGAAACTTCCAACTCTCCGAGGGTCCTTGAGTTGCGTGAAATTTTCTAGGATCGGAAAATGCGAGAAAAATATGATATGCATGATGACCTAATGTATAACATTCCAAATTGAAAATTTGGGATGTTACAAACCTACCCCCTTAAGATGAATCTCACCCTCGAGATTCGGGTTGGCTAGAAAATAGGTGAGGGTGGTCCTTGAGCAAAACTTCCTCTCTTTCCTGTGTGGCTTCATCCTCGGTGTGGTGGCTCCAATGAACTTTGCAAAACTTGATAACCTTGCTGCGGGTAACTCTGCGGCATAATCGAGAATCTTAACCGGTTTTTCCTCATACGTCAAGTCATCCTTCAACCGAATTGCCTCCGGTGGCACTTTGTGTCTCTTAACGGTACCTCTGCTATCTCGGGTGACATTTCTTCAATCGAGAAACATGTAATACATCATGATCTCCTGACAGTCCTTCTGGTAATTCCAACTTATAAGCAACTTCTCCCATGCGTTGCAAAATCTTATACGGTCCAACGAAACGTGGTGCTAACTTTCCTTTAACTCCAAAACGCTTAACTCCTCGAAGCGGGGATACTCTGAGATATACTGCTCCAACTTCATACTCAATCGCTGGCGCTTTGAATCGGCATAGCTCTTACATTCGGATCGGGCTACCTTGAGCCTGTCTCGAATCAACTTAACTCTCTGTTCAGACTCCTTAATCAAATCTGGTCCAAACAACCGACGATCTCCGGTTTTCGTCCCATAACAACGGTGTCCTGCACCTTCTTCCATACAAAGCCTCGAAAGGTGCCATCTTCAAGCTGGTTTGGTAACTGTTGTTGTAGGAAAATTCTGCATACGGCAAATTGTCATCCCAGCTAGATCCATAATCTAGGGCACAAGCTCTCAAAGATGTCCTCCAAAATCTGATTGACTCTCTCGGTCTGTCCATCGGTCTCGTGGGTGGAAAGTCTGCATTGAATTCCAATCGGGTTCCCAATGTTTCGTGTAACCGGTTCCAAAATTTCGAGGTAAACTGGGTTCCTCTATCTGATACGATGCTCCTCGGAACTCCGTGTAAGGACACAATTCTGGTCATGTATATCTTTGCCAACTTAGCACTGCTATAGGTGGTCTTAACTGGAATAAAATGAGCTACTTGATAAGCTCTAACCATCTCCTTTGTCTGAGATTCAATTCCTTCTGTGTGAAGATGTACTTCAAACTCTTGTGATCCGTATATACTTCACAATGATTTCCAATGAGAAAATGTCTCCACGTCTTCAGGGCATGCACAACGGCTGCTAACTCCAAATCATGAGTGGCATAATTCAACTCATGGGGCTTAAGTTGTCGTGAAGCATACGAAACAACTCTTCCTTCCTGCATAAGCACTGCTCCAAGTCCTCGACGTGAAGCGTCGCAATACACCTCATAATCCTTAGTCTGATCTGGTAATATCAAAACTGGCGAGGTAACCAATCTTTTCTTCAACTCCTGAAAACTTGCCTCACAGGTCCTCGGTCCATATGAATTTATTTTCCTTCTTCAACAATTACATCATAGGCTTAGCAATACTTGAGAAATTCTCAATGAATCTTCGGTAGTATCCTGCGAGTCCAAGGAAACTCCGAATCTATCCAACTGTCGTTGGTGCTTCCCATTTGGTTACGGTCTCAACTTTTGTGGGGTCAACTGCTATCCCTTCTCCGGATATAACATGTCCGAGAAATCCAACTTCCTTTAGCCAAAACTCACATTTGCTGAACTTGGCATACAACTGGTGTTCCCTCAGATTCTCCAAAACCAATCGCAAATGTTCCTTGTGTTCCTCTTCATTCTTCGAGAAAATCAAAATGTCATCAATGAACACCACATTTAACTTATCCAAAAACTCCATAAACACTTTGTTCATCGTGTTCATGAAATAGGCTGGTGCGTTAGTCGATCCAAATGACATAACGGTATACTCGTATAGTCCATATCTCGTGGTAAATGCTGTCTTGGGTATGTCCTGCTCCCGAATCTTCAATCGATGGTACCACGATCGCAAGTCGATCTTGGAAAACACCTTGGCTCCTTGCAAGCGATCAAACAGATCATTTATCATAGGTAGTGGGTACTTGTTCTTGATTGTTACTTCATTCAATCCACGATAATCAACAACCATTCTTAACGATCCGTCCTTCTTCTCCACTAGCAAACGGGTGATCCCCAAGGTGAAGAACTTGGGCGTATAAAACCTTTATCCAAAAGCTCCTTAATCTGCTTCTTGATTTCCGCCAAATCCTGTGCTGGCATCCTATACGGTCGTTTCGATATTGGGCCTGTTCCTGGCAAAAGCTCTATCAAAAACTCAATGTCTCTATCCGGTGGCATTCCTGGCAACTCTTCCGGAAATACATCAGGAAAATCCTTCACCACTGGTACTTCTTCCTGCACCACTCCTGATAAGCAATTAACTTGCTCTCTTCTCGGCTGATGCCGTGATACATACTTAATCCTTCTTCCTTCTGGTGTGGTGAGCAAAATTGACTTTGTGGTGCAATCTATGTTTCCTCCATACCTTGATAACCAATCCATACCTAATATTACATCCAATCCTTGGGATTCGAACTATTAGGTCCGAGGGAAAACATAGTGTCCAATCCTTAATGGCGGTCGATCACACCATTTACTAGCCATGTACTGCTCCGGGTGAGGTTACTAGCATGAGTGACCTAAGGGCTTGGGTTGGTAACTTGTACTTATCCACAAATCCCTTGATATGTATGAATGCGATGCACGATGATCGAAAAGAACAAGCTGCAGTAAATGACTTAACCAAAAACTTACCGACATCGTGCATCGGGCTGATCTTCAACCTCCTCCACTTCAATGTGGTTCACTGTCCCCTATTGAAAGGGTTGGGCTTCTTTCGAGCTTCCATTGCCATTTCCATTTCCATTCGCCTATACGGACAGTCATTGGCATAATGCCCGATCTTGCGGCACTTAAAGCAAGTAATATGACTCAGTCTACTTTGGATGGTGTTGACGGGTTGGTGCGATTACATCCATTGCTTCCTCCCTTCCCGTTCCCATTCTTGGTGTTGTTATGGTTATGCGAATGACCTCCTCCATGGGTATCCTGAAACTGAATTCCTGATTTAGGGGTATAACGAGGTTTCTGCTGAGCTCCAGAGTTATACTTCCCTTGCCCATACTTCCGCTTGCGGTTCTCAATTTGTCTTTGCTTTCCTTCAATCATGAGGGCTCGGTCTACTAACTCCTGGTAGTTATTGAAGCGGCTACCATCAACGGCATCTTGAACTCATCATTCAGTCCTTCTAGAAACTTCTCTGCTTAGTTGCATCAAGAGTAACGCGTCATCCGGGGCATAACGTGCTAGTTTACTAAAGTCATCCACGCATCGCCAACAGTCCTTCCTCCTTGGCGTAAATTGCGAAACTCACGCTTCTTCATGGCCATAGCTCCTGCTTTGAAACATGGGCGGCTGAAAAGCTTGCTGAAATTGATCCCATGTGGCTGGTGTCTCTGAGGGTAAGTGGCTGTGAAATTCTCCCACCATCTTCTGCGGGTCCTTCAAGCTGATGTGCTGCAAACTTCACTCTTTCTCCATCCGTGCATCCTGCGATGGTCAGCTCCCTTCCTATCTTGCGGAGCCAGTCATCTGCTACAATTGGCTCGGTGCTACTGGAGTACACCGGCGGGTTTAGTCTAAGGAAACGAGTCAGATGATCCGCAGGTGGTGGTGGTGGTGGGTTGTTGTTGTTGTGGTTGTTGCCCTGGTTCTGCACCAATGTTTGAATCAGGGTATTCTGCTGCTGGATCAGTTGGGTGATCTCTGGCGGGAAAACGAATCCGGGGTCGCGTCTCGGAGGCATCTGATGGGTTTAGAAAAGATGAGAATTTAGAATAGAATGAGGTCTAAGGGGAATCACTACCCAAATGCACATGAGCAAATACACACAAAATCACTTCATTCAATCAAACAAGGGCTTACAACGATCTAACTATCGCAAAAGTGCGTGTACTATAATGTTTACATGGAGGAATACTACTAATATGTGGGGACTTCTACTAATTTGAACCGGTGGAAGACTCCATAATGTCCGCTCGACTTCGTCTTCAAAGTCGGGTTCACTTGGATCCGAATCGGTGTCGTCGATGTTGATGTAGTCGCTGGGCAATCGACATCTTGGTCTTCATTCTGGCGCCAACTTCTTCTTCAGTTCTTCAATCTCGTACTTAAGATCGTTATTGTGTCTTGCTAGAGCTACGCTCTCGTCCATATAGTCCTTGCGAGTTGTCTTTAGTTCTTCTTCAAGCTCGATGATCCTTCTCTTTGCATTCTGCAACTCCAACATATCATTGCACATCTGGTTCTCCTGGCGTCGAATGTGCTGGTTTAACTCCTGATGGATGCTGCAATGGATCTATCCTTCTTGGTGCTGACGACGTCCCATTTGTCATCTCGGCGTCCGCAAATCTGGTAGATTGTGTCCTTGAGGTCTTCTTGATAAACTTCTCCAATGCGTCCCATGGTGATGTGAGCTGCCATGCTCTTTCCCGGACTCCAAGTTGGTGCAATCGAAAACACTATCTATAGGCTTGGTGATTGGGGCGAATGTCCTTCTGGAATGTGAGCGTGAATCTTCGGTAGCTCCTCTTGAGCAGAGTGGCGTTGAAAGTTCCGGTGAAGCTTGGTAGTCCAATGTTCGTGTACTTGGTAACTTCCTTCAAGTGAAATCCAAAAGGTGTGCCTTCATCCGGTTGGGTGTACTTGATCTTCTGCGTCCTTCATCCTAAAGAGAGTAGAAAAGATGAGGAGTTAGAAAATGGGAAGAGAATAGTGATCTATGGCTTTATCTTAGTGGTCGTGTCCTAAAGTCGGCGTGTGCTCGATACCATTCTATGGCGACCAGGACCGAATGGATCTAGTGCTCTGTGCTCGGTGTTATCCTGGATCAAGATGTCGACACCACACAAGACTTCAAGGATTTATAGCAGTAGCAATCACACACTTATTACATCGTTGTCCACAAGGGAACTTAATACAATAATATGGCTTAAGGCCATCTAAAGATAACAATGGAAGGCTTGGAAGACAAGTGAGTCCATCAACTCCATCGGCATCACCGAGTATAGAACCACGACCTAACACCTTACTCGACGTCGAAAAAGTCTGCAACGTGAAAAGTTGCAGCCCAAAACGGTTGACACATGGAATATGCCGGCAATGTAACACATAGAGAACAATGAAGCAACAAGCCTATACTACATGCATATATGGCTGGTGGTAAGGCTCTCTGATTTACATTTTGCATAAAGCTGGTTTTTCCCTACATCAAAGGAATAATTTTATTTAACTATCATGGTGGTTGTTAAACATTGAGAATGGTTGACAACATCCTCAATCCCAATTAAAAAGTACTCATTAAAATCCCAATAACTTTATTATTAGAAGTAACATGTTGAGATTCACATGATATTCAAGTACTAGATACTCAAGATGTCCATAACCGGGGACACGGCTAATCATGATTAGTTTATACACTCTGCAGAGGTTTGCGCACTTTTCCCCACAAGACTCGATCGCCTCCGTTTGGTTTCTCGCACTACATGGTGTTTGAGAAAGCGGATGACCGAGACATAGTCTTTCGTAAGCGCTTAGCACCTTACATGTGGGTAGACCGTACCAACCTACATCCCCTACATCAGCTAGCCTACCCGTAAGAGTTCGCACAACTTAGTCAACTACGCCAGAGCCCATAATTGGCTTGTGGCTGCACACAGAAGTTTCCGGTTTGAATAATCTTATGATCCCTTAGAGCCTGGGTGGCGGTCCCAAGAAATACTGAGCAAGTCCTCGATAGAAACCAGTGCCTCAATCCACCCAGATGTGTGTTTAGGTTGCCACCTTAAATAAACCATTAATTAACAATCTCACATCTGTCATGGATATTCACTCACCCAATCCACGTCTACTAGCATAGCATGGCATGATCAAGCAAACGAGAAGTAACTCCCAAGGTTTCATAAGTAAAGCAGTGTAATAGGTACTACCTCAATCTACTTCCCATCCCACAATTTAATTAGATCCTAAACATGCATGTGTTTGAGGGTTTGATCTAATGCATATATCTGGGTAGTAGAAAAGGTATGATCAAAGTGTTACTTGCCTTGCTGATGATCCATGAGTCCTAGAGATTCAAGTAACAAGCGGCGCACTCCGGGTGATCTAACGCAGACAAACAACAAGCATACAATAAGTACTCATCTAATGCACAGGAAATCTCGAATAAAAGATCTAACCAGTTAGTTCAACTTAAGAACCACAGTTGCAAAAGAATCGAATCAAATAAAGCATCGAAAGTCGGAACCCGAGAGAGAACGACTCGGTTTAGAAAACTGAAATTAGGTCAAAATTTTACAGTAGCAAAACTCTGTGTAAGTAGGTTAGTCGAAACGGCGGTTTCATAACGAAACTCCAGGCGCTTGAATCACCTGATTCCGATAAACGAGCAAGAAATAAAACAGATTTGAAAATCGGATCGTAAATCGAATCGAAAAACAATGGATTAAATTCGATTTAAAAGAAAACGACGAACGGATTAAATAACGGACGTTAGATTAGCAGAACTAATCCAACGAACGCGTTCATTGAAACGAACGGGTCGGTGAACGTTCACTAAATAAGAAAACCGAAAAAAAATAAAAACCATCTAGGTTTTTGAAAAAAACCGAACATCGCAAAAAAAAAACCGGATCGGTCTTTTAACAAAAACCGGATCGGATCGGATCGGCGGCGAGGGGCTACCTCCGGTGGCTCGTCGGCGGGGCTCCGGCCTCCGGCGGGGTCGGGCGACGGGCGGTGGGTGGCGGGGGGGTCGACCGGGTGGCGAGGGGCGACGAGGCGACGATGGGTGCTCGGCGACGGCGGCTTTTCAAGTGGGCGGGCGGCGGCTCGGTGGAGGGCGGGCGGGCGGGCGGGTTGAGGGAGAGGAGGGGGCGGCGGGGTTAAAAGGAGGAGGTCCGTGCCTTGGGGAGGGGCACGCGGCGGGGTCCGGCGTGTCCGAAGCGGGACTCGGCGGCGGCGGGCGGCGGGCGTGAGTCCGTGGGAGGGGAGAGGGAGAGGGAGGCGGGCCGGGGCGTTGGGCCGGGGCCTGGCTGGCTGGGCCTTGGCCCAGGGGGGGGCGCGCATTTTTTTTTAAAAAACAAAAACTAAACGGATTAAAAAAATATCAAACGAACTCCAATTTTAATAAAATTAATTTTTCCCGACTCCTAAAAATGAGTCGAACAAAATGAACTTTAAAAACGGCAAACATGCATAAATTTTTAAAATGCTCATTTTTGCCTAAGCAAAATAAATCTTCCAAAACCAAATTTGATTTATTTATAATATCTTCATTTTTTCCTAAATGTTGGGAAAGTCATATTATTCCCTCTCTTAAGTTTTTATAGGAAAAACTTTATGAAGATAATTAAATAAATCCAATGATCCTATTTTTCATAATTTGAGAAATCCCAAATATGAAAATAATGAAACTTCCAACTCTCTCCGAGGGTCCTTGAGTTGCGTGAAATTTTCTAGGATCGGAAAATGCGAGAAAAATATGATATGCATGATGACCTAATGTATAACATTCCAAATTGAAAATTTGGGATGTTACAACTACTTTCCAATAAGAGAGCAGGTACAGTTACCTCATCAAGTTCTACTTTCCTCCCACTCACTTCTTTCGAGAGAAACTCCATCTCTATAAAGGATCAATTCTTAGCAACGAATGTTGCCTTTGGATTTGTGATAGAAGGTGTACCCAACTGTCTTCTTTGGGTATCCGATGAAGACACATTTCTCCGATTTGGGTTTGAGCTTATCAGGATGAAACTTTTTGCACATAAGCATCGCAACCCCAAACTTTAAGAAACGACAACTTTGGTTTCTTGCCAAACCACAGTTCATATGGTGTCGTCTCAACGGATTTAGATGGTGCCCTATATAACGTGAATGCAGTTGTCTCTAATGCATAACCCCAAAACGTTAGTGGTAAATCGGTAAGAGACATCATAGATTGCACCATATCTAATAAAGTACGGTTATGATGTTCGGACACACCATTACGCTGTGGTGTTCCAGGTGGCGTGAGTTGCAAAACTTCCGCATTGTTTCAAATCAAGACCAAACTCGTAACTCAAATATTCTTCTCCACGATCAGATCGTAGAAACTTTATTTTCTTGTTACGATGATTTCCCACTTCACTCTGAAATTATATGAACTTTTCAAATGTTTCAGACTTATGTTTCATCAAGTAGATATACCCATATCTGCTCAAATCATCTGTGAAGGTTAGAAAATAACGACACCCACCGCGAGCCTCAATATTCATCGGACCACATACATCAGTCATGAAGAAAGCAATAGCAACATACTAAACGATCAAGTGCTAAGCTAACGGAATGGGTCAAGTCAATCACATCATTCTCCTAATGATGTGACCCCGTTAATCAAATGACAACTCATGTCCATGGCTAGGAAACTCAACTATCTTCGATTAACGAGCTAGTCAAGTAGAGGCATACTAGTGACACTATGTTTGCTATGTATTCACACATGTATTATGTTTCCGGTTAATACAATTCTAGCATGAATAATAAACGTTAATCATGAAATAAGGAAATAAATAATAACTTTATTATTTCCTCAATACTAGAAAAACGGCTATAGCTAATATGGACATTAATGGTGCACCATGATGGTGCGCCATTGATATATTTTTATTAATGGCGCACCACATGAGCAGTGCGCCATTGCTATTTTTTGGGTCCATCCCCCCCACCAGACATAGCAATGGCGCACCACACCTAGGTGCGCCACTCCTATGCTACATAGTAGTGACGCACCTAGGTGTGGTGCGCCATTGCTATGTCTGGTGGGGTTGTGCCTGCGTGTGTGTGTGTGGTTAGTAATGGCGCACCAGGGAGGGTGCGCCATTACTAACGTCTCACACACACAAACACCCCCCCGTGGATCGCCTTTTAGGTTTTTAAAAAAATAAAAGAAAATGATAAAAGATTAAAAAAAAATTCAAAAAAATAGATCCCCATGTGTTATGTGTTCTAGTTGCTAGGAAAATTAACAAACATGAATTTTGAATTTTTTTGCAAAAGGTCGCCGTGTTTCGGTAAAATGGCCGTAACTTTTGCATATGACCTCCGATGAAAATGTTTTTATATGAAAAATAATCTACTCAAAAAGTTACATCCAAATTTTCTAGAATCCTCAAAAACCTAATAGAAAAAAAGTTACAATCCTTTTAAGATCTGGAGGCAAAAAAGTCGAAAAAATAAAAAAAATTAGTAGTGGCGCACCGTGGGTGTGGTGCGCCATTAGTAATTTTCCCGCCTTCCAAATTCAAAAAAATAAACAAAGTTAGTAGTGGCGCACCATGGGTGTGGTGCGCCATTACTAGTTTTTAAATTTGAAAAATAGTACTGGCGCACCACACCCATGGTGCGACTAAGTCTGTAACGCCCCAACCACTATATATATTACCTCTTCTTCCTCTTCCTCCTCCCCTCCATCACTTCTTCCCTTTTCTATCTACCTCTCCTTCCTCCTCCCCTCCTCCATGCCCCTCCCTCCTCCTTACGGCTCTCCGACGACCTCCTCCTCCCTCCTCCTCACGGCTCTCCGGCGACCTCCTCCTCCTCTCCGGTGACCTCCTCCTCCTCCTCACGGCTCTCCGATGACCTCCTCCTCCTCCTCCTCCCTCCTCCCTCCTCCTCACGGTCTCTCCTCCCTCCCTCCTCCTCCCTCTCTCCTCCCTCCTCCCTCCTCTCCTCCTCTCCTCTCTCCTCCCTCCTCCTCCCTCCTCTCCTCCCTCCTCTACTTCCAGCCACATGTGGAGCTCCCCGACACAAAGAACATACCAGATCCAGAACAAAATTCGAAAAAAATTGCAAAAAAAAATCAACCCAAATCCAGATCCATATTTCAAAATTTTAGTAGTGGCGCACCTGTTCATCTTACCAGTGGTGCACATGTTCATTGTTGTGGTATTCTCACGGGGGGTGCAGGACGACATATGCCACAAGGTGGCTTCGTGTGAGGGCAAGACTCCTGCCGGAATATCCAGGGACGGGTATGCGAGTAGCACGCGCTAGTTTACCCAGGTTCGGGGCTCTCCGAAGAGATAACACCCCTACTCTTGCATGTCTGAGTATATCTGGTACAGAGTGCTCCTGGAGTTGTATCTGAAAGCAGTGCCACAGGCATCTGGTTTCATATATGCATGTATGTGGCATGCTCTAGTGCCCGGCCATGATCATGGCTCATGGCCGTGAGCATGCGAGTGCTCATGCGTGTGTGTGTGAGAGAGTGGATGGATGGATGGATGGATGGCTATATATAGTGTGGAGCTAGCTTACTATCTAACTTATGTGGTCGTATGGGAGCAGGGGGCATGGTGGGGTGTCATGCTTGTCCCCTGGGTCACTTTCTAAATAGTGCCCAGGGACAGGGGACACTGTACATGATGGCTGGGGTGACACGTGAACAGTACCGGGTATGGTCGTCACGTCGGGGTCACGTCAGTTGCGATTGACTTCAGGCGGTTGGTGGTTGGAAGCGATCGGCAGCCAGACCGGCACTGGTGGAGTAATCGGCGGCCAATGACCCGACTGGTGGAAGCGATCGGCGACTAGCGGTGGCGCGGCAGGAACTTCGGCAGCGGCAATGACAGCGAAGGTGGTCGGCGATCGGCAGGCACGGCCGGTGGAAGCGATCGGCGACCGGCCCGGCTGGTAGTTGGACCGAGGGCTTTGCTAGCCGATGTCTTGAAATATCGTCTTGCCGTCTTGGGATACCGTCGCCAATAACTCTGACAGTAGCCCCCGAGCCTCCGGGCAACTTGGCAAAGTTGGGCGGAGGTTCCTTGGCAGGTGTTAATGTAGTCTCTGAGCCTCTGAGCGAGGAGGGGGGTTCCCCATGGAAATGATCATAAAAAATGACGAAGTTAGTCCACGCAGATATATCAAATGTTTGCTTTAAGCACTGCAAGTTTTATGCAGAGGGTGCCGATTCGGTTTCGTCCGAGCCCCCTTAATCTTTTTCGTGTTCTCTCCACTTTTTGGCTGGTGCTCTTGCTTGCCGGACAGCCGCTCTGCGGTCTGTGGCTGAAAGTGGGCCGCGAAAAGGAGTGTCTGATACTTTCAGTGCAGGAGCAGATTCAACCGAGTTGATACTTGTAAAGGAAATGGTCGGGTCGCCCTAAGCGTTTCTCTTCACGGACGTTTTTCGCGTGGGTAGCCTCCAGCGTTCACTCTTGCTAGCCGGACAGCCGATCTGCGGTCTGTGACTAAGAGTGGGCCTTTGGTACTGCACACGCTACTAAGCCGTCTGCGGGAAATAACGGCTCGAATAGCGGCCATCCTCCCGCCAACTCGCTAGCACCGAGCGAATAAAGAGTGTAACTATAATAAAAATGTGGAAATAGCCCCCGAGCATCGTTCGGGGTTATCCGTAATTGCATGATGCAAAAAATATGCGGGTGAGGAGCTCACATTGATTTTCGTGTAGTCGCGGTCATCGAAGACCGGCTGACTTCGGCCTTCAGCGGGCGTCGGCACACCAGCCGGGTGTAGGGTCCAATGGCCGGGCTTGACCGGCGGTAGCGGAATGCGGCCGAGCCGGCTTGGCGCAGCCGGCCAGGCGGCGAGGAGTTTGACAGGCGGCAGCAGGACAAAACTCTTCTCTTATGCGCAATCTTGGCGAAGCGCCAAGACTCATTGGTGTAGACCCGAGATTCGGGCCGATGCGATCGGGCGGATCTCCGGCGATCTTGTGTCTTCTTCTTCGCAGGTAGCGTCGGTACCATTGGTGTAGCCCGAGATTCGGGCCAATTGCTGAGCGTCCACTTTGTCTTCTTCTCTTTTGCCGGCTGTCGACAGCCGGACGCTTCTTCTGCACGAGCAGTCGGGTGGGCGTCCGACCTGACTTTTCTCCACCCGGCAACAATCTTTTTCCTTCTCTTTTCTCTTCGTCCGCCGGCTGCTGGTAGCCAGACGGACACGTTTCTTTTTTCTCAGCACCTGACCACTTTCTCAACCGGACGCGGTGTTCTTTTTTTTCCAGACGGCATCTTGAGTTTTCTTCTCTGGCAGCCGGATTGGGCACTCGGCCTCTTTTCCCAGACAGCCGGCTCACGCTCCAGCCGGCCGGCCCTTTTTTTCTTTTGCCAGCGCCTTTGACCTTTTCTTCTCTGTAAGCAGTCATCCGACCCCTTTTTCCTCATAGCAGCCCGCGGCAGCGGGAGCCGGCACGGCAAGCGCGCTGGGCGCAGCCAGAGGCGAGGGAGGCGGGCCGAGGCGCGGGAGAGGACGGTCGTGCGGAGGCCGGCTGCGGGGAGGCCAAGTGCTGCAGGCCGGCTGTGGGGAGTCGGGTGCTGGCGACGGGCAGAGGCCGGCTACGGGAGAGCCGGGTGCTGGCGACGGGCAGAGGCCGGCTGCGGGAGAGCCGGGCCGCGACCGCGCTCGGTGGAGGCCGGCACGAGGCGGCGCTGCCAGCCGAGCGGAGGAGGCCGGGACCGGGACCGCACGCAGGGAGGAGCGGCAAGCAGGAGCCGTGGCGGAGCAGAGCCGCGCGGACGGGGCAGGCGGAGGAGATCCCAGGGGGCCCCCGGCACGCGGGAGACGGCCGGCGCGCGCGGCCGATGCGGGGAGCCGGAGCGGGGCTACGGCGCGGCCGGGGCGCGCGAGAGCGAGGCCGGCCGAGGCCGAGGCGGGATGGCGCAGGAGGAGGCGACCCGGCAGGGGCCTGGAGCCGGCAGGCAGGCGGCTCGGGAGTCGGGAACGGACGTGGAGGTCCCGGGCGACACGGAGGGCGCGGGATGTTGCGGAGACCGGCTGCGGAGGCGACGCAGCGGCGCGGGAGGAGCCGCACCCGGCGCTGCGGTGTGGGACGAACCGGACCTGGTGCTGGTGACAAGCCGGAGCGGAGGATCCGGCACGTACGGGAGCCAAAGTCGGCGGGCGTGCAGGAGGCTGGAGCCGGAGCCGGCGCGTGCGGGCGCGCATGTCGTGGCGGACTGGCGAAGCCGGCAGGGCGGAGCACCCGGCCGCGGGCAAGGCGACCAGATGGATCCGGTGGGGAGGGCAACGCGACGACAGAGAAGATGGTCGCGGGGCGGAAGCCGGCTCGCGTGGGCGGAGCAGGCCGGAGGCGACGAGCCCGGCCCGGGGCCGAGCTGGAGGCGTTGCGGGCGTGCAAAGTCTGGAGCAGAGGAGGCCCTGGACACGGTTGACGGCATCGCCGAGGTAGCCACTCGAGGAGTTGTGCTCAGGGGTTGGGGCGGACGTGACGGAGCCTGGGTGAGCCGGGTGGCGCGCGCGCGGCCACTGGACGGCCCTGCGTGTACATGAACCAAGCTAGCTATCTTAGCTAGCATGCACGCAGTTGACTCGGTTGACTCTGCTAGCTAGCTTGCTAGGCATGAGTATGTGCACGGGGAATCTCTGGATTGCATTTGGCTAGTGCGTAACCATGGTATGGGATTATCTGGGATATGCTTATGACTCTGGCTTGACTCGCATCTAGCTAGCTGGTAGATGGTATGTGGAGGAGTGAACACGTGTTTCGGCCAGAGCAAGGCGCAACGCAGGGGGGAGCAGACGCGACGGGTGCGTGGGCGGATGCGGCCGACCGAAACGAGGCCCCGTGCGCGGCGCGCGTGCGGACGGGCAGCCGGCGTCGCAATAGTGGTGATGACGAAGAGGCGGACGGCGAGGACGCGCCGCCCCTCGTGGCCGCTCCAGGGGCATGTCGAAGTCGAGCCCCCGAGCGCTACCAGAGAGATGGCGCGACGCCGCGGCGGTGATGATGAAAAGGGTCCCGCTCGGACTGCGAAACGAGCAGCAGCGCGGTAGCATAGTACCGCCCCATGGTGGGCGCCAAATGTCGTGGTATTCTCACGGGGGGCGCAGGACGACATATGCCACAAGGTGGCTTCGTGTGAGGGCAAGACTGCTGCCGGAATATCCAGGGACGGGTATGCGAGTAGCATGCGCTAGTTTACCCAGGTTCGGGGCTCTCCGAAGAGATAACACCCCTACTCCTGCATGTCTGAGTATATCTGGTACGTATATCTGGTACAGAGTGCTCCTGGAGCTGTATCTGAAAATAGTGCCACAGACATCTGATTTCATATATGCATGTATGTGGCATGCTCTAGTGGCCGGCCATGATCATGGCTCATGGCCGTGAGCATGTGAGTGCTCATGCGTGTGTGTGTGAGAGAGTGGATGGATGGATGGATGGATGGCTATATATAGTGTGGAGCTAGCTTACTATCTAAGCTATGTGGTGGTATGGGAGCAGGGGGCATGGTGGGGTGTCATGCTTGTCCCCTAGGTCACTTCATAAATAGTGCCTAGGGACAAGGGACATTGTACATGATGGCTGGGGTGACATGTGAACTGTGCCGGGTATGGTCATCACGTCGGGGTCGCGTCAGGCTGCAGTTGACTTGAGCGGCATTTGGTTGAGCGATCGGCTGACCGGCCCGGTCTGGTGGAAGCGATTGGCGACCAATGACCGCCTGGTGGAAGCGATCGGCTGACAGCTGACCGGCGAGGGTGGCAGGCGATCGGCGGCAATGACCCGGCAGTGGAAGCGATCGGCGACCGGCGGCCCGGTAGTAGTTGGGCGAGGGCTTTGCTAACTCCGATGTCTTGAAATATCGTCTTGCCGTCTTCGAGATACCCGTCGTCAATAACTCCGACATTCATCTTACCAGTGGCGCACATGTATGGTTAGTAATGGCGCACCAGTTGGTGTGCCACTACTATCTGGATTAGTAATGGCGCACCAGAGGTGCGCCATTACTATTTGTTACTAGTGGCGTGTTAATAGTGGCGCACCATGGGTGTGCCATTAATAGGAAAAACAGGTGCACCACTAACAGCCTTTTTTCTAGTAGTGCCTCTAGGGCATATTTCCTTCAGTTTTGGCCCATATGAGTAACGAGCCGCCCTGAAGACCGACAACACTGAGATCCACTGAACCTCCCGGCCTAAATTACAGCATACCGACCATGAATAAATCTAGACTATACAACAAAGAAATTACAGCATATTACATCCCCTCGGCATCAAAGTTCGCCGCCAGTGATAATAAAGGGCAACCAGACAGTAGATTACATAAACTGAGGAGTCGCCACCAGTGGAAGTTAACAGGTGGACAAAATAATAGAGAGAACCGACAGCACTTCAGCACAGTTCAAGAAAGGTTAGCCCTACCCAGCAGCTGCATCGCAAGCAGCTTAGCAACCTGATGAGACTGCGCTTCTTTGGCCCTCATATCCACCAACTTAAGCTGCATAGCATCAATAAATGTCCTATACTTATGGTTAATCTTGCACAGAGATTGGAGTTCTTGTCGTATTTGAGCGGAAGCATGTATTTCTGCTTGAATTTCAGACTGAAGAAGTCGAACAGATTCAGGCGGCGACTTCATCGAGCTTGTGTCACTGAGTAAGTTTGACACTACATCAAGATGTGACTTCGTGGTTGTATCCCTACCCTCAATATGTTTTGCCTTCTCCTCTGGAATATGTGTTAGAGGGACAAACAATGGGTTAAATCTCACTATCATTGTGGCTGTTCTTCCTAGCAGCGGTGTTGTCACCACGAAAGAGAAACAAGTAGGTAGATAACTTGAGTTTTGCATTATAAGCATCAGGGCTGTCAATTCATCTCATTTCTTTGTCAAAAATAAAGAGACACGGTTTAAAATAGCATTAACATAATAGGAATTGTTCATAGTTAAGACGGCAAGAAATGGCATTGTGCAGGAGCGGTCAGCTTCACCAGACCACTAGATTACATATTAAGAACACAAGCATACATGTAGTTCTAAACAACGTATAAGCATGAATGGTGAGTGTACTTTCAATTTATACCATTTTAGATTGGTAAATAAAGACAAATTATTTAAATAACATTAATATAATATGGCATTGTTCATAGTTGAAACATAGCAGGATATGAAATTGTGCTGTTGTTGGTAGTCTCACCATACCACTGGATTACAGATCAAGAACACAAGCATACACATAGTGCTAAACAAGATAACTTGCTATGTTCAGTTTAATTTACATGGTACGAATAAGGAACTCGATTGTACAACTAAAGACTGAAATTGATAACGACAAACTTA
This sequence comes from Aegilops bicornis, assembly GCA_021605145.1. Taxonomy (NCBI): domain Eukaryota; kingdom Viridiplantae; phylum Streptophyta; class Magnoliopsida; order Poales; family Poaceae; genus Aegilops; species Aegilops bicornis. The sequence continues at coordinate 484,088,385 of CM038673.1, forward strand.
TGTTTATGTACTTCTACTTTATAAACTTTGAACAAGAAATTTGATGTAGACAACAAAAATAAACAGCATTTGCACTCATAGCTATCCAAATATAAACAACAAAGTTTGAAGGCTCGAGGAGAACAAACTATACATTAGTAGTGAAGACAGGCTCTATAAAGGCCTCGTCCATATTGATGGGGGGGGGGGGCAATTCAAGAAGTTTACCTCACACTCTTCTTCAAGAGTATTGCCTTTATTCTGCATTTTGTTAAGAGTAAATATAGATGTGAAAATATAGGAACAAATGGCGATTATTTAACTTAAGATGCAGAGTACAAATGTAAATACAGCATACAGGCAGAAGGCACTGACAAGAGCAATGCAGAGCTAAACTTCTTCAGTAACATTTGTTTTATTCAATATTTTGGCAAGAGTAAATGTAGATCTGATGTGTAGAAAAATGGAGGACAAGGGAAAATAAGCTGCAAAGTGTACATGAAGAACTAGCTGACAAATATAAGGACAACAGATACTTACAAGAACAATGCAGAACTAAATTTCTTCATAGGCATTGGGTTTATTCTACATTAATTTAAGCATTAATATAGATCTGATAATTTGGAGCGAGCAGTGGATAAGCAAGCTATAATGCACAATGATGTCACATAATCCACCAGGTATGAATGTAAGGATAACGATAGGACAATAGGTACTCACAAGAGCAAAGCAGCGACCAGCATAGTTGCGATATCCTACGTTTTGCGGTGCTGGTTCTATCGCCAATATATGTCGGGTGCTATGTGATTTCTCCGGTAGCACCACCTTTTTCAAGGACTTTGCTTGTACTCCTTCAGGTTCTGCAATCACCCTCTTCCTTTTGGATGTCTGAAACACAAGAACAACATTTGAATGAAAAAACATGGTATGACGTCAAATGGAATAGGTGTTGACAATGGATGGGCATGTCATCTTCACACATATCATGAGTAAACTAAGCAGATGGCGGTGCAACGAAGCAAAAGAAATGCAAGACACCTTATGCAAGATATGTGCAACTAATAAAACCTTGCCAAATTAGAACAGGCACCTTATTGGGTGAACAGGATAGGTGCTACCTCTTGATCATGCATTGGTTTTCCCTTGAAGAGGAAAGGGTGATGCAGCAAAGTAGTGTACGTATTTCCCTCGGTTCTGAGAACCAAAGTATCAATCCAGTAGGAGGTTATGCGCAAGTCACCTCGTACCTACACAAACTAATAAGAACCTTGCAACCAACGTGATAAAAGGGTTGTCAATCCCTTCACGACCACTTGCAAAAGTGAGATCTGATAGAGATAATAAGATAAATATTTTTGGTATTTTTATGATATAGATTGGAAAGTAAATATTGAAAAATAAAAGACGGAAGGAATAGTAAATTGATAGGAAAATAATATGATTAAAAATAGACCCGGGGGCCATAGGTTTCACTTGTGGCTTCTCTCAAGATAGCATAATTTACCGTGGGTGAACGAATTACTATCGAGCAATTGATAGAAAAGCACATAGTTATGAGAATATCTAGGCATGATCATGTATATAGGCATCACGCCCGTGACAAGTAGACCGAAACGATTCTGCATCTACTACTATTACTCCACACATCGACCGCTATCCAGCATGCATCTAGAGTATTAAGTTCATAAGAACAGAGTAACGCATTAGGCAAGATGACATGATGTAGAGGGATAAACTCAAGCAATATGATAAAACCCCCATCTTTTTATCCTCGATGGCAACAATACAATACGTGCCTTGCTGCCCCTGTTGTCACTGGGAAAGGACACCGCAAGATTGAACCCAAAGCTAAGCACTTCTCCCATTGCAAGAAAGATCAATCTAGTATGCCAAACCAAACTGATAATTCAAAGAGACTTGCAAAGATAATAAAAAATGCATAAAAGAATTCATAGAAAATTCAAATATTGTTCATAGATAATCTTGATCATAAACCCACAATTCATCGGATCTCGACAAACACACAACAAAAAGAATTACATCGAATAGATCTCCAAGAAGATCGAGGAGAACTTTGTATTGAGATACAAAGAGAGAGAAGAAGCCATCTAGCTAATAACTATGGACCCGAAGGTCTGTGGTAAACTACTCACACATCATCGGAGAGGCTATGGTGTTGATGTAGAAGCCCTCCGCGATCGATTCCCCCTCCGGTGAGGCCTTGGAAAAACTCCAAGATGGGGTCTCATGGGTACAGAAGGTTGCGGCTGTGGAAATAGTGTTTCGTGGTGCTCTCGGATGTTTTCAGGGTATATGAGTATATATAGGCGAAAGAAGTGGAGCCACGAGGGGCCTACGAGGGTGGGGGCGCGCCTATCCCCCCAGGGCGTGCCCTCTTGCCTCGTGGCCTCCTCGTTTCTTTCTTGACGTCCACTCCAACTCTCATGGATTGCGTTTGTTCGAAAAATAACTCTCCCGTAGGTTTCATTCCGTTTGGACTCCGTTTGATATTCCTTTTCTGCGAAACACTGAAATAGGCAAAAAACAACAATTTGCACTGGGCCTTTGGTTAGTAGGTTAGTCCCAAAAATAATATAAAAGTGCATAATAAATCCCATTAAACATACAAAACAGATAATATAATAGCATGGAACAATCAAAAATTATAGATACATTGGAGACGTATCAATAGGCCATCTGCCTTTGACTCCTTGAGCTCAGAGTAGTCATTAGGATCATATTCTGAATACGAATCTATAGGTCGGGAGCATGTGGGTTTCATTGCATCCACAATGGACCTCAATCCCTTGATGCCAAGTTTGTTACCCATTGAACTATTCCGCAATATTCTTCTGATGTGCGCATTCTTATATTCATTGTGATTACGTACAATATTTGTAAAGCATGAAAACACAAATAGTAGTGAGATTATCTTTGTAATGCAGAGGATATTATAATATAATAGAGGCTCCCAGTAAACCCTTGTGTGATATCACTGGATTCTGATGAGAGAGCCCATGTGTGCTATAGTATGGTGAGTAGATTAATATAATCTGGCACAACTACACAAAAAAAGGCTCCCTGTTGGGGGCTCCAGATGTAAGGATAGTTGGCAGATGATTGGTTCATAATATACCGTATAGAAAGTTTATTGCCAAACCATGATAACGAGAGCCTTGAGCGATGGCGAGATCGTAGTGTAGATAATAGGGTACACCATAACCACCATAAATAAATCTGGAAAGCGGAACTGGCTGGAAAACATAGGGTTTTGCCACTACTAATATGCAGCCTATCGATCACCTACAGGCCAGCTCTATTCATCTGAAGGCGCACAACTGTTACTATCATTTTAGTCTATCAAAGACCACGCGGCTCCCACCATTTCCGGGGTATTATGGCAGACCAACTCGAAGTGCGGAATCATTTAGCAGAACCGGCCCAATAGAGGTGCCGACTGCAGATGTCCCCGGCCCCCTTCGTGACAAGGAACATAATGTGCTTCCCGTACAGATCACCGCACGGGCCGCCGACCGAACCACCAGCCCCCACCGCCTGTGTTCCTCCACCACCCCCACCCACGCCCCCGCCCCCACCCGTGTCGAGTTTTCTTCGTTCAGCGAGGCCCCAACCCTGCCCCCACCCGCGTCGAGTTTTCTTCGTTCGTAGAGGCCCCACCACCGCCCCCCACAACCACCGTCCCCCACCCGAGCCCCTTCCCTTCGCACTGGCGAACTCCGGTGAGCTCTCAAAAATCGACTAACCCAATTTTGAAATTTAGTCTACTGTCATTTAACTAGTGTGGAATATAAAAGGGGAAAACCATAAGCATTGCGAGTATAGTGTTGAGCGTGCCATGGCGGATCTGAAGGTGCAAACCGAACAAAGGCAACTTCGCAGCCAATGTTTGCTTTCAACTAACAAGTAAGCGAAGGATAAGAAATCAGAGTAAAGCAATGGCGATCTATTTTCTTGCTGCGATAAATAATTGAGCAGATACGAAAGAGTACCGCCTCTGGTGCGGCTCCGTGTATGCATCTGCTGAGAATTTGACAGTGTTGCGGTAGCGATGGCTGTCGGTAGCGTGGAAGCAGATCTAGGAGGGTAGACGGTGGTGGACGAGACGGTCGTGGGAGCGGCGTCGGCAAGGTGGACGACGGCGGGGTTGAAGCGAGAGGACGGGATGCAAGGATCCCGGTTCGAAGCCGTGGATGAGAGAGGCCGATCTCTTGTAATGGACGACGGTGTCGGGGTATCGGCTCCGGCATGGTGGAGGAGGATGGCGGTGGATGGGGTGGCGGACGCATGAGGCTGGGGTGGAGAGGGTGTTTTGGCGCCCATGGAGTACGAATGGGGAAATGGAGGGAGAGAGGAAGGGGGAGCCATGTCTTCAGGGCGCGCTTGTCTCAAATGCGAGGAAATTTACAAACTTAGACCCCATTTAAAATTTCCTACATCACAACAATATTAGTCGGTTGGGGATAGGACGGTAATCTCGCATACACCGAATATTTGCCGACAAGAATTTGTTTTTGGCGTCCAACGTGTATGAATCTTGGAGGGAGTCGATTTAGGCCGAGGACACACTGTGTTTTGGTGCCCACCGTATATGAATCCGGGTGAGAGGCGGTTATGTCACGTTTTAGTGAAATTACAAACCTACCCCTATCGAAACCTATAGAAATTGAGCGGATAGGCTTTGCGTGGCAGGGATAGGCAGTAATTTCCATCTTGTAGATTTTGGTTTCGGGCGGTTACTGCGACTTTCCCCGCTTCGTTCAATTTTTTGCAGAGCAAGAGTGCACATTCACCGTGCCAACTCAATTAGAATCCAATTTGCATTCTATTTTTGTTCGGGCAGGATCCATTTTCGATTGGAATAAAATTCTATGTACATCATTTTATATATATATATATATATATACTTTCAAAATCACAACACCCTTTATACATAAATATGGTTTACAAATGGCATGATCTCAGATTCATAAGGTTGTATCCATCTTAATTTGGATTTTCAAATATTTGAAGCCACTTTATTTTGAAATCCAATGTATGCATTCCTCGCTAACTGTCTCCAATTAATGTGTGTTTCATGCGGGTTTTTATTTTTTTTACTTGTCAAACATGTATAATGTCTTTCACACACACAACATATAGTGTAATCCCGCTTAGACATTAATTGCATATAAACCATGCATTGTCTCTAATTGAAGAATCTATGGATCACTAATATTGATAAACTATATAACATTACACATGTCCCCAAATTCAAATGAATATGCATGTTTGATACACCAATTTGCGTTATGATATTATCGATGTCGTGATCTCCAGTTTAAATATTTGAATCCCCTTTAATCCAGATATTCGTCTCATATAGCTATCACTCATGCTTATTTAGGAGTATCTCTCTAGACCTATACGCGTTCATCGCCTCTCGGGTATCTCTCGTGCTACCTGTATGTCGACAATGATTTTTATCTTCGTAACACATTGACGGTACTCTCTCCCTCGACCTCCATCACTCTATCTCTCTCTAAGTATATCTCGCTCCCTGCTATGTGTCTCTAACTATGATTCTCCATGTGAAATCTCTTTCTCTCACACAAACACAAACTTGGTCTCCCGGGGTCTAATTTCTCTCTACTATTCCCCTGTGTGCCACTCGCACAGACCCTCTCACACAGAGATGTCTTTCACTCCTTAGGTATGAGGAGCTACGACTCTTCCTCTTAAATATCTCTTTATCACACACAAACACAAACTCTGTCTCCCAGGGTCTCATATCTCTCCACCATTCTCTTGTATGTCGCTCACACACACTCTCTCTCCCTAGAGATATCTTGTGTTCCCTCATATGTCTCTCTATCTATCACTCTTGTTGTGAAATATCTTTCTCTCTCGCAGACACAAAACTCCGTCTCTCGGGATCTCATTTCTCTCTGATATTTGTTTGTATGTGAGTCACATGCACCCTTTCTCCATCTCTCTCTCTCTCTCTCACACACACATAACTCAGCATTCTGATCCACTCGACTCCTATCTCTAACGCACACTAGCTAGCATCTTTATCTTTCTATTTATCTGTTTCTCCATCAACCTTCTTTCTCGCCCTCACTCTTGCTTCCTATCACGCACACTATGTATGTTTCTCTCTACATGCAGTCAAGTGCACTCTTTTTATCTTTTTCTCACACACACATAACTTCACCCTCTGAACCACCCGGCGGTCATCTCCAACACTCAAACTAGCCGATGTCCCTCTAGCTAGCATTTCCATCTCTGTATCTATCTGTAGTTTCTCCGTCAACATTTCTTTCTCGCACGCACTCTTGCTTCCTATCACCCACACTATATATGTCTCTCAATACATGCATTTATAGGTAGATCTCTTTTGCACAATCGTTGTGCCTCACTCCCTCTGCCGCCATAGATGCATGCTCCATTACGCCACTATCTCTTAAGACAAAAACACATGCTCAATTTTTGGGCCTTCTTCCCTGCACTCTCACATGCAAGCATATTGTCATACCGATCTGTCTCTCCCATGTCGTTGATCTTATGACTTATGTCTTCTTTCTTTTATCTCGATCATGCACGCGCACACACACACACACACATCCATGTATACATGTATACCTCTCGCACATGCACGTTCAAGGTCTCTATGTCTCCATACGTAGTTAATTACCATCAACCCTAACGCTACATCGAATCGTTCTCTTCTTGTGTGCACATAACTTCCGCCTGGATGGGTAAAACACACACTCACACTTAACAATCTCCTTCTAGCTACCCCCTCTCACTCTTCCCCTATATCCCCGAAACTGATAAGATCATCCTTTCGTTTAATTCCCGCCTACATGCACCATCGATATATAGTAGTCTTCCTCGGTGTCTCTCGAACAAACACGTTCTCTCGATGTCGACTCCTCTCACGCACACACACACCTTCTCTTCCCTCTCTATGGGCCTTTTCTCTCTCGCACCCCATCGTTGGTGGCCTCTGCCATACACATCACCTCTCTATGATGAAGCCACACACACTTAAATTACATCTGCCATCGAGGACCCCGCGTCACACACACACACACACACACACACACACAAACACACACACCCCACACACATGCACGCACCCCACACACACACCCCACACACACGCACGCACCCCCCCCCCACACACACTAAGACTCCATCTCACACACACACACGCACCCACCCACCCACCCAACCCCCCCCCCCCAAGACACACACGCACACACTAAGACTCCATCTCACACACACACATGCTCTAGGTGGAGCATTTTTTCCTACCAACCTTCGTCCAACCTTACCCTTATGATAAACAATCACCTTAATTTACTTGTATAACATGGACAAATTCCACTTTACTTTAGTAGTTAGCAAACTCATCATCTCTACTCTTATAAAAAACCGATTTGGTGATGATGGTGTGCCTGCCATCTTGTAATATAGACCGTCCGATCTATATCTGACGGATAGAAAGAAAACTATGATAATTTTACAAAAGATACCTGCACCTCTCTCCACATCCTTATCTCCCACAACCTCATTCTTTGAGCAAATAAAAAGGAAGTCTGGAACAATCTAGCATGGTGGCCGCTGCACGGCCGTGTGATCCATCCCCATGCCTCCTTGATCCGACCACCAGTCACCACCACGCTCCACTCCTCCTCACCTTATCTTTCATCTTTCATTTTTTCGATGAAATTCTCGAGATACCAGTTTTTCGATAAAGTTCTCAAGATATCATTAGTTTTTACACATGGGATTACTCCTGCATGGGTCAATCACAATAGGTGTTTTGGAAAAAATGCATATTGATGTTCCATGCAATGCACGAGCATCTTGCTTGTAATTATATAACGCAAATCACGAGCAGTAAGTGACATTTTTTACACAACCACGTTAACATGGCCACGTAAATCACTAGCTAAAGTGTAATACCATTATACTTATATCCCGATGCAAAAGGTTAAGTACATGTCCGAAGAGTAGAGTCGCACACACGCACTCTATCTCTCCGAATCTCACACACACACCAGTTAAGTGACGCCCACTTAAGCAGACACATATGTTACAATTTGTGCACCCGCGGGTACACGTGATGGTGCACATTCATTTAAGCCGGACGGCGAACCCAAACAGTAGCTACATTCATTCCCCTCCTGTCGCCTCTTCTCTGGTCGCCCTCGCCCGGTAGCCATGGCCCGGCCAAAGGTAACGGCATACGCCATACTCCCGTCGGAGCGGCACTTTAATCTAGAAATTTTAGTGGTCATGCAGGCATCTTTTTGTGCTAGCACTCCTATAAAATGGTTGATCGGTCGCTTCCCGCGGACTTGCGCGGGCGGTGGAAGAGGAAGGAGAAGGGAAGCGGGCTATGGAGTAATGTTTTTACCACATTTTCTTAGGATACTGAGTGCAATAATTGAGTAGTTTTGCAAACTACCAGTACTACACCTGAAACGGTTCAAAACCAATACTCCCTTGCCAGCGCGCGCTTCCCACGTGAAACGGTCAACGTCGCCCTGGAGCGTCAGTGCCGCATTAATGCTCGGCCAGAGCGGAGGCGACCTCTCACTGCGCCGGCTTTGAAGCAGCGCGACGGCCGAGAGAGCGCCGCTTCCCGGTGCACGCGACTGCTCCACGTCGAGGCTGCCCATAGTTTGGATGAGTCTCCATCATGGGGAGCCACACTAACTGCAATGATATGGATCGTTCCATCTATGAAGAACACGTGGGACTGGAACTACGAGACGGACATGTACCCAGGAGTGGACGTACGAACCTGAGTAATGTAGCGTAGTAAGTGAAGTAGAAAGGCACAAATAGTATGAACATACGTGGCATATAGCCATATAGGCATTTGTCTCTTACTACGTACCACTAAATGTTGTACGTGCAATGCACGGTGATGTTATGGAGTACGTGCGTAAGTACTCTACTACTACTATATTAATTGGAGGCACATATTAGGTTTTATATTTGTTTACGTGTATGCCCCGAGGCCTTCCAACTAGACGTGTCTTTCTCTCCGGGTCGCACTTTGTATCATTCATACCACTAGTACTACTACATGTGGTCTCCGACCCAGACGTGGAAGAAGTGGAGACGCTCTACCATGTTGTTCATGTCCCACTCCTTTCGCTGACGTGTGGGACATCCAGCATGTGCCGTGTTTGGCACTCCTTCGTCGTAAGAGTTGAAACGCTAGCATTCATCAGAAATATATATATAAATCAGCAGTGATACTATACCACATGCCGTGACAATTCCACGACAGTTGGCGCCCACCGTGGGGCCTGCGCACGGTGGTGTTGAGTTCTTGGAGGGATCTTTCTCAGGGATCGAGAGGTTCATGATCAATCCGGACGACCATGGACAGAGTCGGCAAATTTATTATTGGGAGATCAAAATTATGGTTAAATATTTTGGAGCCAGCAGATACAAGATCTGTAGAGTTGTTAGGGTTTGGCTGCGGCGCCTCACACGTTGCACGGCGACCCATTGGATTCGAGCACAGATCGGTTTGTTCGCTACAGATGAGACCGGACAAGAGTCTGATTCGATGTCACCAAGTAATCGATCCGGGTCGATTGCTTCTCCTCTTTGTGTCCACATCAGTATGGATGAAGGCTGATAATGAGTGTTTAATCCGGCTGCAAAAATCCAAGGAATCAATTAGTACTTGTACTAGTACGTGACCAAGACTAGGACTAATTGAGTACCGCATTATTTAAGTACTACTACATCTACAGCCACAAAGGCACCTACCAGATCATGGATAAAGAGTGTTTTTTCTCTGCGGTGTCCAGAGCGATCAGCAATCTGCTGGCCGTGTCCATCGAGTCCTGGTTCTAAAAAGGAAAGGGAAGAATAAGAAAAATACTACTAGTATACATCTTTGAAGGTCTAGTACAGATAAATATCGACCGGATGAGGACAGCGTCGAGACATCACAGGTCCCAAAGTTAACATGACACAGTGACCCGGAGGCTCTGTTCTAAACCGCCTGCTCCGAGCCCGTGGCGGCCCACGATTGCCGCAACATGTTCCAGCGTCTGTATTCACCGGACAAAATATACCAGGTGCTATCTTTTTATATACCTTATCAGCACATATTAAATTACTTGAGAACAATTACTCTAGCCTATATCTTTTTATACAGGACAAGTGCTCACTATAAAAGTGATGCCCCATCATTGACGGCCTTGGCGCTTAGCTGTTCTACACCGGCATCTGCGTATATCACCTTGATAAATCGGAACACAAACCGCCGCCCGTAGTCCGGTTTACATCAACGCTTGTTAACTTCGCCCGTCCGTACCACCACACCTTACAAGACCACTTCGCCCGTCCGCCACAGCCACGAGTTCATGCATCCGCGCGGTTTACAACACGAAGGACAACTTGCTCGTCCGCACCGGTTTACAACACTGTGGCCGGACCATCCGTCTGCTCGTTTGGCCGGCTCGGCCGTGATTAATTTTAGCATCACTGTGGTGATCATAAACTCCATGGCGGATAATTTCTGGCCTAACACATCAGGTGATATCCATCTAAAATATATTTTATTAGTGCATATTATTTTTGTCAAAGAGCAGTTTATCTTTGCCTTGGTACGCAATATTGTATGCAGGACAATTATTCATTATAAACGTGGTTTATACCATGGAGTGCACGCAGCGGCGGCAACGTCTGCCGGTGTTCGTCCGTGCCACATTACACGGTGAATGGACGCGTGCAAGACGCCGCCCTTACGGCCCGGTTTACATCGACTTGCCGGGACCGTGTACTGCGTTGACTTCGCCCGTCCGAACTGGTTTACAACACCGTGGCGGTTCATCTGTCCAAGCCACCTCTAATATTGTGGATGTCTCTACCGTCCATTTATTGCGGCCTGGTCTACATCAACATACCAGGCCGCACTGCTCTGCATGAGCAAGTCACAGCTTGGGTAGCCCGGTTTTCTTTCAAAATGGAGGCAAATTATCATATATTATCAACCGCCGTCTACACCGGATGGCTCAATGGGCAGGCGCACAAGTCGCCGCCACTACAGTTTGGTTAACTTAAAGTCGCCATTTGGAAGGAACCATTGGCCGAGTTGCTGACACGGCTCATACGGGATCATTTATAACCCGCCGCAGTCATCACAATCTTCTGTGGATTCACATCGTGTTATCAACACTAATGATATACAAGTTATGCGGTTTATATCGCGGTCAAATATGGAGAGTTTCAAGCCAACTCCTCGAGTCACCTTGAGACTCGGGGCTCTGATGACATGACTAAGCAAATCTTGTCGGTTCAGCAAATTTAAGAACCCGGGGCGATGGAGGAAAGATAACCCGGTCCCGGAGGCTCCGTTATTTGAAGGCCGTCGAGAAAATTTCCGGCTTAGTAAGTATATGATGATTACAAAATCGGCTCAATGAAGAAGTTTCGGATCATCGAAAGGATTCGGTTTAAAATCCGGCTCAAGGGAAGTCGGTCTCACTTTGAAGCTCTCAAGTATCCGGTTTACAATCCGGTTCAAGGGAAATATATTCTCCCACAAAGCTCTCAAGCGCTCAAAACCGGTTTAAAATGTCCGGTTCGAAAAGAATTAACTTCTCGCAAGTTCGAGTTGAAAGGCCATCAGAAAATTTCCGGCTGAAAATGAAGATTCCGGTTTACAATCCGGTTCAAGGGAAAGATGTCTCCCACAAAGCTTTGAAGCTCTCAATATCCGGTTCAAAATCCCGGTTCAAGAAGGATTTATCTCTTGTAAAAAGTTAAAGGGTGCCAAAGAGGAACTGCTGACATGATGCGCGGTCCAAACATGGGTATCATGCCTTATTGGCTTATCATATTATTGATCACTTGGGGGCTTGGTCGTATCCGAACCATAGCCACGCCTCTTGATTGGCCTAGTTCCACAACATCACTTGGGGGCTTGGTCGTGTCCGAACCAATGCAACACCTTTTGATAGGCGAAAGCCACCAGATCACTTGGGGACATGGTCAAGTCTGAACCCGATCACGCCTCTTGATCGGCCTAAGGCCATAGAGTCACTTGGGGCTTGGTCGAACCCGAACCATTGCCACGCCACTTGATCGGCATAATGCCACGGTTTCAGTTGGGGACTGGCTGACTTGAACCATAGCTACACCTTATTGGGAGCTTGGTCGTGTCCGACCATGGTAACACCATCGATCGGCTCAAGAAAGCCTCTTTTTTGCAAACGGTTTTATCATTGCCTTTGCTTCCATATTTTTCATAACTGTTATTTGATTTTGTTGCGCTTTTAAACTGACATTGTTAATCCGTTTCAAGCATCAATTACAAATTGACGGAACACGATCAAATCCTAATCCGGAGACTATCTTCCCGGTTTGATTTTATGTTGCCATCTTATTATGGAGTAAACCGGTGTTCATTAACCCGGCTTGACTTTCAATTACAAATTGTCAGTACATGATCAAATCATAATCCGGAGACTATCCGCCCGGTCTGGTTTGACTACGAGTCGCCAAGATATATATGGTTAAACCGGTGTTTATCACAACCCGATGCAGTTTTATCATAAACCGACCACGATATGAAAGGAGTTATCATTACTCAAGATTGGGGTTATCACCCTTACTACAAAAAGTTGGTAAACCAATGATGTGATTCAATGTCACGGTATGATATATTTCATTGATTATTATTAAGTGCAGCCTTGGTTATAAACCTGGGTTATATGTTGGGCATTATGACCCGTCCGTGATAAACCGCGGTGACACTTTAAACTTGTTGTATGCGAGACAGGTTGAATAAAGCATGATGATAAATTATCCGTGTTTATTAAACCGCCTGGCTTTAAGATGATAAGTCGCCAAAGATATGATGAGAAATTATCCGGTGTTTGTTAACCCGGCCTGGCTTTGGACTATAAGTCGCCAGTACCTATTTGGATTGCGCCATTGGAATCATGCGCTCATAAATCATTGGACTATATTATTCAAATCTTCAAATAGCCAACATGGCTGGATTTTATTATGGTTATCAGTAACCAGTACTATGATTAAGGTTTTCAAAGTCGCTTTAGCGCAATGGCTATTATATTATCAATGGATATGATTTATTCTACAATTGAAGGAATAGTCCGAGTCGCTGCAGGCTTACGACCCGGCACTTGGGGGCTACATTATTTAAATTGAGATTACATCAAATGTGCAAGTCTCATGTCGCTGCAAGCATGCACCATGATACTTGGGGGCTAATGCAAAGTAATTTTTTGCTCATATTATTGAAGACCCGACTCATCACATTATAATGAGTCGGCCCTTGGGGGCTACCAATTGCTCCACATCAACAATTCAAGGTACAAAGCCTTTTATGCATTATATTGAAGGGTCCACTGCTCAATTGGTAGAGCACAAGGCTCTTAACCTTGCGGACGTGAATTCAAGTCCCATGATGGGGGTTACATCATATGATGTTATTTTCATTGAAGTATATATCAAGTCCCAGCTCAATATTATCTTCTCGAGCTGGCCCTTGGGGGCTACACATCATTGCTCAAATCTACATGATTATACCTACAAAGTCCCTGCTCATTATTGCATAATGACCCGGCCCTTGGGGGCTACACTGGTTGAAGTTTTTATGAGTATAAGACAATTACAAGTCCCAGGTTGCTGCAAGCATGACAACCCGGCACTTGGGGGCTACATAATATGGAATATTCAGTTTTTACTAAGTGTATGGGATGAACAACATGGATTTCTTCTTAAGTGGCAGTATTTATATTGAAGCAAAGTCTTAAGCCACCACTTTGTTCTGCTCAAAGACTCGGGGGCTACAGGTATTATATTATTATCGAAGAAATATTGTCAAATTTTACGATTGAGCAAACTAAATTCGATCCGGCGTCACCAATCATTATGACCCTGTGGCTGCAACCCGGCGTCATTAAAAATCATGAACCGGCGTTGGCAACAATCATGAACCGGTGTCTGCAACAATCATGACTCGAAATTATCAATTTTTTTATAACCCGACAGTCTTTGGCAATGATAAAACCGGCAAGTTCTGCATCTTCAAACCGGTTGAATATCAGATGAGTATTTCAAGACCAATATTTCTTAAACCGGCGCTTTGGAAGCCGACTCAAGTGGATTATTCTTCACAATATTTTTTCTATAAGAAGCCAACATCAGCAATTTGAGTATGAAGCTGGTTATTGACCGGATTTTCTAGAAGGAGGAAATGACAAAGGACTTAAGGGCGATCGGTGCGGTCTACAAGAATTCTTAACCGGAGCACAACCTGCCAAATTTGTTCTGGAGTTTATTTTGCAGCATAAGTTTACCATGGATAAATCCAAGCTAAACTTGGGGGCTAATGTCGGGGATATACCCCGCGGTGTAAACCGGCCGAAAGTTAACCCGGCCGGACTTGGCGGTTTATTTGAGACCCCGCTGAGACTCGGCGGTTCACGACTCATTGGTAATCCGGCAGGCGGGTGCGAGGAGCGAAAAGGCCTGGTGGCCCAACGGGCGGTTCATGAAGGCTGGTTCATACTATGGTGGGCCGATTTAAGAGGAAAGGCATAAGGAATATTTGTCTTACAAGGAGTTAAGACTTTGACTTGTATCCGGTTTGTATTAGAGATAGACTAGTCCTAATCCTAATAGGACTCCACATGCAACCCGCCCTTCAACATATATAAGGAGGGCAGGGCTCCCAAAGAGGGACAAGCTACAAGCAAGAAGAAACAATCTCTAGGGCTAGACACAACTAGAGGAGAGCACATTTACTGGCGACTCCTCGTGATGATAATGAGACCTAGCCTCAAACAGCATGTAGGATTTTTACGGATGATGTTTCCCGGGGCCAAGCTGTCTAAATCCTGTCTTGTGTTGCGTCTCTCGATTCCGCTCAACCCCTCTCAAGCTACCACATAGATGCGTTGGCCTCGCGACTAAGTCCTGGCACTAAGGACATCTGCCGTGACAATTCCACGACAGTTTCCTTGCTCCCCGATATCAGAAAGAATAGTACTTCCATTCGCCAACATGTGGGACGTCGACCATCCTGGTCCACTTTCCATGCATGAAGAACTCCAAGGGAGAGTCACCCGGTCGTCGCGCCGCAGTAATAATGACTAATGAGCCATCAAACCACAGGCCCAACCTTCCCACTGTGAAGTTGCTTGGACGAAGGAACCATCATGACTTCGTTGAATTCCGCTTCTTGAAGAAAACTACTATACCAGCAGTACTGCTAGCTATAGTAGTTACTCCAGCAGAGGCCTCCTTTCGTTCATAGGATAGGAATTTTATAGGAATACGAAAATCATAGGAAGTTAGATGACATGCATCTCAATTCCTATAGAGAAAGAGATGCCATTTGATGCATAGGATAGGAATTTTTCCATTGAGTCTAGGCTAATGTATTGGTAATTTGCCCTAAAAACTACAGTAGTAAATAGTAGTACTGGTACATGCTCGTACTCTGACACAGACACACATACACACAAACTACTAGTACTACTACTTCTCACATGCTGGCCAGACACCGTCGTTCTCCTTCCCGGCTTTGTCGGCGACACCCCACCGTGCTTGGATCTCCGCCGACCTCTCCGCGGCAGCGAGTGCATCCTCTTCTTTCTTGCGGCGGCGGGCCTCTCTTTTCTTGAGTGCATTATGACTTCTCCGCTCCCTCTGTGCGGCTTTGGCCACCTCTTGCTCTACCGCCCATTCGGCCTTGGCAGCTTCAAATTCCGCCCACGTAGGTGTGAGGTCGCGAGCGGCGATGAACTTGGCACGGCGGGATGCCATCGCTTCCCTACCATTTTGTGTGTGGTCGTGGGCGACGAGGAACTCGACGCGGCGGGATGCCATTGCTTCCTTACCGGTTAGTGTGCACCGCGGTGGCATGAACGACGCTTGGTGAGAGCTCTGGGGTGGAGTGGCCGGACAACCGTATAGTGCATTGGTTTGTCAAGAGCTCAAGAACAGAAGACGAAGGAAATTTGGATTCCCCTTCAATCCTGGTAATTTCTTACCGAGTAAAATGCATTGGCGGTCATCGAACTTGTGTTGATAGCTCACTTTGATCATTATATTATACGTGATGCACACATTAGCGCACACCGTCCATAGAGGCAAGTAGCATGTACGCGTGCAGACACTCATGCTCACGCTGTCAAACCATGCTAATGCATGCACGTCGCCCTCTCAATCAATGTCCTATTCATGGCGCAACGCAAACGGCAAGCTCGTCACCTGCGTGCCCCGGCGGTGCCTGACATTACTATGTACGGAGTATGTACTATCGTGAGCAACCGATCATAGTGCCACTGCACACGAGTGTGTGTCTGATTGATTCGTCCATTACTCGTAAGTTATGCATGGTTGTGTGGTGTCTAATGGTGGTCGTCGAAGGCTAGCTGGCGACAAGACCGGTTGCATGGACGCCTGGTTGTCAATACGTGCCGCATACACTTCAAAGGCTCGTCATCCATGAGTTCACATTTTACCACCACGCCAGCGTCTGACCGCCCTGGCCTACCGAAACCCCTTCCATCGCTAGCGCGCGCTTCCCGCCTGAAACGGTCACCGTCTCTCCAGAACGTCAATGCCGCATTCACCGGACTTAACTGCAGGTGCAGTTGGTGTGTCACTGACATGCGGGCCAGATGCCCGTTGGGCCCACATGTCAGTGACCCAATGCACCTGCAGTTAAGTCACTGAAGCAGCGTCCGCATTCACGCCCAACGAACCTACTCCGGTGCCAGCCGTCCATCCGTCTGCCGCGGCTCATTGCCATTCACCCGCTATTTTAACTTGAGCCCCAGCTCCCAGCCATAGCCAAAGACCCACACTCATTCTCCTCCGGTCCCTTCCTTCTGTCGGCACCACTCCAACCATGGCCTCCTGGCGCTCCAAAGCTCTCTTGGACGTCTTGTCGCAGGAGGAGACGGCGACATCGGCGGCTCCGGCTCGGCGCGCTCCAAAGCTCTCTTGGACATACTGTTGCAGGAGCAGACGAAGGAGATCGCCGGCTCCCCCCGGCCGCCCTCCGCCGCCACTACCACTAAGCCGACGCGCGTGCGCGGGCGCAGCCGGCAGCGAGGAAGAGTAGTACACGGTAGGTCGTGTCCGCTCAGGTCTCAGGAAGGCCACCGCTCCTCCACTCAGTCGACGCCAAGCTTGGTGGGATAAACATCGGTGGTCGATTAGCTGCTTGACGGCGACGTGGAGGCGGAAATCTTCAGAACCTTGTGCTCCAGAGGAGGAGGTTATCGAGGCGGATGAGGAGGAGGCAAAGGCAATGGCCGGCTTTCTCGGGTTCATGGCCGGACATGGTGGTCGGGCGCCGGCGATCATTTAGATTAGGTTTATAGTAGGTTATAGTATGGTTTGTGCGAAATATCTAATGAATTTCGTCCAGTTTGTAGGAAAAGTTTTCGAAATGTAATGGATTTCATCCGGTTATTTGAAATTTGCTTTGTTTGCACGAATTTCGTCCGGTTAGTTCATATAGTTGTCGAAAGGTATGCAGGCAGCATTGGATGGCATCCATCAGTGTCCTCGGACAGATGCCGGTGTAAATTTGTGGGCCAGCGCTAGAGATAAACAGTGGTCCATTATTTGGCAGGGAATAGTTATCCCTCGATCAAAATCAGATCCGCTGTGTTTCGCACTCCTCCCACATAAGAGTGTAAACTCTTGCTTACATAAAAATGGAGCAAGTGGATGCCACTGTAGCACGTCATATCACTCAAACTAGCCCGCCTAACGCGCGGGAAAGCATCTCCCTCGTCATTTTGTTCTGGATTTCTATCGATCGATCGCAAGAAAATGTTTCACTTTGTAAGTTCAAAAGAAAAGGCGGCACACTTACGACTCGTACGCGTCGCACCCCCGACAGTCTGGCCCGCACACCGCTCACCAGAAGGGACACACGTTGTCTTTAAATTTCACTAACATGTGGGACTATAATTGAATAAACTGTCGATAGCCGAAATCTAATCGCTCAGCGGGTGTCGGCTGAGAAGAGAGAGACGGGGGGGGGGGGGGAAGAGATCGCCCGCCTGCCGCGCACGGACTCCAAGAAATATATAGTGATAATGTGAGGTGGGCCATGCGGGAGTCCGGACCGCTTCGAAGCCCTGCCCCCTTAGACGCCAGCTGCCCGCATTCATAGCAAATAGTACCAGTAAAATACTCGCCTATAAGCCCGCTTATCTAGAGGAGAGAGAGGCATTGACAAAGTCAAGAAGTGGGCTCTGCAAGAGCCCATCTCTACATGTGCTCCTAGGTACAAAAAACTAATTCTAAAAAAATGAGGCATAAAAAACAATTGTGTCTCAAAAAAGAAAGGTAAAAAACATTTGAGAGGAAAGAGATAGAGAGAAAGTGAGAAAAAGTTGTAACCTTTATAGCCAACCTTATAGTCAACACTATGGTAGTATTACATGAGGAAGGAGGGAGTGGTGCACATGCCAAGTTCACTGGGCTGTCGTGTTTCACACTCCTCCGTCGTAACAGTGGAGGCAATAGCTTTCATCAAAAATAAACAATGAATACTCGTTGCTCGTCCTCTATATCGAAAAAGAATACTTTCTATTCACCGACATGTGGGACGTTGACCATCCTGGTCCACCTGCCATGCACAAAATTATCCTGGTCCACCCCGGTCGTAGCGCAGGCCCAACCTTTCCCGTTGTAAGTTGGTCGGACGAAGGAACCATCATGACTTTGTTGAATTCCGCTTCTTCAAGAAAACTTATTGTGCCTGCAATACTGCTACCACACGCGAAGACTGGACGGCACTATACCATGTCATATCACTGAAACCAATGTCGGTGTACAAAAAGACGAGCACGCTTTTGTACCCCTTTACCTGTGCACGGGCAGTCAGAGCCGCGCCCACGACCACCAAGCAGAGCAAGGGAGGTGAACCAAGGTAAGACCGAAGCCCAAGATAATCAGAGCAACACCAAGGTCAAGACCACAAAGAGCAGAGGGACGAAGCAGTGTCTCCCGGCATGATCCTTGCCGGGACAGCTCGCCCCACACCAACGGAGCGAGCCACCCTTGAGCCCACGGCCGCCTAAACCGTCATCAACGTAGGGCCAGGGCTCGGTAAGGCACCTCTGTGGTGGCATGCAGATCTTTGTGAAGACATATTCAAGATCAGATGAGGATTAGAAGACGACAATCCTCGGCAAGATCCTTGCCGAGGAAGGCTGCCAGGCCCCCGGCAAAACCCTTGCCGGGGACGACAGCGTGCCACGGCAAGACCCTTGCCGGGCCACACAGCAAGACCCTTACCGGGCTACCCGACAAGGCCCTCACCAAGGACGTCGGCGGGACCACCGCCAGGCCCGCGACAACCAAGCTTCCACCACCGTTCCCATACAGCTGCTAGCCCAACCACTAGGCGGGCACCTGCGTGGCAGCATGCAGCTCCCAGGCCAACTCATCAAGCGCCTGCGTAGCGGCAGGCAGATCTTCGTGAAGGCTCCACCACCGCGCCACCTCAGCTGCCTGCCTGCCTACATGGCACCGCATGCATCACTGGCCGGGGCACGTGTCGAAGCGAGGAGGAGCTGCGACGGACGAGACGGGCCTCGCCCCCGTCCCCCAATAAAGCAAGGGGACACCTAAGCTACACATTTAATGCGTCTTGTCCTGTAATATGAGCGATAAGCTTAGGGCACTGTATGCCTTTCCACCTCCTGTGTGCCACTGTGGCAGCCCCTTCTGACTATGAAAGGAGGCCCATGGCGTACTGGAGAAGGATTCGACTCTTTCGAACCACACGCTGACCACAGCTAGTTCGAGAGCTCAAGAACTCTCAGAAATACACCCACCAAAGCAGGACTAGGGTTTTACGCATCCTCGCGGCCCGAACCTGGGTAAACGATCCTTGTGCTGTCTACTAGCCCTGCTCTCCTCGCAACCCTGCGCCCCGGCAACCGTAGTAGGGATTCTTGTGATCCCATAGGTGTCGTTCCACACCGACATCCTTGGCGCGCCAGGTAGGGGGCGCAATTGTGAGAATCTGGTCTGGTATTTGGCCTAGCAGTTCTTCATCGCTTTCGGTTTCCGAGAAGAAGGCGGCTGGAGGATCGACGCCGGCTCGGCGATAGAAAAGCTAAGTCATTCAGAGCCTTGGATTATTTCCTTTTTACACTTGAGGTTATCGTCCTCGGAGATTTCACCTATGTATGAGAAACCTGCACGCAAAGGGGCCCTCCCGCAATTGGCAACGCCCTTGTTCTGTTTCGAGTCTGCTCAACAGCTCAAAGCGGCTGCGTCGAAAGTGGCGGGGTAGCCTTCCGCACCTGGCAACGCTCTTGACTCTGACTCGAGTCAAACTCGATAGTTCGGGCGGCCGCGCTAAGGGCGGTAAGGTGGTTTGCCCGGTAGCAAGCACACCCGGCAGGCCAATGGGGATCCGTCCCCAAGATGCCGCCTTGGGTTTACGCGCCGGCGAACCTACCCAGTAACGTAGGGAGGACATACAAAGGAAAATCGAATAGGAAAATAACATGCATAATACTGAAAGTGTTGCAGAGTTATATTACATCAAATTGTTGCTGCGGTTCTAACTAGAGATAGCGATTGTCTTGGTTATGAACCTGCAGCGGCAATAAAGGACGGGATGCCTAATCCCGGCGCTGGCCCTCCACCTTCAGAATTATGCCGACACGGCTGATGATGGGCTTGATATGCTCCCTGAGCGTAGCAAGGTCAGTACCCTCCGGCAAGCTCTCCAGCGCGGCGTCGAAGTCGAGGTCGGGGTACCAGTGCGCCACCTTGGTGAGAACCTTGGTCATGGCACCCTGGCAAAGCCTCTGGGACTCCTCGGCCAGCGAGGCCGCCCGATTGGCATGGAGCCGCTCCAGAGCGCTGACGACCTTCTCAAAGAACAAGGTCAGGCTGCAATTGGCGCTCACGCTCCGCTCTGGGACATACCTCACGTCCGGCATCCCCATGATGGCCAGCTGGGTGGCGGCCTGGTTGGCGACGGTGGCGAGGCGATCGAGCCAACTGTTCTCGCCCGCCACGTGGTCCGCGAAGTTGAGGCCCTCGTTCTTCCGCAATAGCTTCTCGGCCTCCAACTCCTTGGCCAGGGCCCCCTCCCGGGATGTGGCCTCTGACAGCACCTTCTCGAGACAATCCAACTTTAGCTTGAGGTCTCTGATGGAGTTTCTGGCCTCGAAGAGCTCCCCGTCCTTGCTGACGACCGCGGCCTGCACCTCTGTCAGGGCACTGTTAAGAGTGTCCCTCTCCTGGGACAGCTTCAAGGCCTGCTCCTTCAGCACGTCGCGCTCCACCTCCAGCTCCTTCACCTTGCTGGCGTCAGCCTGGGCCTGGGCATTGAGTGCCTCTTTGTGCCTCTGCTCCAGCTCACTGGTCTGCTGCAGGACAAGCTTGTCCACCTCTGCATCCTTGCCGCGAAGCGTGGCGGCAAGCTTCTCCTTGCGTGCAGCGAGGTCCTCCTCCTGGGAGTGCAGCGCGGCCTCAGCTGTGTCTGGGCGGCTTCGCCAGCCGCGGCCAAGTTTCTCGCCGTCTCTTGAGCTTTCTCGACGTCGGCGAGCTTCATGGTGAGCTCCACGTCGCGCCTGGCCAGCTCGCCTTGGGCGGCCTTGAGCTCCTCGTGGGCCTCGCGGAACTAGTTCTGCATGTCGGCAACGCACTCCTGGAGGTCCGCGTCCGCCTTCTCCACCACCGCCGTCCTGGACTTAACTTTGTCTAGGCGGGCGCGGTGGAGCGCCTAGAGCTTCCGGAAGCTAGCGCCCATGTCATGGAGGAGCCACTCCTCCCGCGAGCCATCACCACCAACAATTGGCTCGTCGACAACTTCAAGCCCGACAGCGGCAAGCACTTCGTCGTCAAACACCTCTCCCTCGACGAGTGTCCTGGTGCTCGACACGCCAGGAAGGTGAACGAACAAGTCGTCACTCACCCTCAGGTACTTGCCGGAGCCGGAAGCAGCGGAGGAGGAAGGCTGGTCGCCAGCCTCCTCCTCCTCCTCGGCAGCAGCTCGCCCGGCCTCCCTAGCAGGCCCCTTTCCGGTCTCCTCAGCGGCGGCCTTGCCGGCCTCCCCGGCGGGCCCCGTGGCGGCGTCTCCTCGGCACCCTTGGCGGCCTCCTCCGCGGCGATCTTCTCGGCGTCCGCCTCGACGGCCTTGGCGACGTCCTCGATGACAGCGTCCACGTCCTCTGGGTTCATCGAGGAGGGGTCTGGACACCAAAGAAGGGGGTGAGGCAAGGCCAAGACCAAGAACCTGAAAGAAAAAGGAACAGGGACGATTGGCGAATGATGTACCAGTGCTGGTACCGGGCTGGGAAACAGAAGTCCCCTCCCCGCCAACATTTGGCGTCGAGGCAAAGCCGCTGGCGCCCAAGTTCTCCTCCTCCTCCTCCTCCATGTGCGTGGGCTCGGTACTTGGCGCCCTCGCCGGGGACGCCCCTCGGGGCGGCGTGGTCGATGGGGGCGGCGTGTTGGGAGTAGCCCTCTGTGGCTCCTCCGGTCGCTGCTCTCCTCCTGCACACCCGGCAAGGTCAGCACCAAAGTGTCGTGCCACTGACACGTGTCGACGGGAGAAGAGTGACGAACTTACGCTGGGGGCTATGCCGGGGGCTGCTGTCCGGGCTGCTCAACACCACCAGGGGAGCCCTCAAAGTACCAGCCGGGGGCTGGCCACTCGCCGAGACCTTGGCCCTCTTCGCTCTCTAGGCCAGCGTCTCCCCGTCCCTGCAAGGATTATGACAAAGTCAAGACAAGCAACATAGAGTGAGGAGGCAGGGATAATGAAAAGGAACCAGATGCTTACTCGTCGTCCGCCTCCTCCTCTGCCGTCTTCCTCTTCCTCCTCGGGCTAAGGGATCCATAATCGAAGCTGACCTCCGTGTCAACATCCGTCGGAGGAGAGGAAGGAGGCGCGTTTGGGCACGCTTGGATGAAGAAGGGGCGGCTGTCTTCTTCTTCACCGCGACCTTCGCCGGCTTCTTCGCCGCCACGGCCCTCGTGTGGGGCCGGGACCCCTCCAAGGTCAGCTGCGGCTGCGCAGCGCTGCCGGGCCGAACCGGCTCGCCGGAACTGGCCCGCCGCAAGACTCGCCCCCTCCCCGTAGGTGGCGTCGAGCCCGCGGTCTCGGCCTCCTCCTTCGACGACGACTCGCCAGTCACATCTTCAACCAAAGGAGCCTCGGTGCCGGCACTACTGGCTCCCCCGGCGGCTACCGCCCACCGGGTGAGCTCCGCCTCCTCCGCAGCCGTCGCGGCCTTGTCCTCCACACCGCCGGCGCTGTCGGCCTCCCTGGCAAGCTGTGCCTCCCTCGCCCTAGTGGCGATGTAGTCCAGCTCCGCCTGGGTGGTGTCCTGAACAAGCAGCCGCTCGGCGTCGGTGTTGACATACCCCTCATGCAGGGTATCAAAGAACTGCTGCACTTCGGCGTCCTCCGGCTCCTTCCAGCTCGGGTCGGGGCCATGCGTTGTAGTCCGGCATCATGGCAATGATCTCGGACCGACGTGAATTGTTGCACAACGGGACCACCCCCACCGACAGTTTGAATAGAGGCCCCTTGAGGACCTTGCCAGCCTTAGTGGCGGCCCTCGCGACCTTGCCGGTCCGCTCGACCTCGCCGTCGCGGCCCACGTCAAGCTGGAAGAGCCGCTGGCAGAAATGGGCGTGCGCCATCACCGTGAAGTTGTGGTCGAGGCCGGGGCGGAGCCGCATGATGTCAGCAGGGTTTGTGAAGAGCCAGGCTGGCCTCCCCTTGTTATGCAGAGGAGCGATCCAGCGACGGATGAAGTCCGCCCTGATCATTTCAAGGGTGAGCCCGGCCTGGGTAAGCCGGAGAATCCTGGTGATGGCAACCGTGAGCTTTCCTTCATCGGCGTTGACGTTGCTCCAATCACTTCCGCGAACCGGCGGCACCCGGCGAACTCTGCAGAACGCCAACGGGTCCTCCTCCTCGATCCAGCACCACCGGCCCCGCCATTCTTCCCACCTCTCCTTCATGGCGCTGTCCGGGTATGCTCCCCTGGATTTTGGGATCCAGGCGATGCACCCCGAGATGGCACCTCCCGTCTGGATCTGAGGGAAGAAGTAATGGCGGAAGAGCGCCGTGTTGGGGCGCACCCCGGTGAAGTCTTCGCAGAGGTGCGCGAAAAGGGCCATGCACGCCACCGCATTCGGAGTAAAATCCAGGAGGCGGAAGCCGAAGGTGTGCATAATGTCGCTGAAGAAATCGGAGAAGGGAGGACAAAGCCCACAAGAAAAATAATCAACAAAGAAGGGGTACCGATTTGGAGCAGGCTCGGCGCAGTCGGCGGGGATGACGCGCGTAGCTGGATGCCCCGAATTCCCACCCCCCCCCCCCGTCTTCACTCCCCACAGGGGCCTGAAGGAGTCCCGAAGCTCGAACATGTCAACCGTAGAGGGGAAGAAGAAGGCGGACTGCGTCCGCTGCCCCGCCAGCGTGCTCTCCGGCGGCTCCACAGCTTCGGTGCCCTTGGCCTCCCCCTTGCCCTTGGTGAATTTTGCCGCCATGGCGACTGGAGGAGGAGGGCAGGACAGAGGACAACGGAAGTGCAACGGCGGCGAGTAGGAAAGAAGCTTGGAGAAGAAGAGGAAGCCGGGAGGAGGTTTATGAGATTGGGGTTGCGTGAAGGGTAAAAGGAACATGCGCCCACAGTTATCCCGTTTTATGGGGAAGCCGCAGGGCACGCTGCCCATTTACTGCGATGTGACGCATGCGTGTGGGAACCGCCCCACACATGCCGCCCACGTCACGCACGCCCCTCCACGCTGCACCGCAAGCGCGGGTCGTGGGAAGCGGAGCGCGCGAAAAGTCTTACCGCGGTAAAAACCGCCCCGCCTGCCCGCGCACCATTTTGGGCCTGACCCAACAACATGTCGCGCTTATGTGTGGCCCAGGCCCGGGGGCTCCTGTCGGTGTACAAAAAGAGGGGCACGCTTTTGTACCCGTTTACCTGTGCACGGGCAGTCAGAGCCGCGCCCACGACCACTCCAAGCAGAGCAAGGGAGGTGAACCAAGGTA
Source organism: Aegilops bicornis (assembly GCA_021605145.1). Classification (NCBI taxonomy): domain Eukaryota; kingdom Viridiplantae; phylum Streptophyta; class Magnoliopsida; order Poales; family Poaceae; genus Aegilops; species Aegilops bicornis. The sequence continues at coordinate 484,113,454 of CM038673.1, forward strand.
AGACCGAAGCCCAAGATAATCAGAGCAACGCCAAGGTCAACACCACAAAGATCAGAGGGACGAAGCAGTTTCTCCCGGCAAGATCCTTGCCGGGACAGCTCGCCCCACACCAACGGAGCGAGCCACCCTTGAGCCCACGGCCGCCTACACCTTCATCAATGTAGGGCCAAGGCTCTGGAAAGCCCCTCTGTGGTGGCATGCAGATCTTTGTGAAGACATATTCAAGAACAGATGAGGATTAGAAGACGACGATCCTCGGTAAGATCCTTGCCGAGGAAGGTTGCCAGGCCCCCGGCAAGACCCTTGCCGGGGACGACAGCGTGCCATGGCAAGACCCTTGCCGGGCCACACGGCAAGACCCTTGCCCGGCTACCCGACAAGGCCCTCACCAAGGACGCCGGCGGGACCAGCGCCAGGCCCGCGACAACCAAGCTTCCACCCTGTTCCCATACAGTTGCCAGCCCAACCACTAGGCGGGCACCTGCGTGGCAGCATGCAGCTCCCAGGCCAACTCATCAAGCGCCTGCGTGGCGACAGGCAGATCTTCGTGAAGGCTCCACCACCGCGCCACCTCAGCTGTCTGCCTGCCTACATGGCACCGCACGCATCACTGGTCGGGGTGCATGTCGAGGTGAGGAGGAGTGGCGACGGACGGGACGGGCCTCGCCCCCGTCCCCCAACAAAGCAAGGGGACACCTAAGCTACGCATTTAATGCGTCTTGTCCTGTAATACGAGCGATAAGCTCAGGGCACTGTACGCCTTTCCACCTCCTGTGTGCCAGTGTGGCAGCCCCTTCTGACTATAAAAGGAGGCCCATGGCGTACTGGAGAAGGATTGGGCTCTTTCGAACCACACGGTGACCACAGCTAGTTCGAGAGCTGAAGAACTCTCAGAAATACACCCACCAAAGCAGGACTAGGGTTTTACACATCCTCGCGGCCCGAACCTGGGTAAACGATCCTTGTGCTGTCTACTAGCCCTGCTCTCCTCGCAACCCTGCGCACCGGCAACCGTAGTAGGGATTCTTGTGATCCCATAGGTGTCGTTCCACACCGACAACCCACTAGGCCAAACTAGCCCGCCTAGGATTTGTACTCCCTCCGTTTCAAAGTTAGTAGTACAAAGTTGAGTCATCTATTTTGGAACGGAGGGAGTACATCTCTGTACTGCTATGATTTTGTGTTGTACGTCTCTGTACTATTGCTATGATTGTCCTACCCTATGAACCAAATGTGGCATGAATGTATGATACGTCCATTTTGCATCATGCTTTTATATCGATATTTATTGCATTATGGGCTGTTATTACACATTATGTCACAATACTTATGCATATTCTCTCTTATTTTACAAGGTTTACATAAGGAGGGAGAATGCCGGCAGTTGGAATTCTGGGCTGGAAAAGGAGCAAATATTAGAGACCTATTCTGCACAACTCCAAAAGTCCTGAAACTCCATGGAAGTTATTTTTGGAAATAATGAAAAATACTGAGCGGAAGAAATACCAGAGGGGGTCCACACCCTGGCCACGAGGGTGGGGCGCGAGCCCCCTGCCTCGTGGGCCCCCTGTTGGCCCTCCATTGCCCATCTTCTGCTATATGAAGTCTTTCGTCTGAAGAAAAATCATAAGCAAGCTTTCAGGACGAGACTCCGCCACCATGAGGCGGAACCTTGGCGGAACCAATCTAGGGCTCAGGCGGAGCTGTTCTGCCGGGGACACTTCCCTCCGGAGGGGGAAATCATCGCCATTGTCATCACCAACGCTCCTCTCATCGGGAGGGGGCCAATCTCCATCAACATCTTCACCAGCACCATCTCCTCTCAAACCCTAGTTCATCTCTTGTATCCAATTCTTGTCTCTAAGTCTGAGATTGGTACCTGTAGGTTGCTAGTAGTGTTGATTACTCCTTGTAGTTGATGCTAGTTGGTTTATTTGGTGGCAGATCATATGTTCAGATCCTACATGCATATTCATACTCCTCTGATTATGAACATGAATATGCTTTGTGAGTAGTTACGTTTGTTCCTGAGGACATGGGAGAAGTCTTGCTATTAGTACTCATGTGAATTTGGTATTCGTTCGATATTTTGATGAGATGTGTGTTGTCTCTCCTCTAGTGGTGTTATGTGAACGTCGACTACATGACACTTCACTATTATTTGGGCCTAGAGGAAGGCATTGGGAAGTAATAAGTAGATGATGGGTTGCTAGAGTGACAGAAGCTTAAACCCTAGTTTATGCGTTGCTTCGTAAGGGGATGATTTGGATCCATATCTTTCATGCTATGGTTAGGATTACCTTAATACTTCTTTTGTAGTTGTTGATGCTTGCAATAGGAGTTAATCATAAGTGTGATGTTTGTCCAAGTAAGGGCAGCACTCAAGCACCGGTCCACCCACATATCAAATTATCAAAGTACCGAACGCGAATCATATGAACGTGATGAAAACTAGCTTGACGATAATTCCCATGTGTCCTCGGGAGCGCTTTTCTCTATATAAGAGTTTGTCCAGGCTTGTCCTTTGCTACAAAAAGGATTGGACCACCTTGATGCACTTTATTTACTTTTATTACTTGTTGCTCGTTATAAATTATCTTATCACAAAACTATCTGTTACCTATAATTTCAGTGCTTATGAGAATACCTTCTTTGAAAACCGCTTATCATTTCCTTCTGCTCCTCGTTGGGTTCGACACTCTTACTTATCGAAAGGACTATGATAGATCCGCTATACTTGTGGGTCATCAATGTATCGTGATCATGAATGTATCTGTGTCGACTATTGTCTGATCGATCGCTAAGCCTACAATTTTAGGAGCTTGGGCTATTGGTCGATCGACGACGGACAAGTATAAGCGTACCACGAGCTCATCAGCCCCAACGTTTCTCTTCGGTGAGTGTTTTGCAAGTGCTACAGCTAGCACAGTAGCTAGCCTATTAACACCAAGAATCATCAAACAAGCCCTGCTGATATGATAAACGGTTTGAACTTACATCTAAGCATGCGATATATTACATCAAAAGCTGGTGAGGATACATCTGTTTCCATAACTCGGAGAGGGTTCACATGATTCACTATCAAACAAAAGTAGCAAGTACCGCCCACGTAAGGCGATTGCACTAGCCCTAAGATGGTTTGATAACACGCATCGTTCTGGTAATTAAACAAAGGGCAATGCAAACTACCCTGAAGGATTAGCGCGACCAACTAATTCTTGTCATCGATCTCTCGGGCAATGACCACAGCACGGACAATGGCATGGGAATCAATCTCTGGGGCGATGTCCACAGGACTGGCCGCGGCATCGGAATCGATCTCTGGGGCGATGTCCATAGGATGGATAGCGGCATCGGAATCGATCTCCGGGGCGATGTCAACAGGACGGACCGCGGCATAAAGAACGATCTCCGGGGCGTTGTCCACAGGACGGGCCACGACATCAGAATCATCAAGGACGTCCACCGTCACCTGCACAACCCTAACATATTAGCAAGCACATTGCAAATAATCAAAAACCACAACTATGGTAAGCCATTATTTTTTACCTTGTGTAGCTCACCGGGGAATCCCATTCCTCCGGGGCCATCTCCTCGTCCTCGATGGGGGCCATCACCTTGCCAGGGGAATACTGCTTCTCAACGGCGACGATATCCTCAAACTCGCCCTTGAGCCTCGCATGGCCATTAGAGTTTCTGGGGTAGGCACGGTGGGGCCCTTGCTGTTCTTCCAACTTCCTTTGAGGAGTTCGTCCGCCAACGTCGTCAACTCTTTGGCAAGTGCTTGTTTCTTGGAGTTCTTCATCTCCATGGGTTGGCCCGCCAACATGGTCAACTCGTTGGTCGGTGCTCGCTTCCTGGAGATCGCTGTCTCCAGTGAGTTGTCCACCGGCAACTCTTTGGCTAGTGCTCCAGGATCCATCAATGAACTGACAAACAAAAAACAATCGAAAGGAAACCACAATCACAATGAAAACGGGAAAAGAATAGGCTGTGAGAATTGGTCGGTGCTTCGCAAAAATAAGATTCTTGGAATGAAAATATAGCAGCATCACTAATTCACCCACCTTTCCTTCGTCTGTACAGAAGAAAAATGGCAGAAGTGAGTAGGCTGGAGTGAGGTTTTCTTCAAGAAAGGGGAGAAAGGGCTTCAACGAGCGTTCCAGTGAAATGATGGTTGCTTCGTCCAGTCCAACTTCGAGGCCACTTCGAGGCCACTTTACCACTGCTGGTAAAGGTGGGTTTTGTGATTGACGGGTGACCGGTGAGTCTAGACCAAGGCGGAGAGGAAAACGAGAGAACTAAGTAATTATTGCATGAGTTTAATTAGGGTGGTTTTGTAAAGTTCGAGATACATTCCTCCAATCACAAAATGCCTTGGTTGATGAGATTTGAGATTTGAGCCAGTACTGCATGCGGTGTAGTCTAGTCACTTGTTGAAATATCTAGAAAGGCAAATACTCCTTTCCGGTTTACGGGGCTATACTAGCAAGTACTAGTACTACAATAGTGGGCTCAAATAGCAATTTTGTCTCATGCAAGAGCCTGGCTATATGCGTGCTCCAAGGCTCCGCACCATGCCCCACGCCCCACCCCTACACAAAGACTGCCACGCGAGCGTTCACAACTGCCACGTTCGGGTTGCGCTTGGCTCTTCGCCTCTTCGAGAAGACGAACGATGATGTTACTAGTACTTCTACAGTATCGAATCCACTGCTGCATGTCCGTCCACCGCGTGCGGTAGGGTTAGCCACCACGCCCATGGGCGAGGAAGAAGGTGTGTAGTAGTAAAATCAAGCTTATCCTCGTTGTACGAGTTGACGCGACACATCATAGCACTGGCCCCACATGGTTGCCTCTAAACTTGGCTGAAAGACCGCAATGTACAATACTCCATTTGCTGCAACCTCTAACATTTATCCCACCACAAATTAAAATATATATTCCTGTCTTGATCAGATGAGCATGCAAACTAGAATCACCAGGATGACAGGTAGGGCCAGAAGATTATTTTAATAAAAAAAACATGGAGCCGACCCCAACGATTTTAGCTTACAGGCACGGTACATGCTATCCTAGACTACTCTACAAATGAAACTGCCACACGAGGGTCCGGGCTGTGCTTGGCTCTTCGCCTCTTCGGGAAGTCGAACAATGATGGAGTACTACTGCAGTGGAGGAGTACTACAGTATGCTTCAGCCATCGACACCGATTGAACTGCTGCATGTCCACAGCGTGCGAGGGAGAGCATGTAGCGAAAGCTTCTCCTAGTCCTGCCAGCCACCACGCTCATGGGCGAGGGAGGGACGCAGCTTCATTGACTTACTGCTCCTGCCTTTGCGTCTATGACAGGTGGGTGGCCCACCTGTCATGCAGCCAAAGGCAAGTGTGGTTAAGGCGAGGGGCGTTGTAGTAATCAAACTTCTCAGTCTTGTACGAGTTCACGCGACACATCAAAGCACCACACTCGATATATTTCAATAATTTGCGTTTACCGATGCATTAGTTACTCCCTCCGTTCCTAAATATAAGTCTTTTTAGACATTTCAAATGGACTACAACATACGGATGTATGTAGAATTTTGGAGTGTAGATTCACTAATTTTGCTTCGTATGTAGTCACTTGTTGCAATCTCTAAAAAGGCTTATATTTGGAAATGGAGGGAGTACAACGCATGCATGCATGCCGTGACTTTCCTTTTGATACTTGCATGTGTTGATTTGATGCACCTTGCCAAATTTTGACTATAAATTTAACTAACCAAATGTTCATGCATGTCACAAAAAATTACATTTTGACTATGTTTGTCTTTGTTGCCACATTATTTTTGCCACACTTGCCTAACTTGAGTTGCTCAAATTGTTAGACCCACTTTGGCTTGCCTAAGGGAATCTTGCCACACTTTTTGTGTCTATGACATGTGGGGTTCACTGCTAATAAAAGAAATTCTTGTCTTAGGTGTGGCTAGAACCAAACACCCACCTAACTTGGTCAAATTTGCCTAAGGTGAGGTGTGGCTAAGTGTGGCAATATGTGGCTGGAAACCAAACAACCCCTACATCATTGAAAACTATGTTCAAATACGAATCAAACTATATAATTTTTGTTAACATGCACTAGCATTTTGTCAGTTAAATCTTTGGTCAAAATTTAGCACCAATTACAAAGGGGCCCAATAAATATTGTACTCTCACATTTTGTTTTGAGGATACTCCCACATACTCCATCCGTTCCCAAATATAAGTCTTTTTGGAGATTCTAACAAGTGACTACATACGGAGCAAAATGAACGAATCGATACTTTAAAATATGTCTACATACATCTATATGTTGTAATCCATTTGAAATGTCTAAAAAGACTTATATTTAGGAACAGAGGGAGTAGAAAATATAAATAATAATGCATGTTGGGGCAGCCCACTTTTCCGATAATTTTAGTCATGGGCTTGTTCACAATTTTTACGATGGGGTGGTTGTTCATTTAATGGAGGGTGTTGTACTAGACTTGAACGATACAAAGTGCGACCTGGCACACCGTAACACCACTTGGAATAAGAGGGTAGCTATCCAAAAAAAATCAACAACTAAAAAACGGCGACCTGGCACGTACACAATTTTAAACGATTGTTTTGATGGAGTAAAAAAGGAAAACTACCCCACTACGTATATATAGGCTGGAGCCTCCACGCTTGCTTGCTAGGGTTGCTCTATTCACACACTCTCATCCTCTCCAGATCTAAACAATATAGCGGTGGTAACACTGTCTTTCTCCCTTCAAAAACACCGTCTTTCTATCCTCACCGCTGGTTACAAATCCGGACGTATCCCCCTCCGCCGGTGAAGGGGAGGAGGGGTAACGTTTAGGCCGTCGTCGACAGCGAGGGAGGAGACCCACTGCCGGCCGCACCGTTATCTCTGGCCGAGCGCCGGCACGGGAGGTCCTCCGATCCCATCGTCGTTGCCCTAGTGTGGGCGCATCCGGCCTCCCGCCGCCCACCTATCCACATCCTAACGACCTTCAGGTATACCTTCCTTCGAAACCGCCTTAGCTCTACTTCCCCAGCTCGCTACGTCGCTACATGTGCATCATTTTCTGCCTCTCAGCCCCTCTCGATCGGATGGTCCAACATCACCTATTTTTTTCTTCTATTGTTAGAGGTAAAGCTACTTCATGGAGTCGAATCTTGTACTTGGTTCAAAAAAGAAATAAAGTGGGGGTGGGGGAATTTAGTATGTACATCAGACTTGGTACAAACAGGAAGGAAAGGGGGTGAAAGTAGTATAGACTGGTCATCCAACCGGTCTCTTGGTCGAAAAGGGAAATAGCGGGGTAACGTTGTACATAGCGGTATGACCAGGACTAGATTTGCTATCCACACATAGGAGTAGGTGGCTAGAGTGAACAAAAATGGGACCAACCCAGATATGTTTCTTGGATGTTTGTTTCTCTGGGAAACAAACTTTGAATCACCACTTTATGCCCCTATTTAGGTACATGGTCTTTGAATGCTGGTGCACCCACTGTCCCGTGCCCTTATACCAAATATTTAGTTGTTCTTAATCTAATGCCCCTGGTAAAATGAAGCCATGCCACTGTTATAAGCCATGACAAGTTTAGCCAAATGTTTTTGCCTGTAAATGATTGAGACTCTGACTGTTTCCATTGTAGCTTTTTGTGCAAACAGGGATATCCATTTCACCAGGTTGTTGTTGTTACCTTTTGGTGCACTGCACAAAACACTTGTTAAAAGAAGTGACTTTTGTGTTGTTTAACTGGAATATCATAATGGAACAGTTGATTCATTTCGGTGGAACTACACAAAGGGAGATATGTGTTCCAATCCTCATCATCCATATTGGCGCCATAACCTTCCTTTAGTTAAGAATGATATTTAATGCATGTGTTCATCTCTATTTTGCAAATCCCATGAGAAAATAATGCTATTGTTTACTACTACACTTGTACTCCCTCACTGACAAAACCAATTCAGAAATAGAAGGCCAATCACGTACTTGGTTTCACCAACTTGTGAGGAGAAAGAGAAACAGAGCATGAAGAGGAAGAAGAAGAAGAATAAACAGTGCCAAGGTGATGTTGCTGAAGCCAGAGGCCTCAGTCGAGGCCATTCAAGGGCTCCCGCAACGTCTACCTTAGATGTGAGACGATCCTCCAGGGAGCCCTTCCACTTCTGTTGTCTCTCCTGTAAGGTCACTTAATTAATTAGGAGTACTTAAGTACCACTAATTTATTGCTGCCTAAATTTCCTGTCGGAGTTAAACAAATCTTTAGTAGCACCTTATGTTGAATCATGTACGTGTGTATATTTGTCTATGGAGGTGAATCATGTGGTGGAGCAAGGATGGAATATTATTAGTGTCATGGCATAATAGTGCTATTGTTTTGCATGTCAATTTATTGCCATTGGTTTAATGAGGCAATGTTTTGCGTATTGTCCATCATGAATTTGATGCAACTATTAGAGTAATATGCTAATGTCTTTCTATCCTTTCTCACCAAGATAATGAAGGTTTCACCTTATTCCTACTTGTGCAAATAGGGATCATGTTGTGCCAATCATACATTTTAGTGGAACTACACAAGAGAATACAATGAACTATATCCCAGCCAGTGCTTTAACTCTGCTGGAAGTTCTTGATAATCTTTCGATATAATCTCCGCACTGGTAAACAAGATTGATTCCAGTGAGTGCTTTATCATCTCTTATGGGACTACATGAATAAGCTTTTTTCCTCAGGTTTGTACCGGCCTAAGGCCTTCATCCATATTAGTTTGATGTCATCTCTATTTGTATCGTGCTACTGTCATGAGAAACTCCGTTATCTTTGCACATTAAATTTTTGCAACCTATGATACATGGCAATGCTTTGAGTGTTGAGCTAATTGGCACTGATTAAATAAAAAAAATACCTCTCTTTAAGCAAGACTACTATGTTGCTAACTTTACCCATTAAGATAATGAGGTTGCTTCTATTTGTTAGTGTATGTTTCATCAACTAGTCCCACTATTACAGTAATCTCACTCTCTTAATATATGTGCCAACAGGGATGCTCGATTCTGGTGGAACTGCACAAAAACTTTGGGTGCTTCATTGCCTCGACAACTTCCTTCATTTCCTGTAAGTTGCTAATCTGGGCTTGCATTCTTCCATTGCTGTCAGTCGCTTGGCTTATCTTGGCTTCCAGTCAAAGGAAATAGTAATTGATATGCTACCTCACACAGGTTGGTACTGGTCTTTATCCTGATTATTGTGCTTGTCATATGTATTGGTAATTTGGTACTATGCTACTGTTTGCCGATTTCATAAATGAGTAACTTGGAGCCTGAACTCGCAGGCAAATCATTACATTGGGTGATTTCAGTAGAAATGCACAAAAAGATCAAATGGACAGGTACTTATGCTGCTGCTATGTGCTCCAAAGTTCACTCAGACAAGCATCGGTGTTGACAAGAAGAAGTGCCTATATTCATTCGAGTATCAACCAGTGTCAACCAGTTGTCAAATCCAAGTATTAGGAGAGTGAACGCCAAAAATATTGCTTGGCACCTAGCCCAGAAAAACGCAGTCCAGTCTTTGGTCCCAACTTGTGCCTTTTGGTTAACGGCACATATGGTAGCGAACTGTATGGCATGGAGTCTAAATATTCCAAACAAGTTGGTTGACGTGTATATTCATCTGGACTTAATCAGTCTGCATGCCAAGGATGCTCCATTTCAGTTGAACTGCACAAAAAATTTGGGTGGTTCATTTTCTCAAACGCCTCCTTTCTTGTCTGCAATGCAGAATTTTGGCGAGCTACAGGAACAAGATGAGCCAGTAAACTAGTTGGATGAAAGTAGTGGCCAAAGTTGCTCAAACCTCCCTCAGCACGAGGCCAATATTTGAGGATAAACCTACAAGCAAAGTTCAGATTGTCTATGCTACCTCTTATGTACTCGAAAGTTTACTCGTACAAGCATTAATTTTAGCAAGAAGTACCTCCGACTGAACACCATTTACCAGTATGTACCCTAGGTAATTAAAGTTTGTCCATGGATGATATTGGCTGTGATCTCAATCATTTGGATGCATAAACATACTGAACATGTGTATATCTGAATCTTTTTGTGAATTATCTATGAATATTGTCGTGTGATCTATCAATCATTTGGATGCATAGACATGCTGAACTTGTGTATATATGAATCTTTTGAGTTATAGATTGTGAATGTTGGCTATGCATATGAACGTGTCCTGTGAACCTGAGTTTGATACGAATGTTTACCTTTTCTGTTGTACTTGTGTGTGAACTTGTTAGTATGCCTACTGTGGGATTTGTGATGTGTGGGTGTCAACGGCACACCTTCTTTTCGAGAAGAATTGCACCTGCTTTGTTAGGGTAGCAACGGCGCATCAGCTCTTTTTAATCTTTTTGCTCCGTCTTCCCCCCTCCCCCTCTCAACCCCTGTCGTAATGTTTTCGGCCTCAAAACAAACATAATATTGCGTTCTTTTTGGGGCTTGATGAAAAATCAAGTGCTGGTTTCTGTAGGTTGGCCCGCCCAGCAAATGGGTTGCTGGTCCACCACGGACTGGGAGGCTAAAAATACAAGTTGTATGGTGCAGAGGCAAGTAAAAAAATGCCATCGAGAGCCATCCACTGAAGAAAAAAATCGCTCTGATGTGCTTCTTGTCATGCCGCGACCCCCTCTTTAATCCGATTAAGCTCGGGGATCTAGCTGGTATCATTTTTTTCCAGAGGGCGAACAAGTATCAGCTAGGCCTAGGTTTTGTTTTTTAACATGCGTAGCCCACGACATACGGAGACAGTGGTTTCAACTTATTTTTTGAGGTCCATACCGGCCTATGGGCTTTTTCTTAAAGATCGGCAGCCCAATGTATTTTTCTTAATAATAATGATGTCTCCAATTTATGTTTTCCCTTCTAACCACATTATATATATTTATATTATTACTATTATTGTATATTTTATAGAGACTTATATATACAATATAAAAACATCCCACGTGTTATTAACTTATAAAAGTAAATGTTTAACAGAAGTTGGGAAGGAAAATCCTGGTTGTTTTTGACTCACAGGCAAGGAAAATCCTGGTGATTGCATACAAAAGCTTGCGAAGATTTTAAGGACCAATGTAATAATAACGCACTCATTTTTATTTTCTGAAATAACTCGCTAATTTGTTAGTTATATATATATAATGTGTCGCTCCGGTTTATTTTTTGATATTAATTTCTCCTTCTAACCTAACATTATATATAGAACGAGCCCAGCTAATTCGTATATTTAAAGAAAGTGCAAATGGGCTGGGATTTATTAGAAAATACAAATGGGCCGCATTGACAGGAAATTATTTGTTCACCCAGCCCAGTAAATGGAGAAAACATGGGTTAAATATATGCCACATTTTTGCAGGCTGACATGTGGGCCAATAGGTCGAAGCCTACGCAGGGCGTTGTTAACTTGGTCAACAAATGACTATGACATCCACAACCATTGGATTTATATCCAACGGCCGGCATGCACCTTCAATCTCTCGTCCTCTTCCTCCAGCATCACCGGGACTGCCTGGTTCGGCCTCCGGCGGCTAGCGGCTCAGCTTAGCATGCATCGCTTCGAAGCGCTACCCCACCGCCGGCCAGGCTATCCCTCCACCCCTCCACACCTCCTGTTATTCTCTACCGACTGCAGCCCTACGTCGCACCAGAACCAGTTATAACCCTTATCTTCGTCTCAATCTGCGACTCCACTGCCGCGTCTTCCCATCTCCGGGTAGTTCCCGTCCAGGGCCTCGTCGTCGTCCACCGCCTTGCTACGCTCGGTGCGGCATGGTCAACAAACGAGAGTCATCGGAAGAGGACTGTACGTGGAGAGCCTGACGGTTGGAACCCACGAGGTCCAAGGTCGCATGCAAGGAAAGTTCCTCCTTATTAAACTGAAAAAAATGTTTCCTCCCCCTGACAGCTGGGACCCACCGGCTGTATCTTCGCACGAAAGGAAGTGCCTCCTTGTTATGCGAAAAAAATATTCCTCCCGTTGACAATTTGGGACCCGTCGGTTGGTGGCTGACTTGTGGGCCTACTAAGCGGGGCGTGTCTGTGAGGGCTTTGTCAGCTTAATCAACAAATGATTCTAGCAGCTGGACCGTAGGATGTTAGTCCAACATCCGTGCTCCTTTTTCAACCTCTGTTCTTGCTCATGTCTCCCGTGGGCGGCAGTGCTGTCGCGCACCCGAACCAGCCAAGTTTCCCACTCCTCTCCATCTGTGACTCCACTGCCGCGTCTTCCCCATCTCCAGGTCGTTCCAGTCTGGGGCCTCGCCGTCATCCACCGACCTTGGTGCGCTCGGCACGGTGTGGTCAACATGGTCAATAACCGAGAGTCATCGAAAGATGATCAGACGTGAGAGGTCGGCGGTGGGGACGCTGCGCCCATGGACGCATGCATGCAACTGCATCCTTTTAACCCTGAAAAATAATGTTTTCTCCCCCTGACTGCTGGGACCCACCAGCTACATCTTCGCACGCAAGGAAGTGCGTCCATATTACGGGCAAAAAAATGATTTTCCCCTGACTGCTGGGACGCACCAGCTACATATTCGCATGCAATGAAGTGCCTGACAGTTGGGACCCACCTGGTCGAAGCATACATAGCGTTATCACTCCAGTCGCAAATGTGTACGTACATACTTGTCGATCGGTCTGTTTACAGGCTGCAGCGATGAACCGTGGCCATGCAAGGAAGGGCACGTGTAGTAGTATAGGCGCGCACCTGTCGTAGTAGAGGCGCGCACGTAGCATGTACATGTACGTACAGCGGCCAGGGTGCAAGAAAGAAAATACGGCCATGTACGTACATACGGGCGGGGTCTCGAACGCCTACTCGCGCATACGTACGGCTAGGGCCCGTGTACATGTCTGGGTCGGAATGGAGAAACTGTGGCGTCGTCGTGTTCATGGGGAGGCAACAGAATGTGCCGTGTACTCGTGTTCATCGGGAGCCAACCGGCTTGGATGGAACGACCTATGGAAACGAGGCCTGGCGTACCGCAGAATGAAGGAAACGGCCTTGTGTTCGATCGGCCATGGTTGAAACGGGATCCTGTTCATCGGGAAGGGTATGGCGTACCGCAAAATGGAGGAAATGGACCTCCTACGGTCGAAACGAGGTCCTGTTGATCGAGAAGGGTGTGGCGTACCGCAAAACAGAGGAAACAGACTTATGTTGGAGCGCTACGGTCGAAACGGGGGTCCTGTTCATCCGGAGGGGGTGTGGCGTACCGCAAAACGGGACTCCACAGGATATTGTTCATCTCTACCGTCGAACTCCTCCATCCTCCACGGGCCACTGTTCATCCATCGTCGACCTCCTCCAGCCTCCACATGCGACTGTTCATCCACGGGCTCCTGTTCATCCAGCCTCCACCGCTACTCCACCGGCTACTGTTCAGCCAGCCCTCTCCACGGGGTCCTGTTCAACCACCCATCCATGGGCTACTGTTCATCCAGCCCTCCACCGGCTACAATTCAACCAGCCCTCCACCAGCTACTGTTCATCTAGCCCTCCACGGGGTCCTATTCATCCAGCCCTCCACGGGGTCCTGTTCATCCACCGGCTCGATCGATCGGGGTACTGTTCATCCAGAGGCAACAACCTCTACTACCCCGGGTTCCTGTTCATGCAACCCCCACCGGGAACTGTTCATCCAAACCCCCCAACAACGCTTACTGTTCATCCAGAGGCAGCATCGATCGGCTTGATTAGGAAGCGATGGCGAAGGAATCGCTTCGATTGGGTTGATTAACTCGTAACTGCGGTGCAATCGCTTGGGTTGATTAGAGCCCAACGCCTCGCTTCGGAGTTCGATTAGAGCCCAACGCCTCGCACACACACGCGTACGTATGAGATAAACGCGCATCGCTCGGCCCCTGACCACCCACCGTAACCGGGAACTCCCTGATATTTTCCTCGCCCTTGCTTCTACCATGGTTTTTTCCGTCATGGACGGCCCAAAAAATGTCATGCAGCTGCGTCTCTGGCCCGCCCAGGATGAAAATCCCATTTTCTATCATGATTTTTTGTCATAGAAGTAGGACCCCACCACATCTATGATGATACCGGGTTTTGTCACAATTATCGTCGTAGAAGTTTCATAAGTATGACAGGAAAAAATTGTTCGGCCGAAAATGTCACGGATGTGTCTTTTTTTTGTAGTGGGGTGAAAGTGCAACTATCCCTGGGTGGTTTAGGTAATTCCTAACAACATATAGCTCATTGAGCTAATGCTATTTCAAGATCAATATTTCAGGAAAGCTCAATGATTGGCATGGCATGGATGAGAAAAGTGGACCCCTCAAAATGCTAAGGACAAAGGATTGGCTCAAGCTCAAAGCTCAGGACTCTAGATTTTTCATTTTAAGTGATCCAAGATCACATTGAGTCCATAGAAAAATCCAATACTATTAAGAGGGTGTGAGGTGTTGCTTAATGAGTTTCTTGCTCAAAGTGCTTAGTGATATGCTCCAAAAACCCTCAACTACTTTCTCACATCCACATATGTCCCAAACCAAAAGTCAAACTCGGCCCCACCAAAACTGTCTATCCGGCGCCACCGAGTTCAATTGACATAGCCACTTCCACAAACCCTAATTATTTCGGTCTCACCGATAGGGATCTCGATCTCACCGAGATGGGATTGTAATCTCTTTGTTTCCCTTCGTGACGTTTCGGTCAAACCGAGATGAGCGATCGGTCCCATCGAGATTGCAATGCAAACACTTTGTTTCCTTTTCGTAACATTTCGGTCTAACCGAGATGAGCGAATCGGTCCCACCGAGTTTGCCTGACCAACTCTTTGTTTGTCTGTTACTAAAATCGGTTTCACTGAATTTGTGTAATCGGTCTCACCGAGATTACGTTATGCCCTAACCCTAATGAAATCGGTCTCACCGAGTTGATGTGTCGGTCCCACCGAAAATCCTAACGGTCACATTATGAACTAAATCGGTTTGACCGAGTTTAACAATTCGTCCCACCGAGTTTGGTAAATTGTGTGTAACGGTTAGATTTTGTGTGGAGGCTATATATACCCCTCCACGCATTCTTCATTCGTGGAGAGAGGCATCAGAACATGCCTACACTTCCAACATACATTTTCTGAGAGAGAACCACCTACACTTGTGTCGAGGTCAAGATATTCCATTCCAACCACATAAATCTTGATCTCTAGCCTTCCCCAAGTTGCTTTCCACTCAAATCATCTTTCCACCAAATCCAATCCTATGAGAGAGAGTTGAGTTTTGGGGAGACTATCATTTGAAGCACAAGATCAAGGAGTTCATCATCAACACATCATTTGTTACTTCTTGGAGAGTGGTGTCTCCTAGATTGGCTAGGTGTCACTTGGGAGCCTCCGTCAAGATTGTGGAGTTCAACCAAGGAGTTTGTAAGGGCAAGGAGATCGCGTACTTCGTGAAGATCTACCCGAGTGAGGCAAGTCCTTCGTGGGCGACGGCCTAGTGGGATAGACAAGGTTGCTTCTTCGTGGACCCTTCGTGGGTGGAGCCCTCCGTGGACTCGCGCAACCGTTACCCTTCGTGGGTTGAAGTCTCCATCAACGTGGATGTACGATAGCACCACCTATCGGAACCACGGATAAAAAATCTCCGTGTCAACATTGCGTTTTCTCCCTCAAACTCCTCCCTTTACCTTCATATGCAATTGTTTTACTTTCCGCTGCTACACTCTTAGAATTGCATGTGTAGGTTGATTGCTTAACTTGTGCTAAGTTGCTAAAATCTTCCTAGAACTAAAATTGGGAAAAGGCTAAATTTTTAATTGGTCAAGTAGTCTAATCACCCCCCTCTAGACATACTTTCGATCCTACAAGTGGTATCAGAGCTTTGGTCTCCATTTGCTTTGGTTTCCATAGCTTTTGGTGGTCATAGCCTTGGTTTCACAACCAAGGAGAGTGTGACACCCGGATAATTAAGCTACAGTGAACCTCTACTAATGATGCCACGTCACCTCCGTTACCGTTGCCAATCTTTCGTTAGTTCAAAACCGATTCAAAAATCAATTCAAAGTATGGCAAATAACAAAAGTTTCCAAACATTAAAATAAAAATGTCTATCAGATTTAATTAGAACAATGAAAAGGAAAATGTGCTAAAACACATATTCCAGGGGTATATCCTTCCCACAGACAAGTAGGGCATAATATCCATGACAGAATATAAAGTAGAAAACCCTTTAGGTAAGGGGAGGGAAACCACATGACACTACCCATACAACGGTGTTTGGATAATTGATAAAGAAAATTTAGCATTGTGCTTCAAATGTTCTTATTGAAAATCGGAGTACCAGTGACATGGTTCAAGATAGCATTGACATGGTCTTCAAGCAAAGGTCAGACTATGGATAAATGAAGGATCCATCAGGAACAACTTGTAGAATAAGTCTTACAATTTCCTCATGGAAGAATGGATAACCTTACAGAAAAGGAAACTATAACACTAGGTGCTCCGGCCAGGTGTGCTAGGCATGACATCACCTTACCCGGTCATTTAAAGATGTTATAACTCCTGGAAATACGTTCCAACCATCATATCTGACCGAGATTCAGATCTGATTGGTGTCAGGATAACCGAGACTCAGGATGCCTGCGAAGAAAGGTGCAACACAAATTGTCGAGATGTCATTGTAAGATTCTCAGGAATTGAACTATGGAAGCGAGTTCCAAAAAAAGAGTTCATCATTAAACCGAGGAGAGGAGGAGGTGGCTGATGGCCTCAGCGACAATTCATCGAGATTTCCAACAAGATGGATTTCCACAATTATGTGAACAAGGAGATAACATTTGTCAGATCAAATGGTATAATGATGTATGCTCGAGGAAAACATACACAATTAAACATTGGTTGAAAGGTGCACCCGAAATATGGTCTTATGTAGCATGATCAATGTTAGAATGGTGATTCAATAACCAATAGTCTGAGGATGAACTATCGGCCATTAACTTCAAAGCAATAGGGTTGCTTGAATTACAAAATCCAAGCGACATTGTTCACTTGTTGATATTCCCGGTTAGGCAATATGGGGATCAAGAAAGAATGGTACTTGTGAGAAGTATCACTACACCAAGAATTTTTTAAGAGGTGGAGCAATTCTCACGGCCTTCTTGACATAAAAGATGGTAATACTCCAAGGTGAAGAAGAACAGATGTTGGATAGCAAGGAACTAAAGATTCAATCCAAAACATGAACACGTTTGTGTTGAGTGAAGACAATAAAGTGGTCGATGACAACACAAATCATCGAGAGCAAGCATGGAATTTCTCATCATGAATTCAATTGATATCTCGGAAGAAGTTAAAATGTTGACGATGATCACGACACGGTTGTCGAGAGGTTTCTTGAAGATGTAATCGATCGGCAATGACATCAAGTCAAAGAAATGGTGAAGCGAAAAGTTATTGGAACCAAGGGTACGACACAAACTCGAAATCAAGCTTGTTGTTGAAGGGGAAATGGTATGACGAGGAAGATTGACGTAAGTTTAGCTCCTCATCAAAAGTTGTGCTCCGGGAATAAGGACCAGGTAGCACATTTATCATTTAGCACAATAATGAATGTAGACGATCAGGCTAGGAATGACGTGATGGAGTATTAAACTCCTCAACAACAAAGTACTAGAAGGTACTGAATTTTAGTGCAGATTCGATTCACTAATTAGCATTCTCGATTGACAACAACCCAGAACCGGTGGAGTGATTATGATGGGGAAAGGTACTACTTCATCAGAAATTCATAAGATGAAGTGCAATGGGTTGATATCCTCGAGATACCAGGGGTGATTGTGACGCCCGGGTAATTAAGCTATAGTAACCCTCTGCTAAGGATGCCACATCGCCTCCGTTATTGTTGATAATCTCACGCCGGTTCGAAAACCAGTTCAAATTTCAAATTTTAAAATAACGTCAAACCATAAAAGTTTTCAAACATTAAAACTAAATTGTTCATCATGTGGCATATAATCCCTAACTAATTGAGGTGAAGAAACCACATTCTTATAGAAAGTTTAGATGCATTTGAATAATCAAAATAGTAGGTAAAACAATGAAATAAATGTATTTTGCATTTTATAAAATAATAAACTGTTTATTTAGTTGCCCCTAAGTTAATGGGACAGTAGCATAATTATTAACACTAAATTAGTGACTGCTTTTATAATTTATAAAACTAATAAAAATGAGAAATTAAAAGAAAACAGAAAAGAAAAATAAATAAAAGGTAAAAAGAAAACAAAACAAAAGAAAAACCCTCGGCTCCCCAAGGGCCTTGGCCCACTGGCCCAGCTGGACGGCCGGCCTAAACCGGCCCAGGCCGCCCCCCTCACTCCCTTATCCCCTGTCCCCGAACCCTAGCACCCACTATCCCCCCCCCCACCACTTCTCTCCGATCCCCTTCTCCTCCCCATCTGGATCGGGAAACTGCCCCGAGCCCATCGCCCCACATCGCTAGTGCCCCTACCCCGTCGTTGGACTCCCCCACTGCCGCGACAGCCGCGTTGCCCCTCTCCCCAGCGGCCATCGTCGCACCTTCGTCGGATCCCGACCAACACCGCCGCCGCTCACCATCCCCGGAGCCACCTCGACGTCGCGCTTCGTCGTCCGACGCCACCGGATTCCGTCCGCCTCGACCTCGCCCGTCCTCGTCCTCCTCCCCGAGCCCGCGTACACACATCTGCAAGGCCCGGTGAGCAGTCCTCCCTCCTCCCTTTCCTCTCTGCCCCGGCGCCGTTCACCGCGCGTGCGACGCATTTGCGCCCCTGCTCACCGCGGCCTCGCCCTGACCGGCGTGCCTCTCCACGCACCAACGGGTGCGCCCTCCACCCCACCTACCTTCACCTCGCCCATGCCCGCGCGAGTCCCTCTGCTCGCTGCTGCCGCGCACGAGCGCGCCCTCGCCATGGCCACGCACGGTCGTGCACCCTCACGCACGTCCCCGGTGCCGCATTCGCCTGCCCCTCTGTCATGTTGCGCGCTGCCTTGTACACACTACTACGCTGCCCCTTGCGCATCGCCCTCACGCCATCGCCATCGCCTCGCCCGCGCCCCCTATTCTCGCTATTGCAGCCTTACGATCTTTCTTTGAGCCTCGCCCCTCCTCCTCACGGCTAGAACCACCCTTGATGCCGTCGTGCGTCGTGCGTGCTCAGTGCCCCTCGGGCCCCTCGGGCACGCGTCCGTTTGGGCGCCCACACCACCGCCCATTAGCACCATGCCCGTTAAGGCCCGCTGGCCTTCTGACAAGTGGGGCCTCAAGCCCCTAGAACGTTTAAAAAAAGAAAAGAGATAAAAAATATTATTAATAATAAAAATATAATTAAATTAATTAATTAGTTAGTTAAATTAATTAACTTAATTAATTGTGATTAATTAACCTAATCATCTAGCTAATCTAATTAATCCTGATTAGTTAGTCTCAATCAATGACAAACGGGACCCACTTGTCAGCTTGACTGGTCAAAGGTCAAAGCTGACCGCTGATGTCTGATACGTCTCCGTCATATCTATAATTTTTGATTGTTCCATGCCAATATTATTCAACTTTCATATACTTTTGGCAACTTTTTATACTATTTTTTAGGACTAACATATTGATCCAGTGCCCAAAGTGCAGTTCTGTTTGTTGCATGTTTTATGTTTCGCAGAAACCCAATATCAAATGGAGTCCAAGCGGGATAAAAGCAGACGGAGAATTATTTTGGAATATTTTTGATTTTTGGGAGGAAGAATCAACGAACGGTGCCCGAGGTGGCCACGAGAGTGGCCCACGCCACCCCTCCAGGGGGGCGCCCCCCTATCTCGTGGGCCACCCGTAAGGCGGTTGATGCCCTTCTTTGGCCGCAAGAAAGCTAATTTTTGGAAAACGATCTGGGCGAAGGTTTCAGGCCAATCGGAGTTACGGATCTCCATATATACACGAAACGGTGAAACAGAGCACAATGTAACGCAGAAACAGAGAGATATATCAAATCTCGGAGGGCTCTCGCCCTCCCAAGCCATGGGAGCCAAGGACCAGAGGGGAAACCCTTCTCCCATCTAGGGAGGAGGTCAAGGAAGAAGAAGAAGAAGGGGCCTCTCTCCCCTTGCTTCCGGTGGCGCGGAGGCGCTGCCGCGGGCCATCATCATCACCACGATCTTCACCAACACCGCCGTCATCTTCACCAACATCTCCATCACCTTGCCCCTTCTATATTCAGTGGTCCACTCTCCCGCAAACCGCTGTACACTCTACTTGAACATGGTGCTTTATGCTTCATATTATTATCCAATGATGTGTTGCCATCCTATGTTGTCTGAGTAGATGATAGAGCACGGACTAGCGAGATGCTAATTCGTGCGTGTAGATGACCCAATCTTTCACGGCGATGCTTGATAAACAATTCGTCTCCCTGTTTCTCCTCGCAACCTTCAAGATAATTTTCACCAGCGTACGAAAATACACGATTGAAAATAATGACCCCCTTGGATCAGCACGTAGGTGTCGATATGTTGATCAACCCTCCGTCGCTAGTAAATTTCCATGATGAAAAAATAACAGATAATACACAAGATATGGCCGCCCGTAACTCGGACGTTTTTCTGTATATCTCATACTCAAAATAAAACTCCAAAACTAAAACTCTCCTCATCTGACGCACATTGGCTATTATATAGCCGACCCTCACGCACGCACCTGGCCGAAAGCCAACACAATCTTGGTCATCACGTTTATAACATACGTGGACCTTTTTACAAGGAAAAATACTACTTTTGCTACTCACGTAGCACTACCTAATGGGATAAAGCCCAATTTAAATAAAACATGGGAACTTATCTTTAGTAGATCCATCAAATATATTGGCTTGGAGATTGAAAAGGAAGCTGCCGATCCTAATATTCCCTGGAGGCGTACGAAACGTGGGAATAACATCATCTAGCTGTGGCTCCTCTTGACTCTTGCATTGCTTGTGTATCCATCGTTGCACTATCACATGCGGCAGACTATTTATTTTACGTACATCATGTGTCATATATTTACTAAACTCATCATGTCTAGCAGGCACCAAATAAACCCGGTTTAATTTTCTTGTACCGCTGAACCATGATCCACATATTTGACGCAACACACGATCTTTTCCTCGATGAAATTTGGCGGCACATGTAGGATTATTTTTTGCAACTTTTACATGGCTTGATTCCTTAACTGGTTCAACTTGTATAGCATTATCAACTGATGATACGTGTGGCGATATTGTGTGTGTATCATCCTCCCTTCCTTGAAGCGAAACCGTCCACGGTTTCAAGTCATTTTTCAACACGACCTCCCTCTCTTGAACTTGCCGCTCTCTAGTGATTGCACTATCCAGTATCGGCTTTAGCACGTGCTTCCTTTCACCATGCATGAATGAGTACGTGTTGGATCTCCCGGCATGCACCGCGTCATGATCGAACTGCCATGGCCTCCCTAATAGCAACTGACAAGTGTCCATCGGCAAGACATCACAATCCACCTTGTCAATATAATCTCTAACAACAAATGGCACGCGTACCTTATGTGTAATCTTTAATTTCCCAGAGTTGTATAGCCACTCCACATGATGCGGTTGCGGGTGCCGCCACATGGACAAACCCAATACTTGCACGAGATCTTTGCTAATAGCATTAGTAAAACTGCCACCATCAATTATCATCTTGCATGCCCGGTCCTTGATCTTGCACTGTGTTTTAAAAACACTCCAACACTACCCTTTAGGATCACCATCCTCCTGCACCTTCTTCACTAAAAGGTTTAGACCCTTCACCGGTGCATCAACTTCTTCTTTTATTTCTTCTACCTCTTCTCTTCTTTTTCGCAAACGATCTTTCCAATCAGCAGTGAACACATCCGTTGGCATGGGAATAAAACAAATTTGTTTGCCCTTCCGTGATACAGAATAACTATTTTTCTTGACATCCCGAACAGCCCCAACACGCTTGCACCATGGGTCCCCAAGTAGCAGATGGCACGACACCATGGGCATAGGACAAACATGAAAAAATTCCGCACAACAATATTTCCCCAGATCAAAATTTAGCAAAATATGATGCGTAATTTTGATTTCACCTTTGAACCACTTCAGTGTGTACGGTCTTTCAAGAGGCGCCATCTTCAGCCCCAATTTTTCCACTACCTCGATGCTCGCCATGTTGACCGTAGAACCGTCATCAATCGTTAAATTGACACGCCGCTCCTTCACCACGCAACGAGTGTGAAAAAGAACAACCTCGCCGATGCCTTCCTCCTCCATCAATATGTTCCTGCTCAACATGTTGATGCTTGCCTCCGTAGATGATATAGCAAACTGAATCGCCGTGACTAACCTTAGCTCTGAATACCACTTGATAGAGCACGGACTAGCGAGATGCTAATTCGTGCGTGTAGATGGCCCAATCTTTCACGACGATGCTTGATCAACAATTCGTCTCCCTGTTCCTCCTCGCAACCTTCAAGATAATTTTCACCCGCGTACGAAAATACACGATTGAAAATAATGACCCCCTTGGATCAGCACGTAGGCGTCGGTACATTGATCAACCCTCCGTCGCTAGTAAATTTCCACGATGAGAAAATCACAAATAATACACAAGATATGGCCGCCCGTAACTCGGACGTTTTTCTGTATATCTCATACTCGAAATAAAACTCCAAAACTAAAACTCTCCTCATCTGACGCACATTGGCTATTATATAGCCGACCCTCACACACGCACCTGGCCGAAAGCCAACACAATCTTGGTCATCACGTTTATAACATACGTGGACCTTTTTACAAGGAAAAATACTACTTTTGCTACTCACGTAGCACTACCTAATGGGATAAAGCCCAATTTAAATAAAACATGGGAACTTATCTTTAGCAGATCCATCAAATATATTGGCTTGGAGATTGAAAAGGAAGCTGCCGATCCTAATATTCCCTGGAGGCGTACGAAACGTGGGAATAACATCATCTGGCTGTGGCTCCTCTTGACTCTTGCATTGCTTGTGTATCCATCGTTGCACTTTCACATGCGGCAGACTATTTATTTTACGTACATCATGTGTCATATATTTACGAAACTCATCATGTCTAGCAGGCACCAAATAAACCCGGATTAATTTTCTTGTACTGCTGAACCATGATCCACATATTTGACGCAACTCACCATCCTTTCCTCGATGAAATTTGGCGGCACATGTAGTATTATTTTTTGCAACTTTTACATGGCTTGATTCCTTAACTGGTTCAAATTGTATAGCATTATCAACTGATGATACGTGTGGCGATATTGTGTGTGTATCAGTAGATTTCTATTGTCCTATCGGTGATTGATGAATTGCTATGATTGGTTTGATTTGCATGTTTTATTATTGGTGCTGTCCTATTGTGCCCTCCGTGTCGTGCAAGCGTGAGGGATTCCCGATGTAGTGTTTGCAATATGTTTACTATTTGCTTATGGTGGGTTGCGTGAGTGACTGAAACACAAACCCGAGTAAGTAGGTTGTTTGCGTATGGGATAAAGTGGGACTTGATGCTTTAATGCTATGGTTGGGTTTTACCTTAATGAATCTTTAGTAGTTGCGGATGCTTGCTAGAGTTCCAATCATTAGTGCATAGAATTCCAAGTAAGGGATGATATGTTAGCTTATGCCTCTCCCTCAAATAGAATTGCAATAGTGATTACCGATCTAGTAACTTAATCAATTGCTTAGGGACAATTCCATAACTCCTACCACCACTTTCCCACACTCGCTATATTTACTTTATTTGTATCTTTATCTAAGCAGCCCCTACTTTATGTTTACGCTCTCTTTATTTTTCTTGCTAGCCTTTCCGAAAACACCTACAAAGTACTTCTAGTTTCATACTTGTTCAAGGTAAAGCGAACGTCAAGCGTGCGTAGAGTTGTATCGGTGGTCGATAGAACTTGAGGGAATATTTGTTCTACCTTTAGCTCCTCGTTGGGTTCGACACTCTTACTTATCGAAAACTGTTGCGATCCCCTATACTTGTGGGTTATCAATGTCATGCTGACGTCGTAAATGCATTTTAGGATTAAATTAATTATGTTAATTCTAGTAAATGATTAACTCCTTTTTAAATTAATATAAAAGAAACCGTAGCTCGGATGGAAAAACTTTGTACATGAAAGTTGCTCAGGACGACGAGGCAAATCCGGATACGCAGCCCGTTCGTCCGCCACACATCCCTAGCATAGAGAACATGCAACAATCCCCCTTCCGTTCGTTTGTCCGAAAATGCCAAACACTGGGAATACTTTCCCGGATGTTTCCCACCTTCGCCGGTATCACCTATCCCCGCGTTAGGTCACCTCTAGCATCGCGCATTGCCATGTTATACTTTGATTGCTCTGTTATTTATTGTGTTCCCCCTCCGTTACTTCTTTCCGGTAGACCCCGAGACTGCCGGCGACCCCCAGTTCGACTACGGTGTTGACGACACGTCCTCCTTGCCAGAGCAACCAGGCAAGCCCCCCCTTTGATCACCAGATACCGCCTATTCCTTCTCTCTACTACTTGCATTGGAGTAGTGTAGCATGTTACTGCTTTCGTTTAATCCTATTATGCTGCATAGCCTATCATTGTTGCTACATTTGTTACCCTTACCTGCTATCCTACTGCTTAGTATAGGATGCTAGTGTTCCATCAGTGGCCCTACACTCTTGTCCGATACGCCATGCTATACTCTTGGGCCGTGATCACTTGGAGCTGATCTCGGGCATATGCTATATACTTTATCTTGTTACATTACTTATGATATTGTTCGGAGATGGGGCTGAAGGGCAGGTGGCTCCATCCCGATAGAGGTGGGCCTAGGTTCCCGACGGCCCCCGTTACTTTAATGGCGGAGGCGGCAGGCAGGTTGAGACCACCTAGGAGAGAGGTGGGCTCGGCCTCGTCGGCGCTTATGGATACTTAACACGCTTAACGAGATCTTGGTATTTGATCTGAGTCTGGCCACTGTCCTATACGCACTAAACAACTATGCAGGAACAGTTATGGGCACTCGACGTAATGGTATCAGCCGAAGCCTTCGTGGACGTCGGCGGATCGAGCGACGGCGCGGATTGATCGAACGCCTGCTAGGCTAGGTCTGCTTCCAGCCGCGTTCGCAACGTGTAGGTGTGCAATGGGCGATGGGCCCAAACCCCTGTGCCATAGGATTTAGACCGGCGTGCTGACCTCTCTGTTGTGCCTAGGTGGGGCTGCGACGTGTTGATCTCCCGAGGCCGGGCATGACCCAGGAAAGTGTGTCCGACCAAATGGGATCGAGCGTGTTGGGTTATGTGGTGCACCCCTGCAGGGAAGTTAATCTATTCGAATAGTCGTGATCTTTGCTTGCGAGTACTTTGGATGAGTACTCACAGTTGCTTTTCTCCCCCTTTTCCCCCTTCCCTTCTACCTGGTTGTCGCAACCAGATGTCGGAGCCCAGGAGCCAGACGCCACCGTCGACGACGACTCCTACTACACCGGAGGTGCCTACTACTACGCAGCAGCTGACGATTTACCACTGTGGAGTAGTTAGGAGGATCCTGTGCAGGAGGCCTGCGCCTTTTTCGATCTCAGTATCCCGGTTTGTGCTAGCCTTCTTAAGGCAAACTTTTTAACTTATGTACGTACTCAGATATTGTTGCTTCCGCTGACTCGTCTATGATCGAGCACTTGTATTCGAGCCCTCGAGGCCCCTGGCTTGTATTATGATGCTTGTATGACTTATTTATGTTTTAGAATTGTGTTGTGATATCTTTAGGTGAGTCCCTGATCTTGATCGTACACATTTGCGTGCATGATTAGTGTATGATTGAATCGGGGGCCTCACAAGTTAGTATCAGAGCCGACTGCCTGTAGGAATCCCCCTTCCACACTCCTTCGCCGAAGTCGAGTCTAGACATTGCAAAACTTTTACTAACATGGTTGTGTGGCTTACGGGCCCACGTCACCATTGGGTGGTAGTAGGATCTTTTATTCCTTGTCTATACTCTGGGACTCTGATCTCTCTTCTATTCGGGTTAAATCAATTTGCTAAACTCTAACATTAGGATCTCGTGATCACATCCACCCGGAGAACCCCTTATTACAGATGATCGGCTGCTGCACCAGAAGATTCCAAAGATACTCTACGATGTTCTCCCGAGACACTTGTGCCCACCGTCTTTGCAAATTCCCTACCACTGTTATATCCTTATGGATAACTGCATACACCTGCCATTCTTACATTCAATCCCATTGATCTTGTTAATACAAGTTGCTTCAAACTGCTCTCCGTTGTTTCGAGAATCCTTTGAGCTTACTGCCTTGCAGTTCCTTGTCACCTGAATACACCTACAAATTAATCCTCACACGCCCACCGAGGATTTGTTTCTCCCCAGTTGTTCATGTGTTTCGCCAAAGTCTTTGAAATACTATTTGATCTTTCAAAAATCCTCAACAGCCTGTTGTTCTTGAAATTCTTGCTTGCTTGCATTATGGTTAATCGCATAAATATAGTAATCTTATTGGCATCCTTTGTCACTATCATTTTGAGTCCATTGATTCAATAAGTTGCGAATGTTCACAATCATCAATCGAATCCTAGGATTATTCTTCCGGCTCAAACATCATTGTTATATGAGCTGGTTCTTGACCAATCAATGCCTTGATCGGTTGTGCTTCTAAGTCTATTGAACTAATTCATTTTTGATCAGAACGATTGCTTCTGATCCCTTGATTTAGAAATCATAAATTTATTTGCATTGAGCTTTGAATTAGTCAGTTGTTTCTGTCATCCAATGCCCTTGCATTGTTTCTTCCTCTGACCTTGTGTCAATGCTCACAGCAGCTCCGCTATGGACCGTCAGATCTTTTGTTGAGTTATCATCCGACAGTGTCCTTCGTCTATGAAAACCTCGAGAAGTTCTTTACCCGATACATAATGCCTTTGGTAAATTGTATCCTCTACTTTTGTCAACCATGCTCTACTTTTGAGCTTGTGTTATTTACTCCTGAAGTTCATGGTATATGTTCTAGGAAGCCCCGATGGGTTGAACCTATGCCTTCCTTAATCTGTGTGAACTCGAAAGTTTTCACGGGTCATACTCCTCTGGTAATTCACCAGGTAGGTTTTGACACTGAAATCATTTTTATCTAGAGCAGTGAATGAAAGGTTATGCATTGAAGAAGTGGGAGTCGACCTTGAACTTTGTGTTCATGCCCATGGACATGATGTAGATCTTATCATTAAAGCTTCTCTTAAATTATTTATTCCCTTGGTATAAGTTCTTATATCTGGGATTCAGCCTTTTGCAATCGTGGTTCCGACCATGTTCTCCTTTAAATAACATTTCTCGTGCAAGTTTAAACACTTGTCTTCTGCAGAGCAATACCCTAATACAACCTCTACTTTGATCTGTCGTCGAGTATTA
The DNA here is from genome assembly GCA_021605145.1 of Aegilops bicornis. NCBI lineage: Eukaryota > Viridiplantae > Streptophyta > Magnoliopsida > Poales > Poaceae > Aegilops > Aegilops bicornis. The sequence goes on from CM038673.1 coordinate 484,140,968, forward strand.
CCCCTCTCGAGATTATCTTGGAACTGCATAACTTCTTATGAGTTTTCATCAAGTACTACATTCTCACTGATTACAATTTTTCATGGGCCCTGAGTTATTAAACACTCAAAGACACCGATAACTGAACCGAGTCCGCACTACGGTTCAACAACTCTTTGTAATCTTCTTTAAGTACGAGTGTGTACCCGATCACGCCATTCCTAGCCTGTTTGGCTATATCATTATTGTGATGATTTTAACTGTGCTACCTGGTCCTTATTCTCGGAGCACCACTTTTGACGATGAGCTAAGCTTACGTCGATTTTCCTCGTCATATCATTTCGCCTTGAACATCAAGCTTGATTTCGAGTTTGTGTCGTAACCTTGGTTCCAATAACCTTTCGCTTCACCATTCATTTGACATGATGCCATTGCCGATCGATTACATCTTGAAATCTCTCGACAAATGTGTCATGATCATCATCAACATTCTGGGTTCTTCTGAGATATCTATCGAGTTCTTGATGAGAAATACCCTCCTTGCCCCTCGATGATTTGTGTTATCATCGGCCACTTTATTGCCTTCCGTTCAACACAAACTTGTTTGTGTTTTGTGTATACCTTGAGATCCTTGCTATCCAGCATTTGTTCTCCTTTACCTTGGAGTATTACCATCTTTTATCTCAAGAATGTTGTTGGATTTAGGGTTCCGACAGACCCTCTAGGTTCGAACTCTGGGGTGCGCGCGGAGATTTCGCCCCCTACCTACCTGCACCTCGCCGCCTCGCTAGGATCTAAACTACCAAAGGAACAACACAAGAGACGCAAGGTTTATACTGGTTCGGGCCACCATTGTGGTGTAACACCCTACTCCAAAGGTGTGGTGTGGTGGATTGCCTCTTGGGCTGATGATGAACAATACAAGGAGGAACAGCCTCGCGAGGGTCTGTTCTTGGCTGGTGCGATGAACTGCTAGGGGGAGTTCAGTCGCTTCTCTCTCTCTCTGCGATTGATCTCTTGATGTGATCCCGTTCCGGATCTCGCTTCCAGATGCCCCCAGCTCTGTGTGTGGCTAGTCCTATTTATAGGCAGAGGCCCTGGGCCTCTTCCCAAATATTGAGCGAGAAGGGCGCCAACAATTGGCCATTTTGAAGGGGAACATCTAGTACACTTATCCTGACTAAAGTTGGTCCTCGCTTTGTCAAAAGGCTCGGTGGTGACGCCGGCTTGGGCTCCACGATGACTTCCTTCCTGCCGCTATGACGGTCTTGGTCTTGTTGCACCAAAGCGGATGCCTTTGCTTGATGCTCTCGCTGCGCTTGCCCCTTTGCACCAAAGTGGAAATGAGGACACTGCACGGGCTGGCGCCCGCCTGGCGCCCTTGGTCGTCATGGCTTACGTCATGGGCACCTTGCGAGGTACCCCCGCCTTGATCTCTCCGCCTCCTAGCGAACCAGCCTGACGAGGCCGTGCCTGAGGAAGCTTCCTGTCGTCCGCCCCGCGAGGCTTGGCCCCTCGCGAGGGTCTTGAGCTCGTGCTGATGAAGATGGGCGTGGCTTGGGCCACCCCTTGAGCCACGCCGCAGGCGCAGCGAGCAAGTCTGGTACCCCGTTCCCGAAACGCCGGCAGAGCCCGGGGCCCAAGGCGCTCTGGACTTGGCTGAGCAGAGAAACGAAGGGGCAAGTGCGAAGCACCGCGGGCCCTAACAGCCTACGGCCTTGGGCGCTGCGTGGCGGTTGATTGGACGTGGGCGCCGTAGCAACTGCGCGAATCGACAAAAGAGTAGCATCTGTCTAGGTTTTGCCTTCTTTGCCTCCTCCGGTCATTCCTTAGATCCCCTTTCTTGCGCCTTTCCTTCCTGCCTCCGAAATCTCCAGATCTACTTCGACCGCGTGCCGTAGCAAGAGATGGCGCCTCGCCAGACCCCGGCCGGAGCTTGGTACTCACCTGCCTTGGACTCGCCGAACGTCTCGGAGAAGGGACTTGCCCGGGTGCGCCAGATGGTGGCGGCGCAAGGCATCGACGGGGCAGAGGTGCTCAAGGCCGGCTCCGCCCTTCCCGAGGGCCAAGGGAGCACCTTCTATCCGCTCTTCGTGAGCGCCATTGTTGCCGGTCTGGTGCCTCCCTTTTCTGAGTTCTTCTTCGCTGTCCTCCGCCATTACAAACTGCAAGCTCTGCACCTCCACCCCAACTCTGTTCTTTTTCTGGCGATCTTCGCTTACTATTGTGAGGCTCACGTCGGGGTGCAACCCTCAGTGGCCTTGCTGCGCCACTACTTCTACCTCTGGACCTCTCGCGGTCCCATCTCTGCATGCGCGAGCTTTGTCGCGTATGGCAGCTCCAACGCCATCTCGAAGCCTGGGAAGAGGATTGAGGGCTTCAGGAGCAAGTGGGTCATGGTAGATGCTGGGCGCATCCATCCTCGGCTGATCCTGCCCACGGAGCAGCCCACGAGCTCCGACGATTGGTCTCGCACGGAACTCGTGGATCCCCGCGCGAAGCCGGTGTTGGAGAAGATGGACGCGGATCTGTGGCCAAGCAACATGGCAACGGCAAAGCTGACCGGGGCGTCGCTCCTGAGGGAGTTCCTGGAGCACCAGGTGGCCCCGCTTCGTCAGTACTCGCTTCCGCTATGGAGGCCCCGCCCGAGCCCCACAGTCTTGGCTGACGAAGAGCTGGCCGCGGTCCTCCAATCATTGGTCGGGGGAGACGTGGCGAGGCTGGAGGGCGCTCATGTATCCCTGTTCATTCGAGATGATTGGGAGCAGGTGGTGGAATCCATGCCCGTCTTCAATGGGGACGGGCCCGTGCCCGCGGAGATTCTCGAGGACCCGGCGGCCCTGGCGACAGTGAACATTTCCTCCGGCGACTCCAGCGAAGTGGAGGAAGAAGAGGAGCAGGAAGAGGGGCCTGACTCCGAGGCGACCGACGGGGAGTCCAGAGCGCTCCTCCCCCGGCACAGGTCCCGTGCTCTCCGCCTCTTGCCGAGCAACGACGAGGATGGCGATGAGCGGGGCGGCGAGAGCTTGCCCCCGATCCCGAAGAAGGACATGACTGGGCTGGTCCTCCACGGGTCTGCCCCGGCTCCGAGGCGATCCGCAGACGTGCCTCCTACCCCCGGGCCTCTTGAGGCTGATCCCTGCAGCCGGCTCTTGGGCTTCCAGTATGGCTGGAGGTTGCTCGAGCTCGCGAGCATTGACCAGTAAGTGCTTTATTCTTGTTTTATTCCTTGCTTTGTCGCTGAGGCTTGATATCTGTATTCCTTGGCTAGGCTGGCGCCTGCGCCGAAGAAGCTGAGGGAGCTCACGAGGCTCCGTGCTGGGCAGCGCCTTTGCCTGCGAAAGAAGGTGACAGCAAGGCACGGGCCTCTCCTGCCCGGTCGTCCTCGCGAGGCCTGGCGGAGCTAGCTGGGGCGAGCTCAGCCCCCATGGCCCAAGCGACTCCCGAGGCGTCCTTGCCTGAAGCCACTGTCGGAGCTGTCGGGGCGCAGAAGGTCCTGCCCCAGGATGCTGTGGTGACGCTGTCGTCCTCTCCTCCTACTCCACCAACCGCTGTCTCTCCGACTCCTCCCACTGTCCTGGATCGTGCTGCTGCTGAACTGGACCGGCTGCGGCAAGATCTTCTGGGCGCCGACCCTTGCTTGGTGGCCGGGCGCTTGGAGCTGGTCTCCGGCTGGGTTCGCTCCGACGCTTCAATTCGAGTGGCGCTGGTTCAGGCCTCGACGGCTTGCGACGAGGAGAAACAGGTCGTCCTTGGGGCGAAGGCTGCTCACGACGCCGCCTTGGGGGAGGTAGCCGATGTCCGAGGTCGCTGCAAGGTGCTGGAGAGGGAGCTGCAGGGCCTGCGTGACCAGCTTGGCAAGGAGGCCCGCATTCGCCAAGAGAAGGAGGAAGACATGAAGGCTCGCGAGGCGGCCGTCAAGGACCAGGACGCCAAGCTTAACAAGCGACGTGACCACCTGGGTGCGTTGGAGCAGGAGTTGGAGGCGAAGTGGGTCGAGCTGGACGACAAGGCGCCGGTCCTTGCCGAGGACCGCGTGGCCTTCACGGAGATGGAGGTGAAGGCTCGCACCCTGCTCAGGTCGCTCTACGACAGCGGCTTGGAAAGCCCACTGGCCGGCGCCGAGGACGGCCCTGCCAAGCTGCTTCCCTTCCTGATCCGCGCCCTTGAAGATGTCACCCTTGGCCTTGGCCCTACGGCTGAGGCCGAGGCGCGTGTCCTATCTTCTGCAACACTGACGCGCGTCCTTACCCACGTCTACCTTCGCGATCCCGACGTCGACCTCAACAGCCTGCTGGAGCCCGTGAGCGGCGAGCTTGCCGCTGCCGCTGCTGAGGTTGTGAAGGGTCGAGCGGTGGCTCTGCTGGCGAAGTTACGGGCCTTCAGCACCAAGCCGAAGCGAGGTGCTGCCGGTCCTGAGGCTTCACGAGGCGAACCCGCCCCGCGCAGCTCCGTCGTCGACAAGTGACTCCGTTGTGGCTCTTGTTCTGCTTTCAGCTCCTGCAACATGCATCATGCCTCGGGGAGGCATTTAAACTTGCGTTTGGTGTTGCGACAACAGTTATGGACTGTAATATTTGCTTTTAAATTCCTTGAGATTTGCACTTTTCCTTCCTACTTGCTTATGTTCTACGCCGGCAAAGCCCAGCCCCGCGCATACCTTAGCCACCATTAGCCCCGACCAGAAACCAGGACGGGACCAAGGAGTGAGGGGCTACGTGACAAGTTAGGCTCCTGAGTCGCGATGCTCAGGAGTCCCCCTTGGCGCACGAACAACAAGTAGGGAGGTGAGACGTGTGGGTGAATCTACCATTCTCGTCTGCAGAGCCCGGCCTCACAGATACCTCAACCGCCGTTAGCCTTTCGGAACTAAGGAGTGAGGGGCTACGTGACCAGTTAGGCTCCTAAGTCGCGATGCTCAGGAGTCCCCCTTGACGCTCAAACGGCCTTCGTACCTTGGCTCCGCTCGGGGAGGGACGTGTGATGAACCAGGCCCGAGGGGCCTGGCTGGGTGGCAGCGTGCAGGCGTGACCAGTGCGTAGCCCGTGCCCAGCCCCTCGCGGCGGCACTCCCGAGGGGAGGCGTTGCGATGAGGCCGACATTGAGCTCTGGGCTTCACGAGGTTGATGCGGCCGGGGCCACCCTCGATTGTTTATCACCAGCGCGGAGCATAGCGCTTCCGTATGTGTACGGGCATAGCCGCTCCTCGGCAGTGTCGTCAGCCAGCACGGAGCATGGTGCTTCCACTGGTGCGTGGGAGGGGGCTCCCCATCGGGAGGAGCCCCCGGGGCGTGTACAACCCCGCCCTGACACGTGGCTGGCATGATAGGGCCTGATGAGGTGTATCTGGGTACTCGTGAGCCAGCGCGGGACTCACGGGGCCCTACCTCAAGGCGGGTTGCGCCTGGCAATGGGCCTTAACTTGTGATGTGTTCCTGCAAATTCGGTTAGATGCCGACACTCTACGTCCTCGGGTCCCGGCCCTCGAGCGGGTCTCAGCCGTCGCTGGTATGCCAGGTCGCGATGCCGTGGACAAGGCCAAAGGGTGAGGGCTGGAGAGCCAGTAGGAGCCCTTGAGTCGCGATGCTCAGGTACCCCCCCTTTAACGTGCAAGCGGCCGACATGAAGGAAGAAGGGGTGCCGTGGACATGCATCAAATAACAATCATGATGGGCCGACGCATGACCCGAAATAAACGCAAGAGGGGTACATGCCGCTGGTCTGCCCGAAGCGACTTGGGGATGATGCAGCCGAGGGCGCCCCAACAAAGTAAGCTAGGAACATGAAGTAAAGGATACATGCCACGAGGACGGACCCACGCGGCACGGGAATGATGCAGCCCTAGGGGCGCTCCCTGGAAATGAAACTTGAAGGATGTCACCGATAACGTTGAAGACGAAGGGATGTTGCGATGGCGGACGTCGTGGGCTGCGAAGCCGACCTTCCACGAGCCCCGGGCCCAGGAGCCTCGGGAGGCTCCGGAGGCGCTGGTGGCTCCTCGGACCATCTCCATCTCCGCCAGACTGCGGAACGCCTGGCCTCTTGAGCCTCAGGATGCTCCTCATGGCGGCTGGCGCGTGGCGACAGCGTTCGGCACGCCCGTGGGGCATCTGAACGTAGCTGTGGGGTGGGCCTTGTGACCACGCAGCGTGAGGGCCAAGGCGCTCTTGAGAGGCGGCTCGGTTGAGCCCTGGTATGTTGATGCAGACGCGCAGCCCACCATCCTCGCCTGGATGGGGAGCTGCGGTGGGTAAGCGGCGGCTGCCACTCATGACTCTTGACTCTTGCAGCTCCTGTGTGATCTGTCTGACGAACTCCTGAGGGTTTGGCCCTCCTTGCCTTGCTCCTTCCTGAGGGAAACATGCTTTGAAACACGCCTCCAAGTGGTGCCCAAGCGCCTCCCTCGTGACCTTAGCAAGGTCGGTGGCCCTCCAGGAGAGAGCCCCCGAGCCTTGCTTGAGGAGGGCGCCGGGCACGTCTTCCTATGCAACAGAAGGAGGTGCCCCCTGAACAGGCACGGACCCTGAGGGGCCTGCCTCCCGAGGGGTTGGGCCTGGCGATGTCTTCTTCTTCTTGGGAGCGTTCTCAGGGAGCCTCCTGCTCCTGCGATCTGGGTCTTCAAGTGATGCGGCTTGAAAAGCTCGCGGGGGAGCACTGCTGCGTCTCTTTCCTCACAAGGCACCGTGATGACTCCGCCGCTTCTCGGCATCTTGAGGACGTTATGGCCGTGATGAGTCACGGCCATGAACTTGGCCAGAGCTGGGTACCCGAGGATGGCATTGTACGGCAGGCGAATGTGGGCGACATCAAAGTCGATGAGCTCGGTGCGGTAGTTGTCGCGCGCCCCGAAGGTGACGGGGAGGCGGACCTGCCCAATCGGAACTGTGGAGCCATCGGTGACTCCGGAGAAAGGCTTGGTTGGCTGAAGCTGATTGTAAGGCACTTGGAGATTGTTGAATGTCTCTACGGACAGGACATTGAGCCCTGCTCCACCGTCGATGAGGGTCTGGTGACTTGCACGTTCGCGATGATTGGGGAACAAAGCATCGGGAGGACTCACTGTGGCAGCGACTTGAGCTGAACATGATCGCGCGTGACCACCCGAGAGGCGCGTGGCTTCGAGCTTGGGGAGGATTGCATTCACTTCGGGCGAATCGCTTGAAGATGCATTGAGAGGTGGGGCTTGAGCTCCGCCCAGGATGCAAGCGATCGCGGCTCCTGGAAGCCCCCAGCCCCCTCGTCCTGATGATGGTCCTCGTTTCTCCTTGGCTGCGGCGGCAGAGGAGGGAGGCCTGCGTTTCCTTGCGGGCGATCCTCGCGAGGCTGATCCCTCCAGCCTCCCTCGCGAGGTTGATCCTGCCAGCGATCCTCGCGAGGTCGGTCACGCCACCCTTGGCGAGGGCCACGGTCTTCCCAGCGTCATGTGTTTCTTCCTCCTGCTCGGTCGTAGCCTCGATCATTGCGATTGGGGCGTCGACCGATCCTCCCTTCTCGCACGGCTCGGAGCTCTTGTCATTCTTTGGTGTTGTGGGTGTGGAGGTCGTGGTACACACAGCACCGGCTACCCTTGGAAGACTCGGGCTGATCTCTGCCCCGCTTGGTGTCTGGTTCTACCGCGAGCACGGCAGCCCCCTTGCGCTTCACGTCCTTGGCCTTGGGCTTCTTCTCTTCTGTGTCTGCGGCTGGCAGCTCAAGGAGGGAAAGGCGTCCTTCCTCGGCCCTGGCGCACTTGGTCGCCAAGTTGAACAGCTCCAAGGAAGTGCACAGATCTTCATGCATCGCCAGCTCCTCCTTCATCTTGACGTCACACACACCGTCGGAGAAGGCAGAGATGATGGCCTCCTCGGTCACCACAGGAATCTTGAGGTGTGCGTTGTTGAAGCGCTGGATGTACTTCTGCAGGGTCTCCCCTAGTTGCTGCTTGATGCGGCGCATGTCGCTCACGGCAGGAGGCCGGTCGCGAGTACCTTGGAAGTTGGCGATGAAGCGGGTGCGCATCTCATCCCAGGAGGAGATCGTGCCAGGAGCCAGGTTCAGGAGCCAGGTGCGTGCTCCGTCCTTGAGTCCCATGGGAAACCAGTTCGCCATGACCTTCTCGTCCCCGTTGGCGGCTTTGATGCCCAGCTCGTAGAGCAGGAGGAACTCCGCAGGGTCGGCCGTGCCGTCGTAGCGAGGAGGCAGGTCTGGCTTGAACTTGCCGGCCACGCGACGGCCGCATAGCTTCGGTGGTGAAGCGCTGGCAGCCTCATCAGCACAGGAGGCCTTCGGTGACGAAGAGCCTGGTCTTGCGGGTCCCCATGCGCTGCCTTCGGGCAGTCGCGGGGTCTTGGCATCTTTGGAGCAGGAGCGTGGTCGTGACGAGCCGGTGCAGGGAGCACTCGGGCAGCTTCTTGGGGGCGAGGGACCTCTTGGCAGCTCTGCTCTTGCTGCGCTGGCGCCGGATGGAGTGGGTTCCACCCAGGGGCCACGCGCCTTGGGGCCAAGGCGCCTTCTTGAGGGGAGGCGGCCGAGGCGCCCGAGCTTCATCGCCAGCGAGGAGGGCCGCGGTGTAAGCGCGAAGGGCTGCGGGGAGAGCCCCTGCGGTGCGTGACGAAGCTCGGCGACGCGGTCGAGCCACTCTTCGAAGATGTCGTCGACAGGGCGGTAGCGCAGGAGCTCGTTTGCCGCGATGAGCGCAGCTCGAGCCTCCATGGGCGCGCGGAGCACGCGGGACGAAGAACCAGCTGGGGGAGTGAGGGAGTAGCGATGCGGCCGTCTCGCCTCGCAGACGGATCTTTGGGGACGATGCTTGCTGCTCGTTCCCCGCCGGGCCGGTGGTGGCGTTGACGGCAGGCGACGGGGGACGGCGGGGGCGGCCGCCGATGGGGGCCATCTGGGCGACGCGGGTAGCAAGAGCGGCTCAGCGCTCGGCGCGGGCCTGACGAGCGTCTGACATGGATGCGATGGTCGGTGAAGAACAGGGCGACGAAAGACGAATTCCGGCGCACCCCTACCTGGCGCGCCAAATGTCGGATTTAGGGTTCCGGCAGACCCTCTAGGTTCAAACTCTGGGGTGTGCGCGGAGATTTCGCCCCCTACCTACCTGCACCTCGCCGCCTCGCTAGGATCTAAACTACCAGAGGAACAACACAAGAGACGCAAGGTTTATACTGGTTCCGGCCACCATTGTGGTGTAACACCCTACTCCAGTGTGTGGTGTGGTGGATTGCCTCTTGGGCTGATGATGAACAATACAAGGAGGAACAGCCTCGTGAGGGTTTGTTCTTGGCTGGTGCGATGAACTGCTGGGGGGAGTTCAGTCGCTTCTCTCTCTCTGTGTGATTGATCTCTTGATGTGATCCCGCTCCGGATCTCGCTTCAAGATGCCCCCAGCTCTGTGTGTGGCTAGTCCTATTTATAGGCAGAGGCCCTGGGCCTCTTCCCAAATATTGAGCGGGAAGGGCGCCAACAATTGGCCATTTTGAAGGGAAACATCTAGTACACTTATCCTGACTAAAGTTGGTCCTCGCCTGTCAAAGGCTCTGGTGGTGACGCCTTCTTGGGCTCCACGATGACCTCCTTCCTGCCGTTGCGACGGTCTTGGTCTTGTTGCAATCAAAGCGGATGCCTTTGCTTGATGCTCTCGCTGCGCTTGCCCCTTTGCACCAAAGAGGAAATGAGGACAACTGGCGGGCTGGCGCCTCACTGGTGCCCTTAGTCGTCATGGCTTACGTCATGGGCACCTCGCGAGGTACCCGCCTTGATCTCTCCGCCTCCTCGCGAACCAGCTGACGAGGCCGTGCACGAGGAAGCTTCACGTAAATCCGCCCATGAGGCTTGGCCCCTCGCGAGGGTCTTGAGCTCGTGCTGATGAAGATGGGCCGTGCTGGGCCACCCCTTGAGCCACGCCGCAGGCCGCAGGCAGGCAAGTCTGGGTACCCCCGTTCCCAGAATGCCGACAAATGTCGTGAGAGTTTCACCACCTCTTAAGAATTCTTGATACAAGTGGTACTTCTTGCCATCTCCGTTCATTCCTTGGTCCCCCGTGTTGTTTCTAGCCAATAAAAAATCGACAATTGAGTTATGACGTGTAATTCAAAACTTCTAGCAACCCTATTGCTTTGAAGTGAATGGGCGATAGTTTCATTCCAAGTCTTTCGATAATTGAATCACCATTCTAACTTTGGTCGTGCAACCCAGCCCATATTTCGAGTGCACCTTTCAACAAATGTTTAATTGTGTATGTTTTCCTCGAGCATACATCATTATATCATTTGATCTGACAAATGTTATCTCCTTGTTCACCTACCTGTGGAAATCTATTTTTATGAAAATATCGATGAATTATCACCGAGTCCATCAGCACCTCCTCATCCTCTCTTTGGCTTAATGATGAACTCTTGTTTCGGAACTCGCTTCCGTAGTAAATTTCCCGAGAATCTTACAATGTCGTCTCGTCAATTTGTTTTGCACCCTTTCTTCTCAGGCATCCTGAGTCTGAGGTATCCTAACACCGATTAGATCTGAATCTCGGTCAGATATGATGGTTGGAACATTTTTCCAAGAGTTATGACACTAGTATTTTATGACCCGGTAAGGTGATGGCATGCCCAGCACACCTGGCCGGATGACCTGCTGTTATAGTTTCCTTTTAAACAAGGTTAACCATTTTTTCATGAGTAAATTGAATGCCTTTTTTAATAAGTTTATCCTGATGGATCCTTTGTGTATCCAAAGTCTGACCTTTGCTTGCAGACCATGACAATGCTATCTCGAAGCATGTCTGTGGTACTCCGATTTTCAACAAAAACATTTGAGCCCAATGCTAAATGTTTCTTGCTCAATTATCCAAACACCGCTGTATGGGTAATGTCATGAAGTTTCTCTCCCCATACGTAAAGGGTTTTCTACTTTATATCCTGTCATGGATATCATGCTCTACTTGTCCGTGGGAAGGATATACCCTTGAAATATGTGTTTAAACACATTTTCCTTTCCATTGTTCTGTTTAATCTGATAATCATATTTTCCTTTCCATTGGTTGGTTTAATGTTTCTTATGATCTATATGATCTAAGCAGTAATATTCTCCTGCTTATGTAAACACCCCGGTGTATAATTCTGTCAGCAAGACCCTATTGTTATTGTTGATGACATTCCGGTAGCCACCAATGGACGAGAACTTTGCCTAATGGTCCGCCTCATTCAACGAGCAGGAAAAAGGTTCTCTTCGTCCCTCGCCCTTGGTATCGACATTGTTGCCGACATAACTGACAGGCTATCCTCTGACATGCCTTGCTTACATGATTGTGCAAGACGTCACCGCCTTTCCTACTTTTAACCCACATGGTGGGCCCATAACCCACAACTCCACAGGATCGAAACCTGACTCACCTGTACACCTCTTGTTCCCAAGGTTGTTCCTCGCGCGTGGCCTCATAAGTAATTCACGAGCCACCTTTGGAGAGCTCATCAATTTTGGTATCAGACACAATATTTATTCCCGTTGCTTTGAACCCCGTTCACGCCCCGTTTCAGGCATCGAACGTTTGTCTGCCCGCTTGAAACTTCACATGATACCTCCTTACTTTGCTCTTGATATTTTCGTAAGTTTCAATTCGAGAGTTACTTTCGCGGTTCCGCCACCTTCCTCGATGTTATCAAACAGATAGTCGACCTTGCAAAGGTCCGTTCTCTCGGAATTCCCACCCTTTATTCTTTCGTAAGTACGATGGAGTTCCTGAAGAAAGGACGCCGACTTCATCATGATGACCTGAAGCAGAGAAATGAAGACATCAATGTATTGGACCGGCCTCTTCGAGAAGAGCAAGCCAGGATGAGAAGACCCGCTAGATTCGTAACCAAACCTTCCCCCCTTTCACTACCTCTTAAACCTCGGGACGAGATTTCTTGTAGTGGAGGAGAATTGTGACGCCCGGGTAATTAAGCTATAGTAACCCTGTGCTAAGGATGCCACGTCGCCTCGGTTATTGTTGATAATCTCACGCTGGTTCGAAAACCAGTTCAAATTTTAAATTTTAAAATAACGTCAAATGGTAAAAGTTTTCAAACATTAAAACTAAATTGTTCATCATGTGGCAAATAATCCCTAACTAATTGAGGTGAATAAACCACATTCTTATAGAAAGTTTAGATGCATTTGAATAATTAAAATAGTAGGTAAAACAATGAAATAAATATCTTTTGCATTTTATAAAATAATAAACTGTTTATTTAGTTGCCCCTAAGTTAATGGGACAGTAGCATAATTATTAACACTAAATTAGTGACTGCTTTTGAAATTTATAAAACTAATACAAATGAGAAATTAAAAGAAAACAGAAAAGAAAAATAAATAAAAGGTAAAAAGAAAAGAAAAAACCCCGGCTCCCCAAGGGCCTTGGCCCACTGGCCCAGCAGGACGGCCGGCCTAAACCAGCCTAGGCCGCCCCCCTCACTCCCTTATCCCCTGTCCCCTAACCCTAGCGCCCACTATCCCCCCCCCCCCCCACCACTTCTCCCCGATCCCCTTCTCCTCCCCATCTGGATCGGGCAACTGCCCCGAGCCCATCGCCCCACATCGCTAGTGCCCCTACCCCGTCGCCGGACTCCCCCACTGCTGCGACGCCCGCGTCCCCCCCCCTCCCCAGCGGCCATCGTCGCACCTTCGCCAGATCCCGACCAACACCGCCGCCGCTCACCGTCCCCGGAGCCACCTCGACGCCGCGCTTCGTCGCCCGACGCCACCGGATTCCTCCGCCTCGACCTCGCCCGTCCTCGTCGTCCTCCCCGAGCCCGCGTACGCACATCTGCAGGGCCCGGTGAGCAACCGTCCCTCCTCACTTTCCTCTCTGCCCCGGCGCCGTTCACCGCGCGTGCGACACATTCGTGCCCCTACTCACAGCGGCCTCACCCTGACCAGCGTGCCTCTCCACGCACCAACGGTCGCGCCCTCCACCCCACCTACCTTTACCTTGCCCATGCCCGCGCGAGTCCCTCTGCTCACTGCTGCTGCGCACGAGCGCGCCCTCGCCATGGCCACGCACGGCCGCGCACGGCCGTGCCCCCTCACGCACGTCCCCGATGCCGCGTTCGCCTGTCCCCTCTGTCACGTTGCGCGCGCCTATGTTGCACACTACTGGCTGCCCGCACCGGCCTCATCCTGCCCCGGACGGCATCGCCCTCCGCCCGGGCCATCGCCCTGCCTTGCCTCGCCGCCCCCCCCCTATTCCTCGCCCCCTCCTCACTGCTCGCCGGAGGCCACCCGCCGGTGCCATCGTGCGTCGTGCGTGCTCAGTGCCCCTCGGGCACGCGTCCGTTTGGGCGCCCACACCACCGCCCATTAGCACCGTGCCCGTTAAGGCCCGCTGGCCCTATGACAAGTGGGGCCTCAAGCCCCCAGAATGTTAAAAAAAGAAAAGACATAAAAATATATTAATAATAATAAAAATATAATTAAATTAATTAACTAAATAATTAATTAGTTAACTAAATTAATTAACTTAATCTATTGTGATTAATTAACCTAATCATCTAGCTAATCTAATTAATCCTGATTAGTTAGTCTCAATCAATGACAAACGGGACCCACTTGTCAGCTTGACTGGTCAAAGGTCAAAGCTGACCGCTGATGTCATGCTGACATCGTAAATCATTTTAGGATTAAATTAATTATGTTAATTCTAGTAAATGATTAAATCCTTTTTAAATTAATATAAAATAAACTGTAGCTCGGATGGAAAAACTTTGTACATGAAAGTTGCTCAGAACGACGAGGCGAATACGGATACGCAACCCGTTCATCCGCCACACATCCCTAGCATAGCGAACATGCAACAATCCCCCTTCCGTTCGTTTGTCCAAAAATTCCAAACACTGGGGATACTTTCCCGGATGTTTCCCCCCTTCGCCGGTATCACCTATCCCCGCGTTAGGTCACCTCTAGCATCGTGCATTGCCATGTTATACTTTGATTGCTCTGTTATTTATTGTGTTCCCCCTCTGTTACTTCTTTCCGGTAGACCCCGAGAGTGCCGGCGACCCCCCCCCCCAGTTCGACTACGGTGTTGACGACACGTCCTCCATGCCAGAGCAACTAGGCAAGCCCCCCCTTCTCTCTACTGCTTGCATTAGAGTAGTGTAGCATGTTACCGCTTTCGGTTAATCCTATTCTGCTGCATAGCCTGTCATTGTTGCTACAGTTGTTACCCTTACCTGCAATCCTAAATGCTTAGTATAGGATGCTAGTATTCCATCAGTGTCCCTACATTCTTGTCCGTCCGCCATGCTATACTACTGGTCCGTGATCACTTCGGGGGGTGATCACGGGCATATGCTATATACTTTATACTGTTACATTACTTATGATACTGTTCGGAGATGGGGGCTGAAGGGGCAGGTGGCTCCATCCTGGTAGAGGTGGGCCTGGGTTCCCGACGAACCCCGACTGTTACTTTGTGGCGGAGCGACAGGGCAGGTTGAGACCACCTAGGAGAGAGGTGGGCCTGGCCCTGGTCGGTGTTCGTAGATACTTCAATTAACACGCTTAATGAGATCTTGGTATTTGATCTGAGCCTGGCCACTTGCCTATACGCACTAACCAACTACGCGGGAACAGTTATGGGCACTCGACGTCGTGGTATCAGCCGAAGCCTTCTTGACGTGGCGGTGGCGGCGGCGCCGGATTAATTTGGAACGCTTTGCTCTTGTATTAGGGAGGCTAGGTCTGCTTCCGGCCGCCCTTGCAACGTGCAGGTGTGCAATGGGCGATGGGCCCAGACCCCTGCGCCATAGGATTTAGACCGGCGTGTTGGCCTCTCTGTTGTGCCTAGGTAGGGCTACGACGTGTTGATCTTCCGAGGCCGGGCATGTCCTAGGAAAGTGTGTCCGGCCAAATGGGATTAAGCATGTTGGGTAATGTGGTGCACCCCTGCAGGGAAGTTTATCTATTCGAATAGCCGTGATCCTCAGTAACAAGACGACCCGGAGTTGTACCTTGACCTTATGACAACTAGAACTGGATACTTAATAAAACACACGCTTCCAAGTGCCAGATACAACCCGGTGATCGCTCTCACACAGGGCAACGAGGGGAGGATCGCCGGGTAGGATTATGCTATGCGATGATACTTGGTGAACTTACCATCTACTCTCTTCTACATGCTGCAAGATGGAGGCGTCCAGAAGCGTAGTCTTCGACAGGACCAGCTATCCCCCTCTTATTCTGGCATTCTGCAGTTCAGCCCACCGATATAACCTCTTTACACATATACCCATGCATATGTAGTGTAGATCCTTGCTTGCGAGTACTTTGGATGAGTACTCACGGTTGCTTTTCTCTCTCTTTTACCCCCTTCCATTCTACCTGGTTGTCGCAACCAGATGTCGGAGCCAGAGCGACGCCACCGTCGACGGCATTTACTCCTACTACACGGAGGTGCCTACTACGCACGTGCAGGCGGCGGCGACCGGGAGTAGTTTAGGAGGATCGAGGCAGGAGGCATGTGCCTCTTTCGCTCTGTATCCCAGTTTGTGCTAGCCTTCTTAAGGCAAACTTGTTTAACTTATGTCTGTACTCAGATATTGTTACTTCCGCTGACTCGTCTATGATCGAGCACTTGTATTCAAGCCCTCGAGGCCCCTGGCTTGTAATATGATGCTTGTATGAAATACTTTATTTTTAGAGTTGTGTTGTGATATCTTTGAGTCCCTGATCTTGATCATACACGTTTGCGTGTATGATTAGTGCATGATTGAATCGGGGGCGTCACAAGTTGGTATCAGAGCCGACTGCCTGTAGGAATCCCCCTTTCCAACTCCTTGACCGAAGTCGAGTCTAGTCATTGAAAAACTTATACTAACATGGATGTGCGGCTTACGGGCCCACGTCGCCATTGGGTGGTATTAGGATCTTTTATTCCTCGTCTATACTCTTGGACTCCGATCTCTCTTCTATTCGGGTTAAATAATTTTTTACTAAATCTAACATTAGGATCTCATGATCACTTTCACCCGGAGAGCACCTTATTACCGATGATCGTCTGCTGCACCAGAAGATTCCGAGGATACTCTATGATGTTCTCTCGAGACTTCGTGCCATCGCTTTTGCAATTCCCATCCATCGATAAACCTCTATGGATAACCACGTACACTTGCCATTCATACAATCATTCCCCATTGATCTTGTTATTATAAGATACCTTGATCCTCTCTATTGTTCCGAGAATACTTTGTGCCTACTGCATTGCTATTCTTTGCCACCTGAATACCCCTACAGATAATTTCTCGCACTTAATGAGTATCCGCTCAGGCCCAGTTGATTCATGTGTTTCACAAAATTCTTCGGAATACTATTCGATGTTTCAAAACTCCTCCACAGCCTATTGCTCTTGAAATTCTTGCTTACTTACATTATGGTTATTCCCATAAGTCTAGTAATCTTATTGACATCCTTTGTCATTAACATTTTGAGTCCGTTGATTCAATATGTTGTGATTGCTTCCAATCCTTATTCGAATCCTATTATTCATCCTTCCGGCTCAGACTTCATTTTAAACATGGGCTGGATATCGACCAACTAGATTGCCATCGATTGTACCCCTAAGCCTACGCAACTTATCCATCCCTAATCAGAGCGTTGCTTTTGATCCCTTGACTTGGAATTCATAATTCATTTGCAATTGAGCTTTGAATTAGTCAGTTGTTTCTATCATCTGATCTCCTTGCATTCTTTCTTCCTCTGGCTGAGTACCGATGCTCACATCAGATCCCTTGAGGACCACCGGATCCTTTGTTGGATTTTGTCCGACAGCGTCCTTCATATTCAATCACTTTGGAAGTTCTTTCCCTGATACATAATGCCATTGGTAAATCCTATTCCATGACTTGACCAACCATGCTTTGCTTTCGAGCTGGTAATAATTACTATTGAAGCTTGTGGTATATGTTTCCACGATATCACAATGGGTTGAACCTATGAATCCCTTAATATGTGTGAACTCAAAAGTTTTCATGAGTCATACTCTTCTGGTATTTTGCTAGATAAAATTTCAATACTACAACTTCTTCGAAAATGAGAAGTGAATGAAAGGTTATGCATTGGAGAAGTGGGAGTCGACCTTGAACTTTGTGTTCATGCCCATGGACACGATGTAGATCCTATCATGGAAGCTTCTTGTAATAATAACTATTTCCTTAATAAGTATCATCTGGTATCTGTTAATTAACCCTTTGGAACCGTGGATCTCACCATGATTGTTCTCCCTTGACAACAAGTTAAAGTACTTGTCTTGTACAGATCAGTACGCCTGCCCAACCTCTATTTTGTTCTACCTTCAAGTATTACCCCTGGTATCTCGAGGATATCAACCCATTGCACTTCATCTTATGAATTTCTGATGAAGTAGTACCTTTCCCCGTCATAATCACTGCACGGGTTCTGGGTTGTCGTCAATCAAGCATGCTGATTAGTGAATCGAATCTGCACTACAATTCAGTACCTTCTAGTACTTTGTTGTTGAGGAGTTTAATACTCCATCACGTCATTCCTAGCCTGATCGGCTATATTCATTATTGTGCTAAATGATAACTGTGCTACCTGGTCCTTATTCCTGGAGCACAACTTTCCATGAGGAGCTAAACTTACGTCGATCTTCCTCGTCATACCATTTCGCCTTGAACAACAAGCTTGATTTCGAGTTTGTGTCGTACCCTTGGTTCCTATAACTTTTCACTTCACCATTCCTTTGACTTGATGTCATTGCCGATCGATTACATCTTCAAGAATCCTCTCGACAACCGTGTCGTGATCATCGTCAACATTTTAACTTCTTCCGAGATATCAATTGAATTCATGATGAGAAATTCCATGCTTGCCCTTGATGATTTGTGTTGTCATCGACCACTTTATTGTCTTCCCTCAACACAAACATGTTCATGTTTGGGATAGAATCTTTAGTTCCTTGCTATCCAACATCTGTTCTTCTTCACCTTGGAGTATTACCATCTTTTATGTCAAGAAGGCCGTGAGAATTGCTCCACCTCTTAAAAAATTCTTGGTGTAGTGATACTTCTCACAAGCACCATTCTTTCTTGATCCCCGTATTGCCTAACCGGGAATATCAACAAGTGAACAATGTTGCTTGGATTCTGTAATTCAAGCAACCCTATTGCTTTGAAGTTAATGGCCGATAGTTCATCCTCAGACTATTGGTTATTGAGTCACCATTCTAACATTGATCATGCTACATAAGCCCATATTTCGGGTGCACCTTTCAACCAATGTTTAATTGTGTATGTTTTCCTCGAGCATACATCATTATACCATTTGATCTGACAAATGTTATCTCCTTGTTCACATAATTTTAGAGTTGTGTTGTGATATCTTCCCATGAGTCCCTGATCTTGATCGTACATGTTTGCGTGTATGATTAGTGTATGATTGAATCGGGGGCGTCACAGAGAGTATGGCGCCTAGCGAGGGAAATTACCACCATAGAGGTCCTTACTTTGATGGCACAAATTTTGCTAGTTGGAAGCATAAGATGAAGATGCATATTCTTGGACATAACCCCGCCGTTTGGGCTATTGTGTGTATTGGCTTGCAAGGTGAATTCTTCGATGGGAAAGAACCAAACTGTGAAGCTACCGCGGAAGAGTTGAAGATGCTACAATACGATGCTCAAGCTTGTGATATTCTCTTCAACGGATTGTGCCCCGAAGAATTCAACAAATTCAGCCGTATTGAGAATGCAAAGGAAATTTAGGATACTTTGATTGATATGCACGAAGGTACCGACTCTGTCAAGGAATCCAAATTGGATGTGCTTCAAAGTCAACTTGACAAGTTCAAAATGAAGGATGGTGAAGGTGTCGCTGAAATGTACTCTAGGCTTGCTCTAATCACAAATGAAATTGCCGGTCTAGGAAGTGAAGAGATGACCGATAAATTCATCATCAAGAAGATCCTAAGAGCCTTGGATGGAAAATATGATACCCTGTGCACATTGATCCAAATGATGCCCAATTACAAAGATCTCAAGCCAATGGAAGTCATTGGAAGAATTGTTGCTCAGGATATGTCCCTCAAGGATAAGGAAGAGCTCCATAACAAGTCCAGTGGTGCTTACAAAGCCTCATGTGATGCCTCCACATCATCAAGTGAGAAACAAACCTTCAATGAAGAATTGAGTCTAATGGTGAAGAACTTCAAGTTCTACAAAAGTAGAAGCAAGGAAAGAAGTTCCAAGTCAAGGTCCTACAATGACAAAAGTTCTTCTAGTCGTGAGCATAATTGCTACAATTGTGGAAGACCCGGACACTATTCCAATGAGTGTACGGCTCCCTACAAAAGAAGAGAAGATTCTCCCAAAAGAAGGAGTAGAAGAGAAGAATCACCATGAAGAGAAAGAAGGAGTAGAGATGATCGTAATGAATTAACACCCTCTCGAAGAAGCAAGGATTCGGAAAGGAAGGACAAGTCATCAAGGAGCTACACAAAAAGAAGACATCAAGCTCATGTTGGTGAATGGGTATCCGGCTCCGACTCCGACAATCACTCCGAGAGAAGTTATCACTCCGACTCCGAATATACTCAAGATGAAGGTGTTGCCGGACTAGCACTTGTGACAACCAACTCCTACGACATATTTGAATCACCAAATGAAGGAATTGGGAGATGCTTCATGGCTAAAGGTCCAAAGGTAACACAATTTTAGTATGTTGATTTCAATAGTGATGAAGATGATGTGCTAGGAGATGATGATTTACTTGTTGACAACTCTAGTTACGAAAACTATGATGAACTTGCTATTAATCATGCTAATCAAGATAAAACGAATGATGATGATAAGAATGATATTGAGCGTCTAACTAAAGAACTAAACACTCTTAAGTTAGCTCATGAAACTACCTTGGAAGATCATCGAGAACTTTTAAAGACTCATGATAAGCTACGCTTTGAAAAGCTCAACCTTGAGCAAGAACATGAGTTTTTAAAGGCAATCAATGGTGATCTTCGCAAGAAAAGTTCTTCTTACATTGCCAAGCATTTACTCTTGTCTACTTACATGCCACAAGTTAAATCTAACAACAAGAACAAGAAAGATTCTTCATCTAGTAGTAACAACAATCATGCTAAATCCAATGTTGTTGCTTCTAGTAGTTCTCTAGATTCCACTAGTGATTCTCTTAGCCAAGTTACACTTGAGCAAGAAAATAGCTTATTGAAGGGAATTATAGAGAAAGGTGTTTACAAGAGCCTTGCCGGAAGTAAACAATTTGAGGAAATTGCACGCATGCAAGGAAGACACCGGAAGAATCAAGGTGTTGGTTTTGAATGAAAGTTCAATGCCAATGGAGTTGAGTGGGAAGAAGATCAATACCCCAAGACAAAGTTTGTTCCTCAACAAGAGAAGTATGACCCTACTTATTTCAAAGGAACACAAGCTCAAGATGATCTTCCACCACAAGACCACAAGCAAAAAGGCAAGGACGAGCTTCAATAGGAAATTGATACATTCGAAGAAGCACCTAAGGCCTTAGTCAAGTGGGTTCCCAAGACTACATCAAGTTCTACTTCATCAAGTACGACTACAACTGCAACGATTCCCATCAAGATGGTGTGGATCCCGAAGAAGAAGAACTAGAGAGTTGTTGAGGGTGACTCCACCAACATACATCACTCTTATCATTTTGGCAATGACAAGTGCAAACAACTTCCACATCTTGCACTAGTCCAAGGAGTCACAAACCCTCTTGTTGGTAAGCAAGGGACAAGGTAACCTAATGCTTCAATGGACAACATCTTGTGTATACATCACTCTATGTCTATGGATATCCTTGCTTGTTCCTTGTGGGACTAACCCATGTAGGAATTGAAAGTGCAACTCACTCCAAAGGATTACTCAGAATGATCTACATCAACTTTGAGCATCCACATCTTCAACACCTACATGAAGTCATCATCGACAAAACCCAAGGTTAGTTCATCCCTCTTAGGGGGGAGTATCACACTAGGGGGAGCTTTACTCTAAAATTGAGCTGAAGCAAGTATAATGGTGTGAGCACAACAATGCTTTATGTAAAAGTGGTAACCCCACTTGTGCTTAAACGATGAGTATGACCTATGACCAAATGTTTTCATTTGACTCCTAAGTCAATATACTCATATATAGATGACCTAGTCATCGCCAATTGCTTGATAGATGCTAGAGTGTTTGTGCATGCTTTGTCACATATTTCATTTGCCATTTTAATTGTGTGAGCATGTTGAATGCATATTTTTCTCATTCGAGGACATCCATTTGTTGCTTTGATTGTTTGGATTTTTCTCTTTTGCCAAATGGATGGACAAGAATGCCAAAGAACTCCCTCTAGTTGTCTATGCTCTTCTCGTTTCAAACTCTGTTCATGCTACATCACAAAGTTTGATCAAGTAAGATTCGAACCACTCTGTGTGAGGAGCACTCGGAGTTCCCGATTCGTCATAGACTTAAACTTCCAAAACCTCTTTGTGCATTTCGGTCTGACCGATTCATCCTTTTCGGTCCTACTGAGATCACTAAGTTGATCTAGGTTTTTAATCTCGGTGCAACCGATTAGAACATTTTGGTCACACCGAGTTGCAGTAACTGCCTACAGTTTTGCATCTCGGTGCCACCAAGTTGTTCCACTCGGTCACACCGACAGTGTCAGGTTATATATACCGACGAGTCAAATTTTGGAAATTTTTCCGAAACCCTTCGCTCGCGCGTAACCTGCTCTGCCTTCTCGGGTCTCCGGATCATCCTCTCGTTGCCAGCGACCTCCCGCTGCTAGTCTCCGCCACCGTCAACGGCAATCTGCCCCACCGTTGCCGCCGTAGCAAGTTCACCGCCAAGATAGGGTATTCATCAACTCCGATTCCTAGCACATTGCTTTTCCATGTCTCTTGCCACGTATGAAATCATCATGTCCAACGAAAACATCTCGTAGATTAGATTTGATTTGAAAATTTAGGGTTAGGTTTCCGCCGAACTCATCTCGGACCGACTGAATTGTAGAAATCGGTCTCACCGATTTGGCTTAGGCCATTGCACATGTGATTTTCGATCTGACTGAGAATTGCAAATCGGTGTGACTGAGTTCGATTCTCTGTGAAGCCCTAGCAGTCTTGGTGACACTGAACTGTGACTCAGTCTGACCGAGTTCACTAGTTTAGGTTCCAAAAGCTGCTTCGGTATCACCGAGTTTACAAATCGGTAGCTATAAAATGCTTTCTGTGGAGAACTAAAACTAAGTTTTTGAGTCATTTGTTTTGCAAAACTCCTGTACTTTGTGATGCTCATCTACTCTACCTCATCTATAATCTATTCACAGGGTATGCTGACAGTTTGCCTGCAAGATGTCTGACCAAAGTGACAGCCAGAACAAGTCTGAACAGTAGGTGCAGATGAGTGAGGGCACTGGTCCCTCAATAAGCTATGATGAGGGCAGCAGGAGCACACCTAGTAACTTGCCAAAGGCAGCTACCAGGACAAGGAAGAAGAAGACTTCTGATTCTGAGGATGAAGATTATGTGGCTGTTGAGGATGAGGCCACTTCAAGGAGGAAAGTGCTGAAGAAGGAATACAACACTGCTACTGCAACAAAGCCTAGACTTAAAACAAAGGCTCCAGCAAGAAGAGTTCCAATGTCAAAAGCCAGAGCCTCAACTGCTGAAGCTTCCAAGCCAAAGAAAGTTGCCACGGGTGAAACTATGAAGTTCACCATTGAATCAGATGATGGTGAAGCAGCAGGAGATGGTAAGAAGAAGAAGAGGGCAAGAACCACTACTGCCAGAGTTCTTGGCAAGCCCTCAATCAAGAAAGATTCTGAAGGGGAAGAGGAAGAGGAAGAGGATGTTGCACCAGCACCCAAAGCTCCAAAGCTCATGGGAGATGCAATCAGATCAGGGGCTGCTCCATCTAAGCCCAAAGCTGCTCCCAAGGCTGCTGCTCCAGCTCCAAAGCCTACACCCAAGAGAAGCACTAGAAACATTCTTGCTGAGGAGAAAAACAAGGCCCTGGTGCCTGAAGCTGCTGAAGAAGAAGAACATGACTTAGTTGTGTTGAGGCAGCTGAAGCCCAAGATCCCTGACCACAATGATGCACATCCTGTTGCCGAGAACATGAAAATCAGGAAGGATGCAGGACTGAGGTTATGGAGACAGTCTGATCCATATGCTGTCAGGAGGAGGACTGTTGTGGACTACAGGTTTCACACCAAGGAACATCAAGACTTTTATTAAAACAATCCTGCTTGACAAGAAGCCCATTGTGTGTGACATGAGATGGGTTGACTGGGAGTACATCAAGGAGAATGAAGACCACTATCCAGGTGTATATGATAGCTTCAAGGCATGTGGAGTCGACACCTTTGTTGCCCAGAAGCTCACCAAGTGGAATGATGAGCTCATCATGCAGTTTTACTCCACTGCCTACTTCTACCCAGATGGGAAGATCATTTGGATGTCTAAAGGTACAAGGTAACAATCCACTGTTGAAGAATGGGCTCAGTTGATCAATGCCCCAGAGGAGAATGAGGATGACTTGGATGCTTATCCTGAGAAAAAGAAAGACCACAACACTATGGCCAACATGTACAGAGAGATCCCAGATGATTCTTTGGACACTCATAAGTTTGGATCTGTCCACTTTTTGTTGTCTCGTCTGCCAACCATTAACTGGATCCTAAGGCACACTCTGCTCCCCAAGTCAGGTGATCACAAGATGATCAGAGGACATGCTATCAACTTGCTCCATTTGTTTGATGTGCCTAAAAGTTCAAAGTCACGAGTCTGATTGTGGAGACAATCAAGAGGACAGCAGCTGATCAGAAGAGAAGTTGTGGGTATGCCCCACACATTCAGGAGCTCATCACCTCCAAGATGGGCAAAGGCAAATATATACTGGACAAGGAGCACCTGCCCATCTACCCTGAATTTGAAGACAACACAGTTGTCATGAATGAGAATGAACCATCTTCAGCTCAAGCACATGAGAAGAGTGAAAAGGCAAGGGCAGAGAAAGCTACACAGATGCCAACTGTTAAAGAGGCATCTCAAGTGTTCCTGAAATCCAAACAAGATCAACTTGGATATCTGATCCAATCCACCTTGAGTATTGAGAAGGGCTTGGCCACCCTGACTCAAAACCAAGAGAGTTTGGAGAGGATCATTGAGCATAAGTTTTATGATCTGGATGTCAAGGTAACTGAGATCCAAACTGCAGTTGAGCAGCTACAGGAGGAAGCAAAGGAGAAGAAGGGCAAGTCTACTACAGATGCTTTTGCTAGAGTGCCCAGAGGTCAGAGGTCTGCTACAGTGCCAGTCACAGATACTAGAGCTACAACATTAGCACCAGCAGCTACAGCTCCAGTGCCACCTCCAGCAGCCACTCCACCAGCTCCGGCTACATCAACAGAAGCTTTCGTCTTTGGAGTCATCTCAACACCTCCTATCGAAGATCAAGCCTGAGAGTCGTTTAGAACTATGCATTTTTGAACTTTTTGGTAACTTGTTGCCAAAGGGGGAGAAAAATGTATAGATCATAGGCTTCGAGAGAGAGTGTTGCTTTTTATCTCTCTTGCTATTTTGGTTGAAACTCTTTATTGTGTGCTTGTGTGATATAATTTATGTGCTTGTGAGATACTTGTTTGATCATGTGTTTGATCATATGCTACCTTAATGCTTGTTGGATGATATTATCTCTTATATCTTTATATGATCATTCACTTGCTTGGTGATGAGTGCATGCTTTTAACTTCTATCATTTTGAGCGCTCCACCAAGATGTATGTGACATGGAAGAGTAACCCATGATCCTAATTGATTGTGCATTTGCATTCAAAAGCAAATTTTAAATAATGCACAAATTTAGGGGGAGCTCTTGCTTATCACATACTTCTCAAAGCGACGATGTTTTCAATCTTCTTATCATTTGTCGAAGCTTTTATCTATATGTTGTCATCAATTACCAAAAAGGAGGAGATTGAAAGTGCAACTATCCCTGGGTGGCTTTGGTAATTCCTAACAACATATAGCTCATTGAGCTAATGCTATTTCAAGATAAATATTTCAGGAAAGCTCAATGATTGGCATGACATGGATGAGAAAAGTGGACCCCTCAAAATGCTAAGGACAAAGGATTGGCTCAAGCTCAAAGCTCAGGACTCTACATTTTTCATTTTAAGTGATCCAAGATCACATTGAGTCCATAGGAAAAGCCAATACTATCAAGAGGGGGTGAGGTGTTGCTTAATGAGTTTCTTGCTCAAAGTGCTTAGTGATATGCTCCAAAAACCCTCAACTCTTTCTCACATCCACATATGTCCCAAACCAAAAGTCAAACTCGGCCCCACCAAAACTGTCTATCCGGCGCCACCGAGTTCAATTGACATAGCCACTTCCACAAACCCTAATTATTTCGGTCTCACCGATAGGGATCTCGATCTCACCGAGATGGGATTGTAATATCTCTGTTTCCCTTCGTAACGTTTTGGTCAAACCGAGATGAGCGATCGGTCCCACCGAGATTGCAATGCAAACACTCTGTTTCCTTTTCGTAACATTTCGGTCTAACCGAGATGAGCGAATCGGTCCCACCTAGTTTACCTGACCAACTCTTTGTTTGTCTGTTACTAAAATCGGTTTCACTGAATTTGTGTAATCGGTCTCACCGAGATTACGTTATGCCCTAACCCTAACGAAATCGGTCTCACCAAGTTGATGTGTCGGTCCCACCGAAAATCCTAACGGTCATATTATGAACTAAATCGGTCTGACCGAGTTTAACAATTTGGTCCCACCGAGTTTGATAAATTGTGTGTAACGGTTAGATTTTGTGTGGAGGCTATATATACCCCTCCACACACTCTTCATTCGTGGAGAGAGGCATCAGAACATGCCTACACTTCCAACATACATTTTCTGAGAGAGAACCACCTACACTTGTGTCGAGGTCAAGATATTCCATTCCAACCACATAAATCTTGATCTCTAGCCTTCCCCAAGTTGCTTTCCACTAAAATCATCTTTCCACCAAATCCAATCCTATGAAAGAGAGTTGAGTGTTGGGGAGACTGTCTTTTGAAGCACAAGAGCAAGGAGTTCATCATCAACACACCATCACCATTTGTTACTTCTTGGAGAGTGGTGTCTCCTAGATTGGCTAGGTGTCACTTGGGAGCCTCCGTCAAGATTGTGGAGTTGAACCAAGGAGTTTGTAAGGAGATCGCCTACTTCATGAAGATCTACCCGAGTGAGGCAAGTCCTTCGTGGGCGACGGCCATGGTGGGATAGACAAGGTTGCTTCTTCGTGGACCCTTCGTGGGTGGAGACCTCGTGGACTCGCGCAACCATTACCCTTCGTGGGTTGAAGTCTCCATCAACGTGGATGTACGATAGCACCACCTATCGGAACCACGGATAAAAAATCTCCGTGTCAACATTGCATTTGCTCCCTCAAACTCCTCCCTTTACCTTCATATGCAATTATTTTACTTTCCGCTGCTACACTCTTAGAATTGCATGTGTAGGTTGATTGCTTGACTTGTGCTAAGTTGCTAAAATCTGCCTAGAACTAAAATTGGGAAAAGGCTAGATTTTTAATTGGTCAAGTAGTCTAATCACCCCCCCCCCTCTAGACATACTTTCGATCCTACATGGGGGCCATGTGCTAAGGCGTATATGAGCAATTCGTCCTTAGAGCCCTCCTCCGGGGGATTAGCAATAATATGCTCTTTGAACCAATGCAGGAAAGTGGAGTTGTGCTCTCTAGTAACTTCGGCGTCCATCCTGCATACCCCCCGGTCACGATACTTCTTTGCGATAATTTCTTTGTGCAGTGCCACGAAAGGATCTACCTTGTCTAGGTCTTGTAGCACTACCAAGTTTGCTCTGTCAAAGTCGATGCGTCGATCTGAGCATGCTACATACAGTTCCCTGCGACCGTTGGAGTGACCTTCTCCTTCGAGCCTCCCATCGTGCTTGTTAACGGGCAAACCAAGACCAACACCAGGCGGCTGGTCTGTGCCATATAGAAAATTCTCGCAGAAAGAGATGCACTCTTGTGTCAGATAGCCCTGGACGATGCTTCCATCCGGGCCGGGACATGTTACTGAACCAATCCTTTGATGATCCCATTCATCCTCTCAAACGACATCATGTTGTGCAGGAATGACGGCCCCATGTCTATTATGTCGTCCAAAATATGGACACACAGATGCACCATGACGCCAAAGAACGTGGGCGGGAAGTACATCTCAAGCTCATTCAGTATCACAACGATCTCTTCCTGTAGCCTTTGGAGTTGCTTCACACTGATCGACTTTCGAGAGATGACGTCGAAAAAGTTGCAGAGACCAATAAGCGTGTCACGGATGTGCTTGTCCATTATCCCTCTAAGGGCAACAGGTAGTATCTGCGACATCATCACATGACAGTCATGGGACTTCATCCCGCTGAACCTTTTCTTGTTCGTGTCTAGATATCTGCTTATCTTGCCACAGTAACCGGAACTAACTTTGACTCCAGTAAGGCACTTAAATAATTGATCGATCTGAGCCTGACTTAAGGTGAAGCAAGAAGGGGGCAATAATCCTCTTCCTTTACTTTCTTGCCCTACTTCTCCCACGCCTCTGTCTCTGTCTCTGTCTAAATGTCTTTTTCTTTTGCAGGCGGCATGTGCGAGATCTTCCCGATATTCAAATCTTGCAAGTCTTTTCTTGCCTTCGGCCCCTCCTTGGTCTTATCCGACATGTTCATCAGTGTCGCGAGCAAGCTCTCAAGGACATTCTTACATATATGCATTTGATCAAGGCAATGAGGTGTGTCGAGTTTGTGCCAGTACTCCAAGTCCCAGAACACAGACCTCGTCTTCCATACCTTCAGCAGTGTCTCCGGCGCCTTTTTCATCGTCTTTCCCGGCGCGGGGCACTTGTTCCAGTTTTTCAACAGCTGATCGATTTTGGCGCCGCTCCGCTTACGTGGAGGTCCTCGATGCTTAGCGTGACCATTGAATAGATCTCCACGGTTTCTCCACGGGTCGTCCGGATCGAGCCATCTTCAATGCCCCATGTACACGATTTTCCCAGACCCGCCATATTTCCTTGACGTTAGCTGCTGAGACGTTGTATCATCCATGCACCGTGTGCATCCGCAATATCCATGGCACACCTGGACTGCGACATATCCATAACCGAGATAGTCGTGCACCTCGTGATCAGCGCGGCTCTCATGTAGAAATACTCGCCTTTGCTGGCGTCCCATGTCTTGGCCGGTGTTTTCCATAACGTGTCTAACTCCTCTTGAAGTAGCCCCGGTCTGATTAATATTATTTCATGGTTGTTTCGGCCCTTGAATCAGCATGCTCATGTGAATGTACTTCTACTTCATGCACAACCAGGGGGAGGTTGTACATCCATACAAACACGGGCCATGTGCTATGGTTGGTGTTCTGGTTGCCAAACGGGTTCATGCCATCGGTACACGCGCCGAGCACGATGTTCCTTGCATCACATCCGAAATACCGATAGAAGCCGTTCAACTCTCTCCACTAGCTTCCATCCTTGACGTGTCTCAGCTTTGGACCATCTCCATCTTCGGGATTCTTCCTCTCCGTGTGCCAGCGCATGAGCTTTGCTTCCTTGGGATCTACGAAATACCGCTGCAGACGGGGACTGATCGGTAAGTACCATACAACTTTTTGGGGACATTTCTTCCCGGCCTTTTTGTATCGAGAAGCATTGCACACCGGACAGCTTGTTTTTTCCGCGTGCTCCTTCCAATAAATTATGTAATCGTTGATGCATGCATGGTATCTAACGTGTGGCAGATCAAGAAGGCACACGATCTTCTTGGCTTCATCCACACTAGTAGGACATAGATTCCCCGCAGGAAGAACATCCTTTAGGTACTTGAGATGCTCATCGAGGCTAGGTCGGTCCATTTGTTTTTAGCCTTCATCTTCACGAGTTGGAGCGCGAAATTCAAGCGGGTCACCTCAGGATTGCAACCATCATACAATGGAGTGTTCGAGTCTACCACGAGTTGCTTCAGCTTAGCCTCCTCTCTAGAAGTATCTCTCTCAGTACTCATCTCCTTGCGAAGCAGTGCTTGAACATGAGGGTCCCGCACGATTGAACTTAGTACCGACGAACTCTGCGGCGTGGAGTCCACATTCTCTCCGCCGCCATATTCGGCCCCTTCTCCTCCGCCATGTACGGCCCCTTCTCCGCTGCCATGTCTGGCGCCCTCTTCCCCGCCACCATTATCGATCATCTCTTTGTCTTGCCCTCTGTCGTCATTGCCTGCCCTGTCGGCGTCCTCAACATCATCATCCACATCTTCAATTATCCACCGAGTATAGCCATCCATGAAACCAATCATGAGCAGGTGCGCTTCAACACGACCTTCGCCATAGGGGTCGAGCCAAATTATTCCTTTGCATCTTCGACACGGACATAAAACTTCTGTCAGGTTATTATCTTTCATGTCCTGCACCGCCGACCGCAACCACCTGTCCACCATCGTTCCACTGACCATCTTGAACGCCAACACGGTAATAATAAACAAATTGATTATAAAAAGGTGTGCATGCATCAAAGTCATACAAAAATTCAGCATGACCTTCTCTAAAAATAGGACATATAGATCTAGAGTTTGCCCGGATTTTGCTGAAACGGAAATAAGTCGACATTTCGGCAAAACATAGGCAACTCACAAGCACAATTCAGCGTCAACTCATGCCATACACACAATTTCCATCATATCGCACACACATACACATATTTCCATTCTTGCAAAAGCATCAATTTTTAATCACACACCTATCTCGAGATCGAGCGCACGGTGGAGAGATGATGATGTAGTAGGGAGATCAAAAGTGGACAAAGCTCTTCTTGACAAAGCTAGATCTAGTTAGGGGGCACATAGGTCACTTCACTAAATGCTACATCTACCTAGCTAGCTAATTTGGGAGGAGACAACTTCAACTAGTGTAGGGGGAAGGAAAAAGAGAAAGGAGATGCATTAATGGAGGTGGTGTAGTTGGCTAGGAGTAATAAAGAGAGAGAAAGGTAGGTAGAAGAGGGAGAGTAATGGGGGGAGAAGTATTGAGGAAGAGAGGATGTGCGAGGTAGGGGAAAGTGAGGAAGAGAGGAGATGGGGGAGGTGGAGGGGGAGGGGAGGGAAAAGGTGGCATTATGATGCGTCTTAGTAGTAGCGCGGGTGGTTAAGCGCGCTACTGCTAAGAGCATAGCAGCAGAGCGCTTCCTGCACACGCGCTACTGCTAAGCGGGGCCCGCCATGTGGGCAGTTTCAAAATTAGCAGTAGCGACAAGAGAAAAACGTGCTACTGCTATTAATTTAGTAGTAGTGCGGGTAGCAGAAGCGCGTTGCTGCTAAACCTAGGTTGGTGGGTACTGTCAGTCGCGTTTAGTAGCAGCGCGGTTCGGCTAGGCCGCGCTACTGCTAACTGAGTAGCAGTAGCGCTTGTTTTGAACCCGCGCTACTGAAAGTTAGCAGTAGCGCCTCTTTTTGTACCACGCTGCTGCTAAGATTCTGTGTATAAGGTTTTCCCTAGTAGTGTTTGGAGATGATGTTGTTTACCTTTGCTATATTTGTTTGATGTTAAGGTTGCTGTACTTATCATGCCTTTCCACTACTTATGCAGGACAACAACGGGAGTGGCCACCATTTTCCGCCGATGTTAGCTTCATCCCTCAGCTTGTACTCCCCCCGTTGTTCCATAATGTAGTGCATATAGATCCAGGCCTGGACACTTGTTAGCTTCTAATATTGAGTTGTTGCTTGTAGGTACATATGCCCTTGGCAAGGATCCACGCATAGACCCTTTTTGCGTCTGGGGCAATGAGATATTGATGAACAAGCATCAAGTGAGGAAACTAATAAGGATTATTAGCAAAAAGATACGAATGGTGGCAAGCAAATTATTTATTTATGCTCTAGCCAACACAATAGTGAGATGTAGGATGGTAACTACAAACTCTACAACCTTCTCTTTTTACTGCCCATAATGAGTTGTTGGACAACAATATCTGAATCTTTTTCGTTCCCAGTGGTTCCCGAAGCAGTTCACTCAAGATTACCTCGCAAAATACATGATTGGTGGACACGCAATGAAGGTTAAAGTATTTCATCCAGACTACAATGAGCATCGAGAAGTCGTAATGAGGACAGTGCAGGATGGACGGGCAGCCATCACAAGGGGTTGGCCTAGAGACGTGCGCGCATTACGCATGGAGGAGGGCATAATATGGGCATTACGCTTCACCTTCTCCAACAACCGGAATGTCTTCTCTCTCTATTTACAGTCTTTAGTACAACTGTGGTTCATCATTCTTTACTTGGTGCTTCTGTAGTTCTTCAGTATATGTACATGTGCATCGAATTATGCATTCGTGGTTGAACCTATATTTGTAATAAACATGGTTGGATATGAAATAAGTGATTGCCTACTTTCAAATTCAAAACATGTGATTTTTAAATTAGGGATTAATTAGGGATTACACTGCGCACGATTTGTGAAAGTGAAACGTCTGCGATAGACGTGGAGATCAAAAACGTTTCTACGATCCACTACGTGTGCGATCAATCTCCACTCCACACACGACTTTCTCTTGAAAACTGTTTGCGTTAGACCACCTTGCGCAAATGTTTACCACAAAAAAACTGTGTGTGATGGATAGCCTTTGCCACACAGTTTCTTCTATGCACCGTGTGTGATGCATTCAATAATGCAAACGATAAAATTTTTAATATCATGTGCAATGGCAATGCTATCACAAACGATTTAACGGGAAAAATTGTGTGTGATGTACATGTGAATGGAAACGATTTCTTGGAGTGACTGTGTGGGATGTACATACAAACGGAAAAGTTTAGCGGGGACTAACTGTGTGGGATGTACTTGCGATCGGAAACAATTTTGCATGTATAATTGTATTTTTTAGCTGTACTGTACGTATTTCCGTATTTGAGCGCTCGCCGACCGCACACGACCTCATTTTGCCGAGCGTGTGTGCCAGGAGGGCATATCCCCGACGGTTTCTGGGTCGTGTGGGAAGGACCCCTCTATTGCCCACACTCACTTGGCGACGGTTCCAAATGCCGTCGCGGAAAGGGGTTAAAAACCGTTTGCATAGCACTAACGTGCACCAGTGTATCAAGACCTTTTTTTGGTGCCGTTGCCGGGGAGCAATAGCGTGGGGGTGAATTTTCTCGTGTGTGCTTGCTTTATTTGTCACTAAATAATTTTTATTTGTTGTTCCAAGTTGTTTTCTATCTTTAGTTATGGGTAGGAAATGCAAAATACCAAAAAAATTAGTCGTACCTACTAAACCAATGGTTGAAGAACCACCCAAAATCTATCATACTACTGAAACTTTCTACGTACTTGGATCATTTTTTATCCCTATGTGCTCGTGCTGAAACCCCAACTAGTTTAGTTGAGGGCAAATCTTTAGATGGGCATGCTTGTTA
This sequence comes from Aegilops bicornis, assembly GCA_021605145.1. Taxonomy (NCBI): domain Eukaryota; kingdom Viridiplantae; phylum Streptophyta; class Magnoliopsida; order Poales; family Poaceae; genus Aegilops; species Aegilops bicornis. Next base: position 484,173,442 of record CM038673.1, read on the forward strand.
TGTGCGACACCGCTTATCTCAAAAAGGGAAACTTTTACTGGATCAAATTCATCGTTTGCAATGCTATGGTTGGAATTTATGTGAAATTTATGATGTTACTTGTTGTTCTGAAGACCCTAAGAAACACCTTCCCTACCAATGTGAGTTTAGTGATAATGGAATCGTATCTTCGTATGCGAAGGGTGTTTATAATTACTATGATGTCAACAAATTGAAGAATTTGTTGCTTTTAAGGGTGCTTATGAAATTGCTTCTTTGATTGAAACGTATGATGCTACTCTTTACAACTCTGAAAATTTTGCCATACTTAAATATTGCTATGAAAACTCTGCTTCTAATGCTTATGTTAAGCCATATATTGAGGACTCATCCGCTGTCCAAGAGGAGACTAATATTTTGCAGGAAACTATGGAAGAAGAAATTGATGAAACTGTGAGCTCATTGGATGAAAGAGATGATGAGGAGAGCGAAGAACAAATGGAGGAAGAGCGGATTAGCTACCCGTGCCCACCTTCTAATGAGAGTAACCCTCCAACTCATACATTGTTTAATGTCCCTTCATTCATACTGAAGGATGAATGCTATGATAATTGCTATGATCCCGTTGATTCATTTGAAATATCCCTTTTTGATGAACTTGATAATTGCTATGCTTGTGGCCAAGATGCCAATATGAATTATGCTTATGGAGAAGAACTTGTTGTAGTTCCTTATGTTAAGAATGAAATTGTTGCTATTGCACCCACGCATTATAGTCCGGTCACCTTTTTGAAATCTCCAAACTACTCTATATCGGAGAAGTTTGCACTTTTAAGGATTACATTGATGGGTTGCATTCTACCACTACACATGATGATTTTGATAAATATAATATGCATGTGCTTGCTGCTCCTACTTGCAATTATTATGAGAGAGGAACAACATCTCCACCTCTCTATGTTTCCAATACGATAAAATTGCAAGAAATTGTTTATACTATGCATTGGCCTTTACTTTGTGTCCATGAATTGTTCTTTTATGACATGCCGATGCATAGGAAGAGAGTTAGACTTTGTCATTAAATGATATATGTTACTTTGTGCTCACTACTAAATTACAAATCATTGTTACTTAAAATTGGCTTTGATATACCTTCGGATCCGGGTGGATCCATTTACTTGAGCACTATATGCCTAGCTTAATGGCTTTAAAGAAAGCGCTGCCAGGGAGATGATACGTCTCCAACGTATCTATAATTTTTGATTGTTCCATGCTATTATATTATCTGCTTTGGATGTTTATGGGCTTTATTAAACACATTTATATTATTTTTGGGACTAACCTATTAACCTAGAGCCCAAAGTGCGATTTACATTTTCCCTTGTTTCAGTGTTTCACAGAAAAAGAATATCAAATGGAGTCCAAACGGAATGAAACCTTCGGGAGAGTTATTTTTGGAATGGAAGCAATCCAGAAGACTTGGAGTGTACGTAAGGGAAGCAATGAGGAAGGCACAAGGCAGGGGGCGCGCCCTCCACCCTCGTGGGCCCCTTGTGGCTCCCCTGACCGACTTCTTTCGCCTATATATATCCATATACCCTAAAACTATCGGGGAACAGAATAGATGGGGAGTTCCTCCACCGCAAGCCTCTATAGCCACCAAAAACCAATCGGGACCTGTTAAGCACTCACGGAGGGGGGAACCCTCACCGTGGCCATCTTCATCATCCCGGCGCTCTCCATGACGAGGAGGGAGTAGTTCACCCTCGGGGCTGAGGGTATGTACCAATAGCTATGTGTTTGATCTCTCTCTCTCTCTCTCTCTCTCTCTCTCTCTCGTGTTCTTGAGGTGATACGATCTTGATGTATCGCGAGCTTTTCTATTATAGTTGGATCTTATGATGTTTCTCCCCCTCTACTCTCTTGTAATGGATTGAGTTTTCCCTTTGAAGTTATCTTATCGGATTGAGTCTTTAAGGATTTGAGAACACTTGATGTATGTCTTGTCGTGCTTATCTATGGTGACAATGGGATATCACGTGATCCACTTGATGTATGTTTTGGTGATCAACTTGCGGAGTCCGCCAATCTGAACCTATGCATAGGGGTTGGCTTTGCGTTTTAAATCTTGACTCTCCGGTAGAAACTTTGGGGCACTCTTTGAAGTACTTTGTCTTGGTTTGAATCGATGAATCTGAGATTGTGTGATGCATATCGTATAATCATACCCACGGATACTTGAGGTGACATTGGAGTATCTAGGTGACAGTAGGGTTTTGGTTGAATTTTGTCTTAAGGTGTTATTCTAGTACCAACTCTATGATAGATCGAACGGAAAGAATAGCTTCATGTTATTTTACTACGGACTCTTGAATAGATGTATCAGAAAGAATAACTTTGAGGTGGTTTCGTACCCTACAATAATCTCTTCGTTTGTTCTCCGCTATTAGTGACTTTGGAGTGACTCTTTGTTGCATGTTAAGGGATAGTTATATGATCCAGTTATGTTATTATTGTTGAGAGAAGTTGCACTAGTGAAAGTATGAACCCTAGGCCTTGTTTCCTAGCATTGCAATACCGTTTACGCTCACTTTTACCACTTGTTACCTTGCTGTTTTTATATTTTCAGTTTACAAAAATCTATATCTACCATCCATATTGCACTTGTATCACCATCTCTTCGCCGAACTAGTGCACCTATACAATTTACCATTGTATTGGGTGTGTTGGGGACACAAGAGACTCTTTGTTATTTGGTTGCAGGGTTGTTTGAGAGAGACCATCTTCATCCTACGCCTCCCACGGATTGATAAACCTTAGGTCATCCACTTGAGGGAAATTTCCTACTGTCCTACAAACCTCTGCACTTGGAGGCCCAACAACGTCTACAAGAAGAAGGTTGTGTAGTAGACATCAAGCTCTTTTTTGGCACCATTGCCGGAGAGGTGAGTGCTTGAAGGTATATCTTTAGATCTTGCAATCGAATCTTTTTGTTTCTTGTTTTAGCTCTAGTTTAGTCTATAAAAGAAAACTAAAAAATGGAATTGAGTTTTTCTCATACGCCTCATCTTTTTAATATCTTTCGTGAGTATGATGGAAAGGAAAATTGTGCCAAAGTGTTAGAAGAAGAATGCATTAAAATGTTTGGCACTAAATCTTTGAATGATGAGCATGATTGCAATGTTGTTAGTATGAACTCCTTGAATATCCATGGTACTAATGGTGATTGCACTAGTCATGATGAAAATATTTCTTATAAGCATGTCGATTTTTGTGGAGTGCATAGAGTTTGCAAATACATACCAAAAAGGTAAGATAGATTTTCTAAGAGGAACAAGTACTTAGAAACTAAATGGTTGCAAGAAAGGCTAAATGTTAGTGCTGAAATTTTAAAATATCTTAGCCATACTTGTGAAGTTTGCAATGAACATGGTCATTTAAATATCAAATGCAAATTGTTTCATGATCGAATCGTGTCCAAAAATTGTGATGACTTGATTTCCCTTGCACATCATAATGAACTTAGTCTGCTTTTGGGTTATGAAGAATTGAAATGTCAAACTAAGTTTATTCCAGAATATAACCTCGAGAAATCCCTCGATATTGATCTAGAAGAAATTTATATGTATTGTGCGGTGAATTGCATTGAAAATCCTTATATTGCCAATTACATAAAGAAAAGAAAACAAATAGAGGATGAATATAATACTAATGAAAGGGAACAGACATCCCAATATTCTCCTATTATTTCTTATGATGAATCAGGTAACGAGGAGGAGCCTTCTATTCAACCAATCTCATCAATAAGGAGCTCAAAAAAGAGGGTTAAACCCACACATGATGTGAAGAAGAAAAAGAAAAGACGAAGAAGCAAAGGTAGAAAGGTATCTCTCCCAAATGATGTTGCTCCTATTTCTCATTGTGATGATGATAATTGCTATACTATTGGTGCTATCCATACTATTAATGATGAGAGTGATTATGATTATGATATGAAAAGGCCCAAGCTTGGGGATGCTATGTTTGATGAAGATGATGTTTTGAGAATATATTTGCTGCAATTAATGTTTGTCCCAAGCTTGGGGATGCTATGTTTAATGAAGATGATATTTAGTCCCCAAGTTTTGATGAGCAAATTTATTATGATGATGCCTCCTACTTATGATGATTATTGTGATGAAACTTATGCTAGTGATGATTATATTTATAAAACTTATCATGATTATGATTACCCCTTTTCTGAACATTACTATTTTAATGCGGAAACAATTTATAGTATTCGAGTTTCTTATGATACTCCCACTATTCCGAATGAGAAGAAATTTGCTTATGTGGAGAGTAATAAAATTTTAATGCAAGTAGATCATGAAAAGAATGCTTTATGTTCCGGTTATATTGTTGAATTCATTCATCATGCTACTGAAAATTATTATGATGCAGGAATATATGCTTGTAGGAATTGCAATAAATCAAGTTTCCTCTCTATGTGCTTAAAGTTTTGAAGTTATGCTTGTTTTGCCTTCCTATGCTAGTTGATTATTGTTCCCATAAGTTGTTTACTCACAAAATCCCTATGCATAGGAAGTGGGTTAGACTTAATGTGCTTGCCATGTGTTTCATGATGCTCTCTTTATGTTTCATTTCTTATCTTTTATGCGAGCATCATGAAATCATCATGCCTAGCTAGGGGCGCTAAACGTTAGCCCTTGTTGGGAGCCAACCCAACTTTATTTTAGTTTCTTGATTTTTAGTTCTGTTTAGAAATAAATAATCTATCTAGCCTATGGTTATATGTGGTTTTATGTTTTATTTAGTGTTTGTGCCAAGTAGAACCTTTGGAAAGACTTGGGTGAAGTCTTTATGATCATGCTGTAAAAAAAAGAAACTTTAGCGCTCACGAGATTAGCTAAAACTTTTTACTGGAAAGTGCTATTTAGTTGATTACTAGACAAATTACTCAGGTGCACCAATTTATTTTAGAACTTTTGGAGTTCCACAAGTATACGTTTGGTACAGATTACTACAGACTGTTCTGTTTTTGACAGATTCTGTTTTTCGTGTGTTGTTTGCTTATTTTGATGAATCTATGGCTAGTAAAATAGTTCACAAACCATAGAAAAAAGTTGGAATACAGTAGATATTAAACCAATATAAATAAAGAATGAGTTCATTACAGTACCTAAGTGGTGATTTATTTTCTTATACTAACGGAGCTTACAAGTTCTCTGTTGAGTTTTGTGTTGTGAAGTTTTCAAGTTTTGGGTAAAGATTCGATGGACTATGGAATAAGGAGTGGCAAGAGCCTAAGATTGGGGATGCCCAAGGCACCCCAAGGTAATATTCAAGGACAACCAAAGTTTAAGCTTGGGGATGCCCCGGATGGCATCCCCTCTTTCGTCTTCGTTCATCGATAACTTTACTTGGAGCTATATTTTTATTCACCACATGATATGTGTTTTGCTTGGAGCGTCATTTTATTTTCTTTTGTTTTGCTTGCTGTTTGTATAAAGTATCAAGATCTGAAATTCTTAAATGTTAGAGAGTCTTCGCATAGTTGCATAATTATTCGACTACTCAATGATCTTCACTTATATCTTTCGGAGTAGTTTGTTGTTTGCTCTAGTGCTTCACTTATATCTTTTAGAGCACGGCGGTGGATTTATTTTGAAGAAATATATGAACTCTCATGATTCACTTATATTATTTTGAGAGTCCTAAACAGCATGGTAATTTGCTTTGGTTATGAATTTAGTCCTAGTATGATGGGCATCCAGGAGGGATATAATAAAAACATTCATAGAGTGCATTGAATACTATGTGAAGTTTGAGTTCTATGATTGTTTTGAGATATGAGGATGGTAATATTAGAGTCAGGCTAGTTGAGTAGTTGTGAATTTGAGAGATACTTGTGTTAAAGTTTGTGATTCCCCTAGCATGCACGTATGGTGAACCGTTATGTGATGAAGTCGGAGCATGATTTATTTATTGATTGTCTTCCTTATGAGTGGCGGTCGGGGACGAGCGATGGTCTTTCCCTACCAATCTATCCCCCTAGGAGCATGCGCGTAATTCTTTGATTTGATAACTAGTAGATTTTTGCAATAAGTATGTGAGATCTTTATGACTAATGTTGAGTCCATGGATTATACACACTTTCTTCCTTCCACCATTGCTAGCCTCTCTAATACCGCGCACTTTTTGCCGGTATCATACACCCACCATATACCTTCCTCAAAACAGCCACCATACCTACCTATCATGGCATTTCCATTGCCACTTCGAGATATATTGCCATGCAACTTACCACCGTTCAGTTTATTATGACACGCTCCATCATTGTCATGTTTTGCATGATCATGTAGTTGACATTGTATTTGTGGTAAAGCCACGTTCATAATTCTTTCATACATGTCACTCTTGATTCATTGCACATCCCGGTACAACGCCGGAGGCATTCATATAGAGTCATATTTTGTTCTAAGAATTGAGTTGTAATTCTTGAGTTGTAAGTAAATAAAGTGTGATGATCATCATTTTTTAGAGCATTGTCCCAAGTGAGGAAAGGATGATGGAGACTATGATTCCGCCACAAGTCGGGTTGAGACTCCGGACTAAATAAAAAAAGGCCATAAAAGAAAAAGGCCCAAAAATAAAAATAAAAGAAAAAATGAGAGAAAAAGAGAGAAGGGACAATGCTACTATCCTTTTACCACGCTTGTGCTTCAAAGTAGCACCATAATCTTCATGATAGAGAGTCTCATATGTTGTCACTTTCATATACTAGTGGGAATTTTCATTATAGAACTTGGCTTGTATATTCCAATGATGGGCTTCCTCAAAATGCCCTATGTCTTCGTGAGCAAGCGAGTTGGATGCACACCCACTTAGTTTCTTTTGTTGAGCTTTCATACACTTATAGCTCTAGTGCATCCGTTGCATGGTAATCCCTACTCACTCACATTGATATATATTGGTGGGCATCTCCATAGCCCGTTGATACGCCTAGTTGATGTGAGACTATCTTCTCCTTTTTGTCTTCTCCACAACCACCATTCTATTCCACCTATAGTGCTATGTCCATGGCTCACGCTCATGTATTGCGTGAAGATTGAAAAGGTTTGAGAACATCAAAAGTATGAAACAATTGCTTGGCTTGTCATCGAGGTTGTGCATGATTTAAATATTTTGTGTGATGAAGATCTGACATAGCAGGGCTATATGATTTTGTAGGGATAACTTTCTTTGGCCATGTTATTTTGAGAAGACATGATTGCTTTGTTAGTATGCTTGAAGTATTATTGTTTTCATGTCAACATTAAACTTTTGTTTTGAATCTTATGGATCTGAATATTCTTCCCACAATAAATAAGATTATATTTATAAATATGTTAGGTAGCATTCCACATCAAAAATTCTGTTTTTATCATTTACCTACTCGAGGACGAGCAGGAATTAAGCTTGGGGATGTTGATACGTCTCCAACGTATCTATAATTTTTTATTGTTACATGCTATTATATTATCTGTTTTGGATGTTTATGGGCTTTATTAAACACTTTTATATTATTTTTGGGACTAACCTATTAACCTAGAGCCGGTGCGATTTACATTTTCCCTTGTTTCAGTGTTTCGCAGAAAAAGAATATCAAACGGAGTCCAAACGGAATGAAAGCTTCGGGAGAGTTATTTTTGGAACGGAAGCAATCCAGAAGACTTGGAGTGTAAGTAAGGGAAGCAACGAGGAAGGCACGAGGCAGGGTGGCGCCTACCCCCCTCGGCGCACCCTCCACCCTCGTGGCTCCCCTGACCGACTTCTTTCGCCTATATATATCCATATACCCTAAAACCATCGGGGAACAGAATAGATCAGGAGTTCCACCGCCGCAAGCCTCTGTAGCCACCAAAAACCAATCGGGACCCTGTTAGGCACCCACCGGAGGGGAACCCTCACCGGTGGCCATCTTCCTCATCCCGGCGCTCTCCATGACGAGGTGGGAGTAGTTTACCCTCGGGGCTGAGGGTATGTACCAATAGCTATGTGTTTGATCTCTCTCTCTCTCTCTCTCTCTCTCGTGTTCTTGAGGTGATACGATATTGATGTATCGCGAGCTTTGCTATTATAGTTGGATCTTATGATGTTTCTCCCCCTCTACTCTCTTGTAATGGATTGAGTTTTCCCTTTGAAGTTATCTTATCAGATTGAGTCTTTAAGGATTTGAGAACACTTGATGTATGTATTGTCGTGCTTATCTGTGGTGACAATGGGATATCACGTGATCCACTTGATGTATGTTTTGGTGATCAACTTGTGGATTCCGCCAATGAACCTATGCATAGGGGTTGGCACACGTTTTCTTCTTGACTCTCTGGTATAAACTTTGGGGCACTCTATGAAGTACTTTGTGTTGGTTTGAATGGATGAATCTGAGATTGTGTGATGCATATCGTATAATCATACCCACGGATACTTGAGGTGACATTGGAGTATCTAGGTGACATTAGGGTTTTGGTTGATTTGTGTCTTAAGGTGTTATTCTAGTACCAACTCTATGATAGATCGAACGGAAAGAATAGCTTCATGTTATTTTACTATGGACTCTTGAATAGATTTATCAGAAAGAATAACTTTGAGGTGGTTTCGTACCCTACAATAATCTCTTCGTTTGTTCTCCGCTATTAGTGACTTTGGAGTGACTCTTTGTTGCATGCTGAGGGATAGTTATATGATCCGGTTATGTTATTATTGTTGAGAGAAGTTGCACTAGTGAAAGTATGAACCCTAGGCCTTGTTTCCTAGCATTGCAATACCGTTTACGCTCACTTTTACCACTTGTTACCTTGCTGTTTTTATATTTTCAGTTTACAAAAATCTATATCTACCATCCATATTGCACTTGTATCACCATCTCTTCGCCGAACTAGTGCACCAATACAATTTACCATTGTATTGGGTGTGTTGGAGACGCAAGAGACTCTTTGTTATTTGGTTGCAGGGTTGTTTGAGAGAGACCATCTTCATCCTACGCCTCCCACGGATTGATAAACCTTAGGTCATCCACTTGAGGGAAATTTCCTACTGTCCTACAAACCTCTGCACTTGGAGGCCCAACAACGTCTACAAGAAGAAGGTTGTGTAGTAGACATCAAGCTCTTTTCTGGCGCCATTGCCGGAGAGGTGAGTGCTTGAAGGTATATCTTTAGGTCTTGCAATCGAATCTGTTTGTTTCTTATTTTAGCTCTAGTTTAGTCTATAAAAGAAAACTAAAAAATGGAATTGAGTTTTTCTCATACGCTTCATCTTTTTAATATCTTTCGTGAGTATGATGGAAAGGAAAATTGTGCCAAAGTGTTAGAAGAAGAATGCATTAAAATGTTTGGCACTAAATCTTTGAATGATGAGCATGATTGCAATGTTGTTAGTATGAACTCCTTGAATATCCATGGTACTAATGGTGATTGCACTAGTCATGATGAAAATATTTCTTATAAGCATGTCGATTTTTGTGGAGTGCATAGAGTTTGCAAATACATATCAAAAAGGTAAGATAGATTTTGTAAGAGGCACAAGTACTTAGAAACTAAATGGTTGCAAGTGAGGCTAAATGTTAGTGCTGAAAATTTAAAATATCTTAGCCATACTTGTGAAGTTTGCAATGAACATGGTCATTTAAATATCAAATGCAAATTGTTTCATGATCGAATCGTGTCCAAAAATTGTGATGACTTGATTTCCCTTGCACATCATAATGAACTTAGTCTGCTTTTGGGTTATGAAGAATTGAAACGTCAAACTAAGTTTATTCCAGAATATAACCTCGAGAAATCCCTTGATATTGATCTAGAAGAAATTTATATGTATTGTGCGGTGAATTGCATTGAAAATCCTTATATTTCCAATTACATAAAGAAAAGAAAACAAATAGAGGATGAATATAATACTAATGAAAGGGAAGATACTTCCCAATATTCTCCTATTATTTCTTATGATGAATCAGGTAACGAGGAGGAGCCTTCTATTCAACCAATCTCATCAATAAGGAGCTCAAAAAAGAGGGTTAAACCCACACATGATGTGAAGAAGAAAAAGAAAAGACGAAGAAGCAAAGGTAGAAAGGTATCTCTCCCAAATGATGTTGCTCCTATTTCTCATTGTGATGATGATAATTGATATACTATTGGTGCTATCCATACTATTAATGATGAGAGTGATTATGATTATGATATGAAAAGGCCCAAGCTTGGGGATGCTATGTTTGATGAAGATGATGTTTTTGAGAATATATTTGCTGCAATTAATGTTTGTCCCAAGCTTGGGGATGCTATGTTTAATGAAGATGATATTTAGTCCCCCAAGTTTTGATGAGCAAATTTATTATGATGATGCCTCCTACTTATGATGATTATTGTGATGAAACTTATGCTAGTGATGATTATATTTATAAAACTTATCATGATTATGATTACCCCTTTTCTGAACATTACTCTTTTAATGTGGAAACAATTTATATGATACTCCCACTATTCCGAATGAGAAGAAATTTGCTTATGTGGAGAGTAATAAAATTTCTATGCAAGTAGATCATGAAAAGAATGCTTTATGTTCTGGTTATATTGTTGAATTCATTCATGATGCTACTGAAAATTATTATGAGGGGGGAATATATGCATGTAGGAATTGCAATAAATCAAGTTTCCTCTCTATGTGCTTAAAGTTTTGAAGTTATGCTTGTTTTGCCTTCCTATGCTAGTTGATTATTGTTCCCATAAGTTGTTTACTCACAAAATACCTATGCATAGGAAGTGGGTTAGACTTAAATGTGCTTGCCATGTGTTTCATGATGCTCTCTTTATGTTTCAATTCTTATCTTTTATGCGAGCATCATGAAATCATCATGCCTAGCTAGGGGCGTTAAACGTTAGCGCTTGTTGGGAGCCAACCCAACTTTATTTTAGTTTCTTGCTTTTTGGTTCTTTTTATAAATAAATAATCTATCTAGCCTCTGGTTAGATGTGGTTTTATGTTTTATTTAGTGTTTGTGCCAAGTAGAACCTTTGGGAAGACTTGGGTGAAGTCTTTATGATCATGCTGTAAAAAAATGAAACTTTAGCTCTCACGAGATTAGCTAAAACTTTTTACTGAAAAGTGCTATTTAGTTGATTGTTTTTGCAGATGATTACTAGACAAATTACTCAGGTCCACCAATTTATTTTAGAATTTTTGGAGTTCCAGAAGTATACGTTTGATACAGATTACTACAGACTGTTCTGTTTTTGACAGATTCTGTTTTTCGTGTGTTGTTTGCTTATTTTGATGAATCTATGGCTAGTAAAATAGTTCATAAACCATAGAGAAAAGTTTGAATACAGTAGATATTACACCAATATAAATAAATAATGAGTTCATTACAGTACCTAAGTGGTGATTTATTTTCTTATACTAACGGAGCTTACAAGTTCTCTGTTGAGTTTTGTGTTGTGAAGTTTTCAAGTTTTGGGTAAAGATTCGATGGACTATGGAATAAGGAGTGGCAAGAGCCAAAGCTTGGGGATGCCCAAGGCACCCCAAGGTAATATTCAAGGACAACCAAAAGCCTAAGCTTGGGGATGCCCCGGATGGCATCCCTCTTTAAATCTTCGTTCATCGGTAACTTTACTTGGAGCTATATTTTTATTCACCACATGATATGTGTTTTGCTTGGAGCGTCATTTTATTTTCTTTTGTTTTGCTTGCTGTTTGAATAAAGTATCAAGATCTGAAATTCTTAAATGTTAGAGAGTCTTCGCATAGTTGCATAATTATTCGACTACTCAATGATCTTCACTTATATCTTTCGGAGTAGTTTGTTGTTTGCTCTAGTGCTTCACTTATATCTTTTAGAGCACGGCGGTGGATTTATTTTGAAGAAATATATGAACTCTCATGATTCACTTATATTATTTTGAGAGTCCTAAACAGCATGGTAATTTGCTTTGGTTATGAATTTAGTCCTAGTATGATGGGCATCCAGAGGGATATAATAAAAACATTCATAGAGTGCATTGAATACTATGTGAAGTTTGAGTTCTATGATTGTTTTGAGATATGAGGATGGTAATATTAGAGTCAGGCTAGTTGAGTAGTTGTGAATTTGAGAGATACTTGTGTTAAAGTTTGTGATTCCCCTAGCATGCACGTATGGTGAACCGTTATGTGATGAAGTCGGAGCATGATTTATTTATTGATTGTCTTCCTTATGAGTGGCGGTCAGGGACGAGCGATGGTCTTTCCCTACCAATCTATCTCCCTAGGATCATGCGTGTAATACTTTGCTTTGATAACTAGTAGATTTTTGCAATAAGTATGTGAGATCTTTATGACTAATGTTGAGTCCATGGATTATACGCACTTTCTTCCTTCCACCATTGCTAGCCTCTCTAATACCGCGCACTTTTCGCCGGTATCATACACCCACCATATACCTTCCTCAAAACAGCCACCATACCTACCTATCATGGCATTTCCATTGCCACTTCGAGATATATTGCCATGCAACTTACCACCGTTCAGTTTATTATGACACGCTCCATCATTGTCATGCTTTGCATGATCATGTAGTTGACATTGTATTTGTGGAAAAGCCACCTTCATAATTCTTTCATACATGTCACTCTTGATTCATTGCACATCCCGGTACAACGCCGGAGGCATTCATATAGAGTCATATTTTGTTCTAAGAATTGAGTTGTAATTCTTGAGTTGTAAGTAAATAAAGTGTGATGATCATCATTTTTTAGAGCATTGTCCCAAGTGAGGAAAGGATGATGGAGACTATGATTCCGCCACAAGTCGGGTTGAGACTCCGGACTAAATAAAAAAAGGCCATAAAAAAGAAAAGGCCCAAAAAATAAAAATAAAAGAAAAAATGAGAGAAAAAGAGAGAAGGGACAATGCTACTATCCTTTTACCACGCTTGTGCTTCAAAGTAGCACCATAATCTTCATGATAGAGAGTCTCATATGTTGTCACTTTCATATACTAGTGGGAATTTTCATTATAGAACTTGGCTTGTATATTCCAATGATGGGCTTCCTCAAAATGCCCTAGGTCTTCATGAGCAAGCGAGTTGGATGCACACCCACTTAGTTTCTTTTGTTGAGCTTTCATACACTTATAGCTCTAGTGCATCCGTTGCATGGTAATCCCTACTCACTCACATTGATATATATTGGTGGGCATCTCCATAGCCCGTTGATACGCCTAGTTGATGTGAGACTATCTTCTCCTTTTTTGTCTTCTCCACAACCACCATTCTATTCCACCTATAGTGCTATGTCCATGGCTCACGCTCATGTATTGCGTGAAGATTGAAAAGGTTTGAGAACATCAAAAGTATGAAACAATTGCTTGGCTTGTCATCGAGGTTGTGCATGATTTAAATATTTTGTGTGATGAAGATACAGCATAGCCAGGCTATATGATTTTGTAGGGATAACTTTCTTTGGCCATGTTATTTTGAGAAGACATGATTGCTTTGTTAGTATGCTTGAAGTATTATTGTTTTCATGTCAACATTAAACTTTTGTTTTGAATCTTATGGATCTGAATATTCTTCCCACAATAAATAAGATTATATTTATAAATATGTTAGGTAGCATTCCACATCAAAATTCTGTTTTTATCATTTTACCTACTCGAGGACGATCATGAATTCAGCCAGGGGATGTTGATACGTCTCCAACGTATCTATAATTTTTTATTGTTACATGCTATTATATTATCTGTTTTGGATGTTTATGGGCTTTATTAAACACTTTTATATTATTTTTGGGACTAACCTATTAACCTAGAGCCCAGTGCCAGTTTCTGTTTTCCCTTGTTTCAGTGTTTCGCAGAAAAAGAATATCAAACGGAGTCCAAACGGAATGAAAGCTTCGGGAGAGTTATTTTTGGAACGGAAGCAATCCGGAAGACTTGGAGTGTATGTAAGGGAAGCAATGAGGAAGGCACGAGGCAGGGGGGCACCTACCCCCCTCGGCGCACCCTCCACCCTCGTGGCTCCCCTGACCGACTTCTTTCGCCTATATATATCCATATACCCTAAAACCATCGGGGAACAGAATAGATCGGGAGTTCCACCGCCGCAAGCCTCTGTAGCCACCAAAACCAATCGGGACCTCGTTCAAGCACTCGCCGGAGGGAACCCTCACCGGTGGCCATCTTCATCATCCCGGCGCTCTCCATGATGAGGAGGGAGTAGTTCACCCTCGGGGCTGAGGGTATGTACGAGTAGCTATGTGTTTGATCTCTCTCTCTTTCTCGTGTTCTTGAGGTGATACGATTGATGTATCGCGAGCTTTGCTATTATAGTTGGATCTTATGATGTTTATCCCCCTCTACTCTCTTGTAATGGATTGAGTTTTCCCTTTGAAGTTATCTTATCGGATTGAGTCTTTAAGGATTTGAGAACACTTGATGTATGTATTGTCGTGCTTATCTGTGGTGACAATGGGATATCACGTGATCCACTTGATGTATGTTTTGGTGATCAACTTGCGGATTCCGCCAATGAACCTATGCATAGGGGTTGGCACACGTTTTCGTCTTGACTCTCCGGTAGAAACTTTAGGGCACTCTTTGAAGTACTTTGTGTTGGTTTGAATGGATGAATCTGAGATTGTGTGATGCATATCGTATAATCATACCCACGGATACTTGAGGTGACATTGGAGTATCTAGGTGACATTAGGGTTTTGGTTGATTTGTGTCTTAAGGTGTTATTCTAGTACCAACTCTATGATAGATCGAACGGAAAGAATAGCTTCATGTTATTTTACTACAGACTCTTGAATAGATTTATCAGAAAGAATAACTTTGAGTTGGTTTCGTACCCTACAATAATATCTTCGTTTGTTCTCCGCTATTAGTGACTTTGGAGTGACTCTTTGTTGCATGTTGAGGGATAGTTATATGATCCAGTTATGTTATTATTGTTGAGAGAAGTTGCACTAGTGAAAGTATGAACCCTAGGCCTTGTTTCCTAGCATTGCAATACCGTTTACGCTCACTTTTACCACTTGTTACCTTGCTGTTTTTATATTTTCAGTTTACAAAAATCTATATATACCATCCATATTGCACTTGTATCACCATCTCTTCATGAACTAGTGCACCTATACAATTTACCATTGTATTGGGTGTGTTGGGGACACAAGAGACTCTTTGTTATTTGGTTGCAGGGTTGTTTGAGAGAGACCATCTTCATCCTACGCCTCCCACGGATCTTCACATGGTTAGTCACTAAATCCTGCATAAAACTGGTAGATCACTGAGTATGATATGTTTGATTCCTTGCAATAGTTTTGCGATATAAAGACTGTGATATTAGATTCATGCTAGTGAGTAATTGTGTATTGGTAGAAATACTTGTGTTGAGGTTTTTGATTCCCGAAGCATGCACGTATGGTGAACCATTATGTAACGAAGTTGGAGCATGAGATATTTTTTGATTGTCTTCCTTATGAGTGGCGGCTGGGGACGAGCGATGGTCTTTTCCTACCAATCTATCCTCCTAGGAGCACGCGTGTAGTACTTTGTTTCGATAGCTAATAGACATTTGCAGTAAGTATGTGAGTTCTTTATGACTAATGTTGAGTCCATGGATTATACGCACTCTCACCCTTCCATCATTGCTAGCCTCTTCGGTACCGTGCATTGCCCTTTCTCACCTCGAGAGTTGGTGAAAACTTCGCCGGTGCATCCAAACCCCATGATATGATACACTCTATCACACATAAGCCTCCTTATATCTTCCTCAAAACAGCCACCATACATATCTATCGTGGCATTTCCATAGCCATTCCGAGATATATTGCCATTCAACTTCCATCATCATCATATACATGACTTGAGCATTTATTGTCATATTGCTTTGCATGATCGTAAGATAGCTAGCATGATATTTTCATGGCTTGTCTGTTTCTTGATATCTTTGCTATGCTAGATCATTGCACATCCTGATACACTGCCAGAGACAGTCATATAGAGTCATATTGTTCTAGATATCAAGTTGTAAGTAAATAAAAGTGTGTTGATCATCATTATTAGAGCATTGTCCCAGTGAGGAAAGGATGATGGAGACTATGATTCCCCCACAAGTCAGGATGAGACTCCGGACGAAAAAATAAAAATAATAATAGAAGGCAAAAAAACAAAAAGAGAGCAAAAAAACAAAAAAAATGAGAGAAAAAGAGAGAAGGGGTAATGCTACTATCCTTTTACCACACTTGTGCTTCAGAGTAGCACCATGTTCTTCATATAGAGAGTCTCTTGAGTTATCACTTTCATATACTAGTGGGAATTTTCATTATAGAACTTGGCTTGTATATTCCGATGATGGGCTTCCTCAAATGCATGAGGTCTTCATGAGCAAGCAAGTTGGATGCACACCCACTTAGTTTTCAGTTTGAGCTTTCATACACTTATAACTCTAGTGCATCCGTTGCATGGCAGTCCCTACTCCTCGCATTGTCATCAATTTATGGGCATCTCCATAGCCCATTGATTAGCGGCGTCGATGTGAGACTTTCTTCCTTTTTGTCTTCTCCACACAACCTCCACCATCATATTATATTCCACCTATAGTGCTATATCCATGACTCACGCTCATGTATTGCGTGAAAGTTGAAAAGGCTTGAGAATATTAAAAGTATGAAACAATTGCTTGGCTTGTCATCAGAGTTGTGCATGATGAAATACTTTGTGTGGTGAAGATGGAGCATAGCCAAACTATATGATTTTGTAGGGATAACTTTATTTGGCCATGTTAATTTGAAAAGACATGATTGCTTTATTAATATGCTTCAAGTATTATTGTTTTTATGTCAAATGATAGACTATTGCTTTGAATCACTCGTGTCTTAATATTCATGCCATGATTAGATTACATGATCAAGATTATGCTAGGTAGCATTCCACATCAAAAATTATCTTTTTTATCATTTACCTACTCGAGGACGAGCAGGAATTAAGCTTGGGGATGCTGATACATTTCCATCATATCTATAATTTTTTATTGTTTCATGCCAATGTTTTACAACTTTTATATACTTTTGGCAACAATTTATATGATTTTCTTGGACTAACATATTGATCCAGTGCCCAGTGCCAGTTCCTGTTTGTTGCATGTTTTTTGTTTCACAGAAAATCCATATCAAACGGAGTCCAAATAGGATAAAAACTTACGGAGATCTTTTTTTGGAATATATGTGAATTTTAAGAAGTTGAATCAACGGGAGACGATGCCCGAGGGGCCCACAAGGGTGAGGGGCGCGCCCCAGGGGTAGGGTGCGCCCTGGGCCCTTGTGGCCACTCCGTGAGGCGGTTGGTGTCCTTCTTTCGCCACAAGAAAGCTAATATCCAGATAAAAATTGTGTTAAAATTTCAGCCCAATCGAAGTTACGGATCTCCGAGAATTTAAGAAACAGTGAAAGGGCAGAATCTGGGAGCGCAGAAACAGAAGGAAACAGAGAGAGAGATAGATCGAATCTCGGAGCGGCTCCCGCCCCTCCACCGCCATGGAAGCCAAGGACCAAAGGGGAAACCCTTCTCCCATCTAGGGTGAAGGTCAAGGAAGAAGAAGAAGAAGGGGGGATCTCTCCTCCTCTCTCCCGGTGGCGCCGGAACACCGCCGGGGCCATCATTGTGACCGCAATCTACACCAACAACTTCGCCACCGTCATCACCAACTCTATCCCCCTCTATGCAGTGATGTAACACCCCTTCTCCCCGTTGTAATCTCTACTTAAACATGGTGCTCAACGCTATATATTATTTCCCAATGATGTATGGCTATCCTATGATGTTTGAGTAGATCCATTTTGTCCTATGGGTTCATTGATGATCGTGATTGGTTTGAGTTGCATGTTATATTATTGGTGTTGTCCTATGGTGCTCTCCGTGTCTGCTACCTCTTGAGCACTGCGTTGGATTTCCCCGAAGAGGAGAGGATGATGCAGCAAAGTAGCGTAAGTATTTCCCTCAGTTTTTGAGAACCAAGGTATCAATCCAGTAGGAGGCTACGCACAAATCCCTCGTACCTGCACAAAACAATAGCTCCTCGCAACCAACGCGATTAGGGGTTATCAATCCCTTCACGGTCACTTACGAGAGTGAGATCTGATAGAGATGATAAATAATATTTTTGGTATTTTTTGGTATAGAGATGCAAAGTGAAAAGTAAAAGGCAAAGTAAAAAACAAAGCAAGTATTAAAGTAATGGAGATTGATATGATGAGAATAGACCCGGGGGCCATAGGTTTCACTAGTGGCTTCTCTCAAGAGCATAAGTATTCTACGGTGGGTGAACAAATTACTGTTGAGCAATTGACAGAATTGAGCATAATTATGAGTATATCTAGGTATGATCATGTATATAGGCATCACGCCCGAGACAAGTAGACCGACTCCTGCCTGCATCTACTACTATTACTCCACTCATCGACCGCTATCCAGCATGCATCTAGAGTATTAAGTTAAAAACAGAGTAACACCTTAAGCAAGATGACATGATGTAGACGGATAAATTCATGCAATATGATACAAACCCATCTTGTTATCCTCGATGGAAACAATACAATATGTGCCTTGCAACCCTTTCTGTCACTGTGTAAGGACACCGCAAGATTGAACCCAAAGCTAAGCACTTCTCCCATTGCAAGAACTACCAATCTAGTTGGCCAAACCAAACAGATAATTCAAAGAGACTTGCAAAGATAACCAATCATACATAAAAGAATTCAGAGAAGATTCAAATATTATTCATAGATAATCTGGATCATAAACCCACAATTCATCGGTCTCAACAAACACACCGCAAAAAGAAGATTACATCGAATAGATCTCCACGAGAGAGGGGGAGAACATTGTATTGAGATCCAAAAGAGAGAAGAATCCATCTAGCTACTAGCTGGACCGAAGGTCTGAAGTAAACTACTCACACTTCATCGGAGGGCTATGGTGATGATGTAGAAGCCCTCCATGGTGGATGCCCCTCCGGCGGTGCTCCGGAACAGGCCCCAAGATGGGATCTCGTGGATACAGGAAGTTGCGGTGGTGGAATTAGGTTTTTGGCTCATGTTATGATCGTTTGGGGGTACGTAGGTATATATAGGAGGAAGGCGTACGCCGGTGTAGCAACAGGGGGCCCACAAGGCAGGGAGGCGCGCCCTAGGGGGGGCGCCCCCCAGCCTCGTGACCGCCTCTTTTGTTCCTTGGAGTAGGGTCCAAGTCTCCTGGATCACGTTCGGTGAGAAAATCACGTTCCCGAAGGTTTCATTCCGTTTGATATTCTGTTTCTCTGAAACCTTTGAAATAGGCAAAAACATCAATGCAGGTTGGGCCTGCAGTTAATAGGTTAGTCCCAAAAATAATATAAAGTGGAAAATAAAGCCCAATATAGTCCAAAACAGTAGATAAAGTAGCATGGAGCAATAAAAAATTATAGATACATCGGAGACGTATCAGGCATCCCCAAGCTTAATTCCTGCTTGTCCTCGAGTAGGTAAATGATAAAAAGAGAATTTTTGATGCGGAGTGATACTTTGGCATAATTTCAATGTAAATCTTCTAAATTGTGGTATGAATATTCAGATCCGAATGAATACAAAATAAAAGTTCATATTGACAAAATAAATAGTAATACTTCAAGCATACTAATCAAAGTAATCATGTCTTCTCAAAATAGCATGGCAAAAGAAAGTTCATCCCTACAAAATCATATAGTTAGGCTATGCTTCATTTTCACACACAAAGATGTTCCCAACTTCTATACCCCGATGACAAGCCAAGCAATTGTTTCATACTTAAATAATCTCAAACTTTTTAACCTTCACGCAATACATGAGCGTGAGCCATGGATATAGCACTATGGGTGGAATAGAATATGATGATGGGGATTGTGTGGAGAAGACAAAAGGAGAAAGTCTCACATTGACGAGGATAATCAACGGGCTATGGAGATGCCCATCAATTGATGTCAACATGAGGAGTAGGGATTGCCATGCAACGGATGCACTAGAGCTATGAATGCTCAACAAAATAAAACTAGTGGGTGTGCATCCAACTTGCTTGCTCATGAAGACCTAGGGCATTTGAGGAAGCCCATCGTAGGAATATACAAGCCAAGTTCTATAATGAAAAATTCCAACTAGTATAAAAAGACAACTTATGAGACTCACTATATGAAAAACATGGTGCTACTTTGAAGCACAATATATGAGACTCACTACATGAAGAACAAGGTGCTACTTTGAAGCACAAGTGTGGAAAAAGAGATAGTAACATTGCCCTTTTTATTTATTTATTTATTGGGCCTTTCCTTTTTTTTGGCCTTTCTCTTTTTTTTTGATTGGGCAATTCTCTAATAATGATGATCATCACACTCCAATTGATTACAACATAAGGATTACAACTCGAAACTAGAACAGGATATGACTCTATATGAATGCCTCCGGCGGTGTACCGGGATGGTGCAATGAATCAAGAGTGACATGTATGAAAAATAATGCATGGTGGCTTTGCCACAAATACGATGTCAACTAGATGATCATGCAATGGCAATATGACAAAAGTAAAGTATGTCATGATGATGATGAACGGAACGGTGGAAAGTTGCATGGCGATATATCTCGGAATGGCTATGGAAATGCCATAATAGGTAGGTATGGTGGCTATTTTGTGGAAGATATAAGGAGGTTTATGTGTGATAGAGCGTATCATATCACGGGGTTTGGATGCACCGCTAAGTTTGCACCAACTCTCAAGGTGAGAAAGGGCAATGCGATGCCGAAGAGGCTAGCAAAGGCGGAAAGGTAAAAGTGCATATAATCCATGGACTCAACATTAGTCAAAAGAACTCATATACTTATTGCAAAAATTTAGAAGTCATCAAAATCAAGTACTACGCGCATGCTCCTAGGGGGATAGATTGGTAGGAAAAGACCATCGCTCGTCCCCGACCGCCACTCATAAGGATGCACAAGCGAGGTACACTTCATGTTTCAAATTTGTTACACAACTTTAACCATACGTGCATGCTATGGGACTTGCTAACTTCAACACAAGCATTCTTTAAATTCACAACTACTCAACTAGCATGACTCTAATATCACCATCTTCATATCTCAAAACAATTATCAAGCATCAAACTTTTCTTAGTATTCAACACACTCAAAAGAAAGTTTCACATATCTTGAATACCAAGTATATTAATATTAAGCAAATTACCATGCTATTAACGACTCTCAAAATAATCTAAGTGAAGCATGAGAGATCAATAGTTTCTTTAAAACAAATCCACCACCGTGCTCTAAAAGATCTAAGTGAAGCACTAGAGCAAAAATTATCACGCTCAAAAGATATAAGTGAAGCACTAAGGGCAAAACTATCAAGCTCAAAAGATATAAGTGACGCACATAGAGTATTCTAGCAAATTATAATCAAATTGGCTTCTCCCAAAAGGTGTTTACAGCAAGGATGATTGTGGTAGACTAACAAGCAAAGACGCAAATGATACAAGACGCTCAAAGCAAAACACATATCATGTGGTGAATAAAAATATAGCTCCAAGTAAATTACCGATGGAAGTAGACGAAAGAGGGGATGCCTTCCGGGGCATCCCCAAGCTTTGACTTTTTGGTGTCCTTGGATTATCTTGGGGTGCCATGGGCATCCCCAAGCTTAGGCTCTTGCCACTCCTTGTTCCATAATCCATCAAAAGAATTTACCCAAAACTTGAAAATTTCACAACACAAAACTCAATAGAAATCTCGTGAGCTCCGTTAGAGAAAGAAAACAAAAGACTACTTTAAGATACTGTAATGAACTCATTCTTTATTTATATTGGTGTTAAACCTACTATATTCCAACTTCTCTATGGATTATAAACTATTTTACTAGCCATAGATTCATCAAAATAAGCAAACAACACACGAAAAACAGAATCTGTCAAAAACAGAATAGTCTGTAGTAATCTGTAACTAACGCAAACTTCTGGAACTCCAAAACATCTACCGAAATTAGAAGACCTAGACAATTTGTTTATTGATCAGCAGCAATTGGAATCAGTATTTTATCACGTTCTGGTGATTTTTAATAATTCGGGCACTGAGCGCAAAGTTTCTGGAAATTACAGCAAGATCAAATAACTATCATCCAAGAAGATCCAATAGGTCTAGCTTGGCACAAACACTAATTAAAACATAAAACCACATCTAAACAGAGGCTAGATGGATTATTTATTCTTAAGCAGCAAGGAAAAATATTGGGTTGTCTCCCAACAAGCGCTTTTCTTTAATGCCTTTTTAGCTAGGCATTGAGATTTCAATGATGCTCACAAGAAAGACAAGAATTGAAGCACAAAGAGAGCATCATAAAACATGTGACAACCACATCTAAGTCTAACATACTTCCTATGCATAGGCATCTTATAGGCAAACAAATCAAGGCAAGCAAAAATTAGCGTATGCAAGGAACCGGAAAGAGACAATAGCAATCTCAACATAGCGAGAGGTAATTTCGTAGCATGAAAGTTTCTACAACCATATTTTCCTCTCTCATAATAATTACATGTAGGATCATAGGAAAATTCAACAAAATAACTATCACAAAGTATATTCTCAACATGATCCACATGCATGCAAAGTTGACACTCTTCCAAAATAGTGGGATTATCATTAACTAAAGTCATGACATTTCCAAACCCACTTTTATCAAAAACTTCATAAGGTTGAACATTCTCCAAATATGTGGGATCTAAAGTTGACACTCTTCCGAACCCACTTTCAATATTATTGCAAACAATATTATCAATCTCATACTCATCATAAGAAGAATCACCCCAATCATGATCATTGCAACAAGTAGTAGACATAGAAAAACTAGCATCCCCAAGCTTAGGGTTTTGCATCTTATTAGCACAATTGACATCAAAAGAATTTATAATAAAATCATTGCAATCATGCTTTTTATTCAAAGATCTATCGTGAGTCACTTCACGGATTTCGTGCAAAACCTTATAAAGATAATCTAGTGCATCCAAATCACTAGGAATTGGTTCATCATAATTGGATCTCTTAAAAAGATTGGCAAGCGGATGAGGATCCATAGATATTGGCTTCTTTGTTTAGGAATAAATACTCAACTATTTCAACCAAATGAGCAAACAAGCTAAGTAAGACATAAAGGCAAATGAAAAGAGAGGGCGAATAAAACGGCAAGGGTGAAGTGGGGGAGAGGAAAACGAGAGGTAAATGGCAAATAATGTAATGCGGGAGATAGGGATTGTGATGGGTACTTGGTATGTATACTTTAACGGTGCCAGAAGTGGCTTGTTGTTAGGAGTCCAAGTCTTGACTTGCTCTTGCGCAAGCCTCCCGAAGAACGGCGCCAGAAATTCTTCTTGCTACCTCTTGAGCACTGCGTTGGATTTCCCTGAAGAGGAGAGGATGATGCAGCAAAGTAGCGTAAGTATTTCCCTTAGTTTTTGAGAACCAAGGTATCTGTAGCGACCCGACCCGAATGGATCAAGTCTCTGTGCTTTCGTGTCATCCCTGGATCGGTATGCTGACACACACAGTACTCGAAGGATTTATAACAGAGGTAAATCACATGTATAAAATAACGTAAATACTATTACCTCAATCCAAAATATAGCGGAAGCAACAAGGTTGTGGATTCCCATCAACACCAACGGCAAAGTTGAGTATAGGAAATCGTAACCCTAACGTACCACTTACTCGTCGTAAAAAAGTGCGCAACATGAAAAGTTGCAGCCCGAAACGGGTCAAGACATGGAATATGCCGGCAATGTAACACATAGAGAGTAATGAAAGAATAAGCCTATACTACATGCATATATGGCTGGTGGAAAGCTCTATAGTTATAAGGTTTTGCGAAAAGCCAATTTTTCCCTACTTCAAAGGAATAAATTTATTTAATATCATGGTGGGTGTTAAACATTGAGAATGGTTGACAGCATCCTCAATCCCAATTAAAAGTACTCATTAAAAACCCAACAATATTAATTAGAGTAACATGATGAGATCAACAGGATATCCAGGTACTAGATACTCAAAATTGTCCATAACCGGGGACACGGCTAATCATGATTAGTTTATACACTCTGCAGAGGTTTGCGCACTTTTCCCCACAAGACTCGATCGCCTCCGTTTGGTTTCTCGCACTACATGGTGTTTGAGAGGCGGATGACCGAGACACGGTCTTTCAAGCGCTTAGCACCTTACTTGTGGGTAGACCGGTACACCTACTTTCCCCTACATCTGCTAGTCTACCCGTAAGAGTTCGCACAACTTAGTCAACTATGCGAGCCCATAATTGGCTTGTGGCTGCACACGGAAGTTTCTAGTTTGAATAATCTTATGATCCCTTAGAGCACAGGGTGGCGGTCCGAAGAAATCTGAGCAAGTCCTCGATAGAAACCAGGTGCCTCAATCCACCCAGATGTGTGTTTAGGTTGCCACCTTAGATAAACCATTAATTACAATCTCACATCTGTCATGGATATTCACTCACCCAATCCACGTCTACTAGCATAGCATGGCATAATTAAGCAAACGTAGAAGTAACTCCCAAGGTTTCATAAGTAAAACAGTAATAGGTACTACCTCAATCTACTTCCCATCCCACAATTTAATTAGATCCTAACCATGCAAGTGTTTGAGGATTGATCTAATGCATAAAAACTGGGTATGAGAAGAGTATGATCAAAGTGTTACTTGCCTTGGCCGATGATCCATGAGACCTAGAGATTCAAGTAACAAGCGGCGACTCCGGGTGATCTAACGCAGACAAACAACAAGCATACAATAAGCACTCATCTAATGCACGGGAAATCTCGAATAAAAGATCTAACCAGATAGTTCAACTTAAGAACCACGTTGCAAAAGAATCTAATAAAATAAAGCATCTAATGTCGTAACTCTAGAGAGAACGACTCGGTTTAGCAATTTGAAACTAGGTCAAAATTTTACAGTAGCAAAACTCTGTGTAAGTAGGTTAGTCGGAATGGTGGTTTCAGAACGAAACTCCAGCGCTTGAATCACTGATTCGATAAACGAGCAAGAAATAAAACAGATTTGAAAATCGGATCGGAAATCGAATCTGAAAAATAACGGATTAAATCCGATTAAAAGAAAATGACGAACGCATTAAATAACGGACGTTCGTTAACAGAACTAATCCAACGAACACATTCATTGAAACGAACGGTTCGGTGAACGTTCGTTAATTAAGAAAACCAAAAAAAATAAAATCGTCTAGGTATTTAAAAAAATCGAACATCTTCAAAAAAAACCGGATCGGGTTTTCTTAGAGAAAACCGGATCGGGGTTGTGGCGGCGGCTACCTCCGGTCGCCGGGGGCTCCGCCCGGCGTGGGGTCGGGAGGGCGGCGAGGCGACGAGGGCGACGAGGGCTCGGCGACGGCGGGAACGGCGGCGGCGGCGTCCTCGGGCGGGCTCGGGTTAGGGCGGGCGGCGGCGGATGAGAGAGAGGGGTGGCGCCCATATTTAAGAGGGGGTGGCGGCGGCTTGGGAAGGGGCAGGCGTGGCGACCTCGTGTCCCGACCGGACACGGCCAAGTGGCGGCGGCGGCACCTCCACAAGGCGTCTTGAGGGAGAGAGGAGGCGGGCAGGCAAGGGGCGCGGCTGGCTGGGCCGGTTGGGCCTTGGCCCAGGGGGGGCGCGGATTTTTTTTCTCTTTAACATTTTTTTTTCCAGAAAAACAAAATAAGAAAAAAGCAAAATAAATAAAAATAATATATAGGCATATAATATATCAAAATTTTTAGAAAAACATTTTCTACAACGTGAACATTATTTTAGCTTCAAATAAAATACACACAAATCCAAATAAAACAAAGAGTGTTTCAGCTCTAATAAAATCCAATACAAATCATTTTGAAAATACCAAAATGAATTCAAATAATTTTCTCTCCAATTTTCTGATGTAGGGAATCATGTTACTCTATTTCCATATATTTTATTTTGGAGAAAAATAATTTGAATAAAACTCAAATAACTCCAAATTGAAAAATAATTCAAAGGAACCTTGAATTTAATTCTTTGAAAACTCCCAACTCATATTTCGTATAATTTGAAGAAGTCATTTTATCTTCGCTCGTGAAAATCATTGAGTTGCATAAAGTTTCAGAATTGGAAATATTTTCCAAATGAAATTCAAATATTTTCAACACCTTGTCATTTAAATAAATGGAAGAAGTCATGTCATCTTCTCTCCGTGGTTTTGTGATGAAAAGAATTTGAATTCTCAAGATCATAAAAGCAAAATGAAAGTTTGGGAAAGTCCTTTTATTCCCTCTCATCTAACTTTCAAAAAGTTTCAATTCACTCACTTTCAGTCAATCAATCAAGCAATCAATCAAATCTATCTATTTGTTTATAACATTCCAAAATTTAGAATTTTGGGATGTTACAAACTACCACCCTTAAAATGAATCTCGTCCTCGAGATTCGGAGAGGTTAGCAAAAAAATAGGTTAGGGTTTGGGGGTCTTCTCAAAATCCATCGATCGTCTCCGGGGTCTCGGGTGCTACCACCCTTAGAAGCTTGGTTACGGTTCCATCAAAACTCATATACTCCATCCTTATTACTGACAGTGTCGGTCTTCTCAGATCGTAAGGATAATTCCTTCTCTGGGCTCTTCCGGTAGTGGCATAACCTTTTCCTTAATTCCTTTGTCCTTTCATCTTGGTAAGGTTATCCCGAAATTGGGTCTTCATAGCTGACGGGTCTGGCGCCAATGCTAAACAACTATCGATATCTCGTGGTGGTCAACAATTTATGGTTTGTCCTGCAGGAAAGGGTCTGGATTGAACCTCACCGTATAACCTACGGTTGGCAACAACGGCCGTGTACAAGGGGAAAAAAATACCTATACCTTTCTAAGGTTTAAACAAGGTTTTGATCGTCGTCTCTCTACTATAGGTAAGTCACTCAGATTTACCATCCCACATAGCAAAGCGAATAATAAGAGTAAGTCGGTATGGTGATCAATCCATCCCGCACCCAAATCATTACCTTGTACATGGTTTAGCGAATCTCGCATTCTAAGACTCGGTCATCCTCACGAGCATTGCAGAATTTCTCTTGTCGACGAACCAAGTTTGGAAAATCCATTGATTCTGCAAGCCAAACAAACATCTATCGTTCCTTAACAACTCTCAGGTTTTGCGTAAACTCCTATAGAATCGTCGGATGATACAAGTTGTAACTTCTTCGGGGTTTTCCTTGACAAGAAGAGTGTGCTTGCTTCTTGGCAGGTCTGGGGCATGTGGGTTATGGCCCATCTCATCACTTGCAATCCTTGAACACATCCTCGGGGCAACTGATCGTTATCCCAACATCCAACTCCCTGGCATACTTAAATCCATCCAATTGTAATGTCTCTTTTCCTTATATTTGCACCAAACTAAGACGTGATTACTCAGACTCATCATGGAATTTCCATTGATCCATATTTCCAACATCATACCTCCTTTATATCCAATAACACTTCATCTCTTCATCCTCGTGGGATGTCCCACATACCGTGATAAAACTTATACTTATGAAATCCATACTCCACTTCGTGGAACATCATTATCCTTTCCAGGTCAAGCGTCCTTACAAGGAAATATTGGCCATCTACGCATGGCACTTCTTCAACTCGGAAAACGTGAAACACATCATGAACTCTGATAGTCCTTCGGTGATTTCAACTTGTTAGCCTATTCTCCCATACGCTCCAAAACTCGGTATGGTCCTACAAATCTCGGGCTAACTTTCCTTAACTCCAAATCGTTTAACTCCTCGCAGAGGTGGCACACAAAGATATGCTCATCTCCGATTTCATAGACTACCTCCTTGCATTTTTGAGTCCAGCATAACTCTTCCGCTGGACTGAGCTATCTTGATCTATCTCGAATCAACTTAACATTCTCTTCTCACTCCTTGATCACATTTGGTCCAAACAATGACGGTCTCCAACTTCATCCCACATCAACGGTGTGTCCGGCTCCTTCTCCCATACAAAGCTTTAAAAGGGCCATCTTCAAACCGGCTTGGTAGCTGTTGTTGTATGAGAACTCAGCGTAAGGTAGATTATCATCACTACTAGATCCGAAATTTAGCGCACACGCTCTCAACATGTCCTCCGGTATCTGATTGACTCTCTTGGTTTATCCATCCGCTCATGCGGATGAAAGGTCATCTTGAACTCTAGCCTAGTACCCAAAGTGCAGTGCAGCTGATTCCAAAACTTTGAGGTAAACTGCATTCCTCACGACGGTCCTCGGAACTCCATGCGAGACATACGATCCTTGTCAAATATAACTTGGCCAACTTCACACTTGTATAGGTGGTTTTCACTTTGGGATAAAGCGAGCCACTTTGGTCAAGCGAATCAACTACTACCCAGATAGAATCATATCCCAATCGGGTTCGGGAAATCCGTAATGAAATCCATGCCAAGCTTATCCTGCTTCCATTCGGGTATCGGCATAGGCTGCAATAATCCTGGGCTTCCGATGCTCGCTTTTACTTTCTCCGCATACATCACTTACGACTACATACTCCATAATATCCTTCTTCATACCAGTCCACGTAAACACTTCTTCAAATCCAAGTACATCTTGGTGTTTCGAGGCGAATCGAGTATGGTGAGTCATGAGCCTCTGAAGTTTTAACTTCACGATCTTTGCATTATTGGGTACATGTACCTTTGTCCTCAAACCATAAGGTGTCATGCTCATCCTTACGAAAACCTTTGGCTTTTCCTTTGCTCATCCTCTCTTTTACCTCAGCAATCTCTTTGTCATCCTTACGAGCTTCACGGATCTTTTCCAACAATGTAAACCGAACTTCCATTCTGCAACGAAACCTTTGGGAACAATCTCCAACTGAAGTTCCTTGAGATCCTCGGCTAACTCCTTTGGTAATCCTCCGATTATGAGGGTATTCGTCCTTGTTTTATTTATGGTTATATCCTATTTCTCCACAAGGCTTGCACGCACAAGGTTTCTTCATACCCTTTCCATAAGGCTTCAACTTCTGGGTCACAAACCGAGACTTTAGCAAAGTCAACTTAAATTCTTCCCAAGTGGTTACTCTTTGCAATCCATTGATGGTTTGGTATCTCCTCCACCAAATAGCAGCACCTCTTTCAAAGCCTTTGAAGAGCATCTTGGGTCATATCCTTTCCGGCTGTAGGGTTATTCTTCATATGATCCTCCATGTTACGAATCCATCGATGCATCTCCAATTGACTCATTGGTCCAGAAAATACAAGCTCTTCTCCATTCATCCTCTATTGGGTCCATGGGTTTGGGGTGGGATAAGAGAGATCGAGAGGGATGCACACAAGACAAACAAAAGTTTTGAAAAGGCAGATTTTATTGTGGGCATCGGAAAAACATCAAACAAATGACACCTCAAAATAGTCGCATAAAACGTAGGTAAGTAACACGGTTTATGTCTTCTAATGGTAAAAAAATATTCAAAGTCATCAAACACTTCCAATCTTGAACATGTCTCGATGGCTCCTTCGATCATGCTTGTCCTTCTCAAGTTCTTTTGCGGATCATCTCTGTTGTGCTTGAAGTCTCTCGCGGTCAGAAGCGACTCCGACCTCAGACGGTCAAGCCTACGTGTTCTTGTGCCATCCACGGATCAGTATCTCGGCACACACAGTACATCAATGTATATATCAAAGTGCAATCACATGCATAAATAACGTAAAACTGATATATACCTCATAATACTCGTGAAACAATCAAGCGGGTGTGGAGTCCCATCAACGCCATCGGCAAAGTTGAGTGTAGACCGTAACCTGCACTGCATTTTACTCGTCGAGGAAATATACGCAACATGATACGTTGCAGCCGTGTAGGTCAAGACATTGAATGTACCGGCAAGATCACAACATGAATAAACAGATGGTAAAACTATACTATATGAAATTTGGCTTTGTGGCTCAGATTCGAGTTTTGTTTATGTAAAAGCTGATTTTATTTTCCCTACATCAAAGGAATAAATGAAGTCTGTACTAAGGAGTTTTCTATCATGACATGGTTCCGCCAACCGATGTCTCATAGCCCAAAAATTCATCATATGTTGCCCACAATTAAGTTATCAATCCGGTGTTGAGAGTTCGAGATAGATCCAAGTCCAGAGGCTCAAATTGTCCGTAATCGGGACACGGCTAATCGATTAGGTTATAACCCTCTGCAGAGGTTTGTACACTTTACCCGCAAGATTCGATCCCTCTCTTTACATTCTCGCACTTCGTGGTGTTTGAGAACAAGATGACCAAACATGGTCTTCCAAAGAGTTCCTCGACCACCGTCTGCACCCATCCAATCCTACCGTCCCTTCTACATCTGCTAGTACCGCCCCAGCCAGAGTCACAACTAAGGTCAACCAAGCGAGCCCATAATGACTTGCGGTTGCACAGGTAAGCTTCCGGCGTGAAGTATTCTTCCGTCTCTTTGAGTCTGGGTGAAGCTTTCCGCAAGATGTCATGGCGCTTCTCCATGCATCCCGCCAACCTTTGGTTTCTCCAGGTGCCCGTCAACCGTCCTTCACCCAAAGAGTGTGTATTGAAAATCTGTCTCGAGTCTTGAAGTCTTGAGGTCTTGAAGATGCAGTCCTTGCAGATTCCATCATGGAGTTGTCGTCATTGACGTAGAGTCCTCCTTCTTCACACCACTCTCGTGCACTCATACCAAACCCCGTCTACTATAGCGTAGCATTAAAATAAACAACGTCCCGGGCTTGGTAACAGGGTGATGGGTTCCTACCTCATGCATACTACTCATCTACAAGGATTCAATAACACTACTGAGGGGTGGTTGCAATGGTGCCACTAAATGCAATAAAACATAGGTAAGAAAAGCATGGTCAAAGTGAACTTGCTCGGTTGACGATCTTGAAAAACTAGGGTTTCAGAGTAGCAATCTTCGCACTCCGGAAATTCTACCGAGGCAAACAATAACTATAATAAGCACATAGCAATAGGATCACATAACACAACATAACAAAAGTAACATAACACAACAAACAACCAAAACCAAATCCAAAAGAAAAACTCAAAGAAAGGCCACTCAAGTTTCCTACTTCAACAAATAACAATTTTTTTTTATAACAAAAATTCCTTAATATAACCTAATCATGGTTTTAGGTTAACTTAACAGAAAAGGTTTCACTAAGCAACTAGGAGCAAAAAGAATTAATTAAAAAGCTATTATAAAACTCATTTTAGGCCTAATCCAATTTCTATTAAGAAAATAATTTAAAACTTTTATTAATTATAAATAAAAGTTCATCTACTAGAATGACAGAAACTAACCTAGAATAACTAATCACAAGTTAAAAATAAATTAATTTACTAATTAATTAATTAGGAAAACAGGAACTAGTTAATTAATTAGGATTAATAGGATTCTGTCTAAAACAAATTATTTATTAATTCTAAAATACCCAAGTTAATTTCTAGGGTTTGGCAATGTCAAAATAAAGTGATGACAAAAAGAATCATGCAAAAATAATTTTTCTAACTAAAGTTATAGCAGATTTACTATTCTGGCTAAAACAATATTAAAGCATTTTTAATTATTTTTAACATAGCTAAATATGTATTCTACAGAAACTACATAAAATTTTCAATCCAACAAAAAAAGAATCACCTAAAAATATTAAACAGAATAAAAGATATCAATTTTTGAAAACAGAAACTATTCTGCTAAAACAGAAAATCAAATTAAAAGAAAAAGGCCAAATGGGCCTATACTGTGTCCTGCGCGTTAGATAGCCTAACGGGCCCTAGGGTTAACTAAAACGAACCGGCCTAAAAATAAAAAACCTAATCGATACTAAACCGGAACTAAACCGAGCGAACTGCTTTTTTATAAAGAACATACCCTTCGGGGTGTTCTAATCCTAACCGCATACAAAACACATCGGACGGGAGAAGAGCTCGGTGGCTCACCGGAGTTTGACGGCGGCGGCGGCTCGGTGGCGAGTGTGCCGACGGCTGGCTGCCGGGAGGTCATGAGTCGTCCGGCGGGTGCGGGGCACGAGGGGGTCTTGGTGGAGTCGACGAGGCTCGGGGGTCTAGAGCGACGGCAAGTAGGCGAATGGCGGCGGAGATGAGCTCGGGCTCCGGCGACGGCGTGAGGGGAGAGGAGGGGTTCCGGCGAGGGGCGAGGGGGGAAATGGGGTGCGGGGAGGGGTTTAAATAGGGGGGGCCTCGGCGTGGCAAGGGAGGCGATCGGGAGGGGGATCGGATCCCGGATCTCACGAGATCCCGCGATCGGGCGGCGGCGCGACGCTATGCGTGGGCGGGGGTTGAAGGAGGGGTGGGGTCCGCTTTGGCGGGGGAGAGAGGCGGTCTCGGTCGGTCGACCGAGCCGGAGAGGTTTCGGGCGAGGGGAGGGGTCGGTCGGCTCGCTGGCTCGCTGGGCTGGCCAGTTGGGCCGCCTGGTGGGCCGGCTGGTGGGGGGGCTTCGGCGCTGGCTGGGCCAGGGGGCCTGGCTGGCGCCTGGGGGGTTTTTCTCTTTTATTTTTTTTTAAATAAAACAAAAACAAAAATAAAACCTTATCTATAAATATTTTATATAGGGTATATATATACCAAAATGATCAGGGGAATATTCCCTTTCATTTGAACATTTTTCCAAAGGCAAAATCCAAACTTCATAAAAATCTATTTTTTTCAAATTCAAATAAATTTCAGATTTGAATCCAAATCTTTTGGCATTGTTTCCTCTGATATTTTTGGAGTGTCATGTTTGCTCCTCTCATACTTTTGATCAAGTATTTATCAGGCATAGTTTTGAAATGTTTCCCACATGCCAAAGTTTGAATTCAAATTCAAAACTCAAAATTTTGAAAGAGGGTTTCAAAGCACCTTCAAATGATTTTCAACTTGATTCATTATAACTTCCAACTCCTATTTCATATAATTGAAGAAGTCATTTTATCTTCCCTCATGAAAATCATTGAGTTGCATAAAGCTTTGAATTTGAAAACTTCCCAAATGAAATTCAATTCTTTTTCCAAAACCCTATTCATTTCAAAATGGAAGAAGTCATGTCATCTTCACTCTAGGTTTTGGTGTTGCAATGAACTTGAGTTCAATTGGGATCCAAAAATGCAAAAATGGAAAGTTTGGGAAAGTCATTTCATTCCCTCTCATTCAACTTTCAAAAGTTTCAATTTCCACTCAATTCCATTCAATCAATCTACCAAACAATCAGACAACAACCATAGTTATTTATTTATTATAACATTCCAAAATTTAGAATTTTGGGATGTTACAAGGCGATCCTTCAATATTTACGGAGTTACGTTCCAACCGCCGGTTTCAACATCCTTGACATGATCCATGATCCTACTTGTCCTTCGATTCTTGTCAAATCTCCGGTATCTCGATGTTTTGCTCCTTCATCTTGTCTAATTTCAGCTTACGGGTCCCGAGTTCTTCATGAACTGCTTCCTTATCAAATACGCTTCCTGCAGATCCACCTTAAACTTCTTCATGTAATACTCGGATCCCGGTAATACACCAGCTAAGGTTAAAACTCCAACGTTTGCAGATAGATGCTCCATCGACTTTCTACCATCCAATCCTTCCATGCATCTGCATGCTTAACTCCATACGATGACAATAGCATAGGCGGGCGATAACATCATGGATAGCGTGTTTCTGCTCTTGTCATTTTCATGAGCTATCATTCCATAGTTGATATCTCCTGCCTGACAATTCTTTGAATTCTAATGCTCCATGTTCCAGTCTTCCTCCGATACACCTTGATCTAGGTTATTGATAACTTCCATAGTCCGCCAAGTTCCATAAGCGTAATCTTCCTGGGTCATACAAATTTGGGAATTCTTCAGAGCCTTCAAATTCTCCAAGTCTTCGGAGTCTTCACCATTGTAGTTTCCGTTTACATGGTAAAATCATCTTCATTCCAAATGGTCTTAGTTGTCCGATATCTTGTCTCCTTGGAGTGGTCTCATCAATCAAATTTTCGAGTGGTCAAAAGGGAAAAGGGGTATGGTCTCACTAAAAAGGAAATATTTGAATAAGCTCAGAAGAGAAGAGAGGTAAAAGATTTTTTTTTTGAAAAAGAAGTTGTAGAGAAAAATCTTTCCTATGGGCTTGTCAGTTTCTAGGGTCACGTCCTCTGATCAACATGTGCTCGATACCATCTTGTAGCAACCCGACCGAATGGATCAAGTCTACGTGCTTCGTGTCATCCCCGGATCGGTATCTTTGACACACACGATTTCGAAGGATTTATAACAGAGGTAAATCACATGTATAAAATAACGTAAATACTATTACCTCAATCCAAAATATAGCGGAAGCAACAAGGTTGTGGATTCCCATCAACACCAACGACAAAGTTGAGTATAGGAAATCGTAACCCTAACGTACCACTTACTCGTCGTCTGAAAGTCTGCAACATGAAAAGTTGCAGCCCGAAAACGGGTCAGCACATGGAATATCGGCAATGTAACACATAGAGAGTAATGAAAGAATAAGCCTATACTACATGCATATATGGCTGGTGGAAAGCTCTATAGTTATAAGGTTTTGCGAAAAGCCAATTTTTCCCTACTTCAAAGGAATAAATTTATTTAATATCATGGTGGTTGTTAAACATTGAGAATGGTTGATGCATCCTCAATCCCAATTAAAAGTACTCATTAAAAACCCAACAATATTAATTAGAGTAACATGATGAGATCAACAGGATATCCAGGTACTAGATACTCAAAATTGTCCATAACCGGGGACACGGCTAATCATGATTAGCTTATACGCTCTGCAGAGGTTTGCGACTTTTCCCCACAAGACTCGATCGCCTCCGTTTGGTTTCTCGCACTACATGGTGTTTGAGAGCGGATGACCGAGACACAGCCTTTCGTAAGCGCTTAGCACCTTACTTGTGGGTAGACCGTACACCTACTTTCCCCTACATCTGCTAGTCTACCCGTAAGAGTTCGCACAACTTAGTCAACTATGCGAGCCCATAATTGGATTGTGGCTGCACACGGAAGTTTCTAGTTTGAATAATCTTATGATCCCTTAGAGCCCGGGTGGTGGTCCAAGAAATACAGCAAGTCCTCGATAGAAACCAGGTGCCTCAATCCACCCAGATGTGTGTTTAGGTTGCCACCTTAGATAAACCATTAATTACAATCTCACATCATCATGGATATTCACTCACCCAATCCACGTCTACTAGCATAGCATGGCATAATTACAAACGTAGAAGTAACTCCCAAGGTTTCATAAGTAAAACAGGTAATAGGTACTACCTCAATCTACTTCCCATCCCACAATTTAATTAGATCCTAACCATGCAAGTGTTTGAGGATTGATCTAATGCATAAAACTGGGTATGAGAAGAGTATGATCAGTGTTACTTGCCTTGCCGATGATCCATGAGACCTAGAGATTCAAGTAACAAGCGGCGCACTCCGGGTGATCTAACGCAGACAAACAACAAGCATACAATAAGCACTCATCTAATGCACGGGAAATCTCGAATAAAAGATCTAACCAGATAGTTCAACTTAAGAACCCTGGTTGCAAAAGAATCGAATCAAATAAAGCATCGAAAGTCGGAACTCGAGAGAGAACGACTCGGTTAGCAATCTGAAACTAGGTCAAAATTTTACAATAGCAAAACTCTGTGTAAGTAGGTTAGTCGAACGGTGGTTTCAGAACGAAACTCGAGCGCTTGAATCACGATTCGATAAACGAGCAAGAAATAAAACAGATTTGAAAATCGGATCGGAAATCGAATCTGAAAAATAACGGATTAAATCCGATTAAGAGAAAACGATGAACGGATTAAATAACGGACGTTCGTTAACAGAACTAATCCAACGAACACATTCATTGAAACGAACGGTTCGGTGAACATTCGTTAATTAAGAAAACCGAAAAAAATAAAACCGTCTAGGTTTTTTTAAAAAAAACCCGAACATCTTCAAAAAAAACCGGATCGGGTTTTCTTAGAGAAAACCGAATCGGGGGGGTTGTGGCGGCGGCTACCTCCGTGGTCGCCATGGGCTCGCCTCCGCGGGGGTCGGAGGGGCGGCGAGGGCGACGAGGGCGACGAGGGCTCGGCGACGGCGGGAACGGCGGGCGGGCGTCTCGGCGGCGGGGCTCGGGTTGGGGCGGGCGGCAGTGGATGAGAGAGGGGGTGGCGCGGTATTTAAGAGGGGGGGTGGCCGGCTTGGGAAGGGGCAGGCGTGGCGACCTCGTGTCCGACCCGGACCTGAGCGGCATGGGCGGCGGCAATGGGGCACCTCCAGCAAGGCGTCTTGTGAGGGAGAGAGGAGGCGGGCAGGGCGTTGGGCGGGCGGCTATTGGGCAGTGGGCCTTGGCCTGTGGGGGCGTGAATTTTTTTAACATTTTATTTTCCCGAAAAACAAAAAAAGAAAAGAGCAAAATAAATAAAAATAATATATAGGCATATAATATATCAAAATTTTTAGAAAAACATTTTCTACAACGTGAACATTATTTTAGCTTCAAATAAAATACACACAAATCCAAATAAAACAAAGAGTGTTTCAGCTCTAATAAAATCCAATACAAATCATTTTGAAAATACCAAAATGAATTCAAATAATTTTCTCCAATTTTCTGATGTAGGGAATCTTGTTAACCTATTTGCATATATTTTATTTTGGAGAAAAATAATTTGAATAAAAATAAAATAACTCCAAATTGAAAAATAATTCAAAGGAACCTTTAATTTAATTCTTTGAAAACTCCCAACTCATATTTCAGTATAATTTGAAGAAGTCATTTTATCTTCGCCGTGAAAATCATTGAGTTGCATAAAGTTTCAGAATTGGAAATATTTTCCAAATGAAATTCAAATATTTTCAACACCCTTGTCATTTAAATAAATGGAAGAAGTCATGTCATCTTCTCTCCGTGGTTTTGTGATGAAAAGAATTTGAATTCGAAGATCATAAAAGCAAAATGAAAGTTTGGGAAAGTCCTTTTATTCCCTCTCATCTAACTTTCAAAAAGTTTCAATTCACTCACTTTCAGTCAATCAATCAAGCAATCAATCAAATCTATCTATTTGTTTATAACATTCCAAAATTTAGAATTTTGGGATGTTACTGATATCAATCCAAAGAGGAGGCTACACACAAGTCCCTCGTACTGCACAAAACAATAGCTCCTCGCAACCAACGCGATTAGGGATTGTCAATCCCTTCACAAATCACTTACGAGAGTGAGATCTGATAGAGATGATAAATAATATTTTTGGTATTTTTGGTATAGAGATTAAAAGTGAAAAGTAAAAGGCAAAAGTAAAAACAAAGCAAGTATTAAAGTAATGGAGATTGATATGATGAGAATAGACCCGGGGGCCATAGGTTTCACTAGTGGCTTCTCTCAAGAGCATAAGTATTCTACGGTGGGTGAACAAATTACTGTTGAGCAATTGATAGAATTGAGCATAATTATGAGTATATCTAGGTATGATCATGTATATAGGCATCACGTCTAAGACAAGTAGACCGACTCCTGCCTGCATCTACTACTATTACTCCACTCATCGACCGCTATCCAGCATGCATCTAGAGTATTAAGTTAAGAATAGAGTAACGCCTTAAGCAAGATGACATGATGTAGAGGGATAAATTCATGCAATATGATAAAAACCCCATCTTGTTATCCTCGATGGCAACAATACAATACGTGCCTTGCAACCCTTTACATCCTTTGGGTAAGGACACCGCAAGATTGAACCCAAAGCTAAGCACTTCTCCCATTGCAAGAACTACCAATCTAGTTGGCCAAACCAAACGGATAATTCGAAAAGACTTGCAAAGATAACCAATCATACATAAAAGAATTCAGAGAAGATTCAAATATTATTCATAGATAATTTGGATCATAAACCCACAATTCATCGGTCTCAACAAACACACCGCAAAAACAATATTACATCGAATAGATCTCCACGAGAGAGGGGAGAACATTGTATTGAGATCGAGAAGAGAGAAGAAGCCATCTAGCTACTAGCTATGGACCCAAGGTCTGAAGTAAACTACTCACACTTCATCGGAGGGGCTATGGTGATGATGTAGAAGCCCTCCGTGGTGGATGCCCCCTCCGTGGAGCTCGAGCAGGCCCCAAGATGGGATCTCGTGGATACTGAGGAAGTTGCGGCGGTGGAATTAGGTTTTGGCTCCTGTTCTGATCGTTTGGGGGTACGTAGGTATATATAAGAGGAAGGAGTACGCCGGTGGAGCAACAGGGGGCCCACGAGGCAGGGGGCGCGGCCTAGGGGGGCGCGCCCCCCACCCTCGTGACCACCTCTTTTGTTCCTTGGAGTTGGGCCGCGCCCCCCACCCTCGTGACCACCTCTTTTGTTCCTTGGAGTAGAGTCCAAGTCTCCTGGATCACGTTCAGTGAGAAAATCACGTTCCCGAAGGTTTCATTCCGTTTGATATTCCGTTTCTTCGAAACAGTGAAATAGGCAAAAAACAGCAATTCTGGGCTGGGCCTCCGGTTAATGGTTAGTCCCAAAAATAATATAAAAGTGGAAAATAAAGCCCAGTATAGTCCAAAACAGTAGATAAAGTAGTATGGAGCAATAAAAAATTATAGATACGTTGGAGACGTATCAGTGTCGCGCTAGCGTGAGGGATCCCCGTTGTAGGATTTGAAATATGTTCATGGTTTGCTTATTGTTTGTGTTGCGTGAGTGATAGAAACACAAACACGGATAAGTGGGTTATGGCGTATGGGAATAAAGAGGACTTGATACTTTAATGCTATGGTTGGGTTTTACCTTAATGATCTTTAGTAGTGACGGATGTTTGCTAGAGTTCCAATCATAAGTGCATATGATCCAAGAAGAGAAAGTATGCTAGCTTATGCCTCTCCCTCATATAAAATTGCAATAATGATTACTGGTCTAGTTATCGATTGCCTAGGGACAAATAACTTTCTGATGATAAAAGGCTCTCTACTAAAACTAACTTAGTTGTGTCTTTGTCTAAATAGCCCCTAGATTCTATTTACGTGCTCTTTATTATCTTGCAAACCTAGCCTACAACGCCTACAAAGTACTTCTAGTTTCATACTTTTCTAGGTAAAGTGAACGTTAAGCGTGCGTAGAGTTGTATCGGTGGTCGATAGAACTTGAGGGAATATTTGTTCTACCTTTAGCTCCTCGTTGGGTTCGACACTCTTACTTATCGAAAGAGGCTACTACTGATCCCCTATACTTGTGGGTTATCAATACGATCTTGCGTGACGGAGGCAGTGGTATTGCCAAGATTTTATTTTCTTGACGGCGCTTCGGTGAAGGTGGGGGTGACGGCCGGAAAACTTCACAGGGGTATTTTTCACGAAAAAGAATGGTTATACATGACACAAGTGAAATATCGCAAAATAGAGAAAATTTTGTAGTGTTCGGCTATGAGCTTGTTACCGTACGTAGTGGCAACACTACATCGAATATTGTTTAGCTTTCTCTTGAATGTGTGTGTATGTGGTAAATACCAAGTACTGATCACAAGAGCTCGAATACATTGGTCCATAGCCACAATGAAACCTAATGCATTATCACTTATTTGGCATAATCCCATAATCTCGTCACGTGACAACCAAAGTTTCAGCAAACAATGATTGAAACAAAGTGCTTGGGAGTCTTGATGATGAGACATTCATGGGTGTGTTAGCAAGTTAGTCTAGAAGCATGTTGTCTTTACATTCCTTTCACTCCCTAATTCATCTTTTTGTGCTCAAAGAAAGAAAACTCTTCTGTGCTTCCCGGCAAGCAAGTTTTAACTAGAGGAAATGGAATTAAGTTCTATGATGTTATTTTATATAGTTGAGCAAGAGCTTTGAGTTAAATATCTTTGCTTCACTAACATATGTATAATAATCATGCCACTGCTACAGCTATACTCAGTTTTCAGGTCAAGAAGCGGAGGGCTATCTAGTGTTACCTATCGTAAGTGAGCCAAAACCTTCTTAGATTAAAGAATTGAGTTCCTTATGATTCGGATTTCTCTCTATGTTGCTCCAACACGATCAAGTTTAAGCTTGGGGGAGTTGATGAGTCTTATTTTTACACTCCTCTAACCTGATTCTAAACCGATATATTTCATTAAAACCGAGATATTCGCTCTGATATATCTACTAATGACTAATGAATGCATAAGATTCCAATATCCTATCTTTATTTTTTCATATGAAATAGGCTATTTATAGACGCAATTAAGTCAATACATGGAAAGGAGTAAAGTGGAGATATTGGAGATCAAGCGGGAGGTGCACCAGAAGAAACAGAGCAAAACATGGTGTTTCATACGACCGTGCCCGCTCGTATGAGCGTTTGTATGGCATGGAAACCGATGCGTCTGATCCACCTGAATAACCTTTACAAAGGGACCGACCCAAATGAACACAGAACATCGCAGAACAAGCTAGTCTTCGTCATAACCACCATAGCCATCTCCATCAACCCTAGCCACCACCATTTCCCATCTCCATAGCCACAACCTTCATCACCACCATAGTCCTCATCAATCTAGTCATACATGTAATTGTGTATCACACACGACATCCATTGTAAGACATATTATCAATCTATCTTCATAATGTGTTCTTCGTGTGATCTGATCTCCATGTGTGAGTAGTGCGGCAAGTTCATGAGTTGAGGCAAGGGCCACACAACCCGATGTATTTGTCGGAGTCAATGGAAGTACTTTGAATTAACGTTTCGTATGTGTGACATAAAATTGTTCTGTAGTTGTCTCTTGTCTCATTCGCGTTCTACATCCATGTAGGTACCCAGGATCATGGACAAGGAGCCACGTAGAGGCTAAGGGCGAGGAGACCGTGAAGTGTTATTCTTAAGACCAGTGATAGAAAGATTTAGTATGGTAACATGGATCCTATCCTCTGGGATTCAGGGGGTGTAGTCATTAAATGCCCAATTCTTTTGTCTGATTATTGTGATCATAATTATCGGGGCACCCCGCGCGATGGATAGGGCCTTTGTTTGGACAAATTACTCTTAATGCAGGATGCCTGCGGTCAAGACGTAATTTGGAAACATCCCCCACTTTGATACATAACAAACACATCTTGGTGGATGACTTCCAGAGCACAAATTAATATCATTTCTGGTCCCGACACAAATATATGGTTGTAAGCATAAGTCCTGATAACCATGCCTATTTTTACTATAAATGTATTTAGTGTCAGCTTGATTTACAATCTGGTCAAAAGATGGAATTAATTCTCTAGCAAAAGCTTGTTTGAGACCTTAGCTTAAAGGGCACGGTTCTCTTGTGGGTTCCACAGCTCAGGGCCACCTCTAGGGAAAAAGGCGAGAATCCTTTCTGCTCCAGTCTGGATCACCAAAGGAAGTAATCAGTCAATACCAGGCAAGTTATGAAGGAAATATGCCCTAGAGGCAATAATAAAGTTATTATTTATTTCCTTATTTCATGATAAATGTTTATTATTCATGCTAGAATTGTATTAACCGGAAACATAATACATGTGTGAATACATAGACAAACAGAGTGTCACTAGTATGCCTCTACTTGACTAGCTCGTTAATTAAAGATGGTTATGTTTCCTAACCATAGACATGAGTTGTCATTTGATTAACGGGATCACATCATTAGGAGAATGATGTGATTGACTTGACCCATTCCGTTAGCTTAGCACTTGATCGTTTAGTATGTTGCTATTGCTTTCTTCATGACTTATACATGTTCCTATGACTATGAGATTATGCAACTCCCGTTTACCGGAGGAACACTTTGTGTGCTACCAAATGTCACAACGTAACTGGGTGATTATAAAGGTGCTCCACAGGTGTCTCCGAAGGTACATGTTGGGTTGGCGTAATTCGAGATTAGGTTTTGTCACTCCGATTGTCGGAGAGGTATCTCTGGGCCCTCTCGGTAATACACATCACTTAAGCCTTGCAAGCATTGTAACTAATGAGTTAGTTACTGGATGAAGTATTACGGAACGAGTAAAGAGACTTGCCGGTAACGAGATTGAACTAGGTATTGGATACCGACGATCGAATCTCGGGCAAGTAACATACCGATGACAAAGGGAACAACGTATGTTGTTATGCGGTTTGACCGATAAAGATCTTCGTAGAATATGTAGGAGCCAATATGAACATCCAGGTTCCACTATTGGTTATTGACCGAAAACAGTTCTATGTCATGTCTACATAGTTCTCGAACCCGTAGGGTCCTCTCGCTTAACGTTACGTTGACAGTTATATTATGAGTTTATGAGTTTTGATGTACCGAAGGAGTTCGGAGTCCCGGATGAGATCGGGGACATGACGAGGAGTCTCGAAATGGTCGAGACATAAAGATCGATATATTGGACGACTATATTCGGAGTTCGGAAAGGTTCCGAGTGATTCGGGTATTTTTCGAAGTACCGGAGAGTTACGGGAATTCGCCGGGGAGTATATGGGCCTTATTGGGCCTTAGGGAAAGAGAGAGGAGAGGTTGGGCGCCCCAAGGCCTAGTCCGGGTGGACTAGGGGGAGGCTGCGCCTCCTTCCTTCTCTTCTCTTCCCCTTCCCTTGACTCCTACTCCTACTACTTGGAAGGGGAATCCTACTCCCGGTGGGAGTAGGACTCCTCCTTGGTGCGCCCCCTCCTAGGCCGGCCACCCCCTCCCTTGCTCCTTTATATACGGGGGCAGGGGGGCATCCCATGACACACAAGTTGATCTTCGTGATCGTTCCTTAGCCGTGTGCGGTGCCCCCCTCCACCATATTCCACCTCGGTCATATCGTCCCGGAGTTTAGGCGAGGCCCTGCGTCGGTAGAACATCATCATCGCCACCACGGCGTCGTCGACGGAACTCATCCCGACACCCTGCTGGATCGGAGTCCGGGATCGCCATCGAGCTGAACGATGTGCGAGAACACGGAGGTGCCGTGACGTTCGGTGCTTGGATCGGTCGGATCGTGAAGACGATGCGACTACATCAACCGCGTTGTCATAACGCTTCGCTTACGGTCTCACGAGTGCGTGGACAAGACTCTCCCCTCGTTGCTATGCATCACCATGATCTTGCGTGTGCGTAGGAAATTTTGAAATTACTACGTTCCCCAGCGGTGGTATCGAGCCAGGTTTTATGCGTTGATGTTATATGCACGAGTAGAACACAAGTGAGTTGTGGGCGATACAAGTCATCTTGCTTACCGACATGTCATACTTTGGTTCGGCGGTATTGTTGGATGAAGCGGCCCGGACCGACATTACGCCAGACGCTTACGCGAGGCGGTTCTACCGACGTGCTTTGCACATAGGTGGCTGGCGGGTGTCAGTTTCTCCAACTTTAGTTGAACCTAGTGTGGCTACGCCCGGTCCTTGCGAAGGTTAAAACAGCACTAACTTGACGAACTATCGTTGTGGTTTTGATGCGTAGGTAAGAACGGTTCTTGCTCAGCCCGTAGCAGCCACGTAAAACTTGCAACAACCAAGTAGAGAACGTCTAACTTGTTTTTGCAGGGCATGTTGTGATGTGATATGGTCAAGACGTGATGCTATATTTTATTGTATGAGATGATCATGTTTTGTAACCGAGTTATCGGCAATCGGCGAGAGCCATATGGTTGTCGCTTTATTGTATGAAATGCAACGCATACTGTAATTGCTTTACTTTATCACTAAGCGGTAGCGATAGTCGTAGAAGCAATAGTTGGCGAGACGACAACGATGCTACGATGGAGATCAAGGTGTCGCTACCGGTGGCGATGGTGATCATGGCGGTGCTTGGAGATGGAGATCACAAGCACAAGATGATGATGGCCATATCATATCACTTATATTGATTGCATGTGATGTTTATCTTTTATGCATCTTATCTTGCTTTGATTGACGGTAGCATTTTAAGATGATCTCTCACTAAATTATCAAGAAGTGTTCTCCATGAGTATGCACCGTTGCCAAAGTTCGTCGTGCCCAGACACCACGTGATGATCGGGTGTGATAAGCTCTACGTCCATCTACAACGGGTGCAAGCCAGTTTTGCACACGCGGAATACTCAGGTTAAACTTGACGAGCCTAGCATATGCAGATAAGCTCTACGTCCATCTACAACGGGTGCAAGCCAGTTTTGCACACGCGGAATACTCAGGTTAAACTTGACGAGCCTAGCATATGCAGATATGGCCTCGGAGCACGGAGACCGAAAGGTCGAGCGTGAACCATATAGTAGATATGATCAACATAGTGATGTTCACCATTGAAAACTACTCCATCTCACGTGATGATCGGTTATGGTTTAGTTGATTTGGATCACGTGATCACTTAGATGACTAGAGAGATGTACATCTAAGTGGGAGTTCTTAAGTAATATGATTAATTGAACTTAAATTTATCATGAACTTAGTCCTGGTAGTATTTTGCAAATTATGTTGTAGAACAATAGCTCGCGTTGTTTCTTTCATATGTTTATTTTGATATGTTCCTAGAGAAAATTGTGTTGAAAAATGTTAGTAGCAATGATGCGGATTGGATCCGTGATCTGAGGTTTATCCTCATTGTTGCACAGAAGAATTATGTCCTTAATGCACCGCTAGGTGACAGACCTATTGCAGGAGCAGATGCAGACGTTATGA
This sequence comes from Aegilops bicornis, assembly GCA_021605145.1. Classification (NCBI taxonomy): domain Eukaryota; kingdom Viridiplantae; phylum Streptophyta; class Magnoliopsida; order Poales; family Poaceae; genus Aegilops; species Aegilops bicornis. The sequence continues at coordinate 484,218,151 of CM038673.1, forward strand.
ACGTTTGGCTAGCTCAATATGATGACTACTTGATAGTTTAGTGCACCATGCTTAACGGCTTAGAATCGGGACTTCAAAGATGTTTTGAACGTAATGGACCATATGAGATATTCCAGGAATTGAAGTTAATATTTTAAGCAAATACCCGAGTTGAGAGATAGGAAATCTCCAACAAGTTCTATAGCTAAAAGATGGAGGAGAATCGCTCAACTAGTGAGCATGTGCTCAGATTGTCTGGTACTTCAATCACTTGAATCAAGTGGGAGTTAATCTTCCAGATAAGATAGTGATTGATGAGTTCTCTAGTCACCATCACCAAGTTACTAGAACTTCATGATGAACTATAGTATGCAAGGGATGACGAAAAGCGATTCCGGAGCTCTTCGTGACGTTGAAATCGACGAAGGTAGAAATCAAGAAAGAGCATCAAGTGTTGATGATTGACAAGACCACTAGTTTCAAGAAAAGGGCAAAGGGAAAGAAAGGGAACTTCAAGTAGAATGGTAAGCAAGTTGTCACTCCCGCGAAGAAGCCCAAAGCTGGACCAAAGCCTGAAACTGAGTGCTTACACTGCAAAGGAAATGGTCACTAGAAGCGGACATGCCCTGAATATTTGGTGGATAAGTAGGATGGCAAAGTGAACAAGGGTATATTTGATATACAGGTTATGGATGTGTGCCTTACTAGTGTTTATAGTAGCCCTCGAGTATTTGATACTTGTTCGGTTGCTAAGATTAGTAACTCAAACAGAGTCACAGAATAAACAGAGACTAGTTGAAGGGAAGTGACGATGAGTGTTGGAAGTAGTTCCAAGATTGATATGATCATCATCGTACACTCTTTATACTTTCGGGATTAGTGTTAAACCTAAATAAATGTTATTTGGCGTTTGCGTTAAGCATGAATATGATTTGATCATGTTTATTGCGATACGGTTATTCATTTAAAGTTAGGGAATAATTGTTATTCTGTTTACATGAATAAGACCTTCGATGGTCATACACCCAATAAAAATAGTTTGTTGGATCTCGATCATAGTGATACACATATTCATAATATTGATGCCAAAAGATGCAAAGTTAATAATGATAGTGCAACTTATTTATGGCACTGTCGTTTGGGTCATATCGGTGTAAAGCGCATGAAGGAACTCCATAAAGATGGATTTTCGGAATCACTTGGTTATGAATCATTTGATGCTTGTGAACCATGCCTTTGGGCGAGATGACTAAAACTCCGTTCTCGGGAACAATGGAACAAGCTACTGACTTATTGGAAATAATACATACCGATGTATGCGATCCAATGAGTGTTGATGCTCGTGGCAAGTATCGTTATTTTCTGACCTTCACAAGATGATTTGAGCAGATATGGGTATATCTACTTGATGAAACATAAGTCCGAAATAGTTGAAAGGTTCAAAGAATTTCAGAGTGAAGTGGAAAATCATCGTAACAAGAAAAATAAAGTTTCTACGATCTGATCGTGGAGACGAATGTTTGAGTTACGAGTTTGGTCTTCAATTAAAACAATGTGGAATAGTTTCACAGCTCACGCCACCTGGAACACCACAACGTTATGGTGTGTCCGAACATCGTAACCGCACTTTATTTGATATGGTGCGATTTATGATGTATCTTACCGATTTACCACTATCGTTTTGGGGTTATGCATTAGAGATAGCTGCATTCACTTTAATAGGGCAACATCTAAATCCGTTGAGACGACACCGTATGAACTATGGTTTAGCAGTAAACCTAAGATGTCGTTTCTTAAAGTTTGGAGTTGCGATGCTTATGTGAAAAAGGTTTTTCAACCTGATAAGCTCAAACCCTAATCGAAGAAGTGCATCTTCATAGAATACCCAAAGGAAACTGTTGGGTACACCTTCTATCACAGATCCGAAGGCAAAACATTCGTTGCTAATAATGGATCCTTTCTAGAGAAGGAGTTTCTCTCGAAAGAAGTGAGTGGGAGGAAAGTAGAACTTGATGAGGTAATCGTACTGCTCCCTTATTGGAAAGTAGTTCATCACAGAAATCTGTTGCTGTGACTACTACACCAATTAGTGAGGAAGCTAGTGATGATGATCATGTAACTTCAGATCAAGTTACTACCGAACCTCGTAGGTAAAACAGAGTAAGATCCGCACCAGAGTGGTACGGTAATCCTGTTCTGGAGATCATGTTACTTGACCATGACAAACCTACGAACTATGAGGAAGCGATGATGAGCCCAGATTCCGCGAAATGGCTTGAGGCCATGAAATCTGAGATAGGATCCATGTATGAGAACAAAGTGTGGACTTTGATTGACTTGCCCGATGATCAATGAGTCATTAAGAATAAATGGATCTTCAAGAGGAAGACAGATGTTGATAGTAGTGTTACTATCTACAAAGCTAGACTTGTCGAAAAAGGTTTTTGACAAAGTTCAAGGTGTTGAATACAATGAGATTTTCTCACTCGTATCGATGCTTAAAAGTCTGTCCGAATCATGTTAGCAATTGCCACATTTTATGAAATCTGGCAAATGGATGTCAAAACTGCATTCCTTAATGATTTTCTTAAAGAAGAGTTGTATATGATGCAACGGAAGGTTTTGTCAATCCTAAAGGTGCTAAAAATGTGCAAGCTCCAAATGATCCATCTATGGACTGGTGCAAGCATCTCGGAGTTGGAATATACGCTTTGATAAGTTGATCAAAGCATATAGTTTTATATGGACTTGCAGTGAAGCCTGTATTTACAATAAAGTGAGTGGGAGCACTACAACCTTTTTGATAAGTATATGTGAGTGACATATTGTTGATCAGAAAGGATGTAGAATTTTTCTGGAAAGCATAAAGGAGTATTTGAAAGGAGTTCTTTAAAAGAAAGACTTCAGTAAAGCTACTTACATATTGAGCATCAAGATCTATAGATATAGATCAAGAGGCTTGATAAGTTTTTTCAATGAGTACATACCTTGACAAGATTTTGAAGTAGTTCAAAATGGAACAGTCAAAGAAAGAGTTTCTTGCTTGTGTTACAAGGTGTGAAATTGAGTAAGACTCAAATCCCGACCACGGCAGAAAATAGAAAGAGAATGAAAGTCATTCCCTATGCTTGAATCATAGGTTCTATAAAAGTATGCATGCTATAGACCAGACCTATTGTATACTCTGCCATGGTTTGGCAAGAGAGTACAATAGTGATCTAGGAGTAGATCACTGGACATTGGTCAAAATTATCCTTAGTGGAATAAGGATATGTTTCTCGATTATGGAGGTGACAAAAGGTTCGTCGTAAAGGGTTACGTCGATACAAGTTTTGGCACTGATCCAGATGACTCTAAGTCTTAATCTGGATACATATTGAAACTGGGAGCAATTAGCTAGAGTAGCTCCGTGCAGAGCATTGTAGACATAGAATATTGGCAAAATACATATGGCTTTGAATGTGACAGACCCGTTGACTAAACTTCTCTCACAAGCAAAAGATGATCATACCTTAGTACTCTTTGGGTGTTAATCACATAGCGATGTGAACTAGATTATTGACTCTAGTAAACCCTTTGGGTGTTGATCACATGACGATGTGAACTATGGGTGTTAATCACATGGTGATGTGAACTATTGGTGTTAAACCACATGGTGATGTGAACTAGATTATTGACTCGTGGGAGACTGAAGGAAATATGCCCTAGAGGCAATAATAAAGTTATTACTTATTTCCTTATTTCATGATAAATGTTTATTATTCATGCTAGAATTGTATTAACCGGAAACATAATACATGTGTGAATACATAGACAAACAGAGTGTCACTAGTATGCCTCTACTTGACTAACTCGTTAATTATAGATGGTTATGTTTCCTAACCATAGACACGAGTTGTCATTTGATTAACGGGATCACATCATTAGGAGAATGATGTGATTGACTTGACCCATTCCGTTAGCTTAGCACTTGATCGTTTAGTATGTTGCTATTGCTTTCTTCATGACTTATACATGTTCCTATGACTATGAGATTATGCAACTCCGTTTACGGAGGAACACTTTGTGTGCTACCAAATGTCACAACGAATGGGTGATTATAAAGGTGCTCTACAGGTGTCTCCGAAGGCACATGTTGGGTTGGCGTAATTCGAGATTAGGTTTTGTCACTCCGATTGCCGGAGAGGTATCTGGGCCCTCTTGGTAATACACATCACTTAAGCCTTGCAAGCATTGTAACTAATGAGTTAGTTACGGGATGAAGTATTACGGAACGAGTAAAGAGACTTGCCGGTAACGAGATTGAACTAGGTATTGGATACCGACGATCGAATCTCTGCAAGTAACATACCGATGACAAAGGGAACAACGTATGTTGTTATGCGGTTTGACCGATAAAGATCTTCGTAGAATATGTAGGACCCAATATGAACATCCAGGTTCCACTATTGGTTGTTGACCGAAAACAGTTCTAGGTCATGTCTACATAGTTCTCGAACCCGTAGGGTCCGCACGCTTAACGTTACGATGACAGTTATATTATGAGTTTATGAGTTTTGATGTACCGAAGGAGTTCGGAGTCCCAGATGAGATCGGGGACATGACGAGGAGTCTCGAAATGGTCGAGACATAAAGATCGATATATTGGACGACTATATTCGGAGTTCGGAAAGGTTCCGAGTGATTCGGGTATTTTTCGGAGTACCGGAGAGTTACGGGAATTCGCCGGGAGTATATGGGCCTTATTGGGCTTTAGGGGAAAGAGAGAGAGAGGTTGGGCGCCTCAGGCCTAGTCCGAATTGGACTAGGGGAGGGGCTGCCTCCTTCCTTCTCTTCTTCCCTTTCCTTGACTCCTACTCCTACTACTTGGAAGGGGGGGAATCCTACTCCCGGTGGGAGTAGGACTCCTCCTTGGTGCGCCCCCTCCTAGGCCGGCCACCCCCTCCCTTGCTCCTTTATATACGGGGGCAGGGGGGCACCCCATGACACACAAGTTGATCTTCGTGATCGTTCCTTAGCCGTGTGCGGTGCCCCCCTCCACCATATTCCACCTCGGTCATATCGTCCTTGAAGTTTAAGCGAAGCCTGCGTCGGTAGAACATCATCATCGTCCTGCACGCCGTCGTCTTGTGGAACTCATCCCCGACACCTGCTGGATCGGAGTCCGGGGATCGTCATCGAGCTGAACGTGTGCAGAACACGGAGGTGCCGTACGTTCGGTGCTTGGATCGGTCGGATCGTGAAGACGTACGACTACATCAACCGTGTTGTCATAATGCTTCCGCTTACGGTCTACGAGGGTACGTGGACAACACTCTCCCCTCTCGTTGCTATGCATCACCATGATCTTGCGTGTGCGTAGGAAATTTTTAAAATTACTACGTTCCCCAACAAGTTACACTATTGAGCATACTATATCCCATATTTTACCATGCATATAGTAGTTTCCATCAACAGAGTAATACACGTGTGTAGGAATATTACGTTATGTTGTGAACCCATCTTAGGAACGCGACATGCTCAGCCTGATCCTGGTAATTCCTTACCATCATACTGGGTAATTTGTGTATGTTGCTTGCTTGGCATTACCATGGTAGAGGTGGAGGAGTGACACATGTGAGTTGTGAGAGAATTATGTAATTGCTAAAGTAACAGCTTGCATGTATTGTGTCCTAGGGGGCTCTATAGTACTAATGCTTAATTAATGAATCATCTCGGTAGATTGGTTGTGGACCGATGATACGTCTCCGTCGTATCTATAGTTTTTGATTGTTTCATGTCAATATTTAACAACTTTCAAATACTTTTAACAACAATTTATATGATTTTCTTGGACTAACATATTGATCCAGTACCCAGTGCCAATTCTTATTTGTTGCATTTTTTTGTTTTGCAGAAAATTCATATCAAACGAAGTCCATATGCGATAAAAATTTACGGATATTTATTTTGGAATATATGTGATTTTTGGGAAAATGAATCAATGCGAGACAATGCTCGAGAGAGTCACGAGCTCACATGGTGCACCCTGGGGGTAGGGCGCATCGGGTGAGCTTGTGAATCTCATGTAAGTCGGTTGAGGCCCTTCATTTGCCGCAAGAAAGATAATATCCGCTTAAAATCCCCTCAAAATTTCAGACCAATCTGAGTTACGAATCTCCGGGAATATAAGAAACGGTGAAGGGCAAGAAAACAGAAACGCGAAACAAAAGAGAACAGAGAGAGATCCAATTTCGGAGGGGCTCCTGCCCTCTGGGAGCCATTGAGGCCAAGCACCATAGGGGAATCCCTCCTCCCATCTAGGGGGAGGCGGAGGCCAAGGAAGAAGAAATAGGAGGGGGGCTCTCCCCCCTCTCCTGGTGGCGCCGGAATGCCGTCGGAGCAGTCATCGTGTGACGGCGATCTACTCCAACACCTCTGTCATCTTCATCAGCACCTCCATCACCTTCCTTTATCTATATTCAGTGGTCCACTCTCCCGCAACCCTCTGTACCCCCTACTTGAACATGGTGCTTTATGCTTCATATTATTATCCAATGATGTGTTGCCATCCTATGATGTTTGAGTAGATTTTTGTTGTCCTATGGGTGATCAATAAATTACCATGATTGGTTTAAATTGCTTGTGGTTATGTTGTTGTCCTTTTGTGCCCATCATATGAGCGCACGCGTGGATCACACCTTAGGGTTAGTTGTATGTCGATAGGACTATGTATCGAAGGGCAAGAGTGACAGAAGCTTCTTCCTACCATAGTCTTAATGCTATCATTGGGTTTTACCTTAATGAACTTTGGAAGTTTTGAATGCTTGCTAATAGTTTCAAATCATAAGTGCATAGAATTCCAAGTAAGGGATGACATGCTAGCAGTGGCCTCTCCCACATAAAAACTTGTATCGGTCTAGTAACTTATCCAATTGCTTAGGGACAATTCCGCAAATCCTACCACCACTTTTCCACACTCGCTATACTAACCTAATTATATTTTTAGTAAACAGTGCCTAACTTTTATTTTCACGTTCTTTATTATCTTGCAAACCTATCCCACTACACCTACAAAGTAGTTTTATTCTTGTTCTAGGTAAAGCGAACGTTAAGTGTGCCTAGAGTAATATCAGTGGTCGATAGAACTTGAAGGAAACATTAATTCTACCTTTATCTCCTCGTTGGGTTCGACAATCTTACTTATCGAGAAAGGCTACAATTGATCCCCTATACTTGTGGGTTATCAACCAATCAGAAGTGATGTAACCCTAGGTTATCTACATTACTCAGGATATGTGGGGAATGCCGTGCTGAGGCTCAAAAGGGTTGGACAAGTTCCATATATAGTTCTTTCATGTGTAACCATGTGACACTATGGGTTTTTTTCTTAGACAAGTTGTGGAAAACTTGGCGCAGTAGAAGTAGTTTGGAATGGGTCTATCATGGTGGCATGGGCTACTGCCTCTAAAAGGTCTTGTCTCGATCTTTCCTGGCTACTCTACATTGGAGTTTAGCCGCAAGACGGTTGACTAGGTCATGTAGGTAAAATACACAAATCTCTGATGAGTTTTAAACTAATTGATTAGTCGTGTCTCCGATTATGGCCATCTTTGAGCAACTGGACCTGAAACCTCTAGGAGATCCTATCACCTCAACATGACTAATAATGAAATGGGCTTAATTAAAATCATGATGTCCATCGGGGCTCTCATGGCAACAATCGAAGAATCTATGATCCTTGGAGGCTCTCATGGGTGGGTTAAGTTGGAGGTGGTCCAATTTGATAGTATATCAACTAAAGATGAACGAGACTTGACTAGTAAATAGAAGTAAAATGCTTTATGCAAAATGAAACTTAGAGCTTCCCACAATGCCATGACCCTGCATGTAGATGTTAGGCCTGTATAGCATCTTAGGTGCGACTTGCCAATACATTCAATGTATTGACCCTTATGACTACAAACAGGACAAGTAAGGATTGCAATGTTCGCCAAACGATAATATTGTATTCCTTTGTCATGTATTCTGCATGTTAGCTATTGATCCGGAGACCGATACAGAAAGTGCAGAGATTTGTACTCCTTGTTAGGATTGGGTTGTTACAGCAAAATAATAAAATCTGACCATATATCACCTCAATAAGATTTCCCCGTCAAGGCTGCGATCCAACAATGATCATTTTGTCACCGAATAAGCTACCCTGGTTTCCACGAAAAAATGTTCCATATTGAAAAGAAACATACTCGATAAGTATCTACGAGTACTACTTTGTGCAGTGGTATCTGAGCTGCATGGCGCCATCTATCAGAGCCAATACTGTTCTTTGTAGTGGATAAGTATAACTTCTATTTCCTTTCCTTTCTTTCTTTGTGCGTGTGCGCGGGCGCAACACAGTACCTGTGCGGATCACACATCGTCGTCAGTGCGAGAAGTGAGCTTCCCGAGCTGCAACAACCTCTCCTCCTCGTCGCCGGCGGCAGCCGCCGGGGAGCCGGAGCTGAGGAGGTCCTGCGGGAGCAGCACGTCTGTCTGGTCGGCGGTGGGCACCAGGAAGATGGCGCCCAGCGCGGACAGCCGCAGCAGGTTCCTCAGCAGGACGGCGAGCCAGAGGTTGCTGAAATCGGTCCTCGTCACGTGCAGGGCCCGGAGCACGAAGGCGCCGCCGGTCTTGGCCATCAGCATGCCGAGGCTGTCGATGCACATGAGCAGCGCGAAGAAGGTGCCCTCGGCGCCCGGCGGGCAGAGCTTGGTGCTCAGGACCATCATCGGCATCAGCCGGACGCGGCCCACCACCCGGGAGACGCACTCCTCCAGGGTGACGAAGACCGCGTCCGGGACGCCGAGCGCGAGGTTCCACCGGAGCACGAAGGTGAGGTCGAGGAGGCCCGAGGCGCCGTGCAGGAGCTGGGCGAAGAAGAGGATGCTCCGGAAGGGGTAGTCCTTGAGGTTCTTGTGGTAGATCAGGACGCCCACCATGGACGCCACCGCGCCGACGGCGTGCACCATCCCCACAAATTCCTGCATGCATGGAGATGACGGCCAGCTGATCAATACTCTCTACAGTTCACTAGGCCAACCATATATAACTCAATGTGCCGGGTTTTTTTCAGTTGTGTTAAATCATGAACCTTTAGCCCAATTTGGAACGACTGGTTTCCTGTAATTTAACTGCTTATCTCTGAAAGTCCAGCGTTCCAAACATGCATGCCCCATAAAGCTTACTACTCGCTCCGTTCACAATTCACAAATATAAGGTGTTCGAGTTTTCTGAATCGGATGGTACTTGGTATATGGACACGTTTTAGTGTGTTTGTTCGCTCATTTCAGCCAGTATGTAGTCCATATTGAAATATCGAAAACATCTTATATTTGTGAACGGAGGGAGTACATCATTAGAGGCAATGCTTGAACATGAAGACTACACCCTACCGTTTAAGAGCTGAAAGATATTTTGTCGTTGGAATTCATGGCTGCATCCTAGATTCCAAGATTTGAAGATATCTTAGTAAGGAATCTTTTTGGGACATTGGGGACATCATTGTGAACAAGCAAGATTGTGGGATCAGCAAATGCATGGCTGCATCCTAGATTCCAAGATTTGAAGGTAGGCACCTTTTATCTAGGTCACCTTTCTGATAGATCTTGATTGTGTTATATTCAGTTGTCTGAGAGTGATCGATGCGTAAGACCTCAGTCTTCTCTATTTTCTTTCCACCTTTTCATAAGTTTTGCCACTCAGGCATTTCTAGTACTCGTATTTTATTGACGAATATACCATATCCTTTGGATAGAAAACAGTGGCGATAAAATATAAGTGATTTTTCTTATCCACGGGGCCACCCTGATTCCAATTCATTCATTGGAACAAAAGAGAAAAGCCTCATGAGATGGAAGATGTCATGAGGTGGAAGATGCCAAGCAGGGAATTTATTGTTGCATGTTATATTTTTTGTAAAAATATTCTGGGAGCAGAAGTATTTTTAGATTCCAGGGCCATATTGTGTTGTGATCCAATCAATGTAAGTGTGACAAGACAAATCAAATTTCATTGGTATTGCTTTAATTTTCCAAATTTCAATACGCACCCGCTTTACCTAGATGAGTAAGTTAACTTTTTAGATAATGGATGACTAAGCTGCTTCCTTCATCAACCTAAAAATTTGGAAATATTGACAGACTGACTTTTAGTTAATCCATATTCTGAAGAAAGAAGGAATTTTAGACTGCAGTAGCTACAAACATGCATGCACTGAAGCAATTTTTTATCCAATATCAATTGCAAAGTTAATTGTCTGAAACATTATACAGTACGTATATCTTTGCGCGGGGCATGCTAATCTTCTCTGTATTGTTCCAATTTTAATGGATGTCCCCAAAGGGACCTGCAGTATGTATATCTGGCTCATGCAGAGTGGCGATTCGGTGGGCTGAGCCACTAAGACGCAGATCATTTTATCAAGACTTCCTTTGTTTTGTTTAATAAGCCTAGTAGTAAGCAATATCATTAAGCAGATCATAAACAAAAGTTCTACCTGTGAAAATCCAGGATTAGGCGGTTCCTTGTTTGTGTACCAGTAGAACTGCCCCTCATGAGTGCTGATACTGAGGGCCAGCGAAAGGAACATGTAAAGAGATGGTTTCCACACTACTGGATACTTTATTGTCTGAACCATCCCTTTAACTGCCACAGTAACCTTGTTCAAAACCTGCATTGATTAGCATTTCAGTAAGAAGCAAAAATATTGGAAGTTGCGCAGTTCCTTTCATCATTAGATTCTTAGTTTCTACTACATGTGCAACAGTGCAAGTACACTTTCCTCAGCTTACTGTCTAGGTTCAGTTATAATTCATTTGAGAAAGGTATAATTTTCTTCAACCAAGATATCTGAAGATTTCCAGTCACTTAAACATCAGGTTCATTTAACTTAAATTTGCTAATATGTTACAATTCCAGGAGAATAATGTATAAAACTATAAATGCACCCAACATGGCCAAGCCAGTTAACATGAGATGATGTTAGATAGAATGGTAGACTATCCTGTTCACTCACATACAGACATCAAGAAACAAATTTAATGAGTTAGGAGCAAAAGAAGCAGTAGGTGGAATAAGATTGCTGATCAACGTACCTTCTCTTTCATGTTATGCTGATACATTTTCAGCTCATATATGTAAAATCCTAGGAAAACCAACATAGTAGGAGGTAAAGCCATCACACCTAATGCACCCTATATTAAATAAGAATGCACGCAAAATTTAGTTTCTCAGTCAAGCAGCATAAAAAATGGGACCCTCTTACCTGGTGAACATTCGCTGGGAGGGGGTGGTAGCGAACGTTAGATGGCAGTTTTAGTTGTGTGGGGGTCAGGCGGTCAGCAGTTTCTTCAGAACAGCATGGCAGTTTCTCGGAAGGAAATTTTGAGCAAAAACTGCCATCGCTTGATCTCGTGTCACAACTAAAACTGCCAGCAAACAGCATTCGTTTTCCATTCCCTTCCTAGGGAACGTCAGCCAGGTAGCATTATCGAAAAAATGAAACTAACAATTAAATAAGCTTCAAGAATTTGGACCGTAGTTTACCTGTGCTCCTAGATGGTGGACAAACATGCCACTTGTAGCATACCCAATAAGTGCACCTAGCGACGACGAGAATGCACAAAGGCTCTGCATGTCTGGGGCCAATGCTGGCTTGTCAATACTGTTCTTTGCAATGCATGCATCTATTGTAACATCAGCAATGGCAACTGCTGTGGAGATTCCCACGAAGCAAACTACTGCAGAAGTCACTGATAGTCCGACACCGGCAAGAATAGCTGTTGAAAACATTCCAAGCAATCCTACAACCACAAAAAAGAGCGGATTTTTCAATCACGTCCATAATTGTGGGCTTGTGGCAAATATCAGTGATGAACGCTTATAAGCACTTGTAAGTAAAGGACACAACAGAGGTTACTGGACAGCAACCCCTTGTAAGAGCATTGAAATGTTAGGACTTACGATACTTCCATGCAATTTGAAACAATAACAGATACGGAACTTCTAATAAAGCATGTAGATTATTTGGTGGAAAAGTCAGAAATCACCAGTTCTGCCAATTTATTATCACAACAGCTATTCAACTTCGGGTTATTCGACTTGTGTCAGACTAACAGTTTCATAGTACACCACGAATATCTCTGGCGTGGAAGTGCCTTACATGAGCTCCTCATATCTCACAGCATATGGTTTAGGACACTTTCTCATCTAGTATAAAAAATAAATGTGTTGCATATTTCCACTGGTTCTTGTTGATACTTAATAAGGGACCACTAAATTTAGTGCTAGTTTTTATATTTTCTGTAACAATTTCTAGCCTGTGTTGTTTCGTCCTCAGGCATTTTAACCCGCATCATCAGCTTTTGTTATATAATCGACCCTTATGAGTGGATAATAAATAAAATCAAATGTGATAACATTGCACTGATGAATAGTTGCAAGGTGTCCCAAGTTGTAGACACTTACATGTGCCTAGAAACAATGCAATTCATGTACAGACATGCCGTCCCAAGTTGTAGACACTTACATATTCGCTCATTATCCGGAATTGGGCAGTTCCTCGAAAATGAGCGGACCACGCGGAACGCCTCACTGCCCCGGCCCTCATCCCCTTCCTCGTCTCTCTCCGCCTCGGTGCGCCGCCAGCCGCCACCCCTCGTCTCTCTCCCCGTCTGATCTACGACGCCGCCAGCCACTCCCGCGTCCCCCCCCTCTCCGGCGCCGCCACTCCACCCAATCTTGCGCGCGCCGCCACTAGCAGCCCCACCGCACGCGGCATGACTCGCCACCGCCGCATCCTCGCGCTGGTGCTTCTTGCCGTCGCGCTCGCGGCTCTCTCACTCGTCTTCTTCAGCCGGCTGGGCAGCGATAGGCAGCATACATGCACTAGGCAGCGACTCAGCTGCGCAGCAAGCAACACCAATAAGCGGAAGCGACTAACAGCAATCTCCAGTGTTATTACGATGCAACTTCTGATGATCACTCGTCGCATTCGCCGTCCATTGATTTTTCCAATCCTGTGACGTTGCAGAACGATGAGTTGTGACTACCTGAACTTTTTATTTGTTCTGCACTGCAGCGTCTAATGTACCGTTCTCTGAATCAGTTTAATCAAGTGTTTAGTATAGTTCAGTCTAGTTTTCTATCAAAATCTAATTCAGTATGAATCAGTGTAATCAAATGAGATGAACAATTCTATTCCATTCCATCTCTCCAACCAAACACCAAAATGTAATCATTCCATTCCTCACAATTGCTCCTACTAAACATAAAGACGGAACCAACCCGTTCCGGTGGAATGGAACCATTACATTCCGTTCCACTTCGTTCCCGATCCAAACACACCCTAAGAGGCTGACAGTGATATATACCAAACAGTCTGGTCTATGCCCCCACAGTGAGGGCAAATCAACAGCTTGTTCCAAAACAGATCAAGCCAGCAATAGTAAGAAAAATGCAGGCATACTCAAATATCTGAACCTACTCCACGTCGCAGTTGAGCTAACACAATTTCATCCACAATTCTGTCATATAAGCTGCCCAACCGCTCTCGGCCTCAAACGGGGTCGGCGTGCACTTGTTTTCAGTTAAGACGACAGCAGTGTTCAAAAGACCCTCTACCAACCAAGAACACAATTAGCATGCCATTACCCACTACAACAAATTCTGTATGAACACGAAGAAGGAGGTACCTCCGGGCTCCGGCAAGTAACAACATCTATCCATACATGCTAAAGCAAATGTCGATCTCATGATCCACGACTTGGGAGAGGTGGATAGATTCATCATTCATGGATGACTGACCTGAGAAGACGAAGTAGGGGCGGCGGCGGTAGCCTTGGACGGGGAGGACGTCGGTCATGACCCCCCAGAGGGGCTTGAGGACCCAGGGGACGTGGAAGAAGATGGAGAGGAACTGCACGGTGGCCGGCTGCACCCGCTGCACGTCCTTCCAGTAGTAGTCGGACGCCACCCGGAAGAAGGAGCCGGCGAACCCCTGGTTGAGGCCGTACACCAGCACCACCCCGGCCACGAACGTCGCGCCCAGCTCCCGGCACAGCATCCGCACCCACCGCACCGGCTCCAGCGCCGCCTCCGCCCACCCGCCGCCGTCCGCCTCCATGGCCCCGTGCTCCTCCTCCAGCATCGGTCCTGGCCGGATCCCTCGGCGGAAGGAGGAGCTCGACGGGGGGTCGCGGCGCGGGCTAGGGGGCGGGCATGGGGACGCGCGCTCGCGTCACGTGCGAGCGACTGCGGAGATGGAGTTGAGTGATGGAGAGGAGCTCGGCATTCGGGTTTCTTTATGGGTCCTGGCGAGGGAGATGTCTGGAGTGGTGAAGACGTGATCTTGGAGGCTCGGACCGAGGAAGTGGTGGCGTTGGGGAGGTGAAGGTGAAGCTCAGCTCAGCTGAGCACTTGAGCAGGGGTAGGTGTTGACTGGTAACGAGTATAGCTGACCTGTGGTGTGCAATTTTCATCACTACTTGACCAAATCCATTGTGAATCTTCAATTTCTTCAGTCCTTTCTTCAGAGGTTGAGAGCAGGGAAGTGCGTTCACCAGTGCTGACATGTGGCGCATTCTTTTCGCCACAAATTGACCACATCCAGTAATTAACTGCGACTTCTTTAACTGGTAACTATCCAAACTGGAAAATTAAAAAAAAATGACGGGAAACTACAGCGGGCTTACGCCAGCCTGAACTTATATTAGCCAAGGAGAGATGACAACATTTAGGTAGTTACATAGGGTTGTCTCAAAAAGAAAAGGTAGTTACATAGGGTGAAGAAAAAGAAAGATTACGGAGGGCAGCCCCCAAAAAATAGCAGAAGATAAGCTAAATTCTCGCACATAAATGATACAACATGGCGCCCCAATCCTTTAGAGCATCTGCAGTCGTTTGGCCTCCCAGCGCACCCGGCGAAGGGCTTTGGGCATTTGCGTCAGTGATTTTTTCGGCCTGGGGGGCGTCGAGTTTCCAGTCGTGCCCCCGGGTTTCGGCCCCCAAATGCAACAAAATTCAAAGTTCACTTTCCCGCTATCAAAGAACGACACAAGTTCGGCGATCATCATGCCACAGGTCGGCGATCGAACATAGCCAAAGTCCAGTGATCAAAAGGATAGGAACCATATACATGGAACTCAAACGGCAGGCTCCTCTGTCGTAGGGCTGGCCGAGGTCAGCGTCGTGTCGGCGTTGTGGGCACAACTTCAGTGCTCGACGTCGGCGTTGGCGTAGGCGTTGTGGGCACAGCTTCAGTGCTTGGCGTCAGCGTTGGCGTAGGCGTAGGCGTAGTCGTTGACGTGGGCGTAGGGGCAGTGGTCGCCGCCGGTCCCGACATCTGGTTCAAGATGAGGCCGCGCTCTCCCAGGTACCACGCCTTCACCTGCTCGTCCATTGTCGACATGTCTGCCACCATCAGGAACGCCAGATCGGTGTTCCTCTTCTTCGTGGCGACATTGGTCCTGAGAAGGTCGAGCTTGACATCCTGCTTCGTCATCAACGTCGACCACCTCACCTCAGATTTCCCCTCCCTCTTGGCGGCATTGCTCTTGGCGTCGATGATGCACTGTTTGATCGACGATTGCAGCCGTTCGGCAGCGGGTGCCGCGTCCCTCGCTGCCTTGGCTCTTTTGTTGCCATCAGGGCGCCCTTCTGCCGCCGCCAAGGCAGGCGCGTCCGAGTTGTAGACACTGTCCTTGGCCTTGGCGAGAGCGAGCCGACATTCTGTCCATTTCTCACACGACTCGATCCTAGTGAACACATGAAGGAACTTGAACTCTTGGTCGCTGTTGTCCTGGTGAAACATGTCGAACATCCGAACCATTTGCACAATCGAAGAACATGTGTCGGCGAAGTACACGACGAAGAACTGAGCCGGCGAGCGATGGCCATACCTGACGCCCGACGTTGGTGCCGTTTTTCGGGCGAGCCATGACCTCCTCTTGAATCCTATGCCACTTGTTGCAGGCCTGCTGGATGGTCGCCCAATGGTTTGCCATGGCCTTCTCGCCGCGACCCATGTGGATGTTGACGAAGTCGGGGTCGACCAACTTGCGCTCGTCGAACACCGTCTTGATCCTTCTCCAGTACTTGTAAGCGTTCTGCTTCACGCCGGTGATCGGGTCAATGCTGACGGTCTTCCATGCTTCGGCGAGTCACTCGTCTTCCTTGGGCGTCCACTTCACGTGAGCCTCGCTGATACGTCCATTTTGCCTCATGCTTTTATATCGATATTTATTGCATTATGGGTTGTTATTACACTTTATGTCACAATACTTATGCATATTCTCTCTTATTTTACAAGGTTTACATGAAGAGGGAGAATGCCGGCAGCTGGAATTTTGGGCTGGAAAAGGAGCAAATATTAGAGACCTATTCTGCACAGCTTCAAAAGCCCTGAAACTTCACGGAGGCAGTTTTTGGAATTAATAAAAATACTGAGCGAAAAAAGTACCAGAGGGGGCCATCCACCATCCACGAGGGTGGGGGCGCCCTACCCCCTGGGCGCGCCCCCCTGCCTCGTGGGCCCCCTGGCAGGCCTCCGGTGCCCATCTTCCGCTATATGAAGTCTTTCGTCCAGGAAAAAATCACGAGGAAGCTTTCGGGACGAAACACCGCCGCCACGAGGTGGAACCTTGGCGGAACCAATCTAGGGCTCCGGCGGAGCTATTCTGCCGAGGAAACATCCCTCTGGGAGGGGGAAATCATCACCATCGATCCTCTCATCGGGAGGGGGTCAATCTCCATCAACATCTTCACCAGCACCATCTCCTCTCAAACCCTAGTTCATCTCTTGTATCCAATCTTTGTCCCAAAGCCTCAGATTGGTACCTGTGGGTTGCTAGTAGTGTTGATTACTCCTTGTAGTTGATGCTAGTTGGTTTATTCGATGGAAGATTATATGTTCAGATCCTTAATGCATATTAATAACCCTCTGATTATGAACATGAATATGATTTGTGAGTAGTTACGTTTGTTCCTGAGGACATGGGAGAAGTCTTGCTATAAGTTGTCATGTGAATTTGGTATTCGTTCGATATTTTGATGAGATGTATGTTGTCTTTCCTCTAGTGGTGTCATGTGAACCCCGACTACATAACACTTCAGCATTGTTTGGGCCTAGGGGGAAGGCATTGGGAAGTAATAAGTAGATGATGGGTTGCTAGAGTGACAGAAGCTTAAACCCTAGTTTATGCGTTGCTTCGAAAGGGGCTGATTTGGATCCATATGTTTCATGCTATGGTTAGGTTTACCTGAATTCTTGCTTTCTTAGTTGCGGATGCTTGCGAGAGTAGTTAATCATAAGTGGGATGCCTGTCCAAGGAAGGGCAGCACCCAAGCACCGGTCCACCCACATATCAGATTATCAAAGTAACGAACACGAATCATATGAGCGTGATGAAAACTAGCTTGACGATAATTCCCATGTGTCCTTGGGAGCGTTTTCCTTTATATAAGAATTTGTCCAGGCTTGTCCTTTGCTACAAAAAGGATTGGGCCACCTTGCTGCATCTTGTTTACTTTTGTTACTTGTTACCCGTTACGAATTGAAAGTGCTAGTTATCGACTAGAAGGGGGGTGAATAGGTTATTTTTAGGAAAGTCTTCAAAACATGGGAGTTTTGGAGACAAACGATAGAAATAAACCTATTGACATGCAGCGGAAGGTAGACTACACTAGACAAGCCATAGTCAAGCAAGTAATGAAGCTAAAGCACGAAGACTATTAGCAGCTAGGTAGTATGGATCAAGATGGAAGAGAGTATGAAGCCAAACACAATAGTCGTCACACAGTGAAGTCAAACAGATCAGTCAGGCATGCAAATGACTTCACGAAGACAAACTGTAAGTAAAGAGAGGGAGAAGATAGAACCAGTTGCTCAGTGAGGAAAATGATTTGTTGGACCAGTTCCAGTTGTTGTGACAACTGTACGTCTGGTTAGGGAGGCTGAGATTCAACTCAGAAGACTGTGTCTTCACCTTATCCCCTTGAGCTAAGGACACCTAGTCCCCGCCCAATCACTCTGGTAAGTCTTCAAGGTAGACTTCCAAACCTTCACAGACTTCGCTCACCGGCAGTCCACAATGACTCTTGGATGCTCAGAACGCGATGCCTAACCGGCTGGAGGATTCACAGTCCTCAAGTGTAACAAGTCCTCAGGTCACGCAGACAGAAAGACTTCAGTGATGCCACAAACTCTTTGGGCTCTGGGAGTTTTGGGCTTTGTCCTCGCAAGGATCTCTCTCAAATGCTTCGGAGGTGGGTTGCTCTCAAAACGACAAAAGCCGTGCACTAACTCTGAGCAGCCACCAATTTATGGTGTAGGGGGTGGACTATTTATAGCCACTAGGCAACCCGACCTGATTTGTCCGAAATGACCCTGGGTCACTAAGGAATTGACACGTGTTCCAACGGTCATATTTCAAACACACGCGACAGCTTAACTTGGGCTACAAGTAAAGCTGACTCATCCAGCTCTGGATAAGATTTGCTCTCATTGTCTTCGCTCGAAGACTTAGGATTTGGTTGAGCATCACTTGACCACTCGACTTTGTTCACTTGGACCCCACTTAACAGTACGGTGGTTCCTATGACTCAACAAAGAAGAAAAGGAAACTACAAAACAACTATGTTTGCGCACTCCATATTCTTCACGTGAATCTCTTCTCGAGTCATGATCCTCTTCAACTAATGAAGACAATTCATCATGCATGAAAGGATATAACTAAGGTAATGGAATGCACAATGAAAAATGGTCGTCTGTGAAATGACTTCGTGCGGGATTTATCATCGCACATGCGGAATTTATCGTCGTAGCACAGAATAGCAGAAAAAGTAGCAGACGACCATCAAGTTTAAGTGTTACAACTCAAAGAACCAAATGTATCAAAAACGAGAGTTGTAAGCACTTGGCAAAAGTATAGCAACCACCCATATGGACCCGCTTGAAGACTATCAACTCATATGCTTCTCCCCTTTTGTCAGTAAGGACAAAAAAGGTTTGAAGACATAGAGTCTCTACTCGTTCCCATGAGGAGTAGGTGACGCAGCAGGGTCGCCGTTGAGGTTCGGTGGTGCAGAAGAACTTGGTGCAGTGTCGATGTGCGGCGATGTTGTAGTTGGCGAAGTAGCATCATCTTCATCATTGATGACTCTTGCATTGACAGTTGCCGTAGAGGAGGAGTACTCAGAATCTTTGAGTGAGGGAGTCCGACGCAAGACAGCATTCCTAGGAGGAGTGGAATCAAATTTGAATCTCTCTGTGAAGCCATCTTGTTGAAGATCATCTTCAGAGCTTATCAGTGTCAGACCCTTCCACGTCCGACGGAGTGTTTCACGAGTGACAAATGCATTCTTGGTGGCAAGGTTGCGAATGCGATTAACATCCACCAAGAGGCTTTGCATCTGACGCTTCAGCCAGTCATGATGCTTATCTTGTTTTTGATGCAGGGCAATGAGAAGCTCTCGGTCATTGAGAACACAAGAACGCTTCCGAGGCCTTTGAGCAATTGTGCTTTCAGTGGCTTCAGTATGGGCACGATGAGGTGCACGTGTATGTCCAGCCAAAGGATAAACACGAGTTGCAGCAAGAACTCCTTCAATGGGCTGAGTGAAGCTTTGGTGATCGGTGTTGTGAAGATAAATTGGCTCCTTGGCAGGCTCTGGGTATATGGCTTCGACAGACAGATCAACCTCTGGCAAGAATATGAGATGATTGCGCGTAGAAGGCTGATAGTTGACAGCAGAATGAAGCTTGATGAGGCGCATTACCCATGGAGCATAAAACTTCAGACCAAATAAATCAGAGCCAGAGGCAGCCAATTGCCTGATGAAGAAGTCTTGAGCATTGAAGCTGATGCCATTGAAGATATAGAAAACCAATGTCATCATTGCTCCTTCAAGCTTCGCTGCAGGAGAATGTCCTTTGACAGGCCATTGAGTTTGCCTGATAATATGATAAATAGTGCGGGGCAAATACTCTAGGTCTTTAACAAAGAATTCCCTTGGATATTCAGCGTCGTGTGGCAATGGCTTCATCATGCTCAGCATTTGGCTCATGTTTGGCTCAGGCTTCTGGAAGATGCTCTCCAAAGCATTGTGGTGAAGCTGACAACCAGGCTCAAAGAGTTCACCTGGAGTGGGCAAGCCAGTGAGCTCAATAATATCAAGAGCTTTGGCTTCGTGGTGTACATTGCTTGTCATGCACTCAAGGATCCATGTCTTCGGATCCCTGTTGTAGCCGCGAATGTGGAGGGTGGCATAGAATTGTAGCAGAAGCTCTTCGTTCCAGTGCTCTTTATCAGTCACAAGTTGTAGCAGACCAGCATCTCTGAAACAATCAAGGGCTTCTTCCAAGCAGGGCATGCCAGCAATAGCTTCGCAGTCTAGACGCATATGGGGAAAGATGCGCCCTTGATCGTAAAGAACACAAGAGTAGTAATTGTGCTGATAGCTCCAGAACCGGTCAGATGAAATTCTTGGCTTCGAGTATGGGTTCTTGTCGCTATCAAAGAAGGTGTTGTGTGCAATGAAGCCATTCACATTAAACGATCATGGTGAAGTTGTTGTACCTGGAAACCTAGGCAGCCTCGGTTTTGGCTTCTGGACCTGAGGCATGTGCTCCACATGATAATCAAATTGAGGTCCAGGAGACGGAGGAGGAACCAGAATAGGCCAGCGAACCATGACAGGTTGGCCGCGATCAAATGCCAGCTCAATAGTGTGTGGCCTTGGACGCGGTACAGGAGCATCGGCATTGACATGAGTGCTACCTCTTGAGCACTGCGTTGGTTTTCCCTCGAAGAGGAAAGGGTGATGCAACAAAGTAGCGTAAGTATTTCCCTCAGTTTTTGAGAACCAAGGTATCAATCCAGTAGGAGGCTACGCGCAAGCCCCGCGCACCTACACAAAACAAATAAATCCTCGCAACCAACGCGATAAGGGGTTGTCAATCCCTACACGGTCACTTACGAGAGTGAGATCTGATAGATATGATAAGATAATATTTTTGGTATTTTTATGATGAAGATGCAAAGTAAAATAAAAGCAAAATAAAAAGCAACGGATATAACTAAGTTTTGGAAGATTAATATGATGAAGATAGACCCGGGGGGCATAGGTTTCACTAGTGGCGTCTCTCAAGAGCATAAGTATTTTACGGTGGGTGAACAAATTACTGTTGAGAAATTGACAAAATTGAGCATAGTTATGAGAATATCTAGGTATGATCATGTATATGGGCATCACGTCCGAGACAAGTAGACCGACTCACCTGCATCTACTACTATTACTCCACACATCGACCGCTATCCAAAGCATGCATCTAGAGTATTAAGTTCATAAGAAAAGAGTAACGCCTGTAAGCAAGATGACATGATGTAGAGGGATAAATTCATGCAATATGATAAAAACCCCATCTTGTTATCCTCGATGGCAACAATACAATACGTGCCTTGCTGCCCCTCATCATTGGGAAAGGACACCGCAAGATTGAACCCAAAGCTAAGCACTTCTCCCATTGCAAGAAAGATCAATCTAGTAGGCCAAACCAAACTGATAATTCAAGAGACTTGCAAAGATAACCAATCATACATAAAAGAGTTCGGAAGATTCAAATATTGTTCATAGATAAATTTGATCATAAGACCACTATTCATCGGTCTCAACAAACACACCGCAAAAGAAGATTACATCGAATAGATCTCCACGAGAGAGGGGGTGAACATTGTATTGAGATCCAAAAAGAGAGAAGAAGCCATCTAGCTAATAACTATGGACCCGAAGGTCTGAGGTAAACTACTCACACTTCATCAGAGAGGCTATGGTGTTGATGTAGAACCCCTCCGTGATAGATGCCCCTTCCGGCGGAGCTCCGAAACAGGCCCCAAGATGGGATCACATGGGTACAGAAGGTTGCGGCAGTGGGATTAGGTTTTTGGCTCCGTGTCGATCGTTTGAAGTGCGAGGTATATATAGGAGGAAGGAGTACGTCGGTGGAGCAACATGGGGCCCACGAGGGTGGAGGGCGCTTTGGGGGTAGGCGTGCCCCTACCTCGTGGCTTCTGGGTAGCTTCATTGACGAGGGGTCCAAGTCTCTGGATCATGTTCGTTCGAAAATCACGTTCGAAGGTTTCATTCCGTTTGGACTCCGTTTGATATTCTTTTTCTGCGAAACTCGAAATAGGAAAAAAAACAACAATTACGGGCTGGGCCTCCGGTTAATAGGTTAGTCCCAAAAATAATATAAAAGTGAATAATAAAGCCCAATAATGTCCAAAACAGAAGATAATATAGCATGGAGCAATAAAAAATTATAGATACGTTGGAGACGTATCAAGCATACCAAGCTTAATTCCTGCTCGTCCTCAAGTAGGTAAATGATAAAAACAGAATTTTTGATGCGGAATGCTAGTTGGCATAATTTCAATGTAATTCTTCTTAATTGTGGTATGAATATTCAGATCCGAAAGATTCAAGATAAAAGTTCAATATTGACATAAAATAATAATACTTCAAGCATACTAACTAAGCAATTATGTCCTCTCAAAATAACATGGCCAAAGAAAGTTCGTCCCTACAAAATCATATAGTTTAGTCATGCTCCATTTTCGTCACACAAGAATGCTCTCATCATGCACAACCCCGATGACAAGCCAAGCAATTATTTCATACTTTAGTAATCTCAAACTTATAAACCTTCGCGCAATACATGAGCGTGAGCCATGGATATAGCACTATGGGTGGAATAGAGTATGATGATGGGGGTTATGTGGAGATGACAAAAAAGGAGAAAGTCTCACATCAACGAGGCTAATCAATGGGCTATGGAGATGCCCATCGATTGATGTTAATGCAAGGATTAGGGATTGCCATGCAACGGATGCACTAGAGCTATAAATATATGAAAGCTCAACAAAATAAACTAAGTGGGTGTACATCCAGCTTGCTTGCTCAAGAAGACCTAGGGCACTTGAGGAGGCCCATTGTTGGAATATACAAGCCAAGTTCTATAATGAAAAATTCCCACTAGTATATGAAAGTGACAAAACAAGAGACTCTCTATCATGGAGATTATGGTGCTACTTTGAAGCACAAGTGTGGTAAAGGATAGTAACATTGTCCCTTCTCTCTTTTTCTCTCATTTTTTTGGGCCTTCTCTTTTTTTATGGCCTTTATCTCTCTCTATTTTATTCCTCACTTGGGACAATGCTCTAGAGAATGATGATCATCACACTTCTATTTATTTACAACTCAATGATTACAACTCGATACTAGAACAAAGTATGAATCTATATGAATGCCTCCGGCGGTGTACCGGGATATGCAATGAATCAAGAGTGACATGTATGAAAGAATTATGAACGGTGGCTTTGCCACAAATACTATGTCAACTACATGATCATGCTAAGCAATATGGCAATGATGAATGTGTCATGATAAACAGAATGGTGAAAAGTTGCATGGCAATATATCTCGGAATGGCTATGGAAATGCCATAATAGGTAGGTATGGTGGCTGTGTTTGAGGAAGATATAAGGAGGTTTATGTGTGAAAGAGCGTATCATATCACGGGTTTTGGATGCATCGGCGACGTTTGCACCAACTCTTAATGTGAGAAAGGGCAATGCACGGTACCGAAGAGGCTAGCAATGATGGAAAGGTGAGAGTGCGTATAATCCATGGACTCAACATTAGTCATAAAGAACTCACATACTTATTGCAAAAATCTACAAGTCATCAAAAACCAAGCACTACGCGCATGCTCCTAGGGGGATAGATTGGTAGGAAAAGACCATCGCTCGTCCCCGACCGCCACTCATAAGGAGGACAATCAAAGAACACCTCATGTTTCAAATTTGTTACATAACGTTTACCATACGTGCATGCTACGTGTAACATCCCAAATTTTCAATTTGGAATGTTATACATTAAGTCATCATGCATATCATATTTTCATGCATTTTTTCGATCCTAGAAAATTTCACGCAACTCAAGGACCCTCGGAGAGAGTTGGAGATTTCATTATTTTCATATTTGAGTTTTCTCAAATTTTGAAAATAGGATCATTTGGATTTATTTATTTTTATCTTCAAATATTTTTTCCAATAAAAAGAATAAGAGAGGGAATAATATGACTTACGAAAAATGAAGATTTAATAATAAATCAAATTTTGGATTTTTTGGAGTTTATTTGCTTTAGGAAAAAAATGCGTATTTTAAAAATTTGCATTTTGGCCCCGTATTAAAGTTCATTTTGTTCGACTCATTTTTAGGAGTCGGGGAAAATTTATTTTATTAAATTTGGGGTTCGTTTAGATTTTCTTTTAATTCGTTTTTCGGTTTATAAAAAAAAACCCGCATGACAGAACCAAGGCCCGGCCGGCCCACCCCTCATGGCGCTCCGCTTGGGAGTCCTCGCCGCCGCCGCCTCAGTCCGGCTCGGCCACGCCCGCCGTGGCCCTCCCCAAGGCACCCTCCCTCTTTAAAAGCCGCCGCCCCCCCTCCTCGACCCACCCTTGCCGCCCGCCGCCACCGAGCCCGCCAAGACGACGCCGCCTGCAGCGCCATTGCCGCCGCCGTCGCCCGTGACGCTGCACCACCGCCCGCCGCCTGCCGCCGCCCGACCACCCGACCTCAGAGCCCGTCCGCCCGCCGGCGACCTCGCCGAAGGTAGCCGCGCCGCGCCACCTCCCCGGTTCGGTTTTGTTTTAAAAAAAACCGTTCCGGTTTTCTTTTTCTTTTTTTCGTTGTTTGGTTTTTTTTAAAACCCTAGATCGGTTTATTTCTTTTCGGTTTAGTTATTTAGTGAACGTTCACCGATCCGTTCATTTTAACGAACGCGTTCACCGGTTAGTTTCTGTTAACGAACGTCCGTTCGTTTAACCGTTCGTCGTTTTTCTTTTAACCGGATTTAATCCGATTATTTTCCGATCTCGATTTCAGGTCCAATCTTCAATCTAGTTTATTTTCTCGCCTGTTTATCGGAATCAGGTGATTCAAACGCCTGGAGTTTCGTTTCGAAACCGCCGTTCCGACTAATCAACTTAAACAAAGTTTTGCTACTGTAAATCTTTGACGTAGTTTCAAATTGCTAGAACCGAGTCGTTTTCTTTCGACGTTTGACTTTCGTTGCTTTATTTGATTCGATTCTTTTTGCAACCAGGGTTCTTAAGTTGAACTTTCTGGTCAGATCTTCTATTCGAGATTTAGCTGTGCATTAGATGAGTACTTATTGTATGCTTGTTGTTTGTCTGCGATAGATCACCCGGAGTGAGCCGCTTGTTACTTGAGTCTCTAGGTTTCATGGATCGTCAAGAAGGCAAGTAACACTTGATCATACCTTTCCTACTACCCAGTTTTATGCATTAGATCAATCCTCAAACACTTGCATGATTAGGATCTACTTAAATTGTGGGATGGGAAGTAGATTGAGGTAGTACCTATTACCTGTTTTACTTATGAAACCTTGGGAGTTACTTCTACGTTTGCTTATTATGCCATGCTATGCTAGTAGACGTGGATTGGGTGAGTGATATCCATGACAGATGTGAGATTGTTAAATTAATGGTTTACCTAAGGTGGCAACTTAAACACACATCTGGGTGGATTGAGGCACCTGGTTTCTATCAGGACTTGCCTGTTTTCTTCGGACCGCCACCCAGGCTCAAAGGGATCATAAGATCATTCATGCTAGAAACTTCCGTGTGCAGCCACAAGCCATTATGGGCTCTGGCATAGTTGAGTAAGTCGTGCGAACTCTTATAGTGGTGGACTAGCAGATGTAGGGGATGTAGGTGTACCGGTCCACCCATTGTAAGGTGCTAGCGCTTACGAAGGCTGTGTCTCGGTCATCCGCCTCTCAAACACCATGTAGTGCGAGAACCAAACGGAGGCGATCGAGTCTTGTGGGGAAAAGTGCGCAAACCTCTGCAGAGTGTATAAACTAATCATGATTAGCCGTGTCCCCGGTTATGGACATCTTGAGTATCTAGTACTTGAATATCATGTGAATCTCAACATGTTACTCTAATTAAATGTTATTGGGTTTTTAATGAGTACTTTTAATTGGGATTGAGGATGCTGTCAACCATTCTCAATGTTTAACAACCACCATGATAGTTAAACAAATTTATTCCTTTGCGATGAGGGAAAACTAGCTTTATGCAAAAACTGTAATCAGAGAGCTTATCCACCAGCCATATATACATGTAGTATAGGCTTATTCCTTCATTACTCTCTATGTGTTACATTGCGGCATATTCCATGTCTTGACCCGTTTTGGGCTGCAACGTTCATGTTGCAGACTTTTTTAGACGACAGTAAGGTGTTTTAGGTCGTGGTTCTATACTCAGTGATGCCGATGGAGTTGATGGACTCACTTATCTTCCAAGTCTTCCGCTGTTATCATTATTAGATGGCCTTAAGCCATATTTATTGTAATAAGTCCTCTTTTGGACAACGATGTAATAAGTGTGTGTTTTCTACTCTGTTATAAATCCTTCGAAGTACTGTGTGGTGTCAACATTACTGATCCAGGGATGACGCCTGAGCACAGAGACTTGATCCATTCGGGTCGGGTCGCCACACTACGGGACTTGAAAACTTCAACACAAGTATTTCTCAAATTCACAACTACTCAACTAGCACAACTTTAATATCACTACCTCCATGTCTCAAAACAATCATCAAGCATCAAACTTCTCTTAGTATTCAAAACACTCATAAGAAAGTTTTACTAATCTTGAATACCTAGCATATTAGGATTATTTAAGCAAATTACCATGCTATTTAAGATTCTCAAAATAATCTAAGTGAATCATGAGAGATCAATAGTTTCTATAAAACAAATCCACCACCGTGCTCTAAAAGATATAAGTGAAGTACTAGAGCAAAACTATATAACTCAAAAGATATAAGTGAAGCACATAGAGTATTCTAATAATTTCCGAATCATGTGTGTCTCTCTCAGAAGGTGTGTACAGCAAGGATGATTGTGGTAAACTAAAAAGCAAAGACTCAAATCATACAAGATGCTCCAAGCAAAACACATATCATGTGGTGAATAAAAATATAGCTCCAAGTAAAGTTACCGATGGGAGTAGACGAAAGAGGGATGCCTTCCGGGCATCCCCAAGCTTTGGATTTTGGTGTCCTTAGATTATCTTGGGGGTGCCATGGGAATCCCCAAGCTTAGGCTCTTGCCACTCCTTGTTCCATAATTCATCAAATCTTTCACCCAAAACTTGAAAACTTCACAACACAAAACTCAGCAGAAAATCTCATGAGCTCCGTTAGCGAAAGAAAACAAAAGACCACTTCAAGGTACAGTAATGAACTCATTCTTTTTTCATATTGGTGTTAAACCTACTTTATTCCAACTTCTCTATGGTTTATAAACTATTTTATTAGCCATAGATTCATCAAAATAAGTAAACAACACACGAAAAACAGAATCTGTCAAAAACAGAACAGTCTAGTAATCTGTAACTAACGCAAACTTCTGGAACTCCAAAAAATCAGCCAAAATAGGACGGCCTAGGCAATTTGTTTATTGATCAGCAGCAATGGGAATCAATATTTGATCACGTTCTGGTGATTTTTAACAATTGTTTTCGTGAACAGAAAGTTTCTGGAATTTTCTGCAAGATCAAATAACTATCATCCAAGAAGATCCTATAGGTTTAATTTGGCACTAACACTAATTAAAACATAAAAACACATCTAACCAGAGGCTAGATCAAATATTTATTCCTAAACAGAAGCAAAAAACAAAAAACAAAAAATAAAATTCGGTTGCCTCCCAACAAGCGCTATCGTTTAACGCCCCTAGCTAGGCATAAAAGCAAGGATAGATCTAGGTAGTGCCATAGTAATAGGATAGATCATTAAAACTCATTTCGTATTCTCTATGTTCAGCAGCAAGTTTCCTCTGGGCAAGCAAAAGTAATCAAACGGGCTAAATTTAATGGGACAAAAGTCCCCAAGATCAATTTTAGGAGGTATAGGTTCCTCCTCCGGCCCTTCATATTGCACAACCAATTCATCATTATAAGCATTCTTTTGACAGAACTTTGTGAGCCTATACTCGAGAGAATATCCTAGCTCGTTATTTCGAATAGCCAAATCATCATTAAGTTCAGAAATTATATCAACTAGAACATTGGTAGGGACCTTTTTCCTAAGGTTTTCATTGAAAGCAACATAGTCTAGAGATTGAAAACGCATTATTTCTTCTTGATCAAAGAGGATAGACTCTATGGGAGGACGGCCAGCGTCCACCCTATAATGCGCAAAGATTTCCTTGGCCTCTTTTATTATAAATCTGAACTCATGAGCCAAGCAGGATAGTAGCGGCACGCTTAATGTAAGAATGCTCTATATTAGAAAATTCTAGGAAAATCCTTTGTATGCAAGGGTGCAAGTGCATAAATTGCCTTTCAAGTTCAACTATAAGCATGGCAATAGCCTCAGCAAGACTACTAGTTCTATGAAGAATGGAACTGCCCATGGTAGGCAAAGCACCGGCACAAGTAAAGAAATCTTGGATAACTCCTTTTCCAATAATATTACCACTACCAATTCGAAATCTTTTTGTATGCAAGGTAGGGGGTTCTTCAGCAGGAGCATCAGAATTTTCCATGATATTATTATTGTCCATATCAACAATAATTTCCCCAATTTCAGACACAACGACAGAAAGAGCGAGGGGCAAAAAGGAAAGAAGAAGGTGACCAGAAAAGAGAGGGCGAATAAAACGGCAAGGGTGAAGTGGGGGAGAGGAAAATGGGAGGCAAATGGAAAA
Source organism: Aegilops bicornis (assembly GCA_021605145.1). Lineage (NCBI taxonomy): Eukaryota > Viridiplantae > Streptophyta > Magnoliopsida > Poales > Poaceae > Aegilops > Aegilops bicornis. The sequence continues at coordinate 484,246,953 of CM038673.1, forward strand.
TAATGTAATGCGGGAGATAAGGGTTTGTGATGGGTACTTGGTATGTTAACTTTTGCGTAGACCTCCCCGGCAACGGCGCCAGAAATGGCTCGTTGTCGGGAGTCCAAATCTTGACTTGACCTTGCGTAAGCCTCCCCGACAACGGCACCAGAAATCCTTCTTGCTACCTCTTGAGCACTGCGTTGGTTTTCCCTTGAAGAGGAAAGGGTGATGCAGCAAAGTAGCGTAAGTATTTCCTTCAGTTTTTGAGAACCAAGGTATCAATCCAAAGAGGAGGCTACGCGCGAGTCCCTCGCACCTACACAAAACAAATAAATCCTCACAACCAACACGATAAGGGGTTGTCAATCCCTACACGGTCACTTACGAGAGTGAGATCTGATAGATATGATAAGATAATATTTTTGGTATTTTTATGATAAAGATGCAAAGTAAAATAAAAGCAAAATGAAAAGCAACGGAGATAACTAAGTGCTGGAAGATTAATATGATGAAGATAGACCCGGGGGCCATAGGTTTCACTAGTGGCTTCTCTCAAGAGCATAAGTATTTTACGGTGGGTGAACAAATTACTGTTGAGCAATTGATGAATTGAGCATAGTTATGAGAATATCTAGGTATGATCATGTATATAGGCATCACGTCCGAGACAAGTAGACCGACTCCTACCTGCATCCACTACTATTACTCCACACATCGACCGCTATCCAGCATACATCTAGAGTATTAAGTTCATAAGAATAGAGTAACGCCTTAAGCAAGATGACATGATGTAGAGGGATAAATTCATGCGATATGATAAAAAAACCATCTTGTTATCCTCGATGGCAACAATACAATACGTGCCTTGCTGCCCGTACTGTCACTGGGAAAGGACATCGCAAGATTGAACCCAAAGCTAAGCATTTCTCCCATTGCGAGAAAGATCAATCTAGTAGGCCAAACCAAACTGATAATTCGAAGAGACTTGCAAAGATAACCAATCATACATAAAAGAATTCAGAAGATTCAAATATTGTTCATAGATAAACTTGATCATAAACCCACAATTCATCGGTCTCAACAAACACACCACAAAAGAAGATTACATCGAATAGATCTCCACGAGAGAGGGGGAGAACATTGTAATGAGACCCAGAAAGAGAGAAGAAGCCATCTAGCTAATAACTACGGACCCGAACGTCTGAGCTAAACTACTCACACTTCATCGGAGAGGCTATGGTGTTGATGTAGAAGCCCTCCGTGATCGATGTCCCTTCCGGCGGAGCTCCGGAACAGGCCCCAAGATGGGATCTCGTGGGTACAGAAGGTTGCGGCGGAGGGATTATGTTTTTGGCTCCGTATCTGATCGTTTGGGGGTACGTGTGTATATATAGGAGGAAGGAGTACGTCGGTGGAGCAACGTGGGGTCCATGAGGGTGGAGGGCGTGCCTGGGGGGGGGGGGGGGTAGGCGCGCCCCCTACCTCGTGGCTTCCTGGTAGCTTCCTTGACGTAGGGTCCAAGTCTCCTGGATCATGTTCGTTCCGAAAATCATGTTCCCAAAGGTTTCATTCCGTTTGGACTCCGTTTGATATTCTTTTTCTGCGAAACTCTGAAATAGGCAAAAAACAACAATTCTGGGCTGGGCCTCTGGTTAATAGGTTAGTCCCAAAAATAATATAAAAGTGAATAATAAAGCCCAATAATGTCCAAAACAGAAGATAATATAGCATGGAGCAATCAAAAATTATAGATACGTTGGAGACGTATCAAGCACCCCCAAGCTTAATTCCTGCTCGTCCTCAAGTAGGTAAATGATAAAAACAGGTTTTTTGATGCGGAATGCTGCTTGGCATAATTTCAATGTAATTCTTCTTAATTGTGGTATGAATATTCAGAACCAAAAGATTCAATATAAAAGATCAATATTGACATAAAAATAATAATACTTCAAGCATATTAACTAAGCAATTATGTCCTCTCAAAATAATATGGCCAAAGAAACTTCATCCCTACAAAATCATATAGTTTAGTCATGCTCCATTTTCGTCACACAAGAATGCTCTCATCATGCACAACCCCGATGACAAGCCAAGAAATTGTTTCATACTTTAGTAATATCAAACTTATAAACTTTCACGTAATACATGAGCGTGGGCCATGGATATAGCACTATGGGTGGAATAGAGTATGATGATGGGGGTTATGTGGAGAAGACAAAAAAGGAGAAAGTCTCACATCAACGATGCTAATCAATGGGCTATGGAGATGCCCATCGATTGATGTTAATGCAAGGAGTAGGGATTGCCATGCAACGGATGCACTAGAGCTATAAATATATGAAAGCTTCAGGCACGTTCACTTCTGGCACCACATTAACTTCATGCGCCACATTTGCTTCAGCCATGACAACGTCATTGGCTTCAGTATTGGTGTTGGTGGCCGCCTCAGTATCATCAACCTCCACTTGAGTAGCTGGAGGGTCGGACACGTTCTCCTCGAGAACAACTTCTTGGTTGGTAGGGGGTGTGGCAACACGCTCTTCTTCTTCATGGGTTTCTTGTTGTTCAGCGGCTGATGCAGCCAGTGTATCTTTAGCAGCTTTGGCTTCAGATTCTGAGACGTTCGCAGTTGGAGTGGCTTCAGGAAACACTTGGCGTGATACTTAGTTGTGGTGCTCTTCTCCTTCTGGAACACTCGAAAGAGTGACTTGTGGCCTTGGTCCTTTGCGAAGCCTGCGAAATGCGGGCGACGCCTGTGGAGAGGAGTTGGCTGGACCACTTAGTCATCATCATCAAGCACCGGAGTGGTGACTTGAGGTGGGGGAGTACTTGGTGATTCTTCTTGACGGGGGGAGTCTTGAGGGTGATCAGCCCATGAATCATCCTGAGCAATTGGCGTCAAAGGACGACCAATGTTGATGAGTTCGTTGTTCGTGAGAACAGGCGATGATACCATTGGGTGCTCAATCTAAGGAAGGACTTCATCATCATTTACATTGTCTTGGGGACCAATGCCTTCAGCTGTGGTGGTGTCAACAGTTGGAATGTCTTCAGCTTCAGGAGCCTCTGTGGTAGCAGGCTCGTGAACAATTAACTGACGCTCTCAGTGTTCGGACGCAGGACGAGCAACTGAGATTGGCTCGACGACAAGGGGCTCTGTGGGAGCAGCCCGATCTTTCTTCTTTGTCTTTCTCTTCTTGGTCGGTGGAGCATCATCAGTGGTGTTCTTGGACTTGCGCTTTCTGGCTTCGGCTTCAGCTGCCCTTGTTTTCTTGAGTTCTGAAGCAACCGTGGGGACCTTAGGCTTCGAGCCTGTCATACTAGCAAGGAAGACAATCCGAGGTGCTTCCTGCTTTGATGCTTCAGCTTGTGCCACAGCTGGCTTCTTCTTCTTGGCAGCCATCTTGGGGTCAATGCCAGGACGCCCAAGTGCCTTGCGCTTTTCTGCTTCATTGTGAGCTTGAACACATTTTGCAGCAGAGAGCTTCATATACGTTCTCTTGATCCTTTAGATACTTGATACATCTCCAACGTATTTATAATTTTTGATTGCTCCATGCTATATTATCTATTGTTTTGGACTATGTTGGGATTTATTTTCCACTTTTATATTACTTTTGGGACAAACCTATTAACCGGAGGCCCAGCCCTGAATTGCTGTTTTTTGCCTATTACAGTGTTTCGAAGAAACGGAATATCAAACGGAGTCCAAACGGAATGAAATCTTCGGAAACGTGATTTTCTCATCAGATAAGACCCAGGAGAGTTGGACCCTCCGTCGAAAGCCACGAGGCGGTCACGAGGGTGGAGGGAGCCCCCCTAGGGCGTGCCCCTGCCTTGTGGGCCCCTCGAAGCTCCACCGACGTACTTCTTCCTCCTATATATACCTACGTACCCCCAACAGATCAGATATGGAGCCAAAAACCTAATTCCACTACCGCAACTTTCTGTATCCACGAGATCCCATCTTGGGGCCTGTTAGGAGCTCATGGGAAGGATTCCACCATGGAGGGCTTCTACATCAACATCATAGCCTCTCCGATGAAGTGTGAGTAGTTTACCTCAGACCTTGGTCCATAGTTACTAGCTAGATGGCTTATTCTCTCTTTTGGATCTCAATACAATGTTCTCCCCCTCTCTCGTGGAGATCTATTCGATGTAATCTTCTTTTTGCGGTGTGTTTGTTGAGACCGATGAATTGTGGGTTTATGATCAAGATTACCTATGAGCAATATTTGAATATTTTCTGAATTCTTTTATGTATGATTGAGTTATCTTTGCAAGTCTCTTTGAATTATCTATTTGGCTTAGCCAACTAGATTGGTAGTTCTTGCAATGGGAGAAGTGCTTAGCTTTGGGTTCAATCTTGCGGTGTCCTTTCCCAGTGACAGTAGGGGCAGCACGGCACGTATTGTATTGTTGCCATCGAGGATAACAAGATGGGGTATTTATCATATTGCATGAATTTATTCCTCTACATCATGCCATCTTGCTTAAGGCGTTACTCTGTTCTCATTAACTTAATACTCTAGATGCATGTTGGATAGCGGTCGATGAGTGGAGTAATAGTAGTAGATGCAGGCAGGAGTCGGTCTACTTGTCTCAGACGTGATGCCTATATACATGATCATACCTAGATACTCTCATAACTATGCTCAATTCTATCAATTGCTCAATAGTAATTCGTTCACCCATCGTAAAATACGTATGCTCTTGAGAGAAGCCACTAGTGAAATCTATGGCCCCGGAGTCTATTTTCATCATATTAATCTTCCTACGCTTTATTATTGCTTTGCTTTTTTACTTTGCCTTTTTATTTTACTTTGCATCTTTATACCAAAAATACCAAAAGTATTATCTATCATCTCTATCTTATCTCACTCTCGTAAGTGACCGTGAAGGGATTGACAACCCCTATTCGCGTTGGTTGCGAGGAGCTATTTGTTTTGTGTAGGTACGAGGGATTTGCGCGTGGCCTCCTATTGGATTGATACCTTGGTTCTCAAAAACTGAGGGAAATACTTACGCTACTCTGATGCATCATCCTCTCCTCTTCGGGGAAAACCAACGCAAGCTCAAGACGTAGCACTACTTCACGTTTCTGTTGAAACTGCTCTTTGTGGTCATGCAGCATCTGCTTGAAGTTTTGAACATCAGCCACGCTGAGCTTGGCCATGTGCTTCTTGAACTGAGCCTTCTCATAGTCAATTTTGTTCTTCAATTCAACAATCTTCTGAGCCAGAGCCAACTCATTTGCAATGGCTCCGTGGAAGGAGACACTGATGCCAATTGGAAGCTGAAGATCATCGATGCTGAGGTTCAGATTTTCAAACCACTCATCAATGAAATTATTCAATATGTCCACATCGAAGAGGGGCAGATCGTTGAAGATCTCCGCATCTTGCTTGCTCTTTATCAGCAGCTCAAGAGCGTCATCACCAAGATCTTCATCACTTGACAGATCAATGGCTTCATTCTCGTTCCTCAGAACAGCAGCTGGGGTCAGTACTTGTCTAGAACTCTTGACAATTTTCTTCTGGGGCTTCTCTGTCTTCTTGGAGACACGAGAAAGATCTTCAGAATGCACACTTTGTGCGGGGAGGAAGCATGTGATTGGCTTCGACGCTAAACGCTTGGTGCGAGCAGTGTTTCAAGCCTTTGGTTTCCTTTGCTTTTGTGGCTTCGGCGGAGCAGGAGCTTCATCAGAATTAGCATCATCTCCACACTGATCCACTGTGGCCCTCTGAGCGGTGATGTAGGAGAGGAAACCATCAAAGTTGTCGAAGGGACCGATGACATTGGGATTGGCATCACGTGTGCCATCAGCCCTAGGAGCAGAAGGACCAGGATTGAAGTTGCATCCGATGCTCTTCTTGTTCTTAACTGCAGAATCCTTGGCAAACTTGTTGCGCTTGAATAAACTATCTTCACGACACCATAATAGAGATGATGGGTTGGCATTAGCAGGTTGTGGTCCATGGACCATGCAAGGGCAGAAACCCTGAGCAATAGCTTCAGATTTGGTTTTGGGTTGAAGATTTCTGTAGAGAATATCCCCCCAAGGACGTTTGATGGCATTCTTTTCAGCATATTCCTTGGTGACAAATCTGTACTTGAACCATTGCTCGGCCCAATATCTTCGAATCCATTGGATTCAAGTTTTGCGTTGGCTATAGCTCTCTTCAGGATCAGTTTTGTATAACTCATAGAGATATTCAGGCAAATCCATTGAAGTGCCCCCGCAGCGCTGCCTGCCCGCCTTTCTTCCTGACTTTTCAGTGGCCATGTAGTTCAAACTGAATGGCTTCAAAGCTTGCAAAGGCTTCCGTCTGCTGGTCAGACAAGAACTGGCTTCGAGAGAATTGATGTGACGCTGTAAGAATTATGCAAATGAATGCAGACTATGAGAACCAAGAGATTCTCCCACGGACATGTACCTGTGACAGCATTGGAGATGCGAGGGAAGGGGAAGAGGTCATATGCATTCTCAGAAGATTTTTGAAGATAAATCAGTTTGAAGACATTGACCTCATAGCTCGAAGACATTCACTTATATATTGAGAGTTGGTTCCAGATTTGTACGAATCCAAGAATAGGTACAAGTGAGGAATCTAACTATGTGTGGAGCATAAATGAATATACTAGGCATGTTATGAGATGCAGTACATGATAGATCCAAATTTGTAGACACAGAAACCACTTTTGGTGGAGAAGGATGAATCTATCGGATCAAAAAGGCAGTAAAAAGTGAGATTTAATTACCACACGAAGAACTGCTAGACGGAGTAGAGAGGAGGCCGAGCAGTTCGATCTTCCGTGCCCTAACTTGGCAACGGAAGACACCTACGGCGGCGGCGGAGAAGACGAGGTCTGCGGCTGGCGTGAGGACGGCGTCAATGAGGTCGCGGCGGCTAAGCGCTTCGTCACCGGCGTCGTCGAGAGCTAGCGGGGCCCTAGGGTTTGTCGAGGTGGAGAGGTGGAAGAAAGATTTTGACCGCGATGTGATGTGTATTTCTAAGGAGAGGGACATCACAACACAATTACACAGGTGCCCCTGGTGGTTCACATCTGAGGGTCACGTGGCGAACATGCAACACATTGGAAGTTGTTCCATGTTCCCACGCATGCCTGGACTGTCGGGTGGTCGTTCCGGCTTCTCTGGGTATCAAGCAATAAGGATAAAGCTTTTAAAACATATTCAATTTTTATCTCTGTGTCTTCTGCTGACAAGGACGCAGAGAAGACATTCGACGGTTTCAATAGAATGCATATGATTTGGATAGATAGAATTTGAGATAGAAGCATAGAAGAGGTTAGGGTCCGATCACATTCACTTAGTCCAAAAGATTCAAACGAGAAGACATAGCTATAAGTGAATGCTGTAGAGGACAGAACACAAATATACGTATATATCTGAGTAAGACCAAATCAACAAAGTGAAGATCAACATGAAGACACAACAATGTTGAAGATAAATCAAATGCGAATACTTTGCAATTGTAACGCCAAGAGAAACACTTCAAACAAAAGTTTGGTGGTGGCGTTACCCACCTTATAGGAAGTATTAGACCCAGACACGGCGCACAATTATCGTGGCACTCCGAAGTCAAATTCCACATTAATGTACTCACACTTAGAGTGTATGTCTTCATTGATTGAAGATATACATTACTTCGTGTGTTGCACATCTAAGTCATCAACATGCATAAGTGTTAGGATGTGTGCCTAATCACAGGACATTTGAGGATTCCAAGATATTTAGATCATACCGCAACTTGCAAAACCTTTTCTCATCCAAGGGCTTTGTGAAGATATCTGCAATTGCTCTTCAATGTTGACGTGAATGATATTAATATCTTCCTTCATGACATGATCTCTGAGAAAGTGATGACGAATTTCAATGTGCTTTGTCTTCGAGTTCTGAACTGGGTTGTTGGCAATCTTGATGGCGCTTTCATTGTCGCAGTAGAGTGGTACTTGTTTCAGATGTATGCCATAGTCCTTGAGGGTTTGCTTCATCCATAGAAGCTGAGCGCAGCAAGATCCAGCAGCAATGTATTCAGATTCAGCAGTGGAGAGAGACACACAGTTCTGCTTCTTTGAAGACCAATAGACAAGTGATCGTCCCAGAAAGTGACTTGTGCCTGATGTAGACTTGCGATCCACCTTGTCACCAGCATAATCAGCATCTGAGAATCCAACTAGATCAAACTACGAGCCCTCTGGATACCATAATCCTAGTGTTGGGGTGTAAGCCAAGTATCGAAGAACTCGCTTCACAGCTAAGTGATGTGATTCCTTTGGTGCCGCTTGGAATCGGGCACACATGCAAACACTAAGCATGATATCTGGCCTAGATGCACATAAATAATGTAAAGAACCAATCATGGAGCGGTATACCTTTTGATCGAACTCTTTACCATTGGTGTCAGTGTAGCGACCCGACCTCAGATGGTCAAGTCTCTGTGCTTCCGTGTCATCCCTGGATCGGTAATGCTGACACACACAGTACTCGAAGGATTTATAGCAGAGTAGCAATCACACACTTATTACATCGAATGTCTCAAAAGAGAACTTATTACAATAATATGGCTTAAGGCCATCTAATGCGATAACAGCGGAAGGCTTCGAAGATAAAGTGAGTCCATCAACTCCAATGGCATAACTGAGCTGCACGGCAACGACCTATCGTATCCTTACTCCTCGTCTGAAAAGTCTGCAACATAATACGTTGCAGCCCGAAAACGGGTCAGCACATGGAATATGCTGGCAATGTAACACATAGAGTATAATGAAAGAATAAGCTATGCTACATGCACATATGGCTGGTGGAAAGCTCTACGGTTACAGTTTTGCAAAAAGCTAATTTTTCCCTACATCAAAGGAATAAATTTTACTTTAACTATCATGGTGGTTGAAACATCATTGAGAAGGTATAACCCCAACTCAATCCCAATTAAAGTAATTAACAACCCAATAGTATTAATTTAGAGTGATGAGATACATGTGAATACTCAAGTACTAGATACTCAGAATTTTCCATAACCGGGGACACGGCTAACCATGATTAGATTGTACACTCTGCAGAGGTTTGCGCACTTTTCCCCACAAGACTCGATCGCCTCCGTTGATTTCTCGCACTACATGGCGTTTGAGAAACGGATGACCGAGACACAGTCTTTCAGAAACATTAACTCTCTACTCCGGATAGACCATACCAAACCTATAAACCCACTACATGCTGATCTACCTCTTCGAGAGCTTCACGTAACTTACTCAACTATGCTAGAGCCCATAATAGCTTGTGGCTGCACATGGAAGTTTCTAGCATGAATAATCTCAGTTCCCTTTGAGCACGGGTGGCGGTCCATAGGAAGATCACACACGGGTACCGGGATTTCCAAAATAAAATGCAGACAACCTTTGGGTTCCCAGGTGCCTCAATCCACCCAGATGTGTATTAAAGTTGCCGCCTTAAAGTAAACCATTAATTAACAATCTCACATCTGTCATGAATATCTCAAACCCAAACCACGCTCACGAGCATAGCATAGCAAAGATAAGCAACACGTAGAAGTAACTCCCAAGGGTTTGATAGTAACAGGCAATAGGTTCCTACCTCATCATCTACTTCCCAACCCACAAATTAATGACCTCCTAATAATGCAATGTTTGAGGATTGAGCTAATGCATAAAAACTGGGTATGAAAAGAGTATGATCAAGTGTTACTTGCCTTGCCGACGATCCGTGAATCCTAGAGACTCGTAGTAACACGCTTCGCACTCCGGGAATTCTATCGCAAGCAAACAATACATACATAAGCAACAAACAAAGATGCACAAACGAAACTTCAACTGAAAGAGGTTGACCGGAGAGTTCAACTTAAGAACTCCAGTTTGCAAAAAGAATCAAACCAAAAGGAGCAACGAAACTCAAACAGCGAGATAAACAAGATCCGTTTACTAATCTGAACTAGGGTCAAATTTTACAAAGGCAAAAACTGATTTAAGTTGGCTATTCGGAAAGAGGGTTTCGAGATGAAACTCCAGGCGCTTGAATCGCCTGATTCCGATAAACGAGCGAAAAGTTATACTAATCCGAACATCGGATCAGAAATCGCGATCGGAATAATCGCGGAATAAAACCGATAAAAGAAAAAGACGAATGTCTAAACGAACGAACGTTCGTTAGCAGAAACTAAACGACGAACGGTTCGGGTGAACGCTCGCAATATAATTAAACCGAAAAAAATAAACCGATATATAAATATCAAAAAACGGCTAGGGTTTCCTAAAAAAACCGAAGGGCTCTTTTAAAAAAAAACGGCGACGAGGGATACTTCCGGCGAGGTCGTCCGGTGAGGGCAAAGTGCTCGGCGGGTCTCGGCGAGGGCGGCTAGAGGGGCGGCGGCTCGGCGACTCGGGCGAGGGGCGGGCGACGCGGGAGGCGGCGGTGACGGCCAAGGCGGCGGCGGGCGGCGCTGCTCGGCTGCTCGGGTCCGTGGTGGGCGGCGGTGGTGGCTAGAGAGGGGCGAGGCTATTTAAAGAGGCGGGCGGCGCGGTGGCTTGGAGGAGGGCAAGGCGGCGGGAGGAGAGTCTGCTCGGACTCTGTCCGGCGTGGCAGCCTTGAGCGGAGGCGGTGGTGGGCCGGGCTCTGCTTTGGGCCTTTAGCCCAGTTAAGTATGATTTTTTTAAAACATTCATGAAAATTGTAAAAACCCTAGAAAAATAAATAAAAATCTAAAAATGCCAAAACAAGTTTTCTTTGCCTAAATAAAATATTTAGAACAAGATGAACTTTTCTTGGCCCCTAAAATGCAATTTTAAATATATGCAAAATTTTCTCTAGGCTATTTAGATTCCAAATAAATCAAATAAAAAATCCAAATAATGATTTTAACATTTTTCCTTCGACATTTCAATTATTTCTGGAGAAGTCATATTATCTCCTCTCATTTATTATTAAACATGAAATATTTTTCGGAGAGAAAAATAATAAAATCCAAATCCTCGTCTTCATTATTTGATAAGATTCAAATATGAAAATTGGAAAATCCCCAACTCTCTCCGAGGGTCCTTGAGTTGCTTAGGATTTCGAGGATGGCAAACGAGAATGCAATAAAATATGATATGCATGGATGACCTATGTATAACATGCCAAATTGAAAATTTGGGATGGTACAAACCTACCCCTTAAGATGAATCTAAGCCCTCGAGATTCGGGTTGGCTAGAAAATAGGTGTGGATGGTCCTTGGGAATATCATCTTCTCGTTCCCGTGTGGCTTCCTCCTCCGTATGGTGGCTCCACTTGAACTTTGCAAAACTTGATAACCTTCTTTGGGTAACTCAATCGTCGAAATCCAGAATCTTCACCGGCTTCTCCTCATAAGTCAAATTACTATCCAATCAGACGCCTATAGGGGCCTTTGTATCCTTTAACGGTATGTCGGCCATCTCGGCGTGGCACTTTTTCGCCAGTTGTGATACGTGAAACACATCGTGAACTCCTGACAATCCTTCAGGTAACTCCAGCTTGTAGGCAACTTCTCCTATCCGTTCCAAAACACGATACGGTCCTACAAATCTTGGGGCTAACTTCCCCTTTACTCCAAATCATTTCACTCCCCTCAGGGGTGATACTCGCAGGTAGGCTCTGTCTCCAATTTCATAGGTTACTTCCTTGCGCTTTGAATCTGCGTAACTCTTATGTCTAGACTGTGCAATCTTTAGTACATCTCGATCAGTTTAACCTTCTCCTCCGAGTCTTTGATCAAATCTGGTCCAAACAATCGACGGTCTCCTACCTCATCCCACATCAATGGTGTTCTACATCTACGTCCATCTGAGCTTGAACGGTGCCATCTTCAAACCGGCCCGGTAGCTGTTATTATATGGAAACTCACAGACGGCAAATTGTCATCCCAACTAGATCCATAATCTAAGCGCATACGGGCTCTTAACATATCCTCCAGGATCTGGTTAACTCTCTCTGTCTGTCCATCCGTCTGTGGGTGGAACGCGGTACTGAATTCCAATCTGGTACCTAAGGTCTGATGTAGTTGATGCCAAAATTTTGAAGTAAACTGTGTTCCTCTATCTGATACGATGCTCCTCGGAACTCCGTGCAAACATACGATCCTGGTCATATATATCTTGGCCAACTTGGCACTTGTATAAGTTGTTTTCACTGGGATGAAATGAGCTACTTTGGTCAAACGATCCACAACTACCCATATTGAATCATATCCTGCTTTGGTTCTAGGTAATCCGGTGATAAAATCCATGCCAAGTTTGTCCCACTTCCATTTGGGTATTGGCATAGGCTGCAACAGTCCTGCTGGCTTTTGATGCTCTGCCTTCAATCTCTGGCATACATCGCAAACGGCTACATACTCGGCAATATCATTCTTCATATCAGTCCACCAGAAACGTTCCTTCAAGTCTAAATACATCTTGGTGTTTCCGGGGTGAATCGAGTATGGTGAGTCATGGGCCTCTTGAAGTATTAACTTCCTGATCTCCGGATTGTTGGGCACATAAACCCGGTCCTCAAACCACAAGGTATCGTGTTCATCCTCACGAAAACCTTTGGCTTTTCCTTTGCCCATCCTCTCTTTTATCTCGGCAATCTCTTTATCCTCCTTCTGAGCTTCTCGAATCTTGTCTAACAGTGTCGACTGAACCTCCATTGTTGCAAGAAAACCTCTTGGAACAATCTCCAACTGAAGTTCCATAATATCCTCTGCTAACTCCTTTGGCAGTCCTCTACTTTCAAGGATATTTGCATAGCTCTTCCGACTCAAAGCGTGCACTGACGTTGGCCTTTCCTGGATGGTAGTGTAGCTTCATATCGTAATCCTTTATAAGCTCCAGCCATCTCCTCTGTCTGAGGTTCAACTCCTTCTGTGTGAAAATGTACTTCAAGCTTTTATGATCCGTGTACACATCACAACGGTTTCCAATGAGATAGTGTCTCCAGGTCTTTAACGCATGCACTACAACTGCTAACTCGAAATCATGCGTGGCATAGTTCAACTCATGTGGCTTCAGTTGTTGTGAGGCATACGAAACCACTTTTCCGTCCTGCATAAGAACACATCCGAGTCCCAAGCGAGAGGCATCACAATACACTTGAAACTCCTTATGTATATCTGGCAAGGTCAGCATTGGGGCTGTAGTCAACCATTTCTTCAACTCTTGAAAGCTTGTCTTGCAATCCTCTGTCCATTTGAACTTAGTATCCATCTTTAGCAATTCTGTCATTGGTTTAGCAATCTTGGAAAAATTCTCGATGAATCTCCGGTAATATCCGGCCACCCAAGGAAATCGCGAATCTTGGCCGATCAAGTGGGTGCCAACCATTCAAAGGATCGACTGAATTTTCTTTGGGATCTACTGCTATACCCTCTCGATATAACATGCCCAAGAAATCCAACTTCCTTCAACCAAAACTCGCACTTGCTGAATTTGGCGTATAATCGGTGTTCCACGAGTTTCTCGAGAACCAAACGTAGGTGTTCTGCGTGCTCCTCTTCGTTCTTCGAGTAAACCATAATATCATCAATAAACACCACAACAAACTTGTCCAAATACTCCATGAACACTTTATTCATCATACTCATGAAATAGGCAGGGGCGTTAGTCAGTCCAAACGACATGACCGTATACTCATATAATCCATATCGAGTGGTGAACGCTGTCTTGGGTATATCCTTCTCTCGAATCTTCAACTGATGGTATCCCGATCGTAGATCAATCTGTTGGAAATATGCCCTAGAGGCAATAATAAAATAGTTATTATTATATTTCCTTGTTCATGATAATCGTTTATTACCCATGCTATAATTGTATTGATAGGAAACTCAGATACATGTGTGGGTACATAGACAACACCATGTCCCTAGTAAGCCTCTAGTTGACTAGCTCGTTGATCAATAGATGGTTACGTTCTCGACCATGGACATTGGATGTCGTTGATAACGGGATCACATCATTAGGAGAATGATGTGATGGACAAGACCCAATCCTAAGCCTAGCACAAAGATGCGTAGTTCGTATGCTAAAGCTTTTCTAATGTCAAATATCATTTCCTTAGACCATGAGATTGTGCAACTCCCGGATACCGTAAGAATGCTTTGGGTGTACCAAACGTCACAACGAATCTGGGTGGCTATAAAGGTGCACTACGGTATCTCCGAAAGTGTACATTGGGTTGGCACGAATCAAGACTGGGATTTGTCACTCCGGTAAACGGAGAGGTATCTCTGGGCCCACTCGGTAGGACATCATCATAATGTGCACAATGTGACCAAGGGGTTGATCACGGGATGATGTGTTACGTAACGAGTAACGAGACTTGCCGGTAACGAGATTGAACAAGTTATCGGTATACCTACGATCGAATCTCGAGCAAGTATAATACCGCTAGACAAAGGGAATTGTATACGGGATTGATTGAGTCCTTGACATCGTGGTTCATCCGATGAGATCATCGTGGAACATGTGGGAGCCAACATGGGTATCCAGATCCATCTGTTGGTTATTGACCGGAGAACGTCTCGGTCATGTTCGCATGATTCCCGAACCCGTAGGGTCTACACATAAGGTTCGATGACGCTAGGGTTATAAAGGAAGTTTGTATGTGGTTACCGAATGTTTTTCAGAGTCCGGATGAGACCCGAACGTCACGAGGAGTTCGGAATGGTCCGGGGTAAAGATTTATATATAGGAAGTCTTATTTTGGTGTAGGAAAAGTTTAGCGTTCTCGGTATTGTACCGGGAGTGCCGAAAGGGGTCCGGGGGTCCACCGGGTGGGTCCACCTGCCCCGGGGGGCCACATAGGCTGTAGGGGGTGCGCCTTGGCCTATATGGGCCAAGGGCACCAGCCCCAAGAGGCCCATGCGCCAAGATATAAGAAAAAGGGGAGAGTCCTAAAGGGGGAAGGCACCTCAGGGTGCCTTGGGGAGGATGGACTCCTCCCCTTCGGCCGCACCCCTTCCTTGGAGGAAGGGGCAGGCTGCGCCCTCCCCTCTCTTGCACCTATATAAAGGGAGGGAGGGAGGGGTGGCCGCACCTGAAGCCTGGCGCCTCCCTCCCTCCGTGACACCTCCTCCTCTCCCGCAGTGCTTGGCGAAGCCCTGCAGGATTGCCACGCTCCTCCACCACCACCACGCCGTTGTGCTGCTGCTGGATGGAGTCTTCCTCAACCTCTCCCTCTCTCCTTGTTGGATCAAGGCATGGGAGACGTCACCAGGCTGTACGTGTGTTGAACGTGGAGGTGCCGTCCGTTCGGCACTAGGATCTCCAGTGATTTGGATCACGGCAGCACGTCTCCATCAACCCGTTCACTTGAACGCTTCCGCTTAGCGATCTACAAGGGTATGTAGATGCACTCTCCTTCCCTCGTTGCTGGTTTCTCCATAGATAGATCTTGGTGACACGTAGGAAAATTTTGAATTTCTGCCACGTTCCCCAACAAAGGGTATCGAGCTAGGTCTATTGCGTAGATTCTTTGCACGAGTAGAACACAAAGTAGTTATGGGCGTTGATGATGTTCAATATGCTTACCGTTACTAGTCCAATCTTGTTTCGACGATATTGTGGGATGAAGCGGCCGGACCGACCTTACACGTACACTTACGTGAGGCGAGTTCCACCGACTGACATGCACTTGGTGCATAAGGTGGCTAGCGGGTGCCTGTCTCTCCCACTTTAGTCGGAACGGATTCGATGAAAAGGGTCCTTATGAAGGGTAAATATCAATTGGCATATCACGTTGTTGTTTTGCGTAGGTAAGAAACGTTCTTGCTAGAAACCCATAGCAGCCACGTAAAACATGCAAACAACAATTAGAGGACGTCTAACTTGTTTTTGCAGGGTATGCTATGTGATGTGATATGGCCAAGAAGAATGTGATGAATGATATGTGATGTATGAGATTGATCATGTTCTTGTAATAGGAATCACGACTTGCATGTCGATGAGTATGACAACCGGCAGAGCCATAGGAGTTGTCTTAATTTATTGTATGACCTGCGTGTCATTGAACAAACGCCATGTAATTACTTTACTTTATTGCTAACCGGTAGCCATAGTAGTAGAATTAATAAGTTGGCGAGACAACTTTATGGAGACACGATGGTGGAGATCATGATGATGGAGATCATGGTGTCATGCCAGTGACGATGATGATCATGGAGCCCCGAAGATGGAGATCAAAAGGAGCAAAATGATATTGGCCATATCATGTCACTATTTGATTGCATGTGATGTTTATCATGTTTATGCATCTTATTTGCTTAGAACGACGGTAGTAAATAAGATGATCCCTCATTAAAATTCCAAGAAAGTGTTCCCCCTAACTGTGCACCGCTATGTAAAGTTCGCTGCTTCAAGCACCACGTGATGATCGGGTGTGATAGATTCTTACGTTCACATACAACGGGTGTAAGCCAGATTTACACACTTGAAACACTTAGGTTAACTTGACGAGCCTAGCATGTACAGACATGGCCTCGGAACACAAGACACCGAAAGGTTGAGCATGAGTCGTATGGAGGATATGATCAACATGAAGATGTTCACCGATGATGACTAGTCCGTATCACGTGATGATCGGACACGGCCTAGTTGATTTGGATCATGTAATCACTTAGATGACTAGAGGGATGTCTATCTGAGTGGGAGTTCATGAGATGAACTTAATTATCCTGAACATAGTCAAAAGATCTTTGCAAATTATGTCGTAAGCTCGCACTTTAGTTCCACTATTTAGATATGTTCCTAGAGAAAATATAGTTGAAAGTTGTGATGGCGATTATGCGGACAGAAGAAAGCTTATGTCCTTAATGCACCGCTCAGTGTGCTCAACCCCTAACGTTGTCTATGGATGTTGCGAACATCGGACATACACGTTTTGATAACTACGTGATAGTTTAGTTAAACGGTTTAGAGTTGAGGCACCAAAGACGTTTTTCAAAACGTCGCGGAACATATGAGATGTTTCGAGGGCTGAAATTTGGATTTCAGGCTAGTGCCCACGTCAAGAGGTATAAGACCTCCGACGATTTTCTTAGCCTGCAAACTAAGGGAGAAAAGCTCAATCGTTGAGCTTGTGCTCAGATTGTCTGAGTGCAACAATCACTTGAATCGAGTAGGAGTTGATCTTCCAGAGATAGTGATGTTTCTCCAAAGTCATTGCCACCAAGCTGCTAGAGCTTCGTGATGAACTATAACAAATCAGGGATAAATATGATGATCCTTGAGATATTCGCGATGTTTGACAATCGCAAAAGTAGGAATCTAGAAGGAGCATCAATTGTTGATGGTTGAAGAAACCACTAGTTTCAAGAAGGGCAAGGGCAAGAAGGGATACTTCATGAAACAGCAAATCAGCTTTGCTCTATTGAAGAAACCCAAAGATGAACCCAAACACAAGACTAAGTGCTTAAGAAATAAGGGGAACCGACAAAGAAGCAGAACTACCCTAGATACTTGGTAGATGAGAAGGCTGGCAAGGTCGATAGAAGTATATTGGATATACATTAAGTTATTGTGTACTTTATTAGTACTCCTAGTAGCACCAGGGTATTAGATACCGGTTCGGTTGCTAAGTGTTACTAACTCGAAATAAAAGGCTACAGAATAAACGGAGACTAGCTAAATGTGAGCTGACGTTATGTGTTGGAAGTGTTTCCAAGTTTGATGTGATCAAACATCGCACGCTCCCTCTACCATCAAGATTAGTATTTAACCAGAATAATTGTCATTTGGTGTTTGCGTTGAGCATAGACATGATTGGATTATGTCTATCGCAATACGGTTATTCATTTAAGGAGAATAATGGTTACTCTATTTATTTGAATAATACCTTCAATGGTCTTGCACCTAAAGGAATGGTTTATTGAATCTCGATCGTAGTGATACACATTTTCATGCCAAAAGATATAAGATAGTAATGATAGTACCACTTACTTGTGGCACTTCCATGTAAGTCATATTGGTATAAAAGCATGAAGAAGCTCCATGTTGATGGATCTTTGGACTCACTCGCTTTTTGAAAAGTTTGAGACATGCGAACCATGTCTATTGGTGTATAAGCATGATGAAACTCCATGCAGATGGACCGTTTGGACTCACTTGATTTTGAATCACTTGAGACATGCAAATCATACCACATGGGCAAGATGACTGAAAGCCTCGTTTTCAGTGAAATGGAACAAGAAAGCAACTTGTTGGAAGTAATACATTTTGATGTGTGCAGTCCAATGAGTGCTGAGGCACGCAGTGGATATCGTTATGTTCTTACTTCACGAATGATTTGAGTAGATACTGAGTGTATTTACTTGATGAAAACACAAGTCTGAATTATTGAATGGTTCAAGTAATTTCAGAGTGAAGTTGAAGATCATCGTGACAAGAGGATAAAATGTCTATGATATGATCATAGAGATGAGTATCTGAGTTCTGAGCTTTGGCACGCTTATTAAGACATAGTGGAAATTGTTTCACAATTAATACACTGGAACACCATAGTGTGATGGTGTGTCCGAACATCATAGTTGCACCCTATTAGATATGGTGCGTACCATGATGTCTCTTATCGAATTACCACTATCGTTCATGGGTTAGGCATTAGAGACAACCGCACTCACTTTAATAGGGCACCACGTAATTCCGTTGAGACGACCATGTTTGAACTATGGTTTGGAGAAACCTAAGTTGTCGTTTCTTAAAAGTTTGGGGTTGCGACGCTTATGTGAAAAAGTTTCAGGTTGATAAGCTCGAACCCAAAGCGGATAAAATGCATCTTCATAGGACACCCAAAACAGTTGGGTATACCTCCTAATTCAGATCCGAAAGCAATAGGGATTGTTTCTTGAATCAGGTCCTTTCTCGAGGAAAAGTTTGTCTCGAAAAGTTGAGTGGGTGGATGGTGGAGACTTGAAATGGTTATTGAACCGTCACTACAACTAGTGTGTAGCAGGGGCACGGGGAAGTTGTTCCTGTGGCACCTACACCAATTGAAGTAGAAGCTTATGATAGTGATCATGAAACTTCGGATCAAGTCACTACCGTACCTCATAGGGTGACAAGGATGCGTACTGCTTCAGAGTGGTACAGTAATCCTGTCTTGAAGGTCATGTTGCTAGACAACAATGAACCTACGAGCTATGGAGAAGCGATGGTGGGACCATATTCCGACAAATGGTTAGAGGCCATGAAATCCGAGATAGGATCCATGTATCAGAACAAAGCATGGACTTTGGTGGACTTGCCCGATGATCGGCAAGCTATTGAGATAAATGGATTTTTAAGAAGAAGACGGACGTGGACGGTAATGTCACCATCTATGAAGCTCGACTTGTGGCAAAGATTTTTTCACAAGTTGACTACGATGAGATTTTCTCATCCGTAGCGATGCTTAAGTCCATCGGAATCATGTTAGCATTAGCTGCATTTATGAAATCTAGCGAGATGGATGTCAAAACGAGTTTCCTTACCGGTTTCCGTAAGGAAAGGTTGTATGAGATACAATCGAAAGGTTTTGTCGATCCTAAGGATGCTGAAAGGTATGCTAGCTCGATTGATCCTTCCATGGACCGGAGTAAGCATCTCGGAGTTGGAATATACTCTTTGATAAGATGATCAAAGATTTTGGGTTTATACAAAGTTTATGAGAAACTTGTATTTCCAAAGAAGTGAGTGGGAGCACTATAGAGTTTTTGATGAGTATATGTTGTTGACATATTGTTGATCGAAATGATGTAGAATTTACGGAAAGCATATAGGGTTGTTTGAAAAGTGTTTTCAAGTGAAAACCTGTATTAAGCTACTTGAACATTGAGCATCAAGATCTATAGGGATAGATCAAAACCGCTTAATGGTACTTTCAAATGAGCATATACCTTGACATGATCTTGAAGGTGTTCAAGATGGATCGCCAAAGAAGGAGTTCTTTCACGAGATGTAAGGTATGAAGTTAAGACTTAAAGCTCGACCACGCGGCAGAACAGAGAGAAAGGACGAAGGTCGCCCCTATGCCTTAGACGTAGGCTCTACAAGTATGCTATCTCGTGTACCGCCTTGGAAGTGTGCCTTGCCATGAGTCGGTCAAGGGGTATAAGAATGATCCAGGAATGGATCATTGGATAGCGGTCAAAATTGTCCTTGGAGTAAATAAGGACATGTTTCTCGATTATGGAGGTGATAAAGAGTTCGGCTAAAGGGTTACGTCGGTGCAAGCTTTAACACCTATCCGAAAGTGACTCTGAGTAGCAAACCGGATACGTATAGTGGAGCAACCATTTGGAATAGCTCCAAGTGGAGCGTGGAAGCAACGTTTACAATATGACCTAGAAATTTGCAAAGCACACACGGATCTGAAAGGTTCGAGACCCGTTGACTAAAACCTCTCTCACAAGCAAAACATGATCAAACCTCGTAACTCATTGAGTCTTAATCACATGACGATGTGAACTAGTTTACTGACACTAGTAAACTCTTTGGATGTTGGTCACATGGCGATGTGACCTATCAGTGTTAATCACATGACGATGTGAACTAGATTATTGACTCTAGTGCAAGTGGGAGACTGTTGGAAATATGCCCTAGAGGCAATAATAAAATAGCTATTATTATATTTCCTTGTTCATGATAATCGTTTATTACCCATGCTATAATTGTATTGATAGGAAACTCAGATACATGTGTGGGTACATAGACAACACCATGTCCCTAGTAAGCCTCTAGTTGACTAGCTCGTTGATCAATAGATGGTTACGTTTTCCTGACCATGGACATTGGATGTCGTTGATAACGGGATCACATCATTAGGAGAATGATGTGATGGACAAGACCCAATCCTAAGCCTAGCACAAAGATCGTAGTTCGTATGCTAAAGCTTTTCTAATGTCAAGTATCATTTCCTTAGACCATGAGATTGTGCAACTCCCGGATACCGTAAGAATGCTTTGGGTGTACCAAACGCCACAACGAATCGGGTGGCTATAAAGGTGCACTACGGTATCTCCGAAAGTGTGCATTGGGTTGGCACGAATCAAGACTGGGATTTGTCACTCCGTGTGACGGAGAGGTATCTCTGGGCCCACTCGGTAGGACATCATCATAATGTGCACAATGTGACCAAGGGGTTGATCACGTGTGATGTGTTACGGAACGAGTAACGAGACTTGCCGGTAACGAGATTGAACAAGGTATCGGTATACCGACGATCGAATCTCGGGCAAGTATAATACCGCTAGACAAAGGGAATTGTATACGGGATTGATTGAGTCCTTGACATCGTGGTTCATCCGATGAGATCATCGTGGAACATGTGGGAGCCAACATGGGTATCCAGATCCCGCTGTTGGTTATTGACCGGAGAACGTCTCGGTCATGTCGCATGATTCCCGAACCCGTAGGGTCTACACACTTAAGGTTCGATGGACGCTTAGGGTTATAAAGGAAGTTTGTATGTGGTTACCGAATGTTGTTCGAGTCCGGATGAGATCCCGAGCGTCCACGAGGAGTTCGGAATGGTCCGGAGGTAAATATTTATATATAGGAAGTCTTATTTTGGTCGCCGGAAAAGTTTCGCGCGGTATCGGTATTGTACCGGGAGTGCCGAAAGGGGTCCAGGGGTCCACCGGGGGGTCCACCTGCCCCGGGGGGCCACATGGGCTGTAGGGGGTGCGCCTTGGCCTATATGGGCCAAGGGCACCAGCCCCAAGAGGCCCATGCGCCAAGATATAAGAAAAAGGGGAGAGTCCTAAAGGGGGAAGGCACCTCCGAGGTGCCTTGGGGAGGATGGACTCCTCCCTCTTGGCCGCACTCCCTTCCTTGGAGGAAGGGGCAAGGCTGCGCCCTCCCCTCTCTTGCACCTATATAAAGGGAGGGAGGGAGGGTGGCCGCACCTGAAGCCCCGCGCCTCCCTCCCTCCCGTGACACCTCCTCCTCTCCCGCAGGTGCTTGGCGAAGCCTTGCAGGATTGCCACACTCCTCCATCACCATCACGCCGTTGTGCTGCTGCTGGACGGAGTCTTCCTCAACCTCTCACTCTCTCCTTGCTGGATCAAGGCATGGGAGACGTCACCGGGCCGTACGTGTGTTGAACACGGAGGTGCCGTCCGTTCGGCACTAGGATCTCCAGTGATTTGGATCACGATGAGTACGACTCCATCAACCCCGTTCACTTGAACGCTTCCGCTTAGCGATCTACAAGGGTATGTAGATGCACTCTCCTTCCCCTCGTTTCTGGTTTCTCCATAGGTAGATCTTGGTGACACGTAGGAAAATTTTGAATTTCTGGTACGTTCCCCAACACAATCTTCGAAAACACCTTAGCTCCTTGCAACTGATCAAACAGATCATTGATCATCGGTAATGGATACTTGTTCTTTATCGTTACTTCATTCAGAGCTTGGTAATAAACAACCATCCTTAGGGATTTATCCTTCTTCTCCACCAAAAGTACCGGAGCTCCCCAAGGTGATGAACTTCTACGAATGTAACCTTTCTCCAATAGCTCCTTGATCTGCTTCTTAATCTCCTCCAGATCATTTGCGGGCATCCAAAGAGGGTCTCTTTGATATTGGCCCTGCACGGCATTAGTTCTATCGTAAACTTCGATGTCTCGATCCGGTGGCATGCCCGGTAACTCTTCCGGAAAAACATTTGGATAATCCTTTACTACGGTACTTCCTCCTGCATAACTCCCGTGAGGGTATTCACTTGGCTCCTCCTAGGCACATGCCTAGATACATACTTAATCCTTTTTCCTTCTGGGGTGGTAAGATAAATTGACTTGCTAGCACAGTCAATACTTCCTCCAAACTTTGACATCCAGTCCATACCTAATATTACATTCAATCCTTGCGACTCCAAGATAATTAGGCCGCATGTAAAAACATGCGTGCCAATGATTAGGGGTATCTGGGTGCACCACTTGCTAGCCATGTACTCTGCTCCAGGTGAGCTCACTAAAAGAGGGGTCCTAAGGGTCTGAGTTGGTAACTTACACTTATCCACAAATCCCCTTGATATGTATGAATGCGATGCACCAAAGATCGAAAAGAACAATAGCGGTAAATGACTGAACCAAAAACTTACCTATTACCGCGTCCGGTTGCTCTTCAACTTCCTCCACGTTAACGTGGTTCACTTGTCCTTTGTTGAATGGATTGGGCTTCTTCCCAGTGCTTCCATTTCCGTTTCCATTCTTTCCTTCAGGGCAGTCATTGGCATAATGCCCTGTCTTCCCGCACTTAAAGCAAATAAATTGGCTTAAGTCCCTCTTGGCGGGTGTAGCTGGGTTTGAGCGATTACGATTATTGTTGACTCCATTCCCATTCCCATCATTCGCACCATTATGCGATCCTCCTCCAAAGATGGTTATGTCCTCCATGGTTATGAACAAGTCCTCCCGAGTTCGGGGTTAAGCGAGGCTTCCGTGAGCTCTGAGTTATACTTCCCTTGTCCATACTTTCTCTTACGACTCTCAATTTCTTTGCTGCTTTCCTTCAATCATTAGCGCCTTATCTACCAACTCCTGGTAGTTGTTGAAAGTTGCCACCATCAACTGCATACGCATCTCATCATTCAGCCCTTCCATAAACTTCTCCTGCTTCGCGGCATCTGTGGCTACATCATCAGGGGCATAGCGTGATAACTTGCTAAACTCATCCACGTACTGAGCCACAGTACAGTTCCCCCGGCATAAGTTGCGGAACTCACGCTTCTTTATCTGCATGGCTCCAGTTGAAACATGGGCCGTGCGAAAAGCTTGTTGGAACTGGTCCCAAGTGACATTGGCTATAGGAAAAGTAGCCGTGTAAGTCTCCCACCATGCGGCTGCTGGTCCATCGAATTGATGTGCGGCAAAGCGCACTCTTTCAGCATCCGTGCATCCTGCGGTGGTTAACTCCCTTCCAATACGGCGTAGCCAATCATCTGCAACTAGCTCGGTGCTACTGGAAAACACCGGCGGTTGTAACCTCAGAAAACGGGCTAAATTGTCCCTTTGGCGGCGGGTTGTTGTTGTTGTTGGCATTGCCTCGGTTACGAACTAGCAATTGCATCAAGGCATTTTCTTTGTTGGATCAACTGAGTGAGCTCCGGTGGGAAAACAAAACCGGGGTCACGTCTCGGAGGCATCTGAAGGTTTAGATGGAAGAGATTAGAATAGAAAGAGGTCTAGTGAGAAAACACTACCCATATGCACATGAGGCAAACACACATATATTCATTCAATCAAGCAAGCAAGGGCATACAAAACGGTCTATGACTATCGCATAAGTTCTCAACTACTACTAGTTACATGGGGGAAATACTGCTATTATATGGTGGTCATCTAGAAATTTTGATCGGTGGAAGACTCCATGATGTCCGCTCCAGCTTCGTCTTCATAGTCATCATCACTTGGATCTGAGTCGGTGTCGTCGATGATGATGTAGTTGTCCGGACAAGCGGGATCTTCTTCCTCTTCTTGCTCCTCTTCTTTGGGTGCTGGTCCTCCCATGAAGACTCCGATCTTCTTGACCAGGTCGTCATTCTTCTCCAGTAGGGTCTTGATTTCTTCCTCATATCCATTGAGTGTAGACTTGAGTTCTTCCTCCAGCTCGATGATCCTAGTTTTTGCTTTCTTCAAATCCATCATGTCTGCGCACATCTGGTTCTCTTGACGCCGAATGTGTTGGTTTAGCTCCTGGATGTAAGCTGCAATGGATCTATCCTTCTTGGTGCTGATAACTTCCCATTGCTCGTCTCGGCGCCCACATATTTGGTATATGGTGTCTTTAAGTTCCTTATTGTAGACTTCTCCAATGCGTCCAATGGTAATGTGAGCTGCCCTACTCTTTCCCAAACTCCATGTTGGTGCATTGAAAACGCACACTATGGGCTCCGTGCTTACGCAAAGCGTCCTTCCGGGAACTAGAGCTTGAATCTTCCAGCATTCTTCTTACGGTAAGGTGGCGTTATGCGTCCGGTGAAGCTTGGTATTCCAATATTCAGGTACCTAGTGACTTCCTTCAAGTGGCGTCCAAAAGGTGTGTCTTCATCCGGTTGTGCAAACTTGTACTTCATCTCCGTCATCCTAAAGAGTGAAATAATGGAGACGGGTCAGAAATGAGTAGAGAGGAGTGACCTATGGTTTTATCTTAGTGGTCGTGTCCTACACTCAGCGTGTGCTCTGATACCATCTTGTAGCGACCCGACCTCAGATGGTCAAGTCTCTGTGCTTCCGTGTCATCCCTGGATCGGTAATGCTGACACACACAAGACTCAAGGATTTATAACAGTAGCAATCACACACTTATTACATCGAATGTCTCAAAAGATAACTTATTACAATAATATGGCTTAAGGCCATCTAATGCGATAACAGCGGAAGGCTTGGAAGATAAAGTGAGTCCATCAACTCCAACAGCATAACTGAGCTGCACGGCAACGACCTATCGTATCCTTACTCCTCGTCTGAAAAGTCTGCAACATAATACGTTGCAGCCCGAAAACGGGTCAGCACATGGAATATGCTGGCAATGTAACACATAGAGAGTAATGAAAGAATAAGCTATGCTACATGCACATATGGCTGGTGGAAAGCTCTCTGATTCTGATTTTGCAAAAAGCTAATTTTTCCTACCTCAAAGGAATAAATTTTACTTTAACTATCATGGTGGTTGAAACATCATTGAGAAGGTATAACCCCAACTCAATCCCAATTAAAGTAATTAACAACCCAACAGTATTAATTTAGAGTGATGAGATACATGTGAATACTCAAGTACTAGATACTCAGAATTGCCCATAACCGGGGACACGGCTAACCATGATTAGATTGTACACTCTGCAGATGTTTGCGCACTTTTCCCCACAAGACTCGATCGCCTCCGTTGATTTCTCGCACTACATGGTGTTTGAGAAACGGATGACCGAGACACAGTCTTTCAGAAACATTAACTCTCTACTACGGGTAGATCATACCAAACCTATAAACCCACTACACCTTTGATCTACCTCTTGAGAGCTTCACATAACTTACTCAACTATGCTAGAGCCCATAATAGCTTGTGGCTGCACACGGAAGTTTCTAGCATGAATAATCTCAGTTCCCTTTGAGCCTGGTGGCGGTCCATAGGAAGATCACACGGGTACCCGGGATTTCCAAAATAAAAGCAGAACAACCTTTGGTTTCCCCAGGTGCCTCAATCCACCCAGATGTGTATTAAAGTTGCCGCCTTAAAGTAAACCATTAATTAACAATCTCACATCTGTCATGAATATCTCAAACCCAAACCACGTCTACGAGCATAGCATAGCAGTATAAGCAACACGTAGAAGTAACTCCCAAGGGTTTGATAGTAACAGGGCAATAGGTTCCTACCTCATCATCTACTTCCCAACCCACAATTAATGACATCCTAACCATGCAATGTTTGAGGATTGAGCTAATGCATAAAAACTGGGTATGAAAAGAGTATGATCAAGTGTTACTTGCCTTGCTGACGATCCGTGAATCCTAGAGACTCGTAGTAACACGCTTCGCACTCCGGGAATTCTATCGCAAGCAAACAATACATACATAAGCAACAAACAAAGATGCACAAATGAAACTTCAACTGAAAGTGGTTGACCGGAGAGTTCAACTTAAGAACTCCGGCTCGCAAAAAGAATCAAACCAAACGGAGCAACGAAACTCAAACGGCGAGATAAACAAGATCCTGTTTACTAATCTGAACTAGGGTCAAATTTTACAAAGGCAAAAACTGATTTAAGTTGGCTATTCGGAAAGAGGGTTTCGATATGAAACTCCAGGTGCTTGAATCGCCTGATTCCGATAAACGAGCGAAAAGTTATACTAATCCGAACATCGGATCAGAAATCGCGATCGGAATAATCGCGGAATAAAACCGATAAAAGAAAACGACGAATGTCTAAACGAACGAACGTTCGTTAGCAGAAACTAAACGACGAACGGTTCGGGTGAATGCTCGTAATATAATTAAACCGAAAAAATAAACCGATATATAAATATAAAAAAAACAGCTAGGGTTTTCTAAAAAAACTGAAGGGCTCTTTTAAAAAAAAACGGCGACGAGGGCTACCTCCGGCGAGGTCGTCCGGTGAGGGCGGGCGGCTCCGGCGGGGTCCGGCGAGGGCGGCTAGAGGGGCGGCGGCGGCTCGGCGACTCGGCGAGGGGCGGGCGACGGGAGGCGGCGGCGACGGCCAAGGCGGCAGCGGCGGCTGGCTCGGGCTCGACTCGGGTCCGAGGTGGGCGGCGATGGCGGTGGTGGCTAGAGAGGCGATGCTATTTAAAGAGAGGGCGGGGTGGCGCGATGGCTTGGAGGAGGGCAAGGCGGCAGGAGGAGAGTCCGCTCGGACTCTGTCCGGCGGTGATGGCGCAAGTGAGGCGGCGGCTGGTCGGGCTTTGCTCACCGGGCCTTAGGCCCAGTCGGGTTCGCTTTTTTTTAAACATTCCATGAAAATTGTAAAAACCCTAGAAAAATAAATAAAAATCTAAAAATGCCAAAACAAGTTTTCTTTGCCTAAATAAAATATTTAGAACAAGATGAACTTTTCTTGGCCCCTAAAATGCAATTTTAAATATATGCAAATTTTTCTCTAGGCAATTTAGATTCCAAATAAATCAAATAAAAATTCCGAATAATGATTTTAACATTTTTCCTCCGATATTTCAATTATTTCTAGAGAAGTCATATTATCTCCTCTTATTTATTATTAAACATGAAATATTTTTCGGAGAGAAAAATAATAAAATCCAAAATCCTCGTCTTCATTATTTGATAAGATTCAAATATGAAAATTGGAAAATCCCCAACTCTCTCCGAGGGTCCTTGAGTTGCTTAGGATTTCGAGGATGGCAAACGAGAATGCAATAAAATATGATATGCATGGATGACCTATGTATAACATGCCAAATTGATAATTTGGGATGTTACAATCAGGACCCAGATGAATTTTGGTTGGCATTGGCGTCGTGTAACCTTTGCAGTCTTGCATTCCAAACTTCTTCAGGCAGTCTTTGAGGTATTTCTCTTGAGATATAAAGATGTCTTTGCTTTGTTGACGAATTTGAAGACCAAGGAAGGACTTCAGCTCACCCATCATGGACATCTGATATTGCTCTTGCATCATGTGTCCAAACTCATCACTGTATTTCTGGTTAGTGCAACCGAAGATAATGTCATCCACATATATTTGGCACACAAACAGTTCAGCATCATATGTCTTCGTGAAGAGTGTGGGATCCAGGGAACTAGGTTTGAAGCCTTTGCTCTTCAGGAAGTCTTTGAGTGTGTCATACCAAGCGCGAGGGGCTTGTTTGAGGCCATACAGTGCCTTGTTAAGCTTGTATACCATATCGGGATGTTTTGGATCTTCAAAGCCAGGTGGTTGTGCAACATACACTTCTTCTTCAGTCTTGCCATTGAGAAAGGCACTCTTCACATCCATTTGATACAGAAGGATGTTGTGATGATTTGCATAGGCTAGCAGTGAGAATGGCTTCAAGCCTAGCCACAGGAGCAAATGTTTCATCGAAGTCAATCCCTTCAACTTGAGTGTATCCTTGAGCAACGAGACGAGCCTTGTTTCTGACAACTTGACCATGCTCATCTTGCTTGTTGCGATATATCCATTTGGTGCCTATTATGTTGTGCTTGCGAGGGTTAGGACGCTTGACTTACTTGAACTGTTGAAGCTCTTCTTGCATAGCTTGAATCCATTCAGGTTCCATGAAGGCTTCAGCAACTTTCTTGGGTTCAGATATTGAGACAAATGCAAAGTGTCCACAGAAATTTGCTAGCTGTGTTGCTCTTGAACGAGTGAGTGGACCAGGTGCATTGATGCTATCATTTATCTTCTCAATCTGTACTTCATTTGCAACATGAGCATGAACTGGACGAAGATTTTGCTCTTGCTGATCATTGTCTTCATTTGGAGGATTGGCTTCAGGTTGAGCATTGTCTTCAGGTTGATTAGGCGCAGAAATGATAAGTTCCTCTTCAGCCTGTGCCTCAGAAGGTATGATCTCTCCAGTTCCCATGAGCTTGATGGATTCACTAGGTGGAACTTCATCTAGCACATTTGGCAGGTGCTTGATGTCTACTACACAACCTTCTTCTTGTAGACGTTGTTGGGCCTCCAAGTGCAGAGGTTTGTAGGATAGTAGCAAATTTCCATCAAGTGGATGACCTAAGGTTTATCAATCCGTGGGAGGCGTAGGATGAATATGGTCTCTCTCAAACAACCCTGCAACCAAATAACAAAGAATCTCTTGTGACCCCAACACACCCAATACAATGATAAATTGTATAGGTGCACTAGTTCGGCGAAGAGGTGGTGATAAAAGTGCAATATGGATGGTAGATATAGGTTTTTGTAATCTGAAAATATAAAAACAGCAAGGTAACTAATGATAAAAGTGAGCGTAAACGGTATTGCAATGATAGGAAACAAGGCCTAGGGTTCATACTTTCTCTAGTGCAAGTTCTCTCAACAATAATAACATAATTGGATCACATAACTATCCCTCAACATGCAACAAAGAGTCACTCCAAAGTCACTAATAGCAGAGAACAAACCAAGATATTATGGTAGGGTACGAAACCACCTCAAAGTTATTCTTTCTGATCAATCTATTCAAGAGTCCATAGTAAAATAACATGAAGCTATTCTTTCGGTTCAATCTATCATAGAGTTCGTACTAGAATAACACCTTAAGACACAAATCAACCAAAACCCTAATGTCACCTAGATACTCCAATGTCACCTCAAGTATCCATGGGTATGATTATACGATATGAATCACACAATCTCAGATTCATCTATTCAAACCAACACAAAGTACTTCAAAGAGTGCCCCAAAGTTTCTACCAGAGAGTCAAGATGAAAACGTGTGCCAACCCCTATGCATAGATTCCCAAGGTCACGGAACCCGCAAGTTGATCACCAAAACATACATCAAGTGAATCACGTGATATCCCATTGTCACCATAGATACGCACATGCAAGACATACATCAAGTGTTCTCAAATC
The DNA here is from genome assembly GCA_021605145.1 of Aegilops bicornis. Taxonomy (NCBI): domain Eukaryota; kingdom Viridiplantae; phylum Streptophyta; class Magnoliopsida; order Poales; family Poaceae; genus Aegilops; species Aegilops bicornis. Next base: position 484,276,996 of record CM038673.1, read on the forward strand.
CTTAAAGACTCAGTCCGATAAGATAACTTCAAAGGGAAAACTCAATCCATTACAAGAGAGTAGAGGGGGAGAAACATCATAAGATCCAACTATAATAGCAAAGCTCGCGATACATCAAGATCGTGCCAAATCAAGAACATGAGAGAGAGGGATCAAACACATAGCTACTGGTACATACCCTCAGCCCCGAGGGTGAACTACTCCCTCATCATCATGGAGAGCGCCCGGATGATGAAGATGGCCACCGGAGAGGGATCCCCCCCCTCCGACAGGGTGCCGGAACAGGGTCCCGATTGGTTTTTGGTGGCTACAGAGGCTTGCGGTGGCGGAACTCCCGATCTTTTCTGTTCCCCGATGGTTTTAGGGTATATGGAGATATATAGGCGAAAGAAGTCGGTAAGGGGGGCCACGAGGGGCCCACGAGGGTGGAGGGTGCGCCCAGGGGGGTGGGCGCGCCCCCTGCCTCGTGCTCTCCTCGTTGATCTCCTGATGTGCACTCCAAGTCTCATGTATTGCTTTCTTTCCAAACAATAACTTCTCCGAAGGTTTCATTCCGTTTGGACTCCGTTTGATATTCCTTTTCCGCGAAACACTGAAACAAGGGAAAACATAGAAACTGCACTGGGCTCTGGGTCAATAGGTTAGTCCCAAAAGTAATATAAAACTGCATAGTAAAGCCCATTAAACACCCAAGATGGATAATATAATAGCATGAATACTTCATAAATTATATATACGTTGGAGACGTATCAGCATCCCCAAGCTTAATTCCTACTCGTCCTTGAGTAGGTAAATGATAAAAGAAAGAATTTATGAAATGTGAACGCTAGCAGGTGTATAAGTTTGATCAATGCTAATTTCAAGCACCTTTTCTAGCATCATTATATGTCATAATAGTAGCTCAACTCATAGAACTTTGCATGATCAAGTAACAAACTATTCACATGTTAAAGTATAGATCATAAACTTTCTTGAAAACTAACAAACCGTGTTATCAGTCATCAAACAATTACAATTCATCTTATTTTCAGGAAGAGTCTACGTCAGAGCTTTGATTTAGCAAACTCCACATACTCAACTATCATTTAGTCTTACACAATTGCTAACACTCACGTGATATTTATGGGTTCAAAGTTTCAATCGTATTACGAGAGAAAGATAGGGGCTTATAGATTCGCCTCCCAACCTTTTACCTCAAGGGTAATGTCAACAATAATAGTTCATGATGCCTTACATCCAATTTGATATATATATATATATATATATATATATATATATATATATATATATATATATATCAGAATCTTTCCAACACGAGTTGCTTGCCAAAGGATAAAATGGAAAAAGAAAAGGTGAAGATCACCATGATTCTTGCCAAAAAGTAAAAGATAGGCCCTTCGCAGAGGGAAGCAGAGGTTGCCATGCGCTTTTATAGTTGGATGCACAAAATATTAATGCGAGGGAACGTCACTTTATATTGCCACTTGTGATAGGGACCTTTATTATGCAGTCCGTCGCTTTTATTTCTTCCATATCACAAGATCGTATAAAGCTTATTTTCTCCACACTAAAAGATCATACATATTTAGAGATCAATTTTTATTGCATGCACAAATGACAACTTACTTGAAGGATCTTACTCGATCCATAGGTAGGTATGGTAGACTCTCATGGCAATACTGGTTTAAGGGATGTTTGGAAGCACAAGTAGTATCTCTACTTGGTGCAAGGAATTTGGCTAGCATGAGGGGGAAAGGCAAGCTCAACGTGTTGGGCGATCCATAACAATATACTTTATTTCGGATATAAGAAAACATAACCCATTACGTTGTATTCCTTGTCCAACATCAACCTTTTATCATGTCATATTTTAATGAGTGCTCACAATTACAAAAGATGTCCAAGATAGTATATTTATATGTGAAATCTCTCTTCCTTCAATATTCTTTCATGAATTGTTCAAGTGACCAATACAATGTTTGCTAACCTTCAATAAATTTACCACCTCTACTTCTTATATGTAAAGTCATTACTCCCCATGGGATAAGCATATGAAACATATATAATTTCATATTTATGATATTCAATTCATTCAACCATTTACTCATAGGATATAAGTGAGGCACACGAGTAAATGGCAAACTACTCCAAAAAAGATATAAGTGAAGATCAATGAGTAGTTAAATAATTATGTAGCTATGTGAAGACTCTCTCTCATTTAAGAATTTCAGATATTGGTATTTTATTTAAACAGCAAGCAAAACAAAATAGAACGACATTTCAAGGATAGCACTCATCATGTGAAGAAGCATAAACTTAGGCTCAACCGATACTAACCGATAATTGTTGAAGAAGAAAAGGTGGGGTGCCTACCGGGGCATCCCCAAGCTTAGACGCTTGAGACTTCTTGAAATAATATCTTGGGGTGCCTTGGGCATCCCCAAGCTTGAGCTTTTGTGTCTCCTTAATTCCTCTCATATCACGGTCTCCCTAAATCTCAAGAGCTTCATCCACACAAAACTCAACAAGGACTTGTGAGATAAGTTAGTATAAACCGATGCAAAAACCTTATCATTTTCTACTAACAAATCACTAAAATTATTATTCAACATTGCATACTAAATGCCTCTGCATATTTAATACTCCTATCCTCAAATAGAATCATTAAACAAGCAAACATATGCAAACAATGCAAACATAACAGCAATCTGCCAAAACAGTACAGTCTGTAAAGAATGCAAGATTCATCATACTTACCTAACTCCAAAAATTATGAAAGAAAATTCCCACTGTAGTAAATTTATCAGAGCTTATTATACAAAAGGTTTCAACATTTTATCACATTCTTATTTTTCTAGGGAACTTTTGTAACAGCGGTAAACTTTCTGTTTTCAAACAGCAACATGTATACTTGCAAAATAACCATGGTAAAAGCTATCCTTGACACTTTTATTGAAAATAGAGATGCAAAACATTATTCTAAATAACAGAAAGCAAATACTAACAAAATAAAATGAGGCTCCAAAAAAACACATATCATGTGGTGAATAAAAATATAGCTCCAAGTAAAGTTACCGATGAACAAAGACGAAAGAGGGGATGCCATCTGGGGCATCCCCAAGCTTAGGCTCTTGGTTGTCCTTGGATATTAACTTGGGGTGCTGAAAGGATCGATATAGTTGACTAGAGGGGGGGGGGGTGCAATAGGCAACTAACAATTTTTAAGCTTTTCTTTACCAATTTAAACTTTGCAATAATAAAGGTTGTCTAGATGTGCAACTAGGTGGACAACCTATATGATGCAAACAACACAAGCACAAGAGCAAGCAAGGATAGGAACACAAATAAGCTTGCACAAGTAAAGGGATAAGATAACCAAGAGTGGAGCCGGTGGAGACGAGGATGTGTTACCAAGTTCCTTCCTTTTGAGGGAAGTACGTCTCCGTTAGAGCAAAGGTGTGGAGGCACAATGCTCCCCAAGAAGCCACTAGGGCCATCAGTAATCTCCTCACGCCCTCACACAATGCGAGATGCCGTGATTCCACTAATGGTGCCCTTGAAGGCGGCAACCGGACCTTTACAAACAAGGTTGGGGCAATCTCCACAACAATTGAGGCTCCCAACGAAACCACGAGGCTTCACCACAATGGAATATGGCCTCGAGGTGACCTCAACTGCCTAGGGTGCTCAAACACCCAAGAGTAACAAAATCCACACTAGAAAGTATGGGGGAACTAAATATCCTTTGGTGGAAGTGTAGATCTAGGTATCCTCCTTCAAACCCTAGCAAATCAACAAGTTTGAGTGGCTAGAGAGAGAGAGATCAGGCAAGAAAGCTTGAGAGCATCAATGGAGGAGAGAGAGAGGTAAGAGGTGGGCGTGGTAGGTGGAAGAACCACCTTATATACCAGCCCTCATAAATCCAACCGTTAGTGCATTTTCAGTACTGCAGCGCTACAACCGCTCCTTGTCCCGGTACAACCGGGACTCACGATGTAGCTGCAAAACCCTGCCAGGCGGTACAACTGGACCATCGGGCGGTAGTACCGGTTATTAGCAAATAACCGGACCAATCGGGCCACCACCGCCCAGCCACCGCATCAAAACAGTATCCTGACCGGTACATGGGTGGTGCACGGCCGGAACAACCGCCTGGCCTTGAGCGCTTGAGCGGCTAAGGTATGAGCGGAAGAACCGCTCGAACCTCCGGTTGTACCGGTTGAAAAGGAACAACTGGACCAACCGGGCCACCACCGCTTCGACCACCGTGATCGCAATGTAACCCAGGCCGGTACATGTGCGGTGCTAGGCCGGAACAACCCCTGCTGTGCTTTGTAGAGACAAGTGGCGGTACCACCGCCCGGAGGCAGCGGTACCACCGCTCGACAAAGGCAGAGAAGCGTCAAGAGCCAGCGGTACAACCACTCGCAAGAGCGGTACAACCGCTGGGAAAACACAACAAGGATTAGATAAAGATGGAGGCACACTCTCGACAAAAGAGGTGAAGGATGTGTACGTGAATGGAATCCCCTATACTCCCCAAAGTGGATTCCCTCTTGATAGTACAGGATCCCTACGACCAAAGAGATAAAAAGCGAGAGGATTCCGTCTTCAAACGATTCCTTCGAGAGAACCACCAAGCATTTAAAGCCTAATCATTGAGAACCTAAAACATTTAGCACAAGATTAGACCAACAAAGGGTTGTCATCATCATCCAAAACATAAGGTAGGGAAATGCCCTTTCAATCTCCCCCTTTTTGGTGGATGATGACAACAACACAATATAAGATAGAAGTCTATAGAAACTAGACGGAGCTCCCCTAGATGTGAGCCCCAGTCGAGACTCCCCTAGGTTTTATAGGATCGCCACAAAGAGCATATAACAAGAAGGTAGCCAACACAATGAAACAGGAGCAATCCTGCCAATAAAGACCAACAAGCATAAAGATAAGATAGCAGGAGTGGCACAAAATCCACACAAAGCAAACGAGAACGACCAAAGTTCAACTGGAGACCACAAACAAGTTCAGACAAGTTCAATACGAGACACACACTACGCAACCACCCATGCAACTCCCGAGTCCAATCACACTCTCTCCCCCTTTGGCATCAGGACACCAAAAAAGAAGAGAGCGAAGCTATCGCCCCAGGCTCAGTCGTCCTCCTCTGACTCCTCGGTAGCATCTGGATCTTCATCATTGTCAGAAACTTCATCATCGTCCCGATCTGAGTCTTCCATGATATCATCAGCAGCAGGAATGGTGGTGGAGGGCTGAGGAGGGGCTTCATCATCAATCCAGGTGCTATGGGAAGATACCCAACGCTCCTCCGGTGTGATGCTCTTCTCAGAACCACTCGGAACCGACATGTTGAGGTGCCTCATCATAGCAATTTGACGACACCGCGCAAGCTTCTCATTGACATGTGCCTCATACAGCCTCTTCTGGATGTCAGACTGAAGGCAGAAAGTCTTCTTCACCTTGGCAGCGAGCTTGTCCACCCACGAGGGCTTGGCCCCTGGTTCCAACTCAAAATCCTCATCATCAGAAGTGGCATAGACATCCTCAGGAGCATTAGCAGGGAAACGTGGCTCGGCGTGCTTCTTCTTCTTAAGGAGCTTGACTTCATGAGTGGTAAGATTGTCAGGAGAGGTGAGGGGCTCTCCAGGACGGCGAAATGCCCACACGGAGTTCAGAAGGCACATGACAAACGGAGCATAAATGGGGACCTTCCTGTAGATGACCATGTTGTACATCTCGTGCCACAGCCAGTTGGACACATCAAACGTCTCCCCAGATCCCACCTTGGTCTTCATAGCAACCATCAAGTTAACAAGATAGCCATGGATTTCATCTTGATTCCCCACTTTGGGCAGAAGCACATTGCGAAAAACACGATGCATGATGTCATAGACCTTCACCAAATCCTTAGATTCACCAATAATACCACGGCCCCGAATGTACAGAGGGGCAAGCTTCTCCTTAGGCATGGGCTCAGGATGATCATGGGGGCGAATGCCACCCCTTCCTTCCAGACCGGTATCATCGTACCCAATAGCATTGCAGAAGGTCCTCTAGGGAACGTGAAAAAGCTCATCACGACACATGAAAGTGAGGGTGCGCGCGTCATCTTCTCCAAAGTGAATGGTGGCATAGAACTGATGGATGAGTTGAACATCAAAGTCACAGGAGACGGACATGAGCTTGACGAGATCAAACTCCTCACAGAGATCCAAAGCCTCACCAAAATACTCCAGGTTGTTCCGCTAATGATCAAGATCGATGGTCCACTGCTTGGCATATCTGTTCTTGTTGTGCTCAAAGAGTTCATGAACAATTCGTACTTGCATCTCATTCCGAAACTGAACAGTGGTCCAACGAGGAGCTACGGGAACCACATAAGGATTCTTTGAGCGGAAGGCTTCCCAATCCTTGGCTTTCCAACGGTGGAGTGGCATTACCACACGTTGCTTGATAGCGGCAGACTTTTCACGGCGAGTGGGCTTGGTAGGGATCACGACTTCCTCTTCTGAATCAGCCGGGCGCGGAGCCCTTCGAACCCTCTTCTTAGTCTTGCGAGGAGCAGGGCGAGAACTGGAGCCACCTGAACACAAACACGAAGGGGACACACGAAAACCAACAAGAATGAGAGGAAAGCATACGAAAAATGCAACACCATAGAAACCAGAACAGTGCTGTGAGGTGCAGACAATCCGGTTGTACCGGATCTCCCACCGGTAGAACCGCCCCACCGGTTGTACCGCCCGTCTGGGCGGTAGAACCACTGACAGTGGCACTACCAGGGTAGTTAGATTTGTTCAAGACGTGCAAATCGCCCAAGCCATATTCAGAGTTCTAGGTACTGCACAGACACAAGACAACAACAACGATCTCTCCCAACCAAAGAACGAAAACTAAACTAGGAGGGAAAAGTAATGCCCTAAAGCAAGATGGAAACCTAGAATCAAAGAACGAAGAACAAGGGCATTACCACCATCCATGGGAGAAGACCGGAAGACTTCCACGGAGAGAATCCACGGAGAGCCCTCGGGTCAGAAGCGCAGGGCGCACTCCGGGGCGGGGCAGAGGTGACCGGCGGCTAGGGCAAGGAGGAGGCGAATGGGGACGAAGGGGAAAAAAGAGAAACCCTTCGCCCCGTCGGATATAAATAGGCTCAGACGCTGTGGCGGTAGAACCGCTCCTAGGACCGGTTGTACCGCAAGTCAGTCTCGACAAATTGTAGTGGGCGGTACTTACATTTTACGAAGGGCACCGAAGTACCGCTCGGAGACAACCGGTAGAACCGGACGGAGAAGCCCAGTGAAAATGGGCGGTATAACCGCCAAGCACCGAAAGCAACCCAACTGGGCAGCACAACTGTGTATCGTGGTAGAACCGCCCGTGACACCGGTTGTACCGCCCGACCACCAAAGCCTGCACCAAAAGGAAGAGAACAAGACACACGGAGCAACAAATAAGAGAAACCAAACACTAAGAACAGGAAAAGAACGAAAGGAAAACAAAAGCAACCGCAGACACAAGCAGAAGCGAGCTCAGTCCTCTCTCACGAAGAGAGGGCGATGGTCAAGCCACCTATGTTTGAGTCAAATGGTATGGCACATGAAGAATTATCCTTGGGCCCATGACCAAAACTCGTCTTTGAAGCACAAGTACCATCAAAAATGGCTAATATGAAAGAGGTGATCGATTTATGCATGATGGGGGAGGGAGAGCTCATTGAGAGAACAACACTCCCCCTATGTCCATGCCTACACCTAAACTAGACAACAAGTTGAGTGTGGTGGGGGGTGCATGGGTTCAAGTCACATTGCTCAAATCAATGATATTTAGCTCATGCCTTAACTCGCGAAATCTTGCTTCATCTGACAGCAGGGGGGGCGTTTTTTTTCGCGAAATACGGTGGCCCGTCCTGTGGGTCCCAGCAGTCAGGGGGAAACGTTTTTTCGCGAAATACTGGTGACCCATCCGGTGGGTCCTATTTGCCGGTGGAGGAATAATTATTTTCAGCATAATAAGGAGGCACTTCCTTGCGGCTGCCGTGGACCCAGCTGTCAGCCTCTCCACCTACAGTACTCTTCCGATGGAAGTCGGTCGTTGACCACATTGACCACGCCGCGCCGAGAGCACCACGGCGGTGGACGACGGCGAGGCCTAGGAAGGGGACGACAGGGAGCCAAGGAAGACGCGGCAGTGGAAGCCCGTGCGGAGAGGAATACGAGGGTTCACTGGTTCGGCTGCGGTGTGAGGCTGCCGTCACCGCAGAACTCAAGCGGTGGGAATAGTAGAGGCGGTGAGGCCTCGGCAGCCTGACCAGCCACGAGGCAGGGAGCATGCAGCACGACCGGCGCTGCTTTAGGCGGCTGGAGCAAGAACACGAGAGGTTGAAGAAGCACTATGGCCGTTGGATGGCCATCGTACGGTCACTGGAGTTAAAATCGTTCATATTGACTAAAGTTGACAAAGGCCCCGTCGATCAACTTAGTAGGCCCATTAAGTCAGCCTCCCACCATGGTGGGTCCCGGCCTAGCGAGGGGAGTATTCATTTTTTTGTGCGTAATAAGGAGGCACTTCCGGTGGGTCCGAGCTGACAGCGGGGGGAACGTTTTTTCACGAAATATGGTGGCCCGTCCTGTGGGTCCCAGCAGTCAGGGGGAAACGTTTTTTCGCGATATCGGTGACCCGTCCGGTGGGTCCCTTTGTCAGTGGAGGAATAATTATTTTCCGCGTAATAAGGAGGCACTTCCTTGCGGTACATCGTGGACCCAAATTGTCGGCCTCTCCACGTACAATACTCTTCCGATGGAATTCGGTCGTTGACCACATTGACCACGCCGCGCCGAGAGCACCACGGCGGTGGACGACGGCGAGGCCTAGGAAGGGGACGACGGGGAGCCGGGGAAGACGCGGTAGTGGAAGCCCGTGCGGATAGGAGTACGAGGGTTCACTGGTTCGGCTGCGTTGTGAGGCTGTCGTCGCCGCAGGGCCTGGCCAGCGGTGGGAATAGTAGGGGGCGGTGAGGCCTCCGCGGCAGCACAACCAGCCACGGGAGGCAGGAGCACGCAGCACGACCGGTGCTGCTTTGGGCGGCTGGAGCAAGAACACGAGAGGTTGAAGAAGCACTACGGCCGTTGGATGGCCATCGTACGGTCACTGGAGCTAGAATCGTTCATATTGACTAAAGTTGACAAAGGCCCCGTCCCACCAACTTAGTAGGCCCATTAAGTCAGCCTCCCACCATGGTGGGTCCCAGCTAGCAGGGGGAGTATTCATATTTTTGTGCGTAATAAGGAGGCACTTCCGGTGGGTCCGAGATGACAGCGCGGGGAATGTTTTTTTTGCAAAATATGCTGGCCCGTCCGATGGGTCTCAGCAGTCAGGGGGAAACGTTTTTTTCGCGAAATAAGGTGGCCCGTCCGGTGGGTCCCCGCTGTCAGGTGGAGGAATAATTATTTTGCGCGTAATAAGGAGGCACTTCCTTGCGGCTGCCTGGACCGGTGTCGACCTCTCCATCGACAAAGATACTCTTCCGATGGAAGTCGGTCGTTGACCACGTTGACCATGCCGCGCCGAGAGCACCAGGGCGGTGGTCTGGACGATGGTGAGGCCTAGGAAGGGGACGACGGAGCCGGGGAAGACGCAGCAGTGGTAGCCCGCGGAGAGGAGTACGAGGGTTCATGGTTCGCTGCCGCCGCCAGAATAACAGGGGTGTGGGTGAGTAGAGGGATGGCACGGCGATGGTGGGAGTAGTACGGGCGGTGAGGCCTCCACGGCATCACAGCCGCCACGGGCGGCAGGACCAGCGGCACGACCGGGCGCCGCTTTGGGCGGCCGGAGCAAGAAGACCAGAGGTTGAAGAAGCACTACGGCCGTTGGATGGACATCGTTGACCACGCCGCGCCGAGAGCACCAGGCGGTGGACGACGGCGAGGCCTACGAAGGAACGACAGGAGCCGCAAAGACACGGAAGTGGCTGCCCACGCCGTGGAGAGTACGAGGGTTGATCGGTTCGGCCGCCGCCGGAAAATAACAGGAGGTGTGGGTGAGTAGAGGGATAGACAGGCCGAGGATGCGAGTATGATGGGGCCATGAGGCCTGCCAAGAAGACCGCCGGCCACGGGAGGCGGGAGCAGGCGGTTCCGACGGTGCTGGTTTGGGCGGCTGGGGCAGGAAGATCAGAGACTGAAGAAGCACGATTGCCGTTAGATTGACATCTAACGGTCTGATGCTGGTAGAGTCGATTGTTGACTAAGTTTCTTTTTTAAGAAACCTTGTGTACGCATGAACTTAGTAGGCCCACAAGTCAGCCTCCAAATCTGTGGCAGACAACATAAAGCCCATTTGCTATTTTTTACAATTTGCAGCCCATTTGCTATTTTTTATAATTTGCAGCCCATTTGCTAATTCTTAAGTAACTTATTACAGCCCATTTTCTGCCCAGGACCACGGTAAAAAAGTTCAACCTTATTTTGCATATTTCGGTGGAGTCCAAACTGGTGTAATCCCTAAATGATAAACATTTTTTTAAGAACTTATTGATTTGCCAAAAAATTGTTTTGTTTTTGTAAGCAAATAAGACGTGGGACAATTGAGTTGGTTTAAGGGAAAACCAGTGGTAAACAAATCAGCGCTGGGTGGAAAAAAAACAAAAAAAATAAGGATGTAAATATGAAAAGGGAATTTTATGTGTTTTCAATATAATGATACGTGTATATGAACTAGTAAAACTATAGGTAGAGATTAGAAAACGGATGCAGGACATGCGTTTCAAGAGGAAAATAGAATTGGGCTGTGTGTTTGATTCAAGAATAAAACTGCTCATGGATGTTGTAAGATGAAATATAACTAACTTGGCGGGCGAGGCCGATGAGATACCGCTGGATCTTTGTGCCCGTTGTCGTCATGGGTTGGGCCTGTTAAAAAACAAAACCAACCCTGGTCAGTCTAAAGCCCAGTTGAAACTTGCTCGACCTGAAAAAACAATATACATGCTCAATAAACGAGAGAATTCTCCAAGCACAGACTGATAACTGGGACGCAGCATGAATATTGTTTTTTTATCGTGATAATAAGTGCATGCACTTGTGTCAAAAAAACTGCAGAACTGGGAATTCAAACGGCGGGTGCTTATGCTACCCATCAAATAAAAATCAGGTGCCTGAGAATTCGTTTCGAAACAAATGATTCAGCTTTATATCCACGTCGACCCTCAGCATGATGGTTGGAAGCAAATGCAAGTTCATACCAAAAGATCGTTAACAACAATACCAACTTGCGGACGACAAGGTAGTACAACTACCAATACAAACTACTCCTGCCCTAGTGTTCGTCTGGTAGAAAATCTTGCAGAGGACCAGCTCCCGCTCCTTCTCTTGCTCCAGGTCCCCGATGTGGTGCTGGTGCATCACCCAGTTGGTCCTCTGCTGGTCGAAGTTCTTGTTGGTGTGCAGCACCAGAACGTTTTTTGCTGCCCGCCGGCCGATGACCATCACAGGCAAGGTATTGCCGATCTTGTGCCACATCGGCGTGCGTGCCGACTCCGATCAGTATCTTGCGACGCGCCCACGTGCCCCTTTGAACGCCTGGAATTGCGCCGAAGAAATGCTTCCTTAGGCCACTCGGTGTGATACCCGCAGATTGTGGAATACAGGTTTTAGTGTACCTAGTTGGCATTTTCATAACATCTTTGGCATGTTGCAGTCACTTGTTTCACTTTTTATGAACTGTCAAATTGTAATTGTTTCACCAGTGTCTGCGTCTAAAAGAAAAAAATAGAGCTATAAACAAAGGAATATGTTTGTGCAAGTAGACGGCCGATCGGTGTCTTACCTGGAAGTTTCTCAGGTTGGGTGTAGCATATGCCGTGCTCGCTGTCGATGGTTGGTATGAAAAAATTGATGAGAGACTGAAATCTCGCGCTGTCAACACTCACTTTGGCCTAAAGGTGCTCGATCAGCTCCTGATCCGTGGGATCGAACTTGACGCCAGCAGGCAGCACCGACCAATCCTTCTTCGACTTGCATCGGTAATTCCAGTTATATGGTACTCAATGTATGACCAATCGATTGTTTTAAGTGAATGATGAAAGATTTCGGCAGAGTAAAAACTCGCACTTCTTTGAAAGTTGTACGAGAGTAATTGCCATGCCGTTTTGCAAGGGCGCTTGTAAAAACTCTAAACTCTGTTCTCCTCTTATTTAATGTACGAGGCAAATCTTTTGCCTCCGTTAAAAAAAAACGATTTCGACAGATAAGTGGTACTCCAAATCTGAAGTCCGGAATACCCGAACACGCCGCCGGGATTCTTGTGTCACCTCACACGCAGCGTGTTGTCGCGTTAATTCAATGTGTGGACATGATGAATAATTTGACCGACTTATACTAGTACTGCTACTGTACTACTTACTAGTCGTATTTAGTGTCACAATTTATACATAGGTTTAACTAACAAGTACGCACTTGAAGCCTAACTGATATATTATGTATATATATGGCTTCTGCACATCATCTCCATCATCATTATCAAGACATCCTACGCAGGTGAGTTAGGATGCACTTGATCCCAGGAAGGTATCTATCCTTCAAACCAGAGGAGTGCTTCAAACTAACAACAGTACATAATATCCAACAAAAGAGGGTCATGCTACAGCAACAGAATACATGGCTTAGTCTAGATATCAGCACGAATCAAGCTGTGCATATTTGTTGTTGGCATGAACCACATCGCCGCATGTCGGGTTTGCAAAATCCATCCATCGCATGGAAGCTTGATTCCTTTCACACACTGAAGATTACCTGGCAACAAGTTGTGTCGACGAATCTCTGGATATGGTGATTCATGAAACCCATGGTATGATGTGTAAACACAGCCCCCCCTCGCGAATGGAAGTTGCATAGCATAGTAATCATCGCCGGTGATATGATCGATGATTGGTTGGATGATCGGATAATTGAGACCGAGGAACAAGGAGTGGTTGCCGAGGCTGTAAACCCGCCTCCAGTTGAATACGCTTGGCCCAATGGAGCTGGGATCTTTCTAACACGAAGCAGCCATAGCCATCAATGTCACGAACGCATACGCATTGTCTTGCATGTGGTTTGATGTAATGGTTTGGTCAATTTGGTATGTGCGAATGAGCATCAAATGACCGCCGTCACCTGAACGAGCGATAAACCAAAGCACCCATCGGCTGGTATGATTCCAGTCCCGAATCATGAAGGCCACAGATTTAAGGCCTCACTGCAACAATTCAAATTGGAGACCAAAAGGACAAAAATAAACAATCATGTTCAGAGTATTTGTGGAATTAAGATTACTATAACAGTGACACATATCATAGACAGAGAATAGCAATGCCGTGGTCATAATCATACCCCAAGTTAAAAAAATAAGCCAATGGCTTTCATATTGTAGCAACATGTCATGGTTCAAACATCATGTAACAATAAGAGGAAAACAGCTATGACAGCGCCTACTCATATTCTACCATAGCACTTACCACTACTATTCTCATATCAACTCTAAGCAATAACATGCGTTGTTATAAAAATCTAGTAAACGAGAGTAACATATAGCAATCATGATGTTATGCTCATAGTATGTATTCTAACAATCATTAGATGCCAATTGTTCTCATATCAACTCTAACAATAATATGTGTGGTCATAAAAATCTAGGAAATGAGAGGAACATATAGCAATGATGTGGTTATAGACATGCTATGCATTCTAAATTTGTAACAAATGAACATGCGTATTTATTCATAAGGTAAAGATGAGATGAGATAGAACAATTACACGACGATAGATTCCACCAAAGATATGCAGCCAATCGTGCGTCGACCGGCGTAAACGATGCCATCGTGCACTATAGCATCGCATGTAAATGTTGCCTCAACAGGATTGATGATGAGCCATAACCATGTATGGCGACCGGATTCCAGATAGACTAATCCCATGTTGAACAAAGCAATGAGCTTGTAATCCATATTGTCTTCTGATGGTGTGGGCACTTCGCAGATTACAACTTTCTGCAAACAGAGGTCGAGCCAAAAACTTGACGCGTCTCGTGCATAGTAGGCAGGAGTGTCCGGCGGGCCGCGAGGCTCGATGGCGGCGGTATCCAACGATGGAAGGGTGATCTCTCGCTGGGTGTAGATATCCATGAGACGCCACGGACTACCGGTGTGGTGGATGAGGATGATCCAGTTGGCCTTCATGCCTGCCCAGTAGTGGCCGCGCATGAAGGACAGGTGGACGGGTAGTGGTAGCATGTCGAGGGGCACCACAACAACCTCCATAGGATCGTCAAGTCGGTGTCTGGGCCACCTACGAGGATCGGGCATCGCCATAAGGTGGTGTCTTGAAAAGAGCCGGCCGTTGCGCATTTAGCAGACGGTACAAAGACACCGAGCATGCCGCCAGACGGACGGTGCTGAGTACGTCCATACGACTCTGATCTGCTTCCAAGAGAACATCGGGAGGGAATTTAATCCGGGCTCTGCATGTCGGTCGGTTCTGCCATTGGGGTTTTCGGTGCTGCGAGCCAGCCAGAAGTGTATTCAAGCGGCGAAGAAGCTTCTCCTCGTGTGGCCGAGCAAAGGAGCGGGGGATATGGTGCTTGTATGAGCTACCAAGGAAGATGGCGTGGTAGGCGAGCAGTTAGCGGGGGTAAATGGTGTGCAGCCGATGATGGGGAAGAGAGGAGGAAGAAGAAGAGAGGAGGAAGAAGAGTGGAAGACGGGGAAGAAAGTGCATTAAATCTAAATTCTACTAGTACTACTACCAGGATATAGGCACCATCCTCCGTAGTGTAAATAGTTACACCAATGACATGTGGGTCTACCACAAGAGGGCCCATATGTCAGTTAATGGAGGACACATGTGCGTAGGCGTATTTGCGGAAGCATGCTCTACTGGAAAACATGATGGCAGTACTGGGTAAGGCTGATTTAGTAACACCAACACGCTGGTTCAGCTTATTAATTACGTGTCCCATCTGCTGCAGTGTGTATTGTCACTTCACTGCAAAGACTAGTTGAATTGTTCTCTCTGACCGAGATGGGGAATGATGGATCGCGAGGATTACCTTTCTACAGTATCCTTATGCCTCTATGCTCACTTCACTCATTTTGCTCTGCACTCTAGTCACTTGTTGAAATCAGTAGAAAGACAAATACTCCGTATTTGGGGAACAGAGGGAGGCTTTTACTCCAGACTTTGGAGTATTTGGAAACAGAGGGAGTATCACCATATGGAGGGAACAAAGGAAGCTTGAAATATGAACATGTCAATGGGAGGGAGTAAGCCCCATGCATGCATGCAACATGCAACACTCACACGTACTCCACATGGACGCACGCAACACTCACGCACCCCATGCAGACACAAAGACACGACACAACACACACGCCACGCCAAGTGCTCAACCTACTCCCTACATCAGTGAAAGACTATACATTTAGAGATTTACACATTGACCAGGGTATAATTAACGCCCAAAAGTAGCAGACTTATGTGTGCATGCGACCATTGAGATAAGAAGATTAAATGAAGGCCGTTGCATGTCAGAATTAAGGATAGACATGTAGCCTATACCTACAGCACAAGTTGGTGCATTAGTCAATCAATATCGATTTAGATTAAAGGCTAAATGCATTGAAGTGTAGATGTACATCATGTACTACTACACTCTTTGTTTTATAGCCGATGTACACTCTTTGTTGGAAGGCCGAGGGAGGACACGTGCATGCACTCACATACACAGCCAGGCGGTTCGGGCGCAAGGGTTGGACTCGTAGGCGCCTGCGTAAAGTTTTGTTTAACTGATTTCTTTGGTCCGCCAACGGCTGTGTGGGACCCGAAACCAGGTGACAATTTAACCAGTCAACAAAGTGCCACGTCGACTATGTGGCGGTCGTTAGGGTGCAATACGGTGCTCTACGATGAGCTAGTGATCGTATAATCGACGCAAAACTATATATAGTGACTGTAAAGAGCATATTGTTGCATACGTTGACCGCCAGTGTATTTTTCTCGTTTCAAATTAAGCCATATTAATCGGAAAGGATGCGGTATCGACTACTACTAGTACTAGTACTGCTTTGATGTGTCCCGTCAACTCGCCGAACGAGGAGAAGCTTGCTTACTACGCCTCTCCCTCGCCCACGCGCGCGGTGGTTCGCAGGACGAGGAGAGGGTTTTGACTACAGCGCCCTCTCCCTCTTCCTCTCCCTCGCCCTCGCCCTCGCCCTCGCGGTGGACGTGCAGCAGTTCAATCGGTGTCAGATTGCCAGACGCATATTGTACTGTAGTATCATCATTGTTGGACCTTCCGAAGAGGCGAAGAGGCAAGTGCAAGGTTCACACTTAGTACGAACTGTTGAACCTCCGAAGAGGCAAAGAGCCAAGCGCAAGGTTTTATAGGAGTTGTCGTCCTAGTAGGAGTGTACTACAACTATAGCTTAACGATGCTCTTGTATGATGTCGCCACGTCACGGATATCCAAAGTCGTGCCACCTTTTTTTCTCAAAGAGCGTGTTGGAGCCCGTGCAACAACCACACAAGTTGCACGTACACATAACACATTTACTAGTAATAAATTCTAAAGGAAAATGCCAAGATGCCACACAAGTTCATCTCCAATTCATGTGATAAATTTGTGCACGACTAGTCTGCATATATTCACAGCGCTACCATTCACAATTACCGTACTCCACTTACATGTTATAGATGGGCTACATGCATGTCCTCCTCCAGGTTCCAGTCCCAGGTGTTTTTCATGGATGGCATGATCCATAGTGGTGGGCAACGGGAATCATTGTCGCAGCTTTCTAGTCCGGTTCCACACGATGGAGACTCATCCAAGCTGAAGCGGCATAAATCAGGGATAGCGTGTCCCAAAGATGTCGTTCATCCGGCGGTGCGCAATGAAGACACAACAATGCTTCATGAACGGTAGGCCTTCCGTGTCGTGCACGGAAGGTGGCATCCGCTTCACAATGGGGTAGCTGTCCCCGATGAAAAGTGAGTACTCTCCAAGAGTGTTCCTCGGCACCCACGTAGCATCATGGGGGGTCGAACTCGGCGCCGTTCATCTGGTACATGTGGCATCCCAGATCTGGACACATGGTGACGTACATAGTCAAGGTCCATGCATAATAATGTTGTGCTCAAATATGGCGGTCTGTGCAGCAAATAGTACTACTCCAGTATAGAGGAAGTAAAATAACCGGCTTATTATATATAGCCACTCTTGGCTACATGGATGAGATAGTAAGACATGGAAAAACAAAAATGGTGGCAGCTAGTGGGTTCAAGTCTTCAAGGGCCCAGCTAGCTATACGCGTCCTCCAAGGTAAAAAGTACTCCTACTAGTAGTACTAAGTATACTACTAGTACAACAATGAAAGAGAAGGCGAGAGGGTTAAAAAATGGAATACCTGGGTAGATGGTGACGGTCCGATCGTGGTAGATTGTGTGACCATGTTGCACATCAATGGTACCATGGGTAACGACTGCTAAGATAGTTGATCCCAATATGCCAAAGTCAGCTACAAGGTTCCAGGTTAGACCGAATCGCGGATGCAAATGCACATCCAGGATCGGGCGATCTTATTTTGATCGGGGATGACCGGTCCCTGCAAAATAATGGAGTACCGTTAGGGATGCAAATGATGGTTTGTGCATTCCGCTTTTTAATCTCCCGCATCGTAGGATGGCAACCACATGAAACAAGTCCTCGGCTTGTCACCGCGAAGATGCGGCCTAGATGGCGCACGGCGTTTTCGAATGTGTAGGGTACAAATCTGCCGCCGCCAACATGCGCGCCACCTCTGCCGTTCGCGTCTTGCATTGATGGCAATCCTTATGTCGAACACCGCGATGAGATAGTAATCATCGTAGCCGCGTCGCTTTGTCGGCGGGTCTGCAATTACTATCTTCTTCAATCTCATGTAGGCATCATCATATGTATTCAAGCCCAGCAAGTCCGGAAGGCCGATCCCAATGGTGGAGAAGGGGTCTACCGGAACGGCCACACTGCTTTGGATGTTGTGCAAAATGATGGTGGTATCCGGCCAGAGGTATGCAAGCCAATCATCGTTGGCACCGACCCAGACCTATATATAAGACGGTGGGCAGCGGAGAAATTACGGGATGGAAATGGAATAACTAAGTACTACATGATCAAACTCCATTACTGACCTGCTCATCGGACAAAATCCGACTACCTCTCAACATCGGCAACTCTATCGGAGTCAACGTGCAACCATGGCTAGGGAGCGGTGGACTGTTCGAAGAAGTGTCCCATAGAAGAACCTTCTCCTCGAGGATGCATGGAAGACCAACAAGCATGGCCTTTTCCCAAACCTGTTTAAGCAGCGTCTTGAAAAAGTTGGTGCAGGAAGCACCAAGTCTTGCGGTGGTGAGGACGTCGGATCGGCGTGCAATTTCTCCCAGAGGATCGTAATCCAAGGTCTCCCATCCTCGACGAGGAGGAGAACCGCCTGGCGAATCCATGGGAGCAGCGACGAACTGGAACTGGTAAGGAGGAGATAAGAGCGTAGTAACCGCAGGGCCTCGTCCCTTCCAACTGTAGATCGTTCCTCAGCGAAGGGGTGAGGCTATTATTTACTACTAGTACTAGCATTATGAAATGTTATGGGATTGCATTATACTGTAAATAATAGCACTAGTAAGAAATTTTTGGCACTAGGTAGTAGTTTTTGGCATGGATTAAGAAATTTTGGGTATGTTTTTGCCATTTTTTGTACACGCCAACTAGTGTCAAAAAACGTCTTAGAGCAAGTACAATAGAGCTGAGTCAGCTGGCTATAAGGAATAAACTAGTATATTTCTGCTTAGTTGGAGGAAAGAGAAGATGAGAGAGAAGGTAAGCGGACTCTTCGTGAAGAGCCAGCTCTAGCACGTGCTCCTAGGCACTATGTGAGAATAAAAGGTGGGCCACATAATAAAAAAAGTACTATACTTTTTTGATCTACTATTGTACATGTTGGCTATAAGATGGACTATAGATAACATGGCACTGGCTTATAGCCAGCAGCTAGTTGTACTATTAACCATGCTCTTACATTATGTGACGGAGGAGTACGTACTCGTACTGTAGCAGTACCACTACTACTTTTCTCAACTACGAGTATTAGTGCGATGTCTCGTACTTCTAGTCTAGTCTAGTCTAGTATAGTGCACCAGTTTTGAACTCTTGAATCTCAGGGCCAAGGAGCTACAGTTGGAAGTGGAGGGTACTACTGTTCTCTAGAACCATCGATGTACTATCAATGCAGGGGAAGTACACATGCATAGTGGCCTAGTGGGTACTCTCGGTGCTATATGCAGCCGCTCCTCTCACGTAGGAGTAGCTGGCCTACTCAGCCGCTCCTCTCACGCAAACACTAGCAGCCTATTTATCAGCGACGGTTACTGCGGTCTGCAGGGGCAGAACATTTGAGTTATTTGATACAGCGAGACTAGGCTTTTCGCTTCCATTTGTGGAGGTGTAATGGATCTCGTTGAACTTTGTTAGTAGTTCCTTCTTTATGAATGAGATGAAGCAAAGCTTTTGCCTCCGTTTAAGAAAAACACGTCAAGAGGAATTTCTTTTATAGTAGAGCCGATAGTTGAGTGAAGTCCATGCGTGCAACGCCACAAGCTACAGAGTACTAGTAGTACAACACTTTACATAGAGTACAGAGCCATATTGCACAGTTCCCAATGCCCCGCCAGGCTTTTCCGGTCCTCGGGCTTAATTGGGGCGCTTAGTTGCTACTACTAGCTGATGAGGAAGCTGCGAGTGAAGTGCGGCTAGGGCGAGCACGCGAGCCACGTGATGCTGGGAAGGAAAACCCGTTCACATGGCTAGGCTGTCCAGTGCACCCAGATTGTGGGGCCGCACGTCCGTTTGACTTCAAAACTCAAACTACCCGTGTAAAATATTGGCTCGCAGCGAAGTGTAGTACTAGTACTATTTTTTTTAAAAGGCCGCCGTGCGTTCGGCCGGGATCGAACCCACAAAACGAGCTATACACTCCCACAACCACTAGTAGTACTCGTTGGAGTACAACGCAACCTAGAATAGCCTTTTGTCGCTAGTAGTACGTACATTGTTCCTTACAAGAAACCCCTAATAATGCAAGAAACCACTAAAATGCCAAGAAACTACTACCACGTGCATACGCGGCAGACTTAAGATAAGACTACCTTATCAACCATTGTACATGCTCTTACCAACCAAAATCCTCGAGTGACCTCCAACCTCCGGCCCGTACACCTAGTCATCCTCGGCCATGGGACGCAGCTACCGTCGCTGGCAGAAGGCGAGGTCAAAACCGCTGGCGGTGCGGAGCCCATGTTGCGGCAGCCCGGATGCCAGCTCCGTCCGGCGCTCGCGGCCGCTAGCTAGCCAAGATAGCTCCGTCAATTGCTTATGCGCAAGGTTTGCTAGCTAGATTGGCGCAGCGGTATGGCGGCTTTGCTTTCGGCTGGCACTCAAAGCCAGCCATCCGCTCGGCGAAGGCTGGCGGCTTGCTCGCTGCGTGAGTCACGCCGAGCCAGCCTCGCCAACCTGCAGAGAGGCGGTAGCGGCGTCCGGCCCGTCCGGCGGAGCGGCCAACTCGCTCATCACCGGCGCCACCGGCGAACACGCATCAAGATCTTGTTTGAAGTAATGTTCAGGAAACATAATCATTTGAGGGGGAATATAACAGGATAGAAGGTCAGATGTGGGTCCCTCGTGTCAACGGTCAAACAAAATGTGTTGGTTTAAGCTGCCTCAACAGCACGGACATGTGGGCCAACAGTCATAAATGGGTTTAAACGAACCTAATCGGTAGGAGTACTAGGTAGTAGTTTTTGGCGTGGATTAAGAAATTTTGGGTATGTTTTGCTCTTTTTTGTACAATATATTCTTCCTAGGGCTGGTTGAAAGTGGTAGTTTTTTGTTAAATACTCTACATATTGTAAGTAGGAGTGAAAGTTAAGCTTTGGAAGCCAATAAGCAAGGCTAGTTACATAGTGCATATGTGTACATGATTGAAAGTAAATATCAACCATGAGTGACTAATATCTTGATGGAAAACTCAAAACTATGGAATACTAGAAAAAAAATACATGGTTGGAAATACTAGCAATGTTCATGTCCGTTGCAACGAATCATAATTAGAACAATACTTATTCACAAACTTGGTACAAAACACCCTAATTTTGATATACATATGTATATTATGTTTCAATTATAATATATTCCTTGGGCTGTTTTGGTGAGGTCGAGGAGGGATGTGGTTGGTTTTAAGATACTAATTATGGGTTTTTCTCGCAAATTGGTAGACAAGTGGGATGTTGGTGAGAAAAGGCAACAACTTACCTCACAATCGTTAGATGTAGATCTAATGGTCGAAGCTTGACGGATGGCGGACACACCAAAGCATCACCAACTTAGTCTTGTGTAGGAGTACTAGCAAGATACGTGCATTAATGGAACATCAAGATGCATTTTTTTATAAAAACACTTGTTGTGATTGACCCTTGCGGGAGTAATCCCATGTGTAAAAACTAATGATATCTCGAGAAATATGAGATAAGGTGAAGAGGAGTTGGGTGTGGTGGTGCTTGGTGGTCGGACTGATCGGAGGCATGGGGATTGACGACGCCGGCAACGGCCACTAGGCCAGTTTGTTCCAGAGGCTTCCTTTCTTAATTGCTCAACAATGAGGTTTGTTGGAGATAAGGATGAACGAGGGAAGGCCTTGTCTGCAAATGTGGAGAGGGTGCGGGTATCTTTTAGTTTAATTTCCATCCGCCGAGATATAGATCGACGGTCTATATTGCAAGAAGGCACACGTACCATCATCACCAACTCGGTTTTTATAAAAGAAGAAATATAAGTATGGAGATACAAACGTATTATCGATACTTGCTTCCGTAAACTAGCATCTACATTCTATTCAACGCCTCGGCATGTGGGGCCTTAGCACAATGACTTCTCGACTGTGTAAAACAAAGATTTTCCCGTCGCCGACAAGGAGGGGGTGATGGCGGCGCGCTTTTTGGCTTGCTCTAGTCCTAGTAGTCATACTAGGTGGTCTAAGCACGTGTAGATTTATTCTTTTTCACGTCTCGTGTTCGCCGTACTGCCACGACTGTTGATGAGTAGATGGTAAGTTATTCATTGTTGAGCGTGTTTGCGAGAGAGAGTGAGAGAGACAGTGTGCATGTGCGATATGTTAGAGACTGAGGCAATGGTAACAGATTCTTTGTGTCTATGTGTGTGGAGGATAGATAGAGACATGTACATGGGGCTTTGTGTTGTGTAACATGGAGACACATATACATAATTAGAGAGTGAGTGTGTGAGATACACATGCGGACATGGGGAGAGATGAGGATCTAGAAAAATGGGTGTTTGTGCGTGTCTGTGTGTGTTTGCGCACGCGTTTTTGTGTGATAGGGAGATAGTGTATGTGGAGTAGAGATACCACTGATGATGTAAACCTAGTATAAGGGAAGGGGGAATGGTGTGACATGTGTAGTAGCGAGATAGAACGGGTGCGGGCGGGGGGAGCAGACTATTTGGAAGGGACATCGAGTGTGTGTGGGAGAGGGGTGTGAGAGCGAGAGAAAGAGAGAGAGCTAGCGACGAGAGAGAGAGAGAGAGAGAGAGAGAGAGAGATAGATAGAGATAGAGATAGAGACAGAGAGACACAGAGAGAGAGAGAGAGAGAGGAAGAGAGGGGGCGAGAGAGGGGTCGTTTGTGTCCATAAATGGCGTATAGATAGGGAGACAATGTTGATGTTGTCCGAAATTGGCCTATGAACGGAGACGCAGGGGAAGCGAGTCATCGTGTGTGTGATAGGGACTTCATGAGAGATCTAGAATAGATGGTGTAGAGAACAATGTGCTAAATCGAGAATGATTATACATTAGGGAGCTATGCAAAGAGTCCACGACATATATGTATACAGGGAAGGAGCTGGGAGGGTCCGCATGTGGGAGAGATAGAAAGAGGAGAGTGGTGCACAAGGAGACAAAGTGTGCTTGTTTGCAGTGGGGGTGGTGTGTGAGGTGAGTGCTTGAGAACCACATAACTAGGGAGATAGACGTTTGGGGCACGTTTTGTGTGTATGGGAAATATACACTCTACATAGTGCGTGTGCTTGGGTAAGAGAGATAGCGGGAGACCTAGAGAGTGAGGGAAGAGATGTGTGCATGCCCGAGACAAAGTGATAGAGACCTATGTTGGGGTCTGGACTTTACAAGAGAGAGGGGTGTTAATGTGCTCGTGTGTTGGTGTATGGGGGAGAGAACGACTTCTCTATGTGTGTGTGTGTGTGTGTGTGGTGGTTGGCGGGGGGGGGGGGTGACTTCAGATAAAGAGTGAGGTGTCTATATTTGGGGGACTTAGCGTAATTGAGATATTGTGCACTCATGGTTGATCAATTTGTTTCACAGTTTGTACTATGAGATAATGATACTTTTGAACATGCGTGAATATACCTTGATGTACAAGAATTACAAACCTAAGATTGGAATTTTGGAATTCGACTCCATCATTAGCTTTTGTAATTCATTTAAACGGAGGTACATTTTTTAAGCCGGAATTTCGTGATTTCAAATTCATATATCAAACCTAGAGATATACACATACGGGCATGTTCAAACTTTATAATCATTCACTTTATTCATACACATACACATTTTTGCTTTTGTCATCATATTTAGGATAAACACATTTGGAATTTCATTTGAATTGGACTGTATGATGGTATTTGCTTGTAGTAGCTCAATGATCCATATTTGAATTGAATGGACAATCTAAGTTTCGAGTTGGAGACATTGATTTTCAAAACTTGCACAATTTTTTTGCGTGCAAAACAAACAAATTGTTGGCCATGATATCATAGTCGGCCGTACGAGAGCAGAATACTTATAATTTTAGGCGCCAAAAGCTTTCAAACTTCCTGCTCACATCGGAATATCACGCGCCCGAAAGTTTAGCCCTGCGATATTCCTGTTTTACCCCTGCCACATGAACGGAAAAGGGCTGCTTTGGTAACTCCATTGTTTTCCCTCTTTGCCCCAACGTTCTTCCCAGAGCCCTCCTTCCCTCCTCGACCCCTAACCACGGCAAGCCGCGAATCTAGTCCTCCGCCGCAGCGGTGGACCTCACACCCCGCCGGATCTACCTTCCGCACCTTGGAACCCCAACTGCCAACTCACCACTTCATCGGAGCCGCTTCAGCGACTGGCTTGTCCACCGCTCCAGATCTCCTTGACCGCCATCATGGTCCACCGCACCGGATCTGGTTAACCGGCGCCCTCGTCCACCACAGCGTAGGCCCTTCACTGACTCCCTAGTCTGCACCTTCGCTGGCCCTTCATACAAGCCCTCGTCCTCGGCAACAGATCCGCCTCACCGAAGCATCAGCATAACGCGCCCTTGAAGCCTTCGCCCATCAGACCGGACCCGCTCCACGGACGCCATATTCAACTCCACCGGCCCTGCTTTACCGACGCCGCAGCCTCATCAGGTTATTTCGATTTGTACTCATTCGGTTTTTCTCTTTATCGTGCAACTGTTCACTTACCACAGATGAGCTTTCTTGTATGTCGACAGGCGCCGCAATCAGTAATCGGAGCCGCTTCAAATGACGGTGACAACCGCCCAAACTCAACCGCAACACGAGCACCATCGACGATCCTTAGCTATCAAGTATGACAATGATACCCATACGCCGCCGAGAATCAGGTACTATCATCCAACGGCCGGCGCCTACGTTCACTTTCCTAGCATAAGCACCACACCTTTGAATTTCTTGAGGCATCATTCAGTTTTTCATGAGACGCGTTATTCGCTTGCACACAGAGGGCCATACTTCTGACAGTGAACATGTTACATGTGCTAAATTACATACCAGTGCACATATAGTTAATATGCTTTAGTTTTGTTTTGATGCCACCTGTTGGTTCCATTAGACTGGTTAATGTCCTCTATGCTTAATTACACATCAGCAAACTAGCATGTGGTTCCGCTGCTTTTTGTTTGTTTTACCCTACATTTTCTGATGCTAGCTATTACATCACTGCTCTGAGCCTCTGTTCATTACTTGTTTGTGTGTTCTTGATCTTCCCAAGTTGCATGACTAATTTGATGCTTCTATTAATTATGGAGCTGCCAACCCCATCAAGCAAAATATTTGTTCTTTTGGGGCCGACACCTCGAACAAGCATAAAAATAGAGGGAAGCAGATATATTGTCGTGTATGCACACACCCTTCTTTCATTAGTTTAGATGAACCATTGATGATAAATTCGGACCAGTGCATGCGATTAAAATTAATTTTACCTAAATAGATGGTGCAGAATAAACTACAACAACTAGATTTGCAACCACGGGATGCTGACGATATTTTCAAAGAACATTGCAACAGCAGCTAGGCTTCACATCAACATATGGTAAGCCAATGTGTTTTAGTACATGTGTAATGTAATGCGAATGGGCTGCTTTCTTGGCTTGTGCCCTCAATGTGTAATCCTACCGAATTACAAATAGTTCAGTTGTGTGCTTTGCTGTATTGCTTGATTCGAATGCTTGTTTGTTGTTACGCTATACCTGAGTTGGCCAATATGTCAGCATTACCTGTTGTACTATCATAAAGAAATGCATGCCTATTTAATTTGAGTCCTTAAATTTTCCTCTCAACTTCATCACAAGACTGTCTTCGTAGTTTATATGGGGCCACCTTTGTTAAGTGCTTTCTCGAGATTATTTCAACCGCTTAGATGCCTTGGCAACTTAAATATAGCGGTTGTACACTCCCTTTCAACTAGGGATGTCAATCGGGTCCCGTTTAATCCCGATTAAAGTCCACTAGTGGTATGATAGTTCGAAGAGTTTTTGTTTTTGAGGAAAATGAACTAGGGAGGTAGCAAAACTAACTAGATGGGACTGGTGATGTCGTTTATTTGCCACTTACATCCCTAGTTTCATCTTACCATTTTAATTTCTTTTCGGTGATCTCGCTTGAACCATTCAAATATAGTTTGCCATGCTCAGCAATAATTCGTGCATCGTTTACCATGTAAGCTTACTGCCTGGATCATACGATAACTATCTCTTACTTATGTCCGGTGAAACCTTTCAGGATGCCGCTCACACTAGGACACAATGTACAACCCGGAATCTATTTGTGGAAGCAAAGGCACCATCCATGTTACCAGATGGTAGCGATTCAGAGGCAACACCGCCGAGAGAGCAGTCCGAGCACATATATTATAGTGCTTGAGGCTCTACTAGAGGCAGAAAGAGATGGTGTGGCTGCCATGAATGAGGTAATCTTTATCTTGAGGCTGGAAATTACGGAATTAGCGGCACGCATTATGCAAGCAACCCAAGAATTGGAGGAAGTAAGATGTTGCATCTGAAGACGGAGGAGGTCCTGCTGTTTCTGCTATCTGAAGCCCAAGGTAATCCCGGTTCTTCTTTAGATACCAGTTGAAATTGTCATTATATTATTGTACTTGCATGTTGTGTCATGTCTCTGAATGGATTATGTTTCAAGACCCCCTATGTTGTCCGAAATTCCATGTTGTCCATGTGTTGTAATGATCCGAATTTTTTACGCGAGGTAGTCCTCAAGCACTTGTATGATCGACATAAGGTGAACTGTTTTTCGTGAGCATATTGTATTGGATGAAATAACTGTTTGAACTGAGTGTATCCAACCTACTGAATTCAAGATCACGGCATTTCTAAATCATAATCATATATAAAGGTGGAATAAATCTTTGTTGTGGTGTTGAAGAAATAAATAACAAAACGTATAATTATCTGTGGATATTCGTAATCGAATACAAATTGGATTTGAATTTAGTTTGCCAGGTCCCAGGGCAAACGTGAATGCTAATTCTCCCAAGTTTGAACGAAGCGGCTAAACACCCACTATAATTTGTGGGCTGCCCAAAGCAAGTGTTTGCGAGATGGAAATTACTGTCTACCCCTGACACTGAGTACATCCTTATCAACCGGATTTACACTGCTGTCGATAGGGGTAGACTAGTAACTTCAATCAGACGTGATACGACGGCCTCTAAGCCCATTCAGACACGGTGGGCGCCAAACGTGGGCGGCAAAACACATTTGATTCAAGCTCGTCCAAAAGACATGTGTCTCTTCCTCCATTTCCCCATTCATACACGGTGGGCGGCAAAACACTCTCCTCGTCCGAAATCGATATAGGCTAATATTTTAAATAGGGGTAGATGTGTAACTTCCATCAGACGTGACACAACTGCCCTACCTGTCAGCCCCGTTCATACACCGTGGGCACCAACCGTGGGCGGCAAAACACCCTCTCCTCCCCCAAAATAGTTACCGGCAAATATTTGGGAGATGCGAGATTACCGTCCTATCCCCAACCGACGCGATGTCCGAAATTTTAAACGGGGGATAAGTTCGTAACTTTCCCCATTTCAGAGAAGCATGTCCCAAAGTTTGAGATCCCCCCTCCCCTCCATTTCCCCATTCATACACCATCGGCGGCACGACAACCTCCGCACTACGGCCAGCCTCCTCCGTCTGCCACCCCATCCTCCACCTTGCCGGAGCCGCTACCCCTACTCCGTCGTCCACTTCAAGAGATGGACGTCTCTCATCCACAGCGCTGGACTAGGATCCTTTCATCGCCTCCTCCCGCTTCATCGGCGCCGTCGTCCACCTTGCCGTTGCCGCTCCTACGACCGCCTCGTCCACGGCAACATGATATATCCCCTGACCCAGCCGTCTGCCGTCTAAAGTCTTCTTCCCCGTCGCCGACAGCCATCGCACCCGCAACACCCTCAATGTATCAGCATAGGCCTACACGGCATCGCAAGAGAGGTGGTACTCTTCCATATGTGCTTAAGTTATTGATCTCACCCGAAAAATAGATCGTAATTTGTTTACTGTACTTTTCTTGTCCGTACCAAATCGTAGTGGCTAGTTGAAAGCAAACATTGGTTTAGAATTAGCTTTGTCCGGTTTGCACCTACAGATCCGCCATGGCACGGGCACTATACTCGTAAAGCTTATGGTTTCCCCCCTTTATATTCACTACCATGATCGTAGGTGCTTCGTGTCGTGCTAGCACTGCTCGTCAAGACCTCAACCCAAAGCTTACGTGTTGAAATACAAATCTGATATGATGCTCATATCACTAAAACAAAGAACATTTAATTGGTCACCTAATGTTCCTATATTCGTTTCAAAAAGCATGTGCGCCACCCACTGGTCCAGCTAGTTTCACTTTCCTGATTTTTCTCTTGATGCTTAGGGTTTTCCCCTTTTATCTACTCTACTATGATCTGCGTAGGTGCTTTTTGTCGTACTGGCATTACTCCACCCTTCAAGCTAAACAACACAACACTCAGAATTTGAAAGCTTAGTTGTTCAAATATGATTGTGATATGATACTGATATTAGTTAACCGACACATTTAATTGGTTAGCTAAAGGTCCCACTTGAGTTTCCAAATGCATGTCACGACATATAGAGAGACAGCATAATTGCATTTCTTTGTCACTTGTTGACCGTACTTTCTTGTCCATACCAAATCTTAGTTGTTATTTCAAAGCAAACATCGGTTGCTAACTACCCTTTGCGCGGTTTGCAGCTTCAGATCTGCCATCCCACTGCCACGGTCAACACTGTACTCATCATGCTTATGTTTTCCCCATTTTGTGATGACCACAATAAGCCTACGTGGTCCGTGTCGTAATAGCACTGCTCCACCCATCGAGCTAAACAAGCTTAGTTGTACAAATTCATATATGATATTATTGCTGATATTAGTAAAACTGAGAGATGTTTAAAAGTCGAGCTAAATGTTCCTACTTTAGTTTCGAAATGCATGTGAGCCACATATGGAGAGACCAGAAAGAATAGTATTTCTCTGTGCGCTCTGGTTCATCATGGGTGGCCAACCGACGGTGTATTGAAAGACTTGTAATATGTTCAATCTGCTTGCTCTTCTGCTCTTCTTTAAGATGATACTCTTCTATTGCGGTCATTTGGTCGGTCGAGTTGTTCTCCTTAGTATATTTTGAATCTATAAGGTCGGTCGACTTGTTCTTCTTAACTATATGTTGAAGTTATCATCTGCGAAGTGTCATCACTACGGAGCTCTCATATTTTGAGTAGTAGGCCACATTATATTAATGCACACAACAAATTACAGCATGCATAGCATCTTTTAAAAGAATTACAGAGATAGCACAAAGGGGTTTACAAGGAGGCGATTGGATTAGAATCACTTCGCATTACAAAGAAAAATCTCACTTGTTTTTATGTTTTCATGCATGTCGGATATTGAACATTATCAAAATGAATATGAGAATGGGCGACGAGAGGAATATTATGAACGATCCACTGGCTAACAAACTTGGCATGGTGGAGGATGGCCTATCTTATTCACCCATTAAGGTGCTTGCTCTAGCTTTGCAAAGTTGTATTGGACGCACATATTTTGCATCTGACCTCTTGCATTACTTCTACTTTGTTACACCATCTGTGTCACATCCTGCATTTTGTAACATTTCATTTGCATCAATAAAGCATAAAAATTTGGCCAACAAAAACTTTTGCATTATTTGGCTTTTATTTGGAGTTGGTTTTTCTCTCTGTGTTTTCAAGTACTCTTCCAAGTCAACATAACTCCACCCTATATACTTCATCTCCTTGCCCTAAACTTCTGCCCAATGATCATGCCATGTGTATAGAGCAATATAGTATTTTCTTAGAAAAAAAATAATTTGGCCAAATAGTATTTTCCAAAAAATTAGTTTTCCAAAAAACCCCTGAATTGAGGTTTGCACTACAAGTACTTGATTTGGGGTATGAAAAATATTTCAAAGAGTATATTTGAAACCTAATAGATATAGTACTTCCATAAACCACAAAAATATAATTTTAAAAGTTATTTCCTATTTTATTTAAAAGCTTTTTCTTAAGGCCGAAATGGTCTTTAATAGGAAAAATTGTTTCTTGTTTTAAAAATATTTGACAAAAATCAGGAAACTCAGTGGGCATATATTTCCCATATATAAGAGTTTCAACACATGGTCATGTTCAGAATATTGGTCAAATCCCTCAAAAACCCTTTCTGTATATTTCAAGCTTTTGAAATATTTACAAAGAAAATATCCTCCAAAAATTCCAAGAAAATTCTAGCATGTCACATATGGCATGTTTTGATGATCTTGGCAAGTATCATGTCATGGAGAATAATATAACCCCATGAAATTTCCCCAAAACCCCCTCTGGCCAGAATCAAATTTGAACTACTTTGTACTACCAACTTTCTCTCCTTGATCCCATCTTTTGTGAGCATGATCACATGACCAAATGAGGCCACCACACCAAGTGTTGCATCAAGGAGAAGTGATTTACTCAACTAGATCTGCACAAGTCCATTCCTGCCCGGTTTCTAGGGTTTACAAAAGTTGCACCAGCAACTTTGCCCAAATAAGCTCCAAATTGGTGGAAGGCCCTAATTATATGTGACATTTCACCTGCGGAGTCTCATGACAAGTGGAAGTCATCTACTTGCCCAAACCATCATCAAACACCTTCTGGCAGAATTTTAAAATGCAAATTCCAGCCTCTTCCACTAATCTCCTTGAGCCCTGCTTTTTACCACAACCCCTCCTAGTTCCCCTCTATCACCAGGATGCTTCCCTGCTCGAGGAAGAAATGATGAAGGGAGGGGGAACCCCATTTTTCTTCTCTGGACAGCAGATTTCCCTCTCTCCTCGGCCTCCTTCTCTCCCCTCGGCTTTCCAGAGCATCCAAGGCTCTCCCCAGCTTTGCCCACACCCCTGCAGCCTCCAGACACTAGTGGACACGCCATGACGCTGGAAAAAGCTGGATGCTGGCCAAAGTCGCGGCCTGGAGCGCGCTGGCAGGGCACCCGACCGCTGACGCCACGCCTCCCGGCCACCTCGATCCTCACCCAGCGGGCCGATCGATGCCCCTCGACGTCCGCTCCACGCCAGTAGGCCGCCCACTTGCTCCCGCGCCCTCCTCTCTCTCCTGCAGCTTGCGCCAGAGCGCCGCCCCGCTCGGCCAATGCTCGCGCCACTCCTGTGGCCTGCGTGCAGCTCGTCCCGCTCCTCCTCTCTCTCCCTGGCACCCTACACCACTCCCACGAACACCCCCGAGCTCTCCATTCCCTCCCTAACGGCCACCCGAGCCGATCCCGCGGGAACCAGTAGGCCGCGCCCACGGTGGACCTCGGCCACCCTATAAAAGGCGACCCCGAGCCTCCCTCTCACCTCCTGTCACTCCCCCACGCTCCTAATCCACCTCCCGCACCACCCAGTTGCCTCCAGAGCCGCCCGAGCTCGAGATCAAGCTCGAGCTCCGCCGCCTCGGGTCGTCACGTCCACGCGGTGCAGGCCTCCTCCGCCCTTGTTCTCTCTTGATCTGGAACCGCAAGGCGTCACTGACCCTTTCCCCTCTCTTTCCCACTCTTTTTGCAGCCGGGAACGGCCGGAACCATCGACCCCCGAAGCATCTCCGCCGCGTGACCTCGTCGCCGGCGAACCAGGCTGCTCCGCCGACCATCTCCACCACCACCCGAACGGCGACATCCTCCCGAGTCCAACGGTACCACCCACGCACCCTCCGTGCCACCTGTATACGCGCCGGGCCAGCTTCGCCCGTGCCTACGGGCGGAGGTAGCGGCGGCGGTATGGGCCCTGCCCGTCGACCTCACGCATACTGACGGGTGGGACCCACCCGTCAGGTTTAAAAACACACGCGCGCGCACCGGTTCGCCCGTCGGTTGAAGGCATACTTCGTCTTTACGCCTTCGACGTGGCGGCCTCGCGCGGGCCGATTTCCCCCTGGGCCTGCTGCACTGTGGCCTTTCTGGCCCAGTGGCACAGTGCCATTTTTCTTTTTCTTTTTTGTCACTTTTCCAAAAATTCCTCAGGATAAAATATTTATCCAAATGAAATAATTCCAGTTCCTAAATCTTGTAAAAATCCCACCTATTTAATGGAGCAAGTTTCATTCAAATCCAACAAGCTTTTCTTCACTGTGAATATTTAAATGTGATTTTAAGCATTTAAATATACCTTTGTAAATCCATTTCTCCTATTCTGCTACTCCAAATCCAAAACTAGAAATTTCCCCCTTCTTAGTTTTCACCCTAGTATTTAACAAAAATGAGTTGACATTTTTCTGAGAACTTTGGTTTTTCTGTTTTATTATTGCCTTATTTTTCTCGTTATTATTTTAAGATGATAGATTGCGTGGCTGACGAAGGAGTTGGACCAGAAGACTTTGAAAACCCAGAAGACTTTGAAGACCCAGAAGACTTTGTTGAGCCAGGCAAGCAGCCCTTTGACCATGTCTATGAAACCTTTTTATGCATGTCATATATCACTTATTATTGTTGCATCGGAATCATCTTTGAGATGGTCAACCACGTTGGTTGGTTGCCTCTGTTACTTCCTCATTGATACTTGCATTGTGCATGACCCTACCTCCTTATGAGGGTTATGCCAGTGGGAGTAGATAGGATGCTAAAATAGTTGCTACGCAAAAAGGGGCAGGGATATGCATGGTGATGGAGGCAAATATGTTCCCAAAGACTTTTTGGAAACCCCGTCGGGTGCCACTAATCCCCGAGGGAGATGTTGAGCTAGGTAACCACTTGACAAAGAAGTGGTGTACCGGAGAAGGATATGTGAGTGTGGTTTCAAAAACGGATTGGTTTAAGCTGCGACCGTTATTCCAAGCTTACATGCGCAACCACTCTACCCTTTTATGGGAAAGGGCATTATTGATTACCTAGGCCGATACTAGCTTGGAGCCCGCATTACTAGTGACGGGGGAGAGTTGGTGCTCTCTCTCGGGACGGGTCGTGCCGTGTAGGGCGGCCAAGAACATTTTTATGGGGCACCGGACACACCGCTGGTACCCGTGCGGTGGTATGTGATGAATATGGGAGCGAGGCTCCACATTTTTAAGTGGTGAAATGTTGGGCACGGGGGTTACTACCAATCGAGTGGACTCCATGTTAGTGTCGTCTAGGGAAAAGTAGTGATCGGGTGCTTACCCGGGTACTTGAGGTATCGCTGGTCGTGGATGACACGGAAGTTCCCGGATCTTGTGGGTAAAGTGTGCAACCTCCGCAGTGTAAAACTATTCGAATAGCCGTGTCCACGGTCAAGGATAGTTGGGTAACCGCTCTTGGGCTACGTCCACATGTTTACAAACCAGTGTGTGTGTTTGGATAACTACTTGGGTTAAGTCAAGGGACTTGACATGATTGAGTTGGGTTGGTGCCCACTCTATTTATGTTGATATCGGTAACCTGTCCTCATGGTTACTTGAATTCACCTGATGCATGTCTTGCAAGTTGTTGAACATGTCATTGCACTCAAAACTAGCTTTCTGCAAAATTTACCTATATCATGCATTGTTATATCTGGAACCAAAACATGGGTTGCTTGCGAGTACATTCAAAGTACTCATTGGCTTGCCACTGGTTATTTAATTGGCCAGGCATGGAAGAACCGGAGTTCGAAGAAGAGTTCTTTGGAGATGAACATGCGAACTAGGGCGCTTTCCCAAATGTAATGCCTGTAGGGTTAAGGCAGATGGCATGGGTTCTACTTATCGACGAAGATTTCCGCTGCTTGTGTTTTATTTGATGTTCAGCCCTTAAGGCTTTATCAATGAAAGACTTGACCATAATGGTCATAATTTGTGTAAGACAAGATGTATGGATGTAAGACTCTTGTTATTCAGCTTCCGTGTGTTCAGTGAGCATTGATCTCTGGGATCACTGTACACGTGCATTCGGTGATCACGACTTATGAGTCGGGGTCCCCACAGAGCTGGTATCAGAGCCATCCTGACTGTAGGAAGCCCTAGTTAGCATGGACGTTAGCTAGAGTGAGACTATCTACAAAGATTACCTATATACCTACGTTTTCTAGAAATATCCTAAACATAGGTCACTTTTCCTCTATTGACCCTTTCCCTTCCACTTTTGTAGATGGCCGTTGTACCCGAGGACCTCCACGACCACGGGTTTCCGCACTTCTCGAGGACAGCCTCAAGAAGTGTCAGTTTACTCGAGCCCCCACCTTCTCCTACCACGAGCACTGGATCAACAGTACTAAGAAGGAGTATCACGTGGAGGTAGTCGTGAGGGCGAACGACGCCCCGACGAGCTGGTTCTTTGAGGGACCCCAGATGGCGACCCTGCTTCCTGCTGCTGAGACTGCTGCCCTAAAGGCGCTGACCGGCCGGGATCTTTTGCCCGAGATGGCAAGTGAGCCAGCCACTCGTTACCTGCCTTATCGTAAGGAGGGAGATGACGAGAGCAGCGCACCAGCCCCACCCATGGACGAAGGACTTCCTCTCCGCTTCCAGACCTACTTCAGCCTGTGTGCCGACAGCCTGGCATAGCACCTGGCCTCGGAGTCGACGGAGCTTCGGAAGGAACTCCACGAGACCAAGGAACTCCTCCGCCTAGCCTGCATAAAGGCGACAGGATCAAGAAGGATGGTGCACCCCTGGGCAGCCCGTTGTAGCCCTATCGAGGCGGGCGACCCCACAGACACGCATGCCAAGGGATCACCTCACCAGCCAGTATGACGATGAAGGAGTATCGCAGCCTCTTCACGGGCGCCACCGGCCAAGCAGCGCCGTGTTCAGCTCCTCCACTCCCCACTCCCTCAAGTGACGAAGATCTTTGAGACAGATGAAGGTGAGGAGGAAGACCCAGAGGAGTCGGAATACGCGACCGAGCATTCCACCACTTAGACACCGTTCAGGACTAGGGTAGGCCGGCCTGTAACCCTTAAGGTAGGATAGGTCGTGTACCCCTTATGCGAAGTCGAGTCCGTGTAATGGTTCAAATGAAACCATGTTATGTTGTGCTTGCTTTCAACTTGCTTTGATGAAGTCGTATTTTCCCTTCGGGAACTTGTACACGACTACGTCCCCCATTTGGTTTTAATGCATGAGTTTGGCCCTTCTGGCCCTTGTTTAACTTAAAATTGTGTCACGCCCACCCCCCTTACTAGGCACCCCATCTATATTGCTTTCCCTCATGAGCCCTTGACCGCTCCAACAGGATGACTGTTGTAACACGTACTAGTACCTCTACCCACCAGCAAGAAGCCGGAGCAGGAGCCACTCAGGACCAAGCCCAAGGACAAGCTCCACCACCGCCACCACCTCCAAACATGGACATGGCTCAGCTCCTCCAAGACTTCCGAGAGGAACGCCAAGCCAACACAGCAGCCCTCCAGATGATTGCTCAGGCTGTCAACCGCCAACCGGCAGGGAACGGCAATGGACATTCCACGTTGGCAGAGTTCAAGAAGCATGCACCACCCACCTTCATCGAGACTACTGAACCCCTGGATGCAGACGACTGGGTCCGCACCATTGAGGACCTGTTAGAACTAGTCGGCTGCACTGAAGACCGTGAGAGGGTAGCATATGCTGCCTTGTCTCGGGGGTACCGCCAGAGCTTGGTGGGATGGATTCAAGGTCATGCGCGCTGGGCAAGACATCACTTGGAATGACTTCAAGGAAGAATTCTGCAAGGCCCACATTCCTTCTGGGATTATGGCCATCAAGAAGCGTGAGTTCCGGGCCCTGAAGCAAGGTAGTAGCACTGTCAAGGAGTACATGCAGAAGTTCGGTGTTCACAAGGTATGCTCGAGGATGTCAAGACTGATCTGCCAAAGGGAGCGCTTCATGGAAGGCCTTCTCTACAGTACTCGCTTGTTGTGTATGACTGCCCAACCTTTCCTGATCTGGTGAACAAGGCACTCATGCTTGAAGACAAGCGACGCGCTTTGGATGATACCCGTAAGCGCAAGATGATCAGCAAGGGTAGCTCCAGCAACCAGAAGCCTCGCCTGTGGCAGCCAGCCCCGGTCAAGCCAACCTATCAGCAGCCAAGAGCTCCTACACCCCGCACCAACTATCCACCTCAGCAGTATGCCAACCCGTGCCAGCTTACAACAACCCCAATAACAATGCCGGCAAGAGCATCAACCCCAACCAAGTTACTTGCTTTGGATGTGGTTAGCCAGGACACTACTCCAAGAATTTCCCCAACAAGAAGCCCGACGCCCTGCGCCCCAATGCGCAGAACCCAGGACAAGGCCGTGGAATGCCACCAAGGAACCAAGCTCCCCGCAACCCGCCCAACAATGGCGTGGGGTCGTGTGAACCATGTCATCGCAGAAGGAGCCCAGAAGACAGGACATCATGCTGGGTACGTTCCTTGTCAACTCAGCACCCAAGAATCGCTTTTGTTTGATTCGAGCCTCGCATTCATTTGTCACCCAAAAGTTTGCATTAAAAAGTGGCATGACCCCTACACCCCTGAATAACCCTATGGTGGTACAAACCCCCAGAGCAGAGATGAGAGCCAAGATAGGATGTAAAGGAGTCGGAATTGTCATTAATGGGGTAGACTTCCTAGCAGACCTTATCATCCTAAGGTCACAAGGCTTGGATGTGATCTTAGGAATGAGTTGGCTCATCAAGCACCAAGGCTTGATAGATTGCGCCAACCGGACTGTCACAGTGACCAATGAGCAAGGATTCGAAGTTAAATTTTCCTCCAACCCCTCCTCTGCGCGAGCCAACCAAGTCAAGCTGTCATTTGAAGTTGGATTGGAGCAAGTGCCGGTAGTATGCGAATACCCCGATGTTTTTCCTGATGAGCTACCGGGGATGCCTCCTGACCGAGACATTGAGTTCATCATCGAGCTCGTGCCCGGAGCAGGACCCATCTATAAGAAGCCTTATAGAATGGGATCGGAAGAGTTAGCAGAATTGAAGAAGCAACTGGAAGAGCAGTTGAGGAAGGGATTTATCCGCCCTAGTGCCTCCCCTTGGGGATCTCCTGTTCTATTTGTGGCAAAGAAGGACGGTACCATCCGCTTGTGCATTGACTACCGCTCCCTCAATGAAGTTACAATCAAGAACAAGTATCCACTTCCCAAGATTGAAGATCTGTTTGATCAACTCAATGGGGCCAAGGTGTTCTCCAAGATCGACCTCAGATCTGGGTACTACCGGCTGAAAATAAGACCCCAAGATATTCAAGAAGGCGGCATTTGTAACCAGATATGTCCTGTATGAGTGCACGGTCATGTCCTTTGGATTGACCAATGCCCCATCTTACTTCATGTATCTCATGAATAAGGTCTTCATGGAATATTTGGAAAAGTTTGTCGTTGTCTTCATTGATGACATTCTTGTCTTCTCGAAGACGGAAGAAGAGCACGAGCAACACTTGAGGATGGTCCTAGACAAGCTTCGAGAGCACCAACTGTATGCCAAGTTTAGCAAGTGCGAGTTTTGGCTGCGTGAAGTTGGATTCTTGGGTCATGTATTGAATGTCAAGGGTTGTTAGTGGACCCCACCAAGATTCAAGCCGTGATCGAATGGCAAACTCCGAGCAATGTGAAGGAAGTCAGAAGCTTCCTCGGACTCGCGGGATATTACCGCAAGTTCGTTGAAGGATTCTCAAGCATTGCCCGACCTATGACCCAGCTCTTGAAGAAGGACAAGAAGTTTGAATGGACGCCGAAGTGCGAAGAGAGCTTCCAGGAGCTGAAGAAGAGGCTGACCACCGCCCCAGTTCTGGCCACACCAGATATACACAAGGAATTTGTGATATATTGTGATGCGTCAAGAACCGGACTGGAGGTGTTACGATGCAAGAAGGCAGAGTCATAGCATATCTATCCGCATACCAATGCGTCCTCATGAAGAGAACTATGCTACTCATGATCTTGAGTTGGCAGCTGTAGTTCACGCCTTAAAGACCTGGCGTAATTACCTTCTAGGGAAGCGGTGTGAGATATACACGGATCACAAAAGTTTGAAGTATATTTTCACTCAGAAGGAATTGAACATGAGGCAGAGAAGGTGGCTAGAGTTGATCAAGGACTATGATCTCGATGTCCGATACCACCCTGGAAAGGCTAATGGGGTAGCAGATGCCTTAAGCAGAAAGGCTTGTTCCTTGAATGGTATGCTTAAGGGAAGGCTACCCGCCTTGTATGCAGAACTTGAAAGCTTCGGGGTGGAACTGGTTACACCAGGATTCTTAGCCAACCTTGAAGTCAAGCCTACCCTGATGGATGATGTTAAGGAAGCCTAGAAGGGACACGAAAGTATTGAAGGCATCAAGAGGAAGATCGAGGCAGGCAAAGCCCCAGGATTCTCAGAGGATGAGCAAGGAATTGTGTGGTTTGGGAATCGCATTTGCGTACCCAACAAGATTGAGCTCAAGAATTTGATCTTGCAAGAAGATCATGACACCCCGTATTCCATCCACCCCGGTGGAACCAAGATGTATCAAGACCTAAAGGAAAGATTCTGGTGGCATGGCATGAAGAGAGAGATAGCCACTTTCGGTAAGCTAAGTGTGACACATGCCAAAGGGTCAAAGCTGAACATCGGCGAATTACCGGATTGTTACTGACCTCTCAAGGTGCTCGAATGGAAATGGGATAAAGTCGGAATGGACTTCATCACTTTGGGTTACCCAGTCAAATAAGGGACATGACTCCATCCGGGTCATAGTCCACCATTTGACCAAAGTAGCCCATTTCATTCCCTCGGCTAAAGCGACTTTCAAGGGAAACCAGCTAGCCAGCCTCTACATCGCCAGTAATCGTAAGCCTTCATGGTGTTCCCAAGGAGATTGTGTCGCATCGAGGAACCCAGTTTACCTCAAGGTTCGGAAGAAGTTCCAAGAGGCCATGGGGACCAAGTTGTCCTTCAAAGACTGCTTTCCACCCATGCACCGGAGGTCGACAGAAACAGTGAATCAGACACTCAAGACATGCTCCGAGCCCGTGTCTTAGCATATGGAGCTAGGTGGGAAGATTGCCTCCCTTTCACGAGTTCTCCTACAACAATGATTATCAGTCAAGCCTTCAGATGGCACCATTTGAGGTGTTATACGGACGAAAGTGCCGCACACCCCTCAATTGGTCAGAGACCGGAGAAGGACTAGTCTTTGGGCCCGATATCCTCCGTGAGGCAGAAGAGCAAGTCCAGCTTGTCAGAGAGTGTTTGAAGACTGCCAAATCAAGGCAGAAGAGCTACGCTGACTCACAGCGTAGAGACATGAATTTCCCAGTTGGAGACCATGTCTACCTTCGGGTCACACCTCTCAAGGGAACCCAGCGCTTCCATGTCAAAGGAAAGCTCGCCCCAAGATACATAGGCCCCTTCAAGATCACTGACCAACGAGGGGAAGTGGCTTATCAGTTGAAACTGCCACCTGAACTATCCGATGTGCACAACGTATTCCACGTGTCACAACTCCGGAAATGTCTCCAAGTTCCGCATAAGCGTGATCTTTACAAAGACGTCTATCACCAAGCCATTGACCTTCAAATTGATTTGACTTACCGTGAGAGGCCCATCCGAATTTTGGACGAAGCGTAACGACGTACTCAAGCCGCACCATCGTGTACTTCAAGGTCCAAAGGAGCAACCACACGAAGCGAAGCAACCTGGGAACATGAAGACTACCTTAGATCCGAGTTTCCGTATCTCTTTAAAGCCTAGCTTAGGAATCTCGGGGACGAGATTCTTGTAAGGGGGAGTAGGTCTGTCACACCCTGCATTTTGTAACATTTCATTTGCATCAATAAAGCATAAAAATTTGGTCCAACAAAAACTTTTGCATTATTTGGCTTTTATTTGGAGTTGGTTTTTCTCTCTGTGTTTTCAAGTACTCTTCCAAGTCAACACAACTCCACCCTATATACTTCATCTCCTTGCACTAAACTTCTGCCCAATGATCATGCCATGTGCATAGAGCAATATAGTATTTTCTTAGAAAAAAATAATTTGGCCAAATAGTATTTTCCAAAAAATTAGTTTTCCAAAAAACCCCTGAATTGAAGTTTGCACTACAAGTACTTGATTTGGGGTATGAAAAATATTTCAAAGAGTATATTTGAAACCTAATAGATATAGTACTTCCATAAACCACAAAAATATAATTTTAAAAGTTATTTACTATTTTATTTAAAAGCTTTTTCTTAAGGCCAGAAATGGTCTTTAATAGGGAAAATTTGTTTTACTGTTTTAAAAATATTTGACCAAAATCAAGGAAACTCAGTGGGCATATATTTCCCATATATAAGAGTTTCAACACATGGTCATGTTCAAAATATTGGTCAAATCCCTCAAAAACCCTTTCTGTATATTTCAAGCTTTTGAAATATTTACAAAGGAAATATCCTCCAAAAATTCCAAGAAAATTCTATCATGTCACATATGACATGTTTTGATGATCTTGTTAAGTATCATGTCATGGAGAATAATATAACCCCATGAAATTTCCCCAAAACCCCCTCCGGCCAGAATCAAATTTGAACTACTTTGTACTACCAACTTTCTCTCCTTGATCCCAACTTTTGTGAGCATGATCACATGACCAAATGAGGCCACCACACCAAGTGGTGCATCAAGGAGAAGTGATTTACTCAACTAGATTTGCACAAGTCCATTCCTGCCAGTTTCTAGGGTTTACAAAAGTTGCACTGGCAACTTTGCCCAAATAAGCTCCAAATTGGTGGAAGGCCCTAATTATATGTGACATTTCACCCTGTGGAGTCTCATGACAAGTGGAAGTCATCTACTTGCCCAAACTATCATCAAACACCTTACGCAGAATTTTAAAATGCAAATTCCAGCCTCTTCCACTAATCTCCTTGAGCCCTGCTTTTTACCACAACCCCTCCTAGTTCCCCTCTATCACCAGGATGCTTCCCTGCTCGAGGAAGCAATGATGAAGGGAGGGGGAACCCCATTTTTCTTCTCTGGACAGCAGATTTCCCTCTCTCCCTCAGCCTCCTTCTCTCCCCTCAGCTTTCCAGAGCATCCAAGGCTCTCCCCAGCTTTTGCCCACACCCCCTGCAGCCTCCAGACACTAGTGGACACGCGCGGACGCAGGAAAACCGCGGATGTCGGCCAAAGTCGCGCTCTGGAGCGCCTGGCAAGGCACCCGACCGTTGACGCCGCGTCTCCCGGCCACCTCGATCCTCACCCGCGCGCCAGTCAATGCCCCTCGACGTCCGCTCCACGCCAGCAGGCCGCCCACTTGCTCCTGCGCCCTCCTCTCTCTCCTGCAGCTCGCGCCAGAGCACCGCCATGCTCGGCCAATGCTCGCGCCATTCCTGTGGCCCGCGTGCAGCTCGTCCCGCTCCTCCTCTCTCTCCCTGGCACCCTACACCACTCCCACGAACACCCCCGAGCTCTCCATTCCCTCCCTAACGGCCACCCGAGCCGATCCATGCTGGAACCCAGAGGTCGCGCCCACGGTGGACCTCGGCCAGCCTATAAAAAGCGACCCCGAGCCTCCCTCTCACCTCCCGCCGCTCCCCACGCTCCTAATCCACCTCCCGCACCACCTGTTGCCTCCAGAGCCGCCTCGAGCTCGAGATCGAGCTCGAGCTCTGCCGCCTCGGGTCGTCGACGTCCACGCGGTGCAGGCCTCCTCCGCCCTTGTTCTCTCTCGATCTGGAACCACAAGGCGTCACTGACCCTTTCCCCTATCTTTCCCACTCTTTTTGCAGCCGGGAACGGCCGGAACCATCGACGCCCGAAGCATCTCTGCCGCGTGACCTCGTCACCGGCGAACCAGGCTGCTCCGGCGACCATCTCCACCACCACCCGAACGGCGACATCCTCCCGAGTCCAACGGTACCACCCATGTACCCTCTCGTGCCTTGTATCGCCGCCGGCGAGCTCGCCGTTGCCTCTGGACGGAGGTAGACGACGACGGCCGTGGGCCCTGCCCGTCAGCCTCACGCCCTGACGGGTGGGATCCACCCGTCAGGTTTAAACGCACACACGCGCGCGCACCGGTTCGCCCGTCGGCTCAAGGCGTACTCCGCCTTTACGCTTTCGACGTGGCGGCCTCGCGCGGGCCGATTTCCCCCCTGGGCCTGCTGCCCGTGGCCTCTCTGGCCCAGTGGCACAACGCCACTTTCCTTTTTCGTTTTTCTGTCACCCTTCCAAAAATCCCACAGGATAAAATATTTATCCAAATGAAATAATTCCCGTTCCTAAATCTTGTAAAAATCCCACCTATTTAATGGAGCAACTTTCATTCAAATCCAACAACCTTTTCTTCACCGTGAATATTTAAATGTGATTTTAAGCATTTAAATATACCTTTGTAAATCCATTTCTCCTATTCTGCTACTCCCAATCCAAAACTAGAAATTTCCCCCTTCTTAGTTTTCACCCTAGTATTTAACAAAAATGAGTTGACATTTTTCTGAGAACTTTGGTTTTTCTGTTTTATTATTGCCTTATTTTTCTCGTTATTATTTTGCGACGATAGATTGCGTGGCTGACGAAGGAGTTGGACCAGAAGACTTTGAAAACCCAGAAGACTTTGAAGACCCAGAAGACTTTGTTGAGCCAGGCAAGCAGCCCTTTGACCATGTCTATGAAACCTTTTTATGCATGTCATATATCACTTATTATTGTTGCATCGGAATCATGTTGAGATGGTAAACCACGTTGGTTGGTTGCCTCTGTTACTTCCTCATTGATACTTGCATTGTGCATGACCCTACCTCCTTATGAGGGTTATGCCGGTGGGAGTAGATACGATGCTAAAATAGTTGCTACGCAAAAAGAGGCGGGGATATGCATTGTGATGGAGGCAAATATGTTCCCAAAGACTTTTTGAAAACCCCGTTGGGTGCCACTAATGCCCGAGGGAGATGTTGAGCTAGGTAACCACTTGACAAAGAAGTGGTGTACCGGAGAAGGATATGTGAGTGTGGTTTCAAAAACGGATTGGTTTAAGCTACGACCGTTATTCCAACCTTACATGCGCAACCACTCTACCCTTG
Source organism: Aegilops bicornis (assembly GCA_021605145.1). Classification (NCBI taxonomy): domain Eukaryota; kingdom Viridiplantae; phylum Streptophyta; class Magnoliopsida; order Poales; family Poaceae; genus Aegilops; species Aegilops bicornis. Next base: position 484,319,950 of record CM038673.1, read on the forward strand.
TATGGGAAAGGGCATTATTGATTACCTAGGCTGATACTAGCTTGGAGCCTGCATTACTAGTGACGGGGGAGAGTTGGTGCTCTCTCTCGACAGGTCGTGCTGTAGGGCGGCCAAGAACATTTTATGGGGCACCGGACACACCGCTGGTACCCGTGCATGCTGGTATGTGATGAATATGGGAGCGAGGCTCCACAATTTTAAGTGGTGAAATGTTGGGCACGGGGTTACTACTAATCGAGTGGACTCCATGTTAGTGTCGTCTAGGGAAAAGTAGTGATCGGGTGCTTACCCGGGTACTTGAGGTATCGCGGGTCGTGGATGACACGGAAGTTCCCGGATCTTGTGGGTAAAGTGTGCAACCTCTCGCAGAGTGTAAAACTATTCGAATAGCCGTGTCCACGGTCAAGGACAGTTGGGTAACCGCTCTTGGGCTACGTCCACATGTTTACAAACCAGTGTGTGTGTTTGGATAACTACTCGGGTTAAGTCAAGGGACTTGACATGATTGAGTTGGGTTGGTGCCCACTCTATTTATGTTGATATCTGTAACATATCCTCATGGTTACTTGAATTCACCTGATGCATGTCTTGGAAGTTGTTGAACATGTCATTGCACTCAAAACTAGCTTTCTGCAAAATTTACCTATATCATGCATTGTTATATCTGGAACCAAAACATGGGTTGCTTGCGAGTACATTCAAAGTACTCATTGGCTTGCCACTGGTTACTTAATTGGCCAGGCGTGGAAGAACGGGAGTTCAAGAAGAGTTCTTTGGAGACGAACATGCGAACTAGGACGCTTCCCAATGTAATGCCCGTAGGGTTAAGGCAGATGGCATGGGTTCTACTTATCGACGAAGATTTCCGCTGCTTGTGTTTTATTTGATGTTCAGCCCTTAAGGCTTTATCAATGAAAGACTTGACCATAATGGTCATAATTTGTGTAAGACGGTATGTATGGATGTAAGACTCTTGTTATTCAGCTTCTGTGTGTTCAGTGAGCATTGATCTCTGGGATCACTGTACACGTGCATTCGGTGATCACGACTTATGAGTCGGGGTCCCCACAATCTGTTTAGTTTAAGCATCATATATGATTATATGCCATACCTATCTATTTTCTCTACCTATTCCATGTGTCGTCACACTATCTTTTTCCAGTCAAATGTTGTTCTTTCGTAATAGATGTCCAAAAGGAAGAGGGTGAGTGCAGATCCTCAAGGAGTACAAACTATGTATTTGGAAAAGGTAGTGATACTGTTAAATCATATAGATCAAGAGCCACAGAAAACACAGGCCCAACTGCATTCACACTTTACCCCTACTCCAAAGTGGCCAAACCCCTATTAGAACTGTTGGGAGCCCAGTGTCAGTAATCGCCTATGATACCAATTCAAAATTTGAACTCCTAAATTTCTGCTTGTGCCTTACCTTCTCTCTTGTATGAAAACTTATTTCAGATGAATCTCCTTGCTCAAAGGATCATACGATCTCAAAACAATAATGGGCTCTGCATTGCTCTCGTCAGTACCTCTCTGCCTTTTGCCTTGTAACGATGTACTTAATTAATTGCTATTTGATTATGTATCATCAGTCTGCACCTGAGCTCCATTATCCTTTATTTCTTCCAATATTATTTGATCTATATTTACTCTTTGCAAAATGTAGAATAATGGCAACGCTTATAAAGAATTTTCTTTGGGGAATTTATTGAATTATCCTTCCATCAACATGGAGAAGGGCTTTGTCCAGCCCGTGTTAACATGTAATGTAAGTTCATCATTCTCAAGCCTTCAAACTTTGTTCTAGTATAGATTTGGATCGGCATCATTTCCTCCACTGTTGTTTGCTTTGCTGTTTACATCTGATTGGATGTTTGCAACAACTACCAGTTTCAAATTGTAGTTGTAAAAACATGTTCCTTATGCGTAATGTATCCATTTATTTGCTTATATAATTGTGAAACCTGTTACGTGTCTCCTTGTTTCTCTTTGAGAGTCGTATCTCTTACGCCAAAGTGCAGAACTTCGTGGAAGATAGTGAGCCAAACCATCTTGTGGACAGCGAGATGACCCCAAGGTCCTGTCTTGATGAAGACAAGTGAGTTGAAGCTACTCACCAGCAGGTGTGAGACAACCTCTGTGCAGTCGCTGCCTCGATCAGTTTGACTTCTTCAGTCTCAACTTAAAGCGGAAAGGCTTGCTTCAGCTCAGCTCCGACTTGAAATCAAAGATGCAATGAAGATGTCAGAGGACTGCCGTGCGCACCATCAAGCCTTAAATCTAGTTTTGATGCATCTATCGTTGACACAACTGAGGTCTACTCAGCTTCTTCACTGTTTGGGGGCCCTTCTGGCCGTGCCTAGTGCCTTCAAGTGCTCTCGCTTTTGTATATTCTTTTGTCCGCTGCTTATTTGCACTGGTGGCGAACTTTGATGCCCAGTGGATGTAATATGTGATAGCCGTGATAGCCTAGTGTAAGTTGCTTGCTTATTTATTTCATTGTTGTCTTGTTTATTTGTTTGCTTGTAGTCATTGCAGTTCTTTTTCCGCGGTTTGCTAGTGGCTGCAATAACCTATTTTTTAAAACTAGGCTACAATAACCATGGGCTAATATTCTTTGTAGTGACCTTGGGCCTCCCTACGGGCCGTAGAAATAGTGGGCCTTCTACGGGTCAGAAACAATGGGCCTTCTAAGGGCCGTAGAAACAATGGGCTTTCTATGGGCGTATCATCAATGGGCCTTATACGGGCAAAGATGATAACATGGGCCAATAACAGTCGCATTATGGCCGTAAGCGGGCTAGAGTTGGAATCGTCTGCTCATGGGCCGACCATAACGGGCCATCAATAGGCCGTATTTCATGACGCTATGAAAACGGCCCAACGATTAACGGACCACAAGCGGGCCGATCAGAACCACGGGCTGAATTTGGCCCACAAGCGAGAAAATGACGATGAATGGGCCATAAGTAAACGAATACGGAAATGAGCCCAAGAATAAATGGGTCCCGAGAAGGCGAAAGATAACATGGGCTGGAAACGCCCAACGGAATAACGGGCCGTTAATGGGTATAAAGTGATACCTTTGTTCATTACGGGCCAGTTTCACCACGGGCCGTTAATGGGTGTAAAGTGATACACTATTCATTACGGGCCAGTTTCACCATGGGTCGTTAATAGGCCAAGAGTTACATAGGACCTCATATGGGCCAAAAGACTTCATGGGCCATACATGGGCAAGAAGTGAAAACGGGCCGGAATCATATTCGGTGGCCCAGATGACGCTACTGGGCCTAATTCGGATAGGGCGTAACGGGCCTTGGGTTAGCGGGTCGTAAATGGGCTATATGCGAACAGGCCGTTAACAGGCTTTCCATGGGCCGGCCCGCCACATTTTGACCAAGTCAAACGGGCCGGCCTTTTCATCGAAATGGGCCTTTGTTGGGCCGTGCCACGTGTCGCCGTATCATAGGCGCCTTCGGTCCAATGAGCGGATGACATCTGTCCCAACGGTGAGCCGACACGTGTTTGCTCCAGCCAATGATGATTTTACACGTGGAAAATCCCCATTGGTCGGGGTACGTTAACGGGTTATCGGATCCAAAACCCGACCCGATAGCTTAACGGCGTTCCGCTACGGTGGATGCCACGTGTCGGTCACCCTTGACGAAAGCACTTCAGCGTGACGCGCGATTTATCGTCATGGAAGTGGACACTTCCGTGATGATAATTTTGGTAATGTCATGGAACACTCCTATGACAGCACATGTATGACTATCTTGATTCTGTCATAAATTTGTCATGGATGTACATGCATGACAAAAAATGCGACCTACTGTGACAAACATGTATCATCACATAAGTGTATATCTTTGTAGTGCAACCCGGCGCGCGCCGCTCAGTCGTTGACGTCACGAAGGCTTCGGCTGATACCACGACGTCGAGTGCCCATAACTGTTCCCGCGTAGTTGGTTAGTGTGTATAGGCCAGTGGCCAAACTCAGATCAAATACCAAGATCTCGTTAAGCGTGTTATTTTGAAGTAACCGCGAACGCCGACAGGGCCAGGCCCACCTCTCACCTAGGTAGTCTCAACCTGCCCTGTCGGTCCGCCACAAAGATCCACCCAGAGGGCCGTCGGGACAGAGGTCCTTTCAGCCCCCAATCCGTGAATCACTCGCGGGTGCTCCACGAGCCGACCCGACTTTAGTCACCACATGTATCATGTATAAAGTATATAATATATACCCGTGATCACCTCCAGAGTGATCACGGCCCGATAGTATAGCACAGCAGACGGACAAGAATGTAGGGCCACATATGGAATACTAGCATCCTATACTAAGCATGTAGGATTGCAGTTAAAGGTAACAACAGTAGTGGCAAAGACAGGCTATGCAGCAGAATAGGATTAACGGAAAGCAGTAACATGCTACACTACTCTAATGCAAGAGTATAGAGAAGAATAGGCGATATCTGGTGATCAAGGGGGGGGGGCTTGCCTGGTTGCTCGAGCAAGAAGGAGGGGTCGTCAACACCATAGTCGGTCGAGGCACCAGCAGCGGCGTCGATCTCGTAGTCTACCGGAGAGAAGAGGGGGAAGAAACAATGAATACAATGCAAACATATGCATAATGATGCATGTCAAAGCAAACAACGTTATTAGGTGTGCCCTAAGGCGGTAAGAGGTGATACCGGCGAAGGGGGGAAACATCCGGGAAAGTATCCCCGGTGTTTCCCGTTTTTGGACAGATGTACCGGAGGGGGAAAGTTGCGTGTTCGATATGCTAAAGGTGTGTGGCAGACGAATGGGCTGCGTATCCGGATTCACTCGTCGTTCTGAGCAACTTTCATGTAGAAAGTATTTTCATTTGAGCTACGGTTTATTTTATATGATTTTCTAAAGTTTTAAATCATTTTTAGAATTTACTTAATCAACTTAATTTAACATTATCCAGATGTCAGCATGACGTCAGCAGTCAACATCAGACTAACTAATCATGATTAATTAGTTTAATTAGTTGTTTAGTTTAATTAATCAAAATTAATTAAGTTAATTAATTCTTTAATTAAATAATTAATTAACTAATTAAATTATTATTCATTTATTTTTTTTGTTATTTTTAATTTCCTTTTTTAAACGTTCTGTGGGCTGGGCCCCACATGTCTGTGACCCAGAGGGGCCTTGCGGGCATTGGGTTAGCGGTGGCGTGAGCCACCCATTCGGGGCCGAGCCCAACCGAGGGCGATGGGGCGAGGTCACCGGAGCACGGCGAGCACGGTGGCGTAGCGATGCGGGGCCGACGGGGGTGTAGGCCACGGCGAGCAAGGGGGCTCCAGGGTGGCAGTGGTGAGGGGGAGGCCGCGTCTAGAGGCCGGACGGGGCAGGCGCGGGCAAAGACGTTGGGGGCGCGCGCTGGAGCAGCCGCAAGCAGCAGTGGAGGCGGGGCGCACGGCCGGAGCGGAGCGGGAGCCGCGGCAGCAGCCGGCGAGGTCAGAGGCGGAGCAGGGGCACGGCGCAGGGAGGAGGTTGCAGGCGACGCGTGTAGCAGCGAGTGGGCCGGGCGGGCGAGCGCGAGCGCGGGGGCTCAATCACAGGGGTGCGCGAGAGCGCGGACGGGCGCGGGCACGAGCGGTGAGGGAGAGAGGAGGAGAGGAAGGGGTTCACTGGGGCCGTAGGGTAAGGGGCAGCGGGTGTCGGGGTGGTTGACGGGGACGGCGTGACGGAGAGGAGGTAGTCCAGCGGGATCTGGCGACAGCTGCTACCTCTTGAGCACTGCGTTGGATTTCCCCGAAGAGGAGAGGATGATGCAGCAAAGTAGCGTAAGTATTTCCCTCAGTTTTTGAGAACCAAGGTATCAATCCAGTAGGAGGCCATGCACAAGTCCCTCGTACCTGCACAAATGACAGCTACTGCAACCAACGCGATTAGGGGTTGTCAATCCTTCATGGTCACTTACGAGAGTGAGATCTGATAGAGATGATAGATAATATTTTTGGTATTTTTGGTATATAGATGCAAAGTGAAAAGTAAAAGGCAAAGTAAAAAACAAAGCAAGTATTATAGTGATGGAGTTTGATATGATGAGAATAGACCCGGGAGCCATAGGTTTCACTAGTGGCTTCTCTCAAGAGCATATGTATTCTATAGTGGGTGAACAAATTACTATTGAGCAATTGACAGAATTGAGCATAGTTATGAGTATATCTAGGTATGATCATGTATATAGGCATCACGTCCGAGACAAGTAGACCGAAACGATTCTCAAGATCTACTACAATTACTCCACTCATCGACCGCTATCCAAAGATGCATCTAGAGTATTAAGTTAAAACAGCAGTAACGCCTTAAGCAAGATGACATGATGTAGAGGAATAAGTTCATGCAATATGATAAATACCCCATCTTGTTATCCTCGATGGCAACAATACAATACGTGCCTTACAACCCTTTCTATCACTGGGTAAGGAAACCGCAAGATTGAACCCAAAGCTATGCACTTATCCCATTGCAAGAACTACCAATCTAGTTGGCCAAACCAAACGGATAATTCGAAGAGACTTGCAAAGATAACTCAATCATACATTAAAGAATTTAGAGAAGATTCAAATACTATTCATAGATAAGCTAGATCATAAACCCACAATTCATCGGTCTCAACAAACACACCGCAAAAATAAGGTTACATCGAATAGATCTCCACGAGAGGGGGAGAACATTGTATTGAGATCCAAAAAGAGAGAAGAAGCCATCTAGCTACTAGCTATGGACCCGAAGGTCTGAAGTAAACTACTCACACTTCATTGGAAGGGCTATGGTGTTGATGTAGAAGCACTCCATGGTGGATACCCCCTCCGGCGGAGCTCCGAAACATGCCCCAAGATGGGATCTCGTGGATACAGGAAGGTACGGCGGTGGAATTAGGTTTTGGCTCTGTCCGATCGTTTGGAAATGCGTGAGGTATATATAGGAGGAAGAATGCGTCGGTGGAGCGATTGTGGGGCCCACGAGGCAGGGGGAGCGCCCTAGGGGGGCACCCCCCACCCTCGTGACCGCCTCTTTCGTTCCTTGGAGTAGGGTCCAAGTCCCCTGGATCACGTTCGGTGAGAAAATCACATTTCTGAAGGTATCATTCCGTTTGGACTCCATTTGATATTATGTTTCTTCGAAACACTAAAATAGGCGAAAAATAGCAATTCTGGGCTGGGCCTCCGATTAATAGGTTAGTCCATATAAAATTGGAAAATAAAGCCCAATATAGTCCAAAACAGTAGATAAAGTAGCATGGAGCAATCAAAAATTATAGATACGTTGGAGACGTATCAACGGCGCGGTTGCGGACGGGGCGACAAGGCCCTGGTCGACGACGTCGAGGTGGCGGGGAGCCGCCTCTGGGTCGGGGAGGCGACGGGCGTCGGCGGTCAGCGAGGTGGCGGGATCAGCGACGGGTGAGGGAGTCCTGGATTAGAGGGTCTACGGACAGCCGGACTATATCCTTTGGCCGGACTTTTGGACTATGAAGGTACAAGATTGAAGACTTCGTCCCGTGTTCGGATGGGACTCTCCTTGACGTGGAAGGCAAGCTTGGCAAGACGGATATGTAGATCTCCTCCCTTGTAACCGACTCTGTGTAACCCTAGCCCCCTCCGGTGTCTATATAAACCGGAGGGTTTAGTCCATAGGACAACAACAATCATACCATAGGCTAGCTTCTAGGGTTTAGCCTCTACGACCTCGTGGTAGATCAACTCTTGTAATACTCATATTCATCAAGATCAATCAAGCAGAAAGTAGGGTATTACCTCAATCGAGAGGGACCGAACCTGGGTAAACATCGTGTCCCCCGCCTCCTGTTACCATCCGCCTTAGACACACAGTTCGGGACCCCCTACCCGAGATCCGTCGGTTTTGACACTGACATTGGTGCTTTCATTGAGAGTTCCTCTGTGCCGTCAACGTGAGGCTTGATGGCTCCTTCGATCATCGGTAACGATGCGGTCCAGGGTGAGGTTTTCCTTCCCGGACAGATCTTCGTATTCGGCGGCTTCGCACTGCGGGCCAACTCGCTTGGCCATCTGGAGCAGATCGAGAGCTACGCCCCTGGCCACCAGGTCAGGTTCGGAAACTTGAACTACACGGCCGACATCCACGGAGACTTGATCTTCGACGGATTCGAGCCCATGCCAGGTGCGCCGCACGATCACGATGAGCATGATTTAGCTCTGCCGTCGGACAGTGTTCGGGAGATCACACCTGCAACTACTCCGGCCCTCAATCCGAAGAAAATCACGCCATCCAAGGACGGGTGGATAGACCCCGCCATGGAGGCCACACTCTCAGTGGAGATAGAGCCGGATACTGACTTCACCCCTTACGAGAGCCGTGTTGCCGAACTACTAGATTCGTCCCCGGCCACGGACTCTGAGCCGCCTGCGCCCATGCCTATCGAATACGATTGGGCGCCGATCATGGAGTTTACCTCCGCGGATATTTTTCAGCACTCACCTTTCGGCGACGTGCTAGATTCATTAAGGTCCCTCTCCTTGTCAGGAGAACCTTGGCCGAACTATGTCCGGCTAGAATGGGATGCGGACGACAAAGAAATTCGCTGCCCACCCACCACCCACTTAGTAGCCACTGTCGATGATTTAGCCGACATGCTCGACTTCGACTCCGAAGACATCGACAGTATGGACGACGATGCAGGAGACGAACAGGAACCACCGCCCACAGGGCGCTGGACCGCCACTTCATCACATGACATATACATGGTGGATTCACCCAAAGAAGACAATGATGAGGAACGGGAGGATGCAGCAAAGAACAACTCCATCTAGAAGCCAAAAAAGCATCGATGCAGGCGCCGCTTCAAATCTCGCCTCGGCAAAAACAACGATAACAGCAAAAGGGAAAACAACACCCCAGTCGACTCCAGGGGAAATGACGACCACATCGACCCAGCGGCAGAGCAGGATGAACCAGCAAATGGAGAACATAGTACGGATCCGCTGTCCGATCACGGCGACGCGAGGATAAAGCTCATCAATCCCCCTCCGGAGAGGAAAACTGTCCGGACGAAGATGCAAACATCATCCCGGAAGAGCACCTAGAACAAGAGAACCTCCGCAAAAGGCTTATTGCCACAACGAGGATTCTGAAGAAGCAGAAGCAAAGGCTTAAGGCCGCACAAACTACGCTCAACAGTAGATGGAACAAAGTGCTCGACAACGAAGAAAAGTATGGTGGAAGTTACCACACAAAGAGCTATCCAAAACGGAAGATATTGCCTGAATTCGACGATGAGGCCCTCGAGCCCACACAGCCGAAAAACAAAACGGCCAACCGGTCGAATCAACCACCTTGTGGCCGCGATAGAGCGGCTAACAAGGCTGCACATAAGTCAACACATGATCCAAGTGAGGAATTGCGCCAAAATCCCAGTATGACCAGATCCATCTACGGATCTAGGAAGCGCGCTCCGGCACAAAAGGAAAACCGAATACCACAACCATCTGAACGCCATGATACATTAAAATACAGAGGCGCCGCACACCCCCTATGTTTCACCGATGAGGTCCTGGACCACGAATTCCCAGAAGGATTCAAACCAGTGAGCATAGAAGCGTACGACGGGACCATAGACCCTTGGGTCTGGATTGAGGACTTTATCCTCCATATCCATATGGCTCGTGGAGACGGTCTCCACGCCATAAAGTACTTACCCCTCAAGCTTAAAGGACCAGCTCGGCACTGGCTGAAAAGCCTCCTCGAAAACTCAATTGGAAGTTGGGAGGAGCTCGAGGATGCTTTCTGGACTAATTTTCAAGGGACTTATGTTCGACCTCCGGAAGCAGATGATTTAAGTCATATAATTCAACAGCCCGGAGAGTCAGCCCGAAAGCTTTGGAACAGGTTCCTCACTAAGAAGAACCAAATCATCGACTGCCCGGACGCCGAAGCCTTAGCAGCTTTCAAGCACAGCGTCCGAGACGAATGGCTCGCCAGACACCTCGGCCAAGAAAAACCGAGAACAATGGCAGCCCTGACAAGCCTAATGACCAGCTTTTGCGCGGGCGAAGATAGCTGGTTAGCCCGCAGTAGCACCAGCGACCCAAGCGCATCTGAAGTTAGCGATGGCAATGGAAAACCACGACGCAGTAAAAGCAAGCGTTGAAATACAGAAGACAGCCCAGAGAATACGGCGGTAAATGCCGGATTCAGGGGCTCTCGACCGGGTCAGCGGAAAAAGCCTCTCAAAGGCCACAGAGATGGACCGTCCAGCCTAAACAAAATTCTAGACAAACTATGTCAGATTCATGGCACCCCCGATAAACCTGCAAATCACACCCACAGAGAATGCTGGGTCTTCAAGCAGGCCGGTAAGCTAAACGCCAAACACAAGGGGAGGGAGACACCAAGTGAAGACGAGGACGAACCTCGCCAGCAAAGCACTGGGGGACAGAAAAAATTCCCACCAGAGGTTAAAACAGTCAACATGATCCACGTGACGAAGGGGAGAGGTAAACATACACTCCAAGACACAAGCGCCGTAGAGCCCGTTCAACCCCTGGTTGGCCTGCCCGATCATTTTTATCGCAAGGATCACCTGACAAGCATACGGCACGAAGGATTGGCTGCCTTGGTGTTAGACCCAATAATAAATGGATACCATCTCACACGAGTCCTCATGGACAGCGGCAGTTGTCCAAATCTGATATATCAGGACACAGTCCGCAAAATGGGGATAGACCCGACAAAAATCAGCCACAGTAATACTACCTTCGAGGGAGTAATACCAGGCCCAGAGGCCCGCTGCAGGGGCTCTCTATTACTAGAGGTTGTATTCGGTTCTCCCGACAACTTCCGAAGCGAAAAGTTGACCTTCGAAATCTCTTCATTCCGAAGTGGCTATCAAGCACTACTCGGAAGAGCGGCTTTCGCCCGTTTCAACGCAGTACCGCATTACGCTTCTCTCAAGCTTAAGATGCCCGGTCCACGAGGCATCATCACCATTAGCGGAAACATTCAACGTTCTTACGAGCGGAAGAATGCGGGACGGCTTAAACAGGCGAACAGTAAATAGCCCCCCCCCCAACCAGAATAAAGGATCGGTCGTCAAGACAGCGGACACGACTAGACGAGTCCGGCCCATTACTAGCTATAACAGCTTAGATAAACCCGAGATTGGTTTGATGGTTATACCCACATAGATGGCACCAGGGGCTTCCCGCGTGTAATCAGGGCTAGTTCGGCTCAACTTGACTTATGTTGAATTTTAATGGTTTATTGAAAATAACCAATTTTTTTGGCACGACAACTTTCACCTAAGTTTTTCTCTTTTACAGATAACAATCGTGCTACACCCTGCCAGGATACGGCACAACGGAGACACAGGCGCAGACGTGCAGTAGGGACCCGATCAAAGGTTTATTTTTAGATTAAGACCCTGCGTAAACCTTTTTTACTGTGTTTTGTTGTTCACATCCTCCGGATACTTAGAGTAACCGAGAAGGACGCTGACGTTATTGGCATTTCGCCACGTTAAAGCATTGCACTTACCTGGACACTTGGGGTTCATTATCAAGGGCATTGCTCAACCCGGCATATGTTATAAAGACCGAATACCTTAGGGAGTGTTTGGCGTCGCGAGTTTGGCCTTATATGCATCAGCTCCGAATCATGTCTTTGGTCAAATGTTGGGTTTGCCCGGCTCCCGTGTTTTGCTACCTTAAGTTCCGTTCTATCGGCTAAGGTGGCACCGGGAGAACTACTGCGATTGTGCCTAGTTCATTCGGATGAGCACCTAAGTAGAGAAAGCCAAAAAGTGACTGTCATGATAAAGCGCGAGACTGGTCAACCACTCAATGACTTAGCGGAACCTTCGGGATTCCTCCGCATTAACGAACGGCCGTTTCCCGGTCATGTACGTACGTGCCCCATATTCGGACAAGCGCGGAGGTACCAGGGGCTATATAGTAGTCCCACCGTCAAACTCATATGGCTAAGTTAAAGTGTTAAAGCAATATAGTTTGATTGCCTTGTTCGCTGCACTATGCTACGTCTTGAGCTTGCGTTGGTTTTCCTCGAAGAGGAGAGGATGATGCAGCAGAGTAGCGTAAGTATTTCCCTCAGTTTTTGAGAACCAAGGTATCAATCCAGTAGGAGGCCACGCGCAAGTCCCTCGTACATACACAAAGCAAATAACTCCTCGCAACCAATGCGAATAGGGGTTGTCAATCCCTTCACGGTCAGTTACGAGAGTGAGATCTGATAGAGATGATAGATAATATTTTTGGTGTTTTTGGTATAAAGATGCAAAGTAAAATAAAAGGCAAAGTAAAAAAGCAAAGCAATAATAAAGCGTAGGAAGATTAATATGATGAGAATAAACCCGGGGGCCATAGATTTCACTAGTGGCTTCTCTCAAGAGCATAAGTATTGTACCGTGGGTGAACGAGTTACTGTTGAGCAATTGACAGAATTGAGCATAGTTATGAGAATATCTAGGTATGATCATGTACATAGGCATCACGTCCGAGACAAGTAGACCGACTCCTGCCTGCATCTACTACAATTACTCCACACATCGACCGCTATCCAACATGCATCTAGAGTATTAAGTTAATGAAAACAGAGTAACGCCTTAAGCAAGATGACATGATGTAGAGGAATAAATTCATGCAATATGATAAATACCCCATCTTGTTATCCTCGATGGAAACAATACAATACGTGCCTTGCTGCCCCTCATCCTTTGGGAAAGGACACCGCAAGATTGAACCCAAAGCTAAGCACTTCTCCCATTGCAAGAACTACCAATCTAGTTGGCAAAACCAAACGGATAATTCAAGAGACTTGCAAAGATAACCAATCATACATAAAAGAATTCAGAGAAGATTCAAATATTGCTCATAGATAATCTTGATCATAAACCCACAATTCATCGGTCTCAACAAACACACCGCAAAAAGAAGATTACATCGAATAGATCTCCACGAGAGAGGGGGAGAACATTGTATTGAGATCCAAAAAGAGAGAAGAAGCCATATAGCTACTAACTATGGACCCGAAGGTCTGAAGTAAACTACTCACACTTCATCGGAGAGGCTATGATGATGATGTAGAAGCCCTCCATGGTGGATTCCCCTTCCGGCGAAGCTCTGAACAGGCCCCAAGATGGGATCTCGTGGATACAGAAAGTTGCGGCGGTGGAATTAGGTTTTTGGCTCCGTCGATATTCCGCTTTCTTGAAATACTGAAATAGGCAAAAAACAGCAATTACAGGTTGGGCCTCCGGTTAATAGGTTAGTCCCAAAAGTAATATAAAAGTGGAAAATAAAGCCCAATATAGTACAAAACAATAGATAATATAGCATGGAGCAATCAAAATTATAGATACGTTGGAGACGTATCGAGGCATCCTAAGCTTAATTCCTGCTCGTCCTCGAGTAGGTAAATGATAAAAAGAGAATTTTTTGAGTGCTACTTGGCATAATTTCAATGTAATTCTTCTTAATTGTGGTATGAATATTCAGATCCAAAAGATTCAAGACAAAAGTTCATATTGACATAAAAATAATATTACTTCAAGCATACTAACAAAGCAATTATGTCTTCTCAAAATAACATGGCCAAAGAAAGTTATCCCTACAAAATTATATGGTCTGGCTATGCTCTATCTTCACCACACAAAATATTTAAATCATGCACAACCCCGACGACAAGCCAAGCAATTGTTTCATACTTTTGACATTCTCAAAACTTTTTCAATCTTCACGCAATACATGAGCGTGAGCCATGGATATAGCATTATATGTGGAATAGAATGGTGGTTGTGGAGAAGACAAAAGAGGGAAGATAGTCTCACATCAACTAGGCGTATCAACGGGCTATGGAGATGCCCATCAATAGATATCAATGTGAGTGAGTAGGGATTGCCATGCAACGGATGCACTAGAGCTATAAGTATATGAAAGCTCAACAAATGAAACTAAGTGGGTGTGCATCCATCTCTGCCCAGTATGTCTTGACACGGGCAAGTGCCATCCGCGCACCCTCTATGCATGCCGACCTCTTTATAGCGTCGATGTGCGGCACAGCACCAAGGAACCGTTGCACTAAACTAAAATAACTATTCGGCCTTGGCCCTTCTGGCCACAGATGATCCACAACAGACCTCATGGCAAGCCCGGACAATCTATGGAGCTCGGCCCACTCGGTCATTCGCTCATTCGGCGGCCCGGGCCTTTTCGAACATCGAACTGTGACCAGAACAGTTTTTCCACTTCACGATCTTTTTGATCCTTGAAGTACTTGGCCACATCAGCAGCACTGGCTGCCAAATCCACGTATGCGTATGCAGAACTCCATAGTTGATCAAGAGGGGCATACTTCGGATCTCCAAACTTCGTCCTCAACAAAAAGGGCTTCCCAGCCGCGATATCTCCAGCTTGACAAAGCTCCTCCTTCACCGCTCTGATTTTAGAGCGGGATTCCTTGGCTACTACCATCGCCTTTTCCAGGTCCGCCACCTTCGCTTGGTTTTCTTTTTCAAGAAGCTGGTACTGGTCGGCGGCGTCTTTCAACTCAACGGCCATCTTGGCTATTTTTTCCTTGCTTTGGCAATGCGCAGCCTGTTCGGCTCTCGGCTCTTCAACCGCCTTTAGAGCGGCCGCATCACTATTCCTGGCTTGTTCTTTGGCTCGAGAAAGTTCCGCCCGAAGGGTCTCCACGGCGGCAGCTCCATCTGCAGTAACAATACATTAAGGATACTAGCATCATGCTTCTCTCACTATGTGTTGATCGCCGGGGAAATCACATACCCTGTGCCTCGTTGAGCCGCTTGTTGACAAGTACGATGTCAGCATCTGCCGCATGAAGTTGCCGCTTTAGCTCGGCAAAGTCACCAGTCCGGCTAGCCACCGGACCCTCCACCACCTGCACATGAAGGCGGACTGATTATCACCTGGTACTATGATCCTCTGTTTGCCGCCGTTCTCGACGGCAACCAGAGTCTCAGGGGCTACTATCTGCATAGGGCACACCTAACGTGTGCGGTACTGTCAAAAACATACACTATTTCACATACCTCAAAGCCTTTCAGCAGACTCATAAAAGCTTCATGCAACCCGCTTTCAGTGGATGAAATCCTCTGAATCACCGTACCCATTAGTGTACGGTGCGCTTCTGAGATAGCCGCTTGCTCCAGAAGATCCTTCAGTGCGTCCGATCGCACACCGGACGGTTCCGGACTCTTTCTGTTGCTCTCCTTGGGAGCCGCATGCTGAGGACTTCGGGTGGCCGAGGGATTACCCTCTGGCCTTGGCGGATCAGGAGAAACCCTTCGCGATGATACTTCAGCGTCGCCCGCCTCATGAGGCGGGGTGGCATGGGGAGGTGTTTCGCTCTCCATCATCTCCAGAAGAATATCCCCTGAAGACGAACTCTGTCAAGAAGGGCTACGATCCGAACTACAAGATATATGCTTCGGTTATTGTCCTCAGAGGTAAAGCAGGATATTTTTGTTGTTAAGTGCTTTTTGTTTACTTACAGCTCGATGGAGGGCTGATCCCCTTGCAGACACTGTGCGGCAAGGGTACCACCCGAGGCAGGAACCCCTGGCGAAAATTTCTTCCCCCGTTTGGAAACTTTTGTTTCCGGGTCTTCAGAGGTGGTCCTCTTCCTTCCTTGGGGAGAGAGAATTTCAGATTCTTCTCTTCGGTTATCCTCCTTTGCGGAGGCGCTAATTCCCCCGGTTTGGATGAATAATGGATGAGGCCCGCTTTCAGCCTCTTTATTCCCCCCTTTATCTTCCCCTGAGGACGCCTGATAAGGCGCCGGCTCGAGCATTCTGGCCAGTACTGGATGTGCTGAGCCTTCGGGAAGGGGAGCCGAACACCTGATCATCTTCGCCTTTGTTACCCATTTCTAGTCAAAGAGCGACTTTCAGAGTGACGTTGTGATAAATAAAAAGACAACGTATTCGGCCACGGGATTACTTACTTGGGTATCTGGATGATTGTAGCTCAGACCCCCATCCTCGGTGAGGTCCGGACACCTTACTTGTGGTCCGAAGAACAATTTGTACATCTCTTCGAGCGTCATGCCGAGGAAGTGCTGAATAGCTCGCGGTCCTTCCGGGTTGAACTCCCACATTCGGAGGGGTCGACGTTTGCAAGGCAGGACTCGACGAACTAGCATGACTTGCATTACCGTTACCAGGCCGACATCTCTCTCGAGGAGATCTCTAATGCGACTCTGCAATATCGGCACGTCGTTCACTGGCCCCCAGTCCAGCCCCTTGTTGATCCATGACGTCAGTTGTGGAGGGGGGCCCGAGCGAAAGGCAGGGCGGCCACCCACTTGGTACCCCGGGGAGCTGTGATATAAAACCACTCCCGTTGCCATAAACTGGACACCTCCGGGAAGGAACCCTCTGGCCATGGAACATCGGCGCCATTGCTTATTGCGGCACCTCCGCTGTCGGTCTACAAAAGTAGGGGCCCTCCTTTTGACCCCTTTACTTGTGCATGGGCAGTCAGAGCCTCCCGCCACGGCCGCACATAACAGGGCAGGGAGAGGGAAGTAGGAGAGAAGCCGAATGCACAAGATAATCAAAGCAACGACAAGGACCAAGGCCACAAAGATCAGATGGGCGAAGCAGGTTTCCCCGGAAAGGACCCTTGCCGGGGCAGCCTCAGCAGCCCCGGCAAGACCCTTGCCGGGGCAGCTCGCCCATGCCAGCCGAGTGAGCCGCCCTTGAGCCCACCAAAGCTCGACAAACGCATTGGAACAGGGCTCGGGAGGCACCTCTGTGATGGCATGCAGATCTTTGTGAAGACAAAGAATAGTCAAGATCAAATGAGGATAGGAAGGCAGCCATCCTCACCAAAGAAACCCACAAGACCCCCGGCGAGATCCTTGCTGGGGACACCTGTGCGCCACGGCAAGACCCTTGCCGGGCCACCCGGCAAGACCCTTGCTGGGCCACCGGCCAAGGCCCTCGCCAAGCGCACCAGCAGGGCCACCGTCAGGCCCGCACCAGCCAAGTCTTCGCCGCCGTTCGCATGCAGCTACCGACCCAACCAGCTGGGCAGGCACCTGTGTGGCAACATGCAGCCCTTCGTGGAGGCTCCACCACCGCGCACCTCAGCTGCCTGCCGGCCTACATGGCACTGCATGCATCGCTGGCCAGGGCGCGTGTCGAAGTTTGGAGGAGCGGTGACGGACGGGACGGGCCTCGCCCCCGTCCCCGATAAAGTGAAGGGACACCTAAGCCTCGCATTAAATGCACTTTGTCCTGTAATGCCAGCGATAAGCTCGTGACGCTGTAGCACTTTCCACCTCCTGTGTGCCACTGTGGCAGCCCCTTTCGCCTATAAAAGGAGGCCCATGGCACACGGAAAAAGGATTCGGGTCTTTCGAACCTCGCAGCACCTAGAGCTAGTTCAAGAGCTCAAGAATACTAAATACATCCACCAAACCAGGATCGTAGGGTTTTACGCATCTTTGCGGCCCGAACCTGGGTAAATCCCTTTGTGTCGTCTGCTAGTCCCGCTCTTCTCACAATCCCCGCGCCCCGCAACCGTAGAAGGGATTCTAGTGATCCCATAGGTGTCGTTTCCCACCGACATCTTTCGCGCACCAGGTAGGGGCGCAATTGTGAGAATCTGGTCTAGCAGTTGGCCTAGCTGTTCTTCATCGCCATGGCTCCTAA
The DNA here is from genome assembly GCA_021605145.1 of Aegilops bicornis. Lineage (NCBI taxonomy): Eukaryota > Viridiplantae > Streptophyta > Magnoliopsida > Poales > Poaceae > Aegilops > Aegilops bicornis. The sequence goes on from CM038673.1 coordinate 484,337,669, forward strand.
GAAGAAGGCAACCACGGCGATCGGTTCGTCCGGGACCAGGTTGCCAGCACCGGTGCGGACCAGTAGCGGGCCAGTCGCGGAGAGAACCCCCGGCGCGGCCCGTGAACATCCACATCACCCTGGCGATTTAGGCCTGGCGAGTGGCGTCGTTCGCGCGCCAGGCGACGAGCCGCTAGTCGCGGGCTCCAGAGACGGAGTAGGGCCCCCCGCAGGCGGCGCGAGGCCCTCCAGGGGCGCCGCCATCCCGCCAGGCGGCGGCACGGCGGCCTCCAAGACACCAACACCAGCGCCCATGGCGCGCTCTTCCCAGGTTGTGCGTGATGAGCAGCGTCACCCTGCTGGTGACCCTGCGCGCCGCCCTGGGAAGAGTCCCGTGCGCCCATCACATGATGAGGTGGGCCAGCATGCGCGCCGAGGTGCTGACGGAGGTGGCAAACGGCTGCGGGGCCATGACGCAGCTCCTTCTAACGTGGTTAGAAGTCGAGGTGCATCGCGGTCCACCCAGCTCTCGCCGCCACCCACGCCAGGGGAGGCCCTAGCACACACGCAGCTGCTCCTTGATTTTCCTCCCGCCGCGGAGAAGCTTGACGAATGGAGGGCCACTGTCCGGAGCCTCGTCGGCATCGCCGGGGAAAAAGACCGGCAAGATCCCTCGCACCCACTCCGGCAAGTGCACCTCTTCAGGGTGTTGCGCTCCCCTTGAGGACGTGCCAGAGAGCTCCGCTGACAAGAGCAAGAAGTCCAGAGCCGCACCACCAGAGACCAAGAAGGTGCCTGTCGGTGTCAAAACCGGCGGATCTCGGGTAGGGGGTCCCGAACTGTGCGTCTAGGCGGATGGTAACAGGAGACAAGGGACACAATGTTTTTACCCAGGTTCGGGCCGTCTCGATGGAGGTAATACCCTACTCCTGCTTGATTAATATTGATGATATTGGTAGTATAAGAGTAGATCTACCACGAGATCAAGGAGGCTAAACCCTAGAAGCTAGCCTATGGTATGATTGTTGTTCGTCCTACGGACTAAAACCCTTCGGTTTATATAGACACCGGATAGGTTAGGGTTACACAGTGTCGGTTACAATGGTAGGAGATCTACATATCCGTATCGCCAAGCTTGCCTTCCACGCCAAGGAAAGTCCCATCCGGACACGGGACGAAGTCTTCAATCTTGTATCTTCATAGTCTTGGAGTCCGGCCGTCATGATAGTTCGGCTATCCGGACACCCCCTAGTCCGGGACTCCCTCAGTAGCCCCTGAACCAGGCTTCAATGACGACGAGTTCGGCGCACATATTGTCTTCGGCATTGCAAGGCGGGTTCCTCCTCCGAATACTTCATAGAAGGTTTTGAACACCAGGATAGTGTCCGCTCGCAAAACAAGTTCCACATAACACTTGTAGAGAGAATAATTTTTGCACAGATCTGCCGACGTATTCAGCGGCGTGACATCACACCCGACCAGGCCTTTATATGAATCGTTTCTTTATCGCTCCACCTTAAGCGCGTTTAGCGAGGCGGTTTCCTTGGCACGTCTTATCAAAGCATAGATCGTGCCCCCTTATTCCAGGATTCTCATCAATACGGACGTGGGTAACCCAACCGTGCCCGTCGGCACGCCTCCTCTATCAAAGGCGAGTCCTAGTCGACCACGGGGTGGGCTCTTGGTATTCAACCTCTTTATAATGAGACCAAGGCCCTCTTCTTTTTACACGGTGCTTCGGACCTTCGAAGATGCCCGGCTCCGACCAGCACGACCGATGGATGTATTCCTCCGTCACGGAAGAGGATGTGCTAAAGCTGCGAGATGCCAGGTATCTAACCGGCGAGATCTCGCATAGGCTGCCTGCTCTAGGGAAGATTATTCCCACTCCCGAGCCCAACGAGAATGTGGTGTTCGTGTCTCACTTCCTTCGGGGTTTAGGCTTCCCGACGGATCCCTTTGTGCGGGGGCTCATGTTTTATTATGGGCTAGATTTCCACGACTTGAATCCAGAGTCCATCCTCCATATGTCGTCATTCATTGTAGTATGTGAGGCCTTCCTCCATATCACCCCTCACTTCGTATTGTGGCTCCAGACCTTCAAGGTGGAGCCAAAGATGATCGGGAGGCAACAAGCATAGTGCGGAGGGGCGGTCATAAACAAATGTGCGGATGCTCCGTGGCCCGAGGGCTCTTTTCAAGAGGAGCTTGGTTTGTGGCAACGGGAGTGGTTTTATATCACCGCTCCCAGGGGCACCAAATGGGTGGCGCTTCCCGCCTTCCGCTCAGGTCCACCACAACGGCTGGCGTCATGGGCCAAGAAGAGACTCGACTGGGGGCCGTCTAAGGACGTTCCGTTGCTGCAGGGCCGTATTCGAGACCTCCAAGAAAGAGAGATCAATCTGGTTGCAGTGGCGCAGGTTATGTTGATCCGGCGCCTTCTGCCCTGCAAACGTTGCCCCCCTCCGCTTTGTGGGAATTTAATCCGGAGGGACCACGAGCTCTCAAAATTTTATGGGCACGACGCCCGGAGATGTATAAACTGTTCTTGGATCACAAGAGAAGTGTCCGGCTGGCCCGAGGGCGCAGGACTAAGCTACAATCGCCCAGATACTCAAGTAAGTAGTCCTGTAACCGGACAACCTGTTCATTCATTTATCATATAAATATATGCCCTTTAAAGGAGCCGTTTCTTGACCAGGAGTGGATAGCCAAGGCGAAGTTAATAAGGTGTCCGGCTCCCCTCCCAGAGACCACGCCGGATCCCATGCTGACCAAGATGTTGAAGGCCGCGCCTTTTGAAGAAGGCGAAGGAGGGAGCGGGGAAGCAACTGCCTCTACGAAGGAGGCTATCCAGGAAGGAGGGATTAAAAGTCCCATCTCTCGAGGAGAGAAGAGGACCGCTTCGGAAGATCCGGAGGTCAAGGCCTCAAACAGGGGAAAGGAATCTTCGTCGGAGAGTCCGGCGCTGGGAAGTAACCCAGGCGCACTATTTCCCCAAGGGGATCAGCCCTCCAGCGAGCCGTAAGTAAAAAGAAGGAGTCTTGCAAATAAGGAACATCCCTACATTTATTTATGAAGATAACCGAAATTGTACCGTGTAGTTCGGACCTCAGCCCTTCTCAGTGAGCTCGTCTTGGGGATCTTCTTCCGGAGATGATGGAGAGCAACGCCTCCACTGTCGCACCCTCATGCGAGGCGGACGACCACGAGGTGTCGTCGCGGAGGGTTCCCCCAAGTCCGGCGAGGCCGGAAGGTCCGGCGCCAAGTGGTGTGCGGTGGGAGGAGCTGAAGGATCTGCTCGGGCGAGCGGCTATCTCAGAAGATCACCGTGCTCTAATGGGTACGGTGATTGAAAGGATTGCATCCGCGGAGAGCGGATTGCATGACGCCGTCAGAAGCTTACCTACGGGGTTTGAGGCATAAAAATGATGTACCTTCCGACGCTTATGCATATAGAATGCGCCCTGTATAGATAGTAGCCCCTGAGACTCGGTATGTTGTCAAAATTGACAGCGTGCCGAGGATCAAAATCTCAGTTATAACATATCGCCGCTCCGAAACAGGTGGCCGGGCGTCCGGTGGCCAGCCGGGCTGATGAATATGCCGAACTAAAGCGGCAACTTGACGAGGCGGATGCGGACATCGCGCTGGTCAATAAACGGTTTGACGAGTTGCAAGGTATGCGAATTCTACGCGAACACCTGGTAAGGGAGCTTGAGCCTATGTCTTACTATTTGTATGCTTAATGCAGATGGTGCCGCTGCTGTGGAGGAGCTGCGGGCGGAACTTGGCCGAGCTAAGGAGCAAGCCAGAAATAGTAATGCGGCCGCTTTAAGGGAGGCCGAAGAGCTAAGAGCCGAACGGGTTGCTCATTGCCGAAGAAAAGAGGAAATGGCCGATATGGCCAGAAAGTTGAAGAATGCTGCCGATCGCTGCGAGATTCTTGAAAAAGAACGTCAAGCGGAGCAAGAGGGCCTGAAAAAGGCCGCCGCCGAATCCAAGAATGCCCATTCGGGTTTGAGAGCTGCCAAGGAGGAGCTGAGTCAGGCCGGGGCAATTGCGGCTGGAAAACCGTTTCTGCTGCGGAGGAAATACGAATCCAAAGTATGCTCCATAGTCCGGAGCGTCTTCTTCCGTTGACCAATCCGTTGGCCAAATGGGCCGAGCTGAATCGACTATCCGGACTTGCCATGAAGCATGTCATGACTCATTTGTGGCCAAAGCGGACCCCACCAAGAGTTATTTTGGTTTAGTGCAGCAGTTCCTTGGTGCGGTATCACAGACGACGCAATAAAGCGGTCGGCGTTATTGAAGGGGCACGGATGGCTCTGGCCCGTGTGAAGACATACTGGGCAGATATGAAGGCCACCGATGTTGCATCCCAAAATTTGGACAGAAGCCGAGTACCTGCCGAGCACTACTTTGAAGAAGTCCTGCAGGGCGCTCGTTTAATAGAGATGCAAAGTTTCAAGGATATTATGTTTTAAATGACATGTATGATTTTTGAAAACAATGTTTCAATATGATATAAGATCTTTTTATACTTGTGCGTTCAAGTAGTAAATTATTCCATGTGCGGCCGTTTATGTATATGTATATATAACCTGAAAGATGGCAGTCCTTGGCTTCAGCCCCCACGCACATAATGCGGGGGTGTTTGCAGAGAAGGCGCTTTTTCACACTTAATCCAACGTCTTGGTCCTGTTAAGGTGGTGGTAGCGTAGCAAACTAGGCAACTGGACTATAATGCTTTATCACTTTCACTTAGCCATAGGAGTTCGAGGGTGGGGCTACTATATAGCCCCTGGGGGCACCGCACTCTCCCGAAATCGGGGTGTGTATGTGCTTGACCGAAAACCGGTCCTTCGTTAATGCGGAGAAATCCTAAACATTCCGATGAGTCATCGAGTGGTTGACCAGTCTCTCGCTATATCATGACAGTCAGTTTTCGGCTTTCTCTACTGAGGTGCTCGCCCGGCCGAACCGGGGCACAATCGCAGTAGTTCTCCTGGTGCCGCGTTAGCCGATAGAACGGAACGTAAGGCGGCAAAACACAGGAGCCGAGCAAACCCAACATTTGACCAAAGACATGATTCGGAGCTGATGCATATACGGCCTAACTCGAGATGCCGAATACTCCCTAAGGTATTCGGTCTTTATAAAAACGGGCAGAATAATGCCCTAAGCCCTCGTGTCCGTGCACGCGCAAAAATTCTGGTGCGGCCAAGGCCAAGACGCCAGGCTCCTCCTCGGTTATAGTAAGAAACCGGGGGATGTATATCAACAAGAGACAGTAAAAAAGGTTTACGCAGGGTCTTAATCTGAAAAGAATCCTTTCAACGGGTCCCTACTGCACGTTTGCGCCTGTGTCTCCGTTGTGCCTTATCCTGGACGGGTGTAGCACGTTGTTCATCTGTAAAAGAGAGGAACTTAGTTTAAAAAGGAAATAGGATCATGCGAAAGATGTACTTTATATTAAATAAACAGAGTACGATTCGAAGAAGTGAATAAGATTGAGCTTTATTGTCTCTTGTGATACATGCAAGCAGCCCCTTGTATGGGGTATGCTTCTAGTAGGCGCCGGACTCGTCTAGCTGTGTTCGGGGTTTGAATGACCTATTCAGGTTCTTTGACTAGCGGAGCCGGATAGGTGTGGGGCTGTCAAGGCAGTCCCACGTTCTTCCGTGCTCGAGTAACACTTAATATTCCCTTTCGATGAGATGACGTCGCGTGGACCGGGAATTTTAAGTGTTAGAGATGCATAATGCGGTATTGCGTTAAAGCGGGCGAAAGCTTCGTGTCCCAATAGTGCTTGATGGCTACTTTTAAACGGGGCGACATGGAAGATCAACTTTTATGACGGAAGTTGTCGGATGAACCGAACACAACTTCTAGCAGTATGGAGCCCGTACAATGGGCATATGTGCCTGGCATTACTCCTTTAAAGGAGGTGTTGCTACGGCGAATTTTGGTTGGGTCTATCCCCATCCTGCGGATTGTGTCCTGATATATCAGGTTTATGTCACTGCCACCATCCATGAGGACGTGTGTAAATTGGAATCCGTCGATTATAGGATCCAATATCAAGGCAGTCCGTCCTGCGTTCCGGATACCTTCGGAATAGTCATGATGGTCGAAGGTGATTGGTTTTGACAACCAGTGTTGGTACTCCGCTAGGGTAGTTCGTGCGGCGCGCTTTCTAGTGGGCGCCGCTCTGTTTTTCCCTTTGATCACGTGAAGTGAGTTTACTGTTTTAACCTCTTGTGGGAAATTCTTTTGTTTTCCGGGGCTCTGCTTGTGATGCTCGTCATTATCTTCGCTTGGTGTGTTGAGCCCCTTGTGTTCGGCGTTGAGTCTGCCGGACTGTTTGAAAAACCAACAATCTCTGTGGGTATGGTTTGCAGGCCTCCCGGGAGTACTGTGGATTTGACATATCTTGTCCAAGATTTTGTTTAAGTTGGATAGCTCATCGCTATTGTCCTTGAGGGGCAGTTTTTTATTGTTCTGCCGTGAACTTTTGAATCCGGCATTGACGGCCGTGCTCTCTGGACCGTTCCTTTTAATCCGGCGCTGGTCCTTGTTGCACCGTGGTTTCCCGTTTCCATCCCTGACTTCGGATGTACTTGGGTCGCTGGTGCTACATCTTGCTAGCCAGCTATCCTCTCCTGCGGAAAAGCGTGTCATGAGGCTTGTTAATGCGGCCATTGTTCTTGGCTTTTCTTGGCCGAGGTGTCTGGCGAGCCATTCGTCTTGGACGTTGTGTTTGAAGGCTGCTAAGGCTTCGGCGACCGGACAGTCGACTATTTGGTTCTTTTTAGTGAGGAACCTGTTCTGCACTTCCGAGCTGACTCTCCGGCTGTTGGGTTATGTGACTTAGATCGTCCGCATCCTGAGGGCGGACATAGGTCCTCAAAATTTGCCCAAACGCGCCCCTCGAGCTCTTCCCAGCTTCCAATGGTATTTTCGGGGAGGCTTTTAAGCCAATGCCGAGCTGGCCCTTTGAGTTTAAGGTGTAAGTATTTTATGGCGTGGAGATCGTCTCCTCTAGCCATGTGTATGTGGAGGATGTAATCCTCAATCCAGACTCCGGGGTCTGTTGTTTCGTCGTATGCCTCTATGTTTACGTGTTTGAATCACTGGAAATTCATGATCCAGCACCTCATCGGTGAAACATAGGGGGTGTGCGGCGCCCCTGTATTTAGGTGTGCCGTGATGTTCGGATATTTGGCGTGTTGCATTGCTTTGAAGAGCTTGCTTTCTTGGCCCGTAGATGGACCTAACTGGGCCATCCTTTTGATGTGAATCCTTATGTGGATCGCGTGCCGGCTTGTGTGCGGCGCTATTTGCCGCTCTCTTGTTGCCGTGGGGTCGTCCATCCGACCGGGTGGCCTTCTTATTTTTTGATTGTGGGGGCTCTATGGCCTCTTCATCAAATTCGGGCAGTAGCTTTCTCTTTGGGTAGCTCTTTGTTCGGGCGATCGCCGCCGCATTGTTCACGGTGTTGAATACTCGCTCCATCTTATTCTCGAGTGCATCTTCCGCTGTTTTGAGCTTCGCTTACGCTTTTTGTGCTACGCAGCAAAGGGCGACGAGCCTTTTCTGGAGGTTATTTTGTTCCAACAATTTGTCCGGCGTGAGATCGTCCGGACTGTTGTCCTCGCCGGGGACGGGTTGTTTATCCAAGTTGTCATGTTCGGACGTTTGCTCGATAGCATGTTCGTCGTCCACCGGTTTGCCCTGCTCTATGGCTGGGTCTCTGTTGAGGCGGGACTTGGTTCGGCGTTTACGTTGCCGTTTTAACTGCTTTTCGAGGGATTTATCCTTCGTAGCGTCCCGTTGTTCCTCGTCTTCATTTCCTTTAGGTGTATCCACCATGTATACATCATGAGATGAGGTGGTTGTCCAGCATCCTATAGGTGCTGGTTCATTGTTGTCTCCTACATCGTCGTCCATACCGTCGATGTCTTCGGAGTCGAAATCGAGCACGTCGTGTAAGCTTTCGACAGTGCCTACGAAGTGGGTGGTGGGTGGGCGTTGAATTTCTTCGTCGTCCGCATCCCAACCTTCCTGTCTGTAGTCCGGCCAGGGCTCTCCGGATAAAGAGAGAGACTTTAGTGAATTCAGGATGTCGCCAAAGGGCGAGTGCTGAAAGATGTCCGCGGTAGTGAACTCCATGACCGGCGCCCAATCGGATTCGATTGGCAGGGGCGCGGAGGGTTCGGAGTCCGGAGAGGAGTCCGGCACCCTGGAGTCGAGGTCTTCGCAAAGGACACGGATGGAGTTCGGCTCAATCGCTGTAGAGATTGTAGCCCCCGAGGCGGTGTCCAACCACTCGTCCTTGATCGGGGAATCCGGCTCCGGATTAAGGGTCAGAGCGGAGGCTGGTGCGGCCTCCACGACACTGTTAGGCTGCAGAGCTAGATCATGCCCATCGAGACAGTGCGGCACGCTTGCCTGCGGCTCGAATCCGTCGAAGATCAAGTCTCCGCGGATATCGGCCGTGTAGTTCAAACTTCCAAATCTGACCTGATGGCCAGGGGCATAGCTTCGATCTGCTCCGGATGGCGAATTGGCCCGCAGCAAAGCCGCTGAATACGAAGATCTGTCCGGGAGAAAAGTCTCACCTGGACCGCGTCGTTGTTGATGATCGAAGGAGCCATCGGGCCCATCGGTGACGGCTATTGCAGGAACTCTCAATGAAAGCACCAATGTCGGTGTCAAAACCGGCGGATCTCGGGTAGGGGGTCCCGAATCGTGCGTCTAGGCGGATGGTAATAGGAGACAAGGGACACGATGTTTTTATCCAGGTTCGGGCCCTCTCGATGGAGGTAATACCCTACTCCTGCTTGATTAATATTGATGATATGGGTAGTACAAGAGTAGATCTACCACGAGATCAAGGAGGCTAAACCCTAGAAGCTAGCCTATGGTATGATTGTTGTTCGCCCTACGGACTAAAACCCTCCGGTTTATATAGACACCGGATATGTTAGGGTTACACGTAGTCGGTTACAATGGTAGGAGATCTACATATCCGTATCGCCAAGCTTGCCTTCCACGCCAAGGAAAGTCCCATCCGGACACGGGATGAAGTCTTCAATCTTGTATCTTCATAGTCTTGGAGTCTGGCCATCATGATAGTTCGGCTATCCGGACACCCCCTAGTCCGGGACTCCCTCAGTGCCCGTCAAGGAGGACAGTACAGGGGGAGCTTTTACCATAAGCTCCACCCTCGATGACAAATAGGAGAGCAAGATCGTCACCTTCCTGCGGGCGAATGTCGATGTGTTTGCATGGCAAGCCTCCGACATCCCCGACATTCCCAGGGAGGTGATTGAGCACCACCTTGCTGTCTATCCTCATGCGCGGCCCGTCAAGCAAAAGGTCAGGAAGCAAGCTTTGGAGAGACAGGAGGTCACCACGGAGGAAATCAGAAAGCTAGAGGCGGCAGGTTTGGTGAGGGGAGTACTCCATCCGACGTGGTTGGCCAATCCGGTGGTAGTGCGCAAGGCAAACGGGAAGTGGAGGCTGTGTATTGATTACACACATCAATAAGGCCTGTCCAAAGGATCCTTTCCCGTTACCGCGCATTGACCAGATTGTTGACTCCACTGCTGGGTGTGACCTCTTGTCATTCCTCGACGCCTACTCAGGATACCACCAGATCTTCATGACAAAGGAAGACGAGGAAAAGACAGCATTCATCACCCCATGTGGTACGTATTGCTTTTTACGGATGCCTTTCGGGTTGAAGAGTGCTGGCTCAACCTTCGCAAGAGCAGTCCAAATTGCTTTTGAGCCCCAGCTACATAGAAATATGGAAGCTTATATGGATGACATAGTGGTCAAAACCAAGGACAAAGCAACACTTGTACAAGATCTGGAGGAAACATTTGGGAACCTGCGCAAGATCAACCTCAAATTGAACCCTGAGAAGTGTGTCTTCGGTGTCCCGTCCGGCAAGCTTCTCGGGTTCTTTGTGTCCCAGCGCGGGATTGAAGCAAACCCAGATAAGATCAAGGCCATCGAGCAGATTGAGGCACCCAAACGGATCAAGGACGTGCGTCGGCTCACTGGCTGCGTTGCTGCCATGAGCCGGTTCATCTCCAAGTCCGCGGAGCGTGCCCTTCCTTTTTTCAAGATCCTGAAGAAGGCAGGGCCGATGGAGTGTGCCCCAGAGGCCGAGGCAGCGCTGCAAGATTTGAAGAAATACATCTCCTCTACCCCAGTGCTGGTTGCGCCTAAACCACAAGAACCGTTGCTGCTTTACCTAGCGGCAAGAAATCAGGTGGTTAGCGCCGCACTAGTGGCGCAGAGAGAGGTTGATGAGGAGACAGCAGCAGCGGCGGAATCAACGGTTGACGGGCCAGAACCCTCCCCGGCAGGGCTCAGTCCCGGCAAGACTGAGTCCCCGGCAAGGCTCGGTCCCGGCAAGACTGGCGCCAGTACGACAGGACCCACGCGACCGGGTGAAGAGGCGCAGAAGAAGAAAATGGTACAACACCCAGTTTACTTCGTCAGCTCCCTCTTGCAGGGGGCTAGGTCGAGGTACTCAGGTGTGCAAAAGCTGCTCTTCGGCCTCCTTATGGCTTCGAGGAAGCTGCGCCATTACTTCCAAGCGCATGAGATCACGGTAGTCACCCGCCTCCCATTGCAACGGATACTGCATAACCCAGATGCAACGGGGAGGATCGTGGAATGGGCCCTGGAGCTGTCAAGTTTCGGTTTGAAGTTCGAAAGTACCTCGACGATTCAGAGCAGAGTCTTGGTGGAGTTTGTTGCGGAATGGACCTCGGCGCCCGACGAAGAGGTACAGGAGACCACTCTCCCCGGCAAGGAAACAAGCCGCAACTGGGTCATGTACTTTGATGGTGCCTTCTCACTCCAAGGCGCCGGTGCTGGTGTGCTGCTTGTCGCACCACCGGAGAGCACCTCAAGTATGTCATCCAGATGCACTTCCCCGGGAGATGTCAACCAACAACACCGCCGAGTACGAGGGATTGCTTGCCGGTCTCAGGATCACGGCAGACCTCGGAGTTAAAAAGCTCATCGTCAGGGGCGACTCACAGCTCGTCGTCAGGCAGATCAACAAAGATTATCAAAGTCCGTTGATGGAAGCTTACGTAGATGAGGTGAGGAAACTGGAGGAGCGCTTTGACGGTATACAAGCGGAGCATGTCCCTCGGGCGGAGAACGACATCGCCGACTACCTGTCAAAGCGCGCTGCCCTCAAGCTACCAGTGGAACCAGGTACTTTTGTGCTTTAGTTAACCCAAACATTCGTTGAGCCGTCAACCGGGCAGAACAAGCAGAGGAAGCTAGGCCCCGGCAAGTACTTCCCCACCGAGCTCCCCGGAGCTGCCAGCGAAGATGTTGCCGCGGATGCCGATCCTGCCGCGGGACAGCCGACTCCGGCAGGACATCAGGTCATGGCCGTGGAGGCGGCCGCTCTAGTGGCAGAAGAGATGCCTTTGGTCCTTGCCGTCGAGCCACAGGCTCTGGCATGGGCGCAGCACACTGTTCGATTCCTTCAAAAAGGAGAGCTTCCTGAGGAGCAGGCAGAGGTAGAAAGAGTAGCCCGCCGGTCTGCTCTGTACCAATTCGTTGATAATGTATTGTACAGAAGGAGACCGAATGGGGTGAAATTGATGTGCATCTCCGGGAGGAAGGACTAAAGCTGTTGGCAGAGATACATGGAGGAATATGTGGCTCCCACATAGGGTCAAGAGCCCTTGCCGGCAAGGCTTTCCGGCAAGGTTTCTTCTGGCCCACCACCCTCCAGGATGTGACGGCACTAGTAACCAAGTGTGAAGCATGCCTGTTGCATTCAAAGAAGCTCCATCAACCAGCTCAGGCCCTCCAAACTATCCCTCTCTCCTGGCCCTTCTTGGTCTGGGGGCTCGACATATTGGGCCCTTTCCTCTGTGCTGTCGGGGGCTTTGAGTACTTGTACGTCACAGTCGACAAGTTCACAAAGTGGGCAGAGGTGGAAGCAGTGAGGAAGGTGACAGTGCAGTCAGCCATCAAGTTCTTCAAGGGACTAGTGTGCCGTTTTGGGGTGCCCAACAGGATCATCATCGACAACGGCACACAGTTCACAAGCCATGCCTTCATGCAATACATTGAGGATCTCGGCAGCAGGGTCTGTTTTGCTTCCGTGGCACACCCACAAAGCAACGGCCAAGCGGAGAGAGCAAATGCTGAAGTCCTGCGAGGCTTCAGGACGAAGACTTTTGACAGGCTGCGCAAGAGTGGAAGGCGCTGGACTGATGAGTTGCCGGCGGTTCTTTGGTCGATCAGAACAACGCCAAATCGAGCCACCGGCCAGACACGCGTTGCCCTGGTTTACGGGGCAGAAGCAGTTCTCCCCACAGAACTCATATATGGGTCACCTCGAGTGCTCGCTTATGATGAGCTTGAGCAAGAGCGTTTGCGGCAAGATGGCACGACGCTCCTTGAGTAAGATCGTCTCCGGGCGGCTGTGAGAGCAGCACGCTACCAGCAAGCCTTGCGCCGCTACCATAGCCGCAAGGTTCATGCCCGGAGCTTTGAGGAAGGCGACCTTGTTCTTCGGCACGTTCAGTCGGCCAAGAATTCCAACAAGTTGACACCAAAGTGGGAAGGCCCTTATGGGGTAATACGAGTCACCAGGCCTGGCGCAGTCCGCCTGGAGATCGAAGATGCCGTCCCAGTGAGCAACTCCTGGCACATCGAGTATCTTCGCAAGTTTTACCCATAAGGCGCGGCATGCCGGGCCTCCCGGCAAGCCACATTTTGTACAAGCTTTGCCGACAAGGCATGTGACCCTTTGTACAAAGCGGTAGCAGACCACGAGCATAAATAAGCGAAGCGCTAAGCGCCCTAAGTTATAGCATGCATGCTAGGTTTAGTCTCTTACTTGGATAGGGTTGATAATGCTTAGCGGCGGCTAACACCTAGCTTATATCTCGAGTGCGCGTCTCTCTGTTCTTCTCTGTCTTCTTTGGTTTGCAGGACACATGAATATCCTTGTCGAGCTGCTTTGGAAGAAAGCGGACGGACCGGCGTCCGGACCCCGGCAAGCCAGTATTGCCGGGGGCTACAAGAGCAAAGATCCACCCGCGGCAAGCCAAGGTTGTCGGGGGCTGCAGATTCAGATAAGTTCTCTATCCCTTATCATGTGTTTCGTTATGGACTGAGGTATGTGAAACCTCATTTTATCCTTAGGCTACAGTGCTCCCCTCATTCCGGACCTTAGGACTCGTCTCCTGGGACCGAGTTCGGTCGTACCCGCGGCAGCAAGGAAATAAAACGAGGAGCCTAAGCCCACCTCATCCCTGCCTCCACCAAGGGCGTGAGAAAGGTCGAGCGAAATGGGGGGCAGCAAGGCCTGTTGCCGGGCAAGAAAATGTTTATCTTAAAGGTAACAAGGATTTGCTCCTTGTCATGAGTTTCACCTGCGAACGAAAAACCCGGCAAACATCCCTTTTTCATTAAAAAAACATCTCGTATAGGTACAGTTCATACGAAATGAAAAACATGAACAAGGGGATTACAAGTTTTAAATTTAACAAAGGCCCGCAGGATTACAAACTAAAAAAGAGATAAGGTGCCCGTAATCCCTTTCCTGTCCCTCTCCTCAGGAAATGGAAAAAGGAAGCAGAAGGTCAAAAGGGGCGCCTAGGCGAGCTACGGATGGCAGAAGACACCAAGGGAACATCTCGGTGGCCGTCCAAGGGCTGGATGGTGATGGCGGCGCCAGAGGCAGAGCTCGAACACGAGGCGGCAGGACGTTAATACGCGATGAAGGCGTCGGTGCCCGCGTACTCCGACTTGACGGCCTTGCCGCCCACCCTCTTCCTCTTCCGCAGCCTCCCAACGCCAGCCGCCCAAGGAGGCGACCCCGAGAAGTTCAAGAAGCCGGCGACATGGATGATGGGGTCGCCGGTACCGCTCGGAGCGGCGCCCGACGCCTAGTCGGACCCGTCATCCTGCCGCCCGCTAGCCTTGTCGTCGCTACCGTTGTCTTCCTCACCACTCTCGCTCGAGGAGGAATCTTCATCGTTAGAAGAGCTATCCATGCAGCACCTTACGCGAGACCTGAGGTGCCCGAAGATCTTGACGGAGAGGAGGCCACCCTCCATTAGTTTGAAATGGAGAGTGAGTCCATCCGTCAAGGTGTGAAGACAAGCGAAGGTCTTCCACCCCCGATGAAGATACATGACATGAGGGGCAGGGAACTCGACGTCGTCCCATGTGCCGCCGTTCCCGCAACCCCTCATGTGCAGCCGCAACGCCTGCGGCGGATCCAGCTCCATCTCCCGCGCGAATGGAGTCGGGAGGCGAAGGTGACGGCGCGGTGGCTGGCGCAGCCTGATGAAGAATTTACAGGGGTTGTCCCCGGCATAGCCCTCCATCGAAGGAGGGGCTGCTGGCGGAGGCGAGGCTGATCTGCCGCCCCGCCCTCCTCTCCCTCGAGCACCACGACGGCCTCGACCTCGCCCCCTCCCCCTTTCTCTAGCAGCTGGCTCCGCCACTATGAGCTCTTGGGGAGGAGCGATGCGCTGTCTGCCAAAACCCTCGCCGCCACCGATGAAGCGTCGCCACGCCCCCTCGCCATGGCAGAAGAAGAAAGGAAGCAGGAATGGGGAGAGGCAGATGGCGAAAAGCTGAGAGGCACCATTCCTCCCGCTCCCCTCTTTATAAAGGGGCGGGGGAGGGGCTCGGCCGCCCCCTCTCGGTCAATCCGGCTTGTTGAAGTGACCACAAGCGGGGCCGTGACCGCCCTCCCCGCTCCATTGAAGGCGCGTGGGAATCAACCCACACACGCGCACAACTTCCCACATCCCGCGCGCCTATCATTCACTCTATGTTATGCATGCAGCGAATGTGGCGCAGAAGGCGGGCGCAGTGGGACGCGTGGAGTGACGGGTCGCAAGCAAGGGCAGTAAATGGGAAGCGGCCCTGCGGTCTCAAAGAGACACGCAAGCAGCCTCTTTACTGTCCACCACGGGATGACACCAGCATGCTTCCGTCATGCGCGCGCACGACCCCCACGTCACGCGTTCAACGCGGGTCGTGAAGAAGCGCAGCGGACGGAGCAGTTACCGCGGTAAAGATCTGCCCCAACTGCCCGCGCACCATTCTGGGCCTGGCCCAACAACGTGCTGCGCTTATGTGTGGCCCAGGAACGGGGGCTCCTGTCGGTGTACAATAGTAGGGGCCCTCCTTTTGACCCCTTTACTTGTGCACGGGCAGTCAGAGCCTCCCGCCATGGCTGCACATAACAGGGCAGGGAGAGGGAAGCCGGAGAGAAGCCGAAGGGACAAGCTAATCAAAGCAACAACAAGGACCAAGGCCACAAAGATCATATGGGCGAAGCAGGTTTCCCCGGCAAGGACCCTTGCCAGGGCAGCTCGCCCACGCCAGCCGAGTGAGCCGCCCTTGAGCCCACCAACGCTCAAGAAATGCATTGGAACAGGGCTCGGGAGGCACCTCTGTGATGGCATGCAAATCTTTGTGAAGACAAAGAATAGTCAAGATCAAATGAGGATAGGAAGGCAGCCATCCTCACCGAAGAAACCCACAAGACCCCCGGCGAGATCCTTGCCGGGGGCCTTTCTACACGGCAAGACCCTTGCCGGGCCACCAACAAGACCCTTCTTTGGGCCACCCGGCAAGGCCCTCGCCAAGCGCACCAGCAGGGCCACCGTCAGGCCTGCACCAGCCAAGTCTCCGCCGCCGTTCGCATGCAGCTGTCGACCCAACCAGCTGGGTAGGCACCATGCAGCCCTTCATGGAGGCTCCACCACCGCGCCACCTCAGCTGCCTGCCTGCCTACATGACACTGCATGCATCGCTGGCCAGGGCGCGTGTCGAAGCTTGGAGGAGCGGCGACGGACGGGAGGGCCGCGCCCCCGTTCCCGATAAAGTGAAGGGACACCTAAGCCTCGCATTAAATGCGCTTTGTCCTGTAATGCCAGCGACAAGCTCGTGACGCTGTAGCACTTTCCACCTCCTGTGTGCCACTGTGGCAGCTCCTTTCGCCTATAAAAGGAGGCCCATGGCACACGGGAAAAGGATTCGGCTCTTTCCAACCTCGCAGAACCTAGAGCTAGTTCAAGAGCTCAAGAACACTAAATACATCCACCAAAGCAGGATCGTAGGGTTTTATGCATCTTTGCGGCCCGAACCTGGGTAAATCCCTTTGTGTCGTCTGCTAGTCCCGCTCTTCTCACGATCCCCGCGCCCCGTAACCGTAGAAGGGATTCCAGTGATCCCATAGGTGTCATTTCCCACCGACATCTGCACTCTGTGTGTCGCCCCTCAATCATCTTCGGCTTCACATTGAAGGTCTTGAGCCATAAGCCAAAGTGTGGGGTAATGCGGACGAAGGCTTCACACACGACGATGAACGACGAGATGTGAAGGATGGAATCCGGGGCCAGGTCATGGAAATCCAGCCCATAATAGAGCATGAGCCCCCTAACAAAGGGATCTAGAGCAAGGCCTAGCCCCCGGAGGAAATGAGATACGAGTACAACGCTCTCGCCGGGTTCGGGAGTGGGAATGACCTGCCCTTGAGCAGGCAACCTGTGCGAGATTTCGCCGGTCAAATACCTGGCCTCTCTTAGCTTCTTGATGTCTTCCTCTGTGACAGACGAGGGCATCCACCGACCTTGAAGGTTGGATCTGGACATGGTTGAAGGTCCGAAGTTCCTGACCTGAGCCTTGGGTGTTGGAACTCGAGGTGGGGGAAGGATTCGATTGAGAGCGAGAAGAAAAATGATAGGCCTTGGCCTCCTTATAAAGGGGATGAATATCAAGCGTCCTCCGCGTGGCTGTTTGGGACTTGCCTAAAATCGAGGAGTCATACCAACAGGCACGATTGGGTTACCCACATCTCTATTAGTGAGAATCCCGCAATAAGGGGGGACACGATCTCTGCTTCGACAAGACATGCCAATAAAAACGCCTCGCAAAACATGCAGTGGCAAGCTGATTGAGAAAGACGGTTCGTCATGGCCAGACCACGGAAATACGTCACATTATGAAAAGTGGTCGGCAGATTGGATTTGTGGAAATATTATTCTCTCTACGATGGTATGTGGGATTTGTTTTGCAGAGCCGGACACTATCCTTGTGTTCAAAATCTTCCATGGAGTATTCGGAGGAGGAACCCGCCTTGCAATGCCGAAGACAAATTTGTGCGCCGGACTAATTGTCATTGAAGCCTGGTTCAGGGGCTACTGAGGGAGTCCTGGATTAGGGGGGCTCCGGACAACCGGACTATATCCTTTGGCTGGACTGTTGGATTATGAAGATACAAGATTGAAGACTTCGTCCCGTGTCCGGATGGGACTCTCCTTGGCGTGGAAGGCAAGCTTGGCAATACGGATATGTAGATCTCCTCCCTTGTAACCGACTCTATGTAACCCTAGCCCCTCCGGTGTCTATATAAACCGGAGGGTTTAGTCTGTAGGACAACAACAATCATACCATAGGCTAGCTTCTAGGGTTTAGCCTCTACAATCTCGTGGTAGATCAACTCTTGTAATACTCATATTCATCAAGATCAATCAAGCAGGAAGTAGGTACTACCTCCATCGATAGGGCCCGAACCTGGGTAAACATCATGTCCCCCGCCTCCTGTTACCATCCGCCTTAGACGCACAGTTCGAGACCCCCTACCCGAGATCCGCCGGTTTTGACACCGACAACGGGGACGCAGGGGCGAGCGTCGGGGTTGGCCCTGGTGCCGGATCCGATCCAGACGGGAACAGGGGAGAGAGAGGGGAGTGGGGTAGTGGGTGGATTAGGGTTTCAGGAATGGGGGTGGCTTAAGTAGGCCAGGGGGTGGGCCGGCAGGCCAACTCGGCCAAGGCCCAATCGGAGGGGGGGGGGGTAAAGTTGTTTTCCTTTCCTTTTATTTTTGTTTTATTTTTATTTTTGTAATGTTGGTTTACTGTTTTATATTTGTTTCCTATTATTTTAGTTTCTGTAAATTACATACTTAGCATCTAATTTAGTACTTCAGTTTAGTCCACTGTCACAAAAAGTCTAGTCCCCGGATAATTTAGTTTGATAATTTATTAATTAGTAAAGGCATTTAAATAATTAGGTTTGCTACTATTTAAATCATTTTAGTGCAGTTAAGCATTTCATAAAAGTTTGGTTTCACCACATAATCACCTATGTATTATCTGGCACGATCCGAACATTTTAGTTTTAATATTTGAAAACTTTTATTGTTTGCTTAATTTTGAATTTGAATTCGAACCGTTTTCGAACTAACGCGAGATTAGCAACGGTAATCGAGGTGACGTGGCATCATTAACAGAGGTTCACTGTAGCCTAATTATCCGGGCGTCACAATTCTCCTCCACTACAAGAAATGTCGTCCCGAGATTTAGGAGGGGAGTAATGGGAAAGGGATTGGGTTACGAAAAATCTAACAGATCTTCTCGGGTTGATGCTCTTCTCGAAGAAGTTGACCCCTTTCGTTGATGTCTTTATTTCTCTGCTCCAGTCATCATGATGAAGTCGGCATCCTTTCTTCAGGAACTGTCACCGTAATTACGAAAAGGTAAGGGAAAAACTCTATAAGGACGGATTCTAACAAGATTGAGCATCAGATGGTTAACTCAAGGGAAGAAGCATAAGTATCTCTCGAATTGAAACTTAAGAAGATATCGAGAGCAAAGTAAGAAGGTACCATGAGAAGCTACAAACGGATAGGCAATCGTTTGATGCCTAATCAGAAGGTTAAAGTGTTTCAGGGTAACGAGAATAAGTATTTTGTCTGGTACCAGAATAGATCATCTCTAAGAAGGTGACCCGGTCAAACACGAGGAATAACTATGCAAAACAAGGATGTACCGGAGAGGCAGGTTTCGATCCTGGGACCCGTGGGTTATGGGCCCACCATGTGGTTTAAAAGTAGGAAGGGGATGACGTCTTGCATGATCATGTAAGAAAGGCATGTCAGAGGATAGCACGTCAGTTATGTCGGCAACAACATCGGTACCAAGGGCGAGGGACGAAGAGAACCATTCTCCTGCTCGTTGAACGAGGCGGACTAATAGGCAAAGTTCTCGTCCATCGGTGGTTACCGGAATGTCATCAACAATAGTAACAGTGTCTTACCGACACGATTGTACACCTAGGTGTTTACTTAAGTAGAAGAATATTACTGCTTAGATCATATAGATGAAAAGAAAGGTTAAACAAAACAATGGAAAGGAAGAGGTGATCATCGGATTAAATAGAACAATGGAAGGAAAATGTGTTTAAACACATTATTCAGGGGTATATCCTTCCCAAGGACAAACAGAGCATGATATCCACGACAGGATATAATGTAGAAAACCCTTTAGGAAAGGGGGGAAAAATTTCATGACATTACCCATACAACAGTGTTTGGATAATTTGATAAAGAAAATTTAGCATTGTGCTTCAAATGTTCTTATTGAAAATCAGAGTACCACATACATGCTTCGAGATAGCATTGACATGGTAAACAGGTGAAGATCATACTCTGGAAACAAAAGGATCCATCAGGAACAACTTATAGAATAAGTTCTACAATTTCCTCACGGAAGAATGACTAACCTTGCCAAAAAGGAAACATAACAATAGGTCATCCAGCCAGGTGTGCTAGGCATGACATCACCTTACCGAGCCATATAAATACCAACATTTATAACTCTTGGAAATATGTTCCACCCATCATATCTGACCGAGATTCAGATATGACTGGTGTTAGGATACCTCAGACTTAGGATGCCTGAGAAAAAGAGGTGCAACACAATTTAGACGAGATGGCATTGCAGATTCTCGAGATATGAACTATGGAAGCGAGTTCCGAAACAAGAGTTCATCAATAAACCAAGGAGAGAGTGAGGAGTTGGCTGATAGACTCAGCGACAATTCATCAAGAATTCCAACAAGATGGATTTCCACAATTATGTGAACCAGGAGATAACATTGGTTAGATCAAAAGATATAATGACTATGCTCGAGGAGAACATCCACGAGTAAACATTGGTTGAAAGGTGCACCTGAAATATGGGCTTAGGTAGCGTGATCAATGTTAGAATGGTGATTCGATAACCACAAGACTTAGAATGAAGCTATCAACCATTCACTTCAAAGCAATATAGTCGCTAGAAGTTTTGAATTCACGCATCATAGTTCAATTCTCGGTATTCCGGTTAGAAACAACAGGGGGACCAATAATGAACGAAGATGGCGAGAAGTATCACTTGTATCAAGAATTCTTATTAGGTGATGAAATTCTTGCTACATTCTTGACATAAAATATGGCAATACTCAAAGGTAAAGAAGAACAAATGCTGGATAGCAAGGAACTCAAGGTATAGTACAAAACACGAACAAGTTTGTGTTGAGCGGAAGGCAATAAAATGTCGATGGTAACACAAATCATCAAGGGCAAGGATGGTATTTCTCATCATGAATTTGATTGATATTGTGGAAGAGCTAAGAATGTTGATGATGATCACGACACATTTGTCGAGAGATTACCTAAAGATGTAATCGATCAGCGATGACATCAAGTCAAAGGAATGATGAAGCAAGAGGTTATTGGAACCATGGGTACGGCACAAACTCGAAACCAAGCTTGTTGTTCGAGGTGGAATGATAAGACAAGGAAATCAACGTAAGCTTAGCTCAACGTCAAAAATTGTGTTTCGGGAAGAAGGACCAGGTAGCATAGTTAAAAAAAAAGTTGCGCGATAAGGATATAGCTGATCAGGCTAGGAATGGCTTGAAGGATTATTAATTTCATAGGCAATGAAAATTACTTAGAGTTATTGAATCGAAGTGTGGAATCGATTCACTTATCGGTGTTCTCGACTGAAGTAACTCAGAACCCAGGGGAAATCTGAAATCGGTGAGAAGCAATACTAGATGAAGACTCATAGGAAGCAACACAATTCTTTGATATTCTCGAGGTACTGGAGGGTATTACTCGAAGGAAGATCGACGTAGAGGTTGCGGAGATGTATTGATCTGGAGAAGACAAGTGTTTTCACTTGCCTGGGAAATGGAATCAAGGAGAAAAAATGGTCGGAACCACGATTGCAAAGGATCAATTCACAGATACCAGATGATATTATATCAACGAAATAGTTATTATTACGAGAAGCTTCTACGGTAGGATCTACATCATGTCCATGGGCATGAACACAAAGTTCAAGGTCGACTCCCACTTCTTCAATGTATAACCTTCCATTCACTTCTCGTTTCGACAATGGCATTAGTGTTCAAACTTTTACCTGGTGAAATACCAGATGAGTATGGCCCGTGAAATCTTTCGGGCTCACATAGATTAGGTAAGGCATTGGTTCAACCATCGGGGCATCTTAGGAACATATACCACAAACTTTTGGGAATAATTAACACAAGCTCGAAAGTAGAGCATCGTTGTCAAAGCATTATGTATCAGGGAAAGAACTCACAAGATTTGAATGTGAATGATACCATCAGATAACAACCCAGCAATGGGTTTGGCGTTCCATAACAGAGCTAATGTGAGTATCGCTACGCAATCAGAGCAAGAAAGAATGCAAAGGCATCAGATTATGGGAATAACTAACTAATTCAAATCCCAAATGCAAAGGAATTGCGATTTCCAAATCAAAGGATCAAAAGCAAACGCTCTGATTAAGGATGGATAAGTTGAGTAGACTTAGGGGTACAACCGACGGAAATTCGGTTGGTCGAGAACCAGTTCATGTTTAAAATGATGTCTGATCCAGAAGGACGAATTCTAGGATTTCGACTGAGGATTGCAAGCCTTCACCACATATCAAATCAAAGGTTGAAAATGACGATGACAAGGGATACTAATGAATATTGCTAGACATATGGAACGCAACCATAATGCACGCAGACAAGTATTTACACAGCAACAGCTTGCAGAGAATTACCGGAAGACCAGATAGTATATCAATGTACCTTGTGGACCATATGATCAACTAGTAATGAACAGCTCCTCGATAAGGGTGAAGAATTTTTCGTAGGGGTATTCATGTGGCAAGGAACTGCGGGGTAGTAAGCATAAAGGATGCTTGGAACATCGGAGAGTATTTGAGGGCACCTTGTAATAACAAGGGCAACTAGGGATTAAGGTATGAACGACAAAAGTATGTAGTTATCCATAAAGATTTATCGGTGGTAGGGATTGCAATGGCGAAGGGCACAAGGGTCTGGGGAAAGCATCAGAGAGTGTCTTCAAAATCTTCTGGTGCAGCAGGCGATCATCTGGCCTGAAGGGGCTCTCCGGGAGGAAGTATTTTCGAGAACCTAAAGTTAGATTTTAGCAAAATCATTTAACCCGAATAGGATAGAGTTCAGAGTCCTAGAGTAAAGGTCGAGGAATAAAAGATCCTACTACCACCCAATGGCGACGTGGGCCCGTAAGCCGCACAGCCATGTTAGTAAAAGTTTTTCAATGACTAGACTCGACTTCGGCTAAGGAGTTGGAAAGGGGGATTCCTACAGGCAGTCGGCTCTGAGACCAACTTGTGATGCCCCTGATTCAATTGTACACTAATCATACACGCAAACGTGTATGATCAAGATCAGGGACTCACGGGAAAATATCACAACACAACTCTAAAAATAAAATAAGTTATACAAGCATCATAATACAATCCAGGGGCCTCGAGGGCTCGAATACAAGTGCTCGATCATTGACGAGTCGGCGGAAACAACAATATCTGAGTACAGACATAAGTTAAACAAGTTTGCCATAAGATGGCTAGCACAAACTGGGATACAGATTGAAAGAGGCGCAGGCCTCCTGCCTGGGATCCTCCTAAACTACTCACAGTGGTAAATCGGTGACTGCCTTGCGTAGTAGTAGGCACCTCCAGTGTAGTAGGAGTCTTCGTCGACGGTGGCGTCTGGCTCCTGGGCTCCAGCATCTGGTTGCGGCAACTGAGAGGAAAGGAAAGGGGGAAAAAAGGGAGAAAAGTAACAGTGAGTACTCATCCAAAGTACTCGCAAGTAAGGATCTACACTACATATGCATGGGTGTCTGTGTAAAGGGGCAATATCGGTGGACTGAACTGCAGAATGCCAGAATAAGAGGGGGATAGCTTAGTCCTGTCGAAGACTACGCTTCTGGCAGCCTCCATCTTGCAGCATGTAGAAGAGAGTAGATGGTAAGTCACCAAGTATCATGGCATAGCATAATCCTACCCGGCGATCCTCCCCTCGTCGCCTTGTATGAGAGCGATCACCGGGTTATCTCTAGTTGTCATAAGGTCAAGGTACAACTCCGGGTCGTCCTTTTACCGAGGGACACGGCTATTCAAATAGATAAACTTCCCTGCAAGGGTGCACCACATAACCCAACACGCTCGATCCCATTTGCCCGGACACACTTATCTAGGTCATGCCCGGCCGCGGAAGATCAACACGTCGCAGCCCCACCTAGGCACAACAGAGAGGTCAGCACGCCGGTCTAAATCCTATGCGCATAGGGGTCTGGGCCCATCGCCCATTGCACACCTACACGTTGCGTATGCGGCCGAATAGCAGACCTAGCAACCTCTATTTCAAAGGAAGTTGCGTTATGCGGTCCAACCCGGCGCGCGCCGCTCAGTCGCTGATGTCACGAAGGCTTCGGCTGATACCACGACGTCGAGTGCCCATAACTGTTCCCGCGTAGTCGGTTAGTGCGTATAGGCCAGTGGTCAGACTCAGATCAAATACCAACATCTCGTTAAGCGTGTTATTTTGAAGTAACCACGAACGCCGACAGGTCCAGGCCCACCTCTCACCTATGTAGTCTCAACCTGCCTTGTCGCTCCGCCACAAAGATCCACCCAGAGGGCCATCAGGACAAAGGTCCTTTCAGCCCCCAATCCGTGAATCACTCGCGGGTGCTCCCACGAGCCGACCCGACTTTAGTCACCACATGTATCATGTATAAAGTATATAGTATATACATGTGATCACCTCCCGAGTGATCACGGCCCGATAGTATAGCATAGCAGACGGACAAGAATGTAGGGCCACAGATGGAATACTAGCATCCTATACTAAGCATGTAGGATTGCAGATAAAGGTAACAACAGTAGTGGCAAAGACAGGCTATGCAGCAGAATAGGATTAACGGAAAGCGGTAACATGCCACAGTACTCTAATGCAAGAATATAGAGAAGAATAGGCGATATCTGGTGATCGGGGGCTTGCTGGTTGCTCACGGCAAGAAGGAGAATTAAATCAACACCGTAGTCGGTCGGGGCACCAGCAGCGGCGTCGGTCTCGTAGTCTACCGGAGAGAAGAGTGGGAAGAAACAATGAATACAATGCAAACAGATGCATAACGATGCATGGCAAAGCAAACAACGGTGTTAGGTGTGCCCTAACGCGGTAAGAGGTGATACCGGCGAAGGGGGGAAACATCCGGGAAAGTATCCCCGGTGTTTCGCGTTTTCGGACAGATGTACCGGAGGGGGAAAGTTGCGTGTTTGATATGCTAGGGGTGTGTGGCGGATGAACGGGTTGCATATCCAGATTCGTCTCATCGTTCTGAGCAACTTTCATGTAGAAAGTATTTTCATTTGAGCTACGGTTTATTTTATATGATTTTCTAAAGTTTTAAATCATTTTAGAATTTATTTAATGAACTTAATTCAACATTATCCAGACGTCAGCATGACGTCAGCAGTCAACACGGGTGTTGACTGGTCAAACTGACGTGTGGGTCCCGTTCGTCATTGACTAGACTAACTAATCACGATTAATTAGTTTATTTAGTTTTTTAGTTTAATTAATCAAAATTAATTAAGTTAATTAATTCTTTAATTGAATAATTAGTTAACTAATTAAATTATTATTCATTTATTTTATTATTTTTAATTTCCAATTTTTAAAACGTTCTGTGGGCTGGGCCCCACATGTCTGTGACCCAGAGGGGCCTTGCGGGCATTGGGTTAGCGGTGGCGTGAGCCACCCGTTCGGGGCCGAGCCCAACCGAGGGCAACGGGGCGAGGTCACCGGAGCACGGCGAGCACGGTGGCGTAGCGATGCGGGGCCGGCGGGGGTGTAGGTCGCGGCGAGCAAGGGGGCTCCAGGGCGGCAGCGGTGAGGGGGAGGCCGCGTCCAGAGGCCGGGACGGGCAAAGGCGCGGCGGAGACATCGGGGGAGCGGCTGAGCAGCCGCAAGCAGAAGTGGAGGCGGGCGCGGGCCGAGCGGAGCGGGAGCCGCAGCGCAGAGCCGGGCGAGGTCAGAGGCGGAGCAGGGGCACGGTGCAGGGAAGGGGGTGCGGGCACGGCGGAGGTCAGGGAGGCGGAGGAGGGCCGCGGTCGTAGGGCGAGCGCGCCGACACGCGGTGAGCATGGGGGCGACACGTGTAACGGCGAGTGGGACGGGCGGGCGAGCGCGAGCGCGGGGGCTCAATCACAGGGGCGCGCGAGAGCGCGGACGGGGCCATAGGGTAAGGGGCAGTGGGTGTCGGGGTGGTTGACGGGGACGGCGTGACGGAGAGGAGGCAGTCCAGCGGGATCCGGCGACGGTGCGGTCGCGGACGGGGCGACGAGCCCCTGGTCGACAACGTCGAGGTGGCGGGGCGCCGCCTGGTCGGGAGGCGACGCAGGCGTCGGGTCGGCGAGGTGGCGGGATCGGCGACGGGACGCAGGGCGAAAGGCCGGGTTGGCCTCGAGCCCGATCCGATCCAGACGGGAACATGGGAGAGTGCTGGAATGGGGTGGCCTAAGTAGGCCAGGGGGTGGGCCGGCAGGCCAACTGGGCCAAGGCCCAATCGGGGGGGGGGGGGGGTAAAGTTGTTTTCCTTTCGTTTTATTTTTGTTTTCTTTTTATTTTTGTAATATTGCTTTACTCTTTTGTATTTATTTCCTATTATTTTAGTTTCTGTAAAATACATACTTAGCATCTAATTTAGTACTTCAGTTTAGTCCACTGTCACAAAAAGTCTAGTCCCCAGATAATTTAGTTTGATAATTTATTAATTAGTAAAGGCATTTAAATAATTAGGTTTGCTACTATTTAAATCATTTTAGTGCAGTTAAGCATTTCATAAAAGTTTGGTTTCACCACCATAATCACCTATGTATTATCTGGCACGATCCGAACATTTTAGTTTTAATATTTGAAAACTTTTATTGTTTGCTTAATTTTGAATTTGAATTCGAACCGTTTTCGTACTAACGCGAGATTAGCAACAGTAATCGAGGTGATGTGGCATCATTAGCAGAGGTTCACTGTAGCCTAATTATCCGGGCGTCACATAATATTAGTAGACGTCAAGAAATGCCTATGAATTATTCACTTGTTATTGAACCATTTGATGTTAGGGGATTTGATTATATGGGACCGTTTCCTTCCTCTAATGGGTATACACATATTTTAGTTGTTGTTGATTATGTTACTAAGTGGGTAGAAGCTATTCCAACTTGTAGTGCTGATCATAACACCTCTATTAAGATGCTTAAAGAAGTTATTTTTCCGAGGTTTGAAGTCCCTAGATACTTAATGACTGATGGTGGTTCACATTTTATTCATGGTGCTTTTCGTAAAATGCTTGCTAAGTATGAGTTAATCATAGAATTGCATCTCCATACCACCCACAGTCTAGTGGTCAAGTAGAACTGAGTAATAGAGAGCTTAAATTAATTTTGCAAAAGACTGTTAATAGATCTAGAAAGAATTGGTCCAAGAAACTTGATGATGCATTATGGGCCTATAGAACTGCATATAAAAATCCTGTGGGTATGCCTCCGTATAAAATGGTTTGTGGAAAAGCATGTCACTTACCTCTCGAACTAGAACATAAGGCATATTGGGCCATTAAAGAGCTCAATTATGATTTCAAACTTGCCGGTGAGAAGAGGTTATTTGACATTAGCTCACTTGATGAATGGAGAACCCATTCCTATGAGAATGCCAAACTGTTTAAAGAAAAGGTTAAAAGATGGCATGACAAAAGGATATAAAAGCGTGAGTTTAATGTAGGTGATTATGTGTTGCTATTCAACTCCCGTTTAATATTTTTTGCAGGAAAGCTTCTCTCTAAATGGGAAGGTCCTTACGGTATCGAGGAGGTCTATCGTTCCGGTGCCCTAAAAATCAACAACTTCGAAGTCACAAATCCGAAGGTGGTGAACGGTCAAATAATCAAACATTATATCTCAGGTAATCCTATAAATGTTGAAACTAATGTTATTGAAACCGTAGCTCCGGTGGAATACATAAGGGACACTTTCCAGAACGTTTAAGACTCCGAAAAGAAATAAGTATGTGGTACCGTAAGTAAACCGACTCCAAAACAGTTCTAATGGCAATTTTTCTCTGTTTTGGAATATTTAAGAAAACAGGAAAATAAGAAGCAGTCCGGGAAGGACACGAGGCATCCACAAGGGTGAAGGGCGCGCCCCCTACCTCGTGGGCACCTCGTGTGCTCTCCGGACTCTGTTTTCTTGCACGATACACCTTTTGGTCTGTAAAAATTCATTATAAAATGTCCCGAAGGTTTCGACCTTCGTATCATGCAATTATCCTGTGTCTTTGTTTCGAGCTATTTTCTGTCAGAGTTGTCAAGGCCAGGCATCATGTCGTCACCCTCCTCCAACAATGAAGGCAACGATGCTTGGCTAATGAAGATAGAGCTGAAGAGAGAAGAACCTGGGGAGATCAACAAGGATGATAGGATCAAGAAGGCCATGGAGGATCAAGCTCCGGCAGCAGAAGAAGAAGAAATTCTTCAACCTCATCAAAATCCTCTTACGCCAACTGAGATTGAAGCTTTCAAGATGATTGAGTTAGCTCGCATACAAAACAAGTATCTCACACATGAAAATATTTTGTTGAAGGAGCATATCACCGCACTCAAGGGCATTATCCGCAAACTGGAGGAGCTCCTATGCTCGATGTGCGACTATCCATCATCACCACCACCTTCTTCACAAGCAAAGGATAACTGAATACATGGGTATGGGCACTCCCCTTGGCAACTGCCAAGCTTGGGGGAGGTGCCCCGGTATCGTATCACCATCACACTCCTATCTTTACGCTTTTTCTTAGTTCAATCCTTTTGGTAATATCTTGATCTAGTAGAATAATTTTTTATTATGATCTAGTTTTGATTTTTTCTTTATGATCCCTCTATGTAATCGAGTCTGTGAGCTATATATAATAAAGATTAGTTTTGAGTCAAGGGCTTGATTATCTTGATATGATCTTGAGGGAATAAAAAGAAAAGATAAAAAGGGGGAAGAAAGAATAAAAAGAAACGAAGAGATCATATTGATCTTATGGAGAGTAATGAATTCACATATAAAGAGTATGATGAATAAAAGTTGTTGAGAGTTGACAAACATAGTTTTGGTCATCGTTGCAACTAATAGGAAATAATAAAGAAAGAGAGGTTCTCACATATAAATATACTATCTTGGACATCTTTTATGATTGTGAGAACTCATTAAAATATGACATGCTAAAGAGTTGATGTTGGACAAGGAAGACAACGTAATGGGTTATGTTTTCTTATATCCGAAATAAAGTATATTGTCATGGATCATCCAACATGTTGAGCTTGCTTTTCTCCCTCATGCTAGCCAAATTATTTGCACCAAGTAGAGATACTACTTGTGCTTCCGCATATCCTTAAACCCAGTTTTGCCATGAGAGTCCACCATATCTACCTATGGATTAAGTAAGATCCTTCAAGTAAGTTGTCATTGTGCAAGCAATAAAAATTGCTCTCTAAATATGTATGATTTATTAGTTTGGAGAAAATAAGCTTTATACGATCTTGCGATGTGGAAGTAATAAAAGCGACAAACTGCATAATAAAGGTCTGTATCACAAGGGGCAATATAAAGTTACGTTCTTTTGCATTAAGATTTTTGTGCATCCAACCATAAAAGCACATGACAACCTCTGCTTTCCTCTGCGAAGGGCCTATCTTTTATTCTGGTCTCGTACTTTATACAAGAGTCTTGGTGATCTTCACCTTTCCTTTTTACATTTATCCTTTGACAAGCACAATGTGTTCGAAAGATCCTGATATATATATATCCAATTGGATGTAAGTTAGCATGAACTATTATTGTTGACATTACCCTTGAGGTAAAAGGTTGGGAGGCAACACTATAAGCCCATATCTTTCTCTGTGTCTGATTAAAACTCCATACCCATAAGTATTGCGTGAGTGTTAGCAATTGTGAAAGACTAAATGATAGTTGAATATGTGGACTTGCTGAAAAACTCTTACATAGACTCTTTCCGATTTTATGATAAATTGCAATTGCTTCAATGACCGAGATTATAGTTTGTTAGTTTTCAATGAAGTTTATGATTCATACTTAACATTGTGAATAGATTGTTACTTGAGCATAAGAAACCATATGACAATATATATATATATATATATATATATATATATATATATATATATATATATATACATAAACACTATTACGATCGAGGGATCAGAATAATATTCGATCACAACCCGAATCGCACTGAGTAACGCTTGGGACCTTACATGTGAACTAGATTGAACTTCCATAACATTGCCCAAATAGGGTTTGCTATATATCGTTGGAAAGCTATGGACACCAATATCATGACCCAACTTAAATTTTTGGCAAAATATAAGCGGTGTAAGAGCAGTTTTAAAAACCGTTTTTTCTTCGCACAAAAAACGTGAATCATATTTTTGATCGCATTTTTAAACCGTTTATTGGAATGAGGAATATAATATGGCGTTGAAAAGCTGCTGAAAAACCGCTCCTTCCACATGTTGAAAGTTTTTTCTAATTCCCTATGGTTAAAGAGTAATTTGAAAAAACATAAAATTTCGTAAACCGAACAGCTGAGAACGTTTTTTTGATGTCATTTCTAAACGGCTAATCCAATGCAGGCATATGCTATGGCGTTGGCAAGCTTATGAAAATGCGCTACTTGTTCATCTTGAAAGTTTTTTTCTAATTTTGAATTGTTTAAGAGTAATTTAGAAAATGGTCCAAGTCCTACCGAGTTCGTATTTTCGAGCTAATTTTTTAACCGTGCGTCCGAATGCAGCAAATGATATGGTGTTGGAAAGCATGAACAAATGCGAAACTTTCTCGTATGTATTGTTTCTCCCAATTCTTTACGGTTTTAAGTATGTTTCAAAAATGCTGAAAAATGTATTTTCACCGTAATTTCTACGAACTTTATCGGCATTGGGCAAATAATATACCGCTGAAAAGCTACGGAAAATGCGAAACTTATTCATGTTGATGGTTTTCTCGGATTCCTAGCCATTTTCAATTAATTCCAAAAACGGCGGGATCATTCGCTCGCCTCTACATGAAAAATGTATTCTTGAAAATGCACCGCGTGAAGAACTGAACTTCTCGGTGCGTGTACCTGAACTTCACTGCTTTTTCACGTGATTTTTTGCTCGTAGATCTTCATCCACTGCTCGTAGCTCTCCCTCCCACTCACGGGAATTGAGCGGGTGATATACCGATGGAAAGGCTGTAAACACGCAACTTTCCCGTGTTGATCATTTTTTCATACTCATGACGATTTTGAAAGTTTTCATCGAAATTCATTCAGCGTAGTAGTTGAACTTCATGCTATTTTCACGTTGAACTTCGTGGCGTATTTTTGTTTGTACACGCTTTGAACTTCCTCTGCATGCGAACCCGACCTTTATCGGAATTTTGAAAACCGTTTTTTCTTCATACAAAAAACGTGGATCGTATTTTCGATCGCATTTCTAAACCGTTTAGCAACTAAATACTCGTTTTAGATAGGAATCGCACTCATAGGCGGATTTTGCACTCGGGTCGTGAAGAACTCGCGTTTTTTGCAATTTTACTGCCTGAGTTGTTCGACCTGAACTTCCCCCTGTGCTAGGTTGAACTTCCCGCAACATTGCCCAAATAGGGCCTGCTATATACCGTTGGAAAGCTATGGACACGAGTATCATGACCCAAGTTAAATTTTTCGCAAAATGTAAGCGGTTTAAGAGCAGTTTTGAAAACCGTTTTTTTCTTCACACAAAAAACGTAAATCGTAATTTCGATCGCATTTCTAAACCGTTTATCGGAATGAGGCATATAATATGGCGTTGGAAAGCTGATGCAAAACCGCTCCTTCCACATGTTGAAAGTTTGTTCTAATTCCCAATGGTTAAAGAGTAATTTGAAAAAAAACGTAAAATTTCGTAAACCGAACAGCTGAGTTTGTTTTTCAATGTCATTTCCAAACGACTAATCCAATGGACGCATATGATATGGCGTTGGAAAGCTTATGAAAATGCGCTACTCTTTTATCTTGAAAGTTTTTTTTCTAAGTTTGAATGATTTAAGAGTAATTTAGAAAATGGTCCAAGTCCTACCGAGTTTGTATTTTCAAGCTAATTTTTTAACTGTACGTCCGAATGCAACAAATGATACGGCATTGGAAAGCATGAGGAAATGTCAAACTTTTTTATATATATTGTTTCTCTCAATTCCTTGTTGTTTTAAGTCAATTTTCAAAATGGCTAAAAATGTATTTTTGCCGTAATTTCTACAAACTTTGTCGGAATTGGAAAAATAATATACCGCTGAAAAGCTATGGAAAATGTGAAACTTTTTCATGTTGATGGTTTTGTCTGATTCCTAGCCGTTTTCAAGTAATTTTGAAAACAGCAAGATCATTCGTTCTGCGTTCATCGGGAAACAGATTCTTCGAAAATGCACTGCGTGAAGAACATGAACTTCTCGGTGCGTGTACCTGAACTTCACTCTATTTTTCACGTGCTTTTTTTGCCCGTAGCTCTCCATCCACTCACCGGAACACTCACCGGAATTGAGCAAGTGATATACCAGTGGAAAGCTGCTGTGAACACGCAACTTTCCCGTGTTGATCGTTTTTTCATACCCATGACGATTTTAATAGTTTTTCATGTGAAATTCATCCAGTGTATTAGTTGAACTTCCTGTTGTTTTCAGTTGAACTTATAACAACAAAACTTTTAGCCTTTGGTTTTTTATTCTTTTTTAATACAAAATGCACACCATGTAGTACATGAACTTCTGGCAGTTATCAACCTGAGCTTCTCTTGGTTGCGTGAAAATATTTGAGTTTTTTATGAATTTTTAATCTGATTTTCTTAATCTTTTTATGAATTTTGAGGTGCTCTATTTTTAATATTTGAACTTCTAGTTATTTTATTTTTGAACTTCTTGTTTCCATTCTTTAATAACGAGGAAAATCTAAATTTTCTATGATCGTCGAACTTCTCCATCTTTTTAATATGGACTTCCTGGTTTTATTTTCTTAATCTTTTCTATGAAATGTTTAAGCGCTCTATTTTTAAAAGTTGAACTTCTTCTTATTTTGTTTTTGAACTTCTTGTTTCCATTCTTTAATAACGAGGAAAATCTGAGTTTTCTACAATCATCGAACTTCTCCATCTTTTTAATATGGACTTCCTGGTTTTAAATTTGGACTTCTCCATCTTTTTAATATGAACTTCTCCAAAATTGAACTGCACTATTTTTTAAATTTGGACTTCTTGGTTTATTTCGAATAGTAATGAGAAAATCCTAGTTTTGTAATATATATTGAACCGGTTCATTAATTGATTTTTAGCTTCTAAAGAATTTTTGTTTACAAATGGTGACAATCTTTTTAATGAATTTTTGAACTTCTATATTTATAAAATTTGAACTTCTAGTTTTTTTATTTTTGAACTTCTTATTTTTCATTCTCTAATATTAAGAAAAATACAATTTTTTTATAAACACCGGACTGCTCCGTTTTTTAATTTGGACTTCTTGGGTCTTTTTCAATTATTTATTTTAATATAGAACAACTCATATTTTTTTTGAAGTTCAACGAAAACTCAAGTATTTTTTAAACATCTCAACAATAGTAGCAATTGCAAAAGTTTTCAGTTTGGTTACATGTCTTTTTGTTTTGTTTTGGATCACTATAGTTTCGAAAAACATGGACACACATGGGAGAGATAATTATGTGTTCATAAATTGGATAGCAATACACAAACTCTCTAGGTAGTAATAAAAGAACTCTCAAACAAGTGATACATGAACTTCTTTTTGTACATTTTTTTCTTGTATTAAGCCCTAGAGAATACGACGTCAGTCCTTCAGTTAACATACTTGACCTTCCCGAACATAACATTTTTGACCTTTGCATAAACAAAAAAATTAGAAGTCACTTTTTTTGCATAGTATTACAATATTTTTCTGTATCCATTTTTTGGAGATGATATCTTCATTCACCTTTTGCTCTTGACACTGAAGAACACAACAAACAGGGTAGGGCGGGAGAGATGGAGCTCGGGACTTGTGTTCTACCTGAACTTGTTTTTCTGTTCTATTTGAACTTCTAAAGATTTTTGAACTCGTTTGATGTTCCTAACAAACGTCATTTTGTATCTGTTTTTTTATGAGACCGAGCTGCAGAACATACGCCAAAAACAAGCACGAAATGTGTTCAGTTCTTTTGTTTGGTTACACACAAGAACACCTGAAGAGCAAGATTACAAAAACCAGAAAATAAAGTCCATGCATTTCTTCTCTTTTCTATTTGGGATTGCACCAAGCAAAGTACATGTTTCTGCTATGAACAAACCACCTCATCGAATCAACAAGGTTCATAGGAATTTCAGATAGAGAGAGAGGGAGAGATTGAATGGATGGTTGATGGGTGTGTTTATCTCTACTAAAAACATAGCAATACCACATAGCATCACGGTGCAGTGTTGAGTGAAGTTGCTCATGTGTGTGTTTATCTCTCTGATCTGAACCTTTTTGCACCAGATCTGAACCTGAGTTTTCCTTATTATAGTCTCCCTGTTCCATTCTGCATTCCTGGGTGCCAGCGTCCGTGCTCGGTTGTATATGGCGATTCCACATGCCAGTTGATATTTTTTGGCTCCCCATTTTATATCTGCAAAAGGTGGTAGCTTGCGGGGTAGAAAGACTAATCAGGGAAACTACGCTGTAACGAATTGGTTGATATTTTGTGTTCAGTCTTGACTGAAGGTCATCCACGAGGAGCAGGGGCGGAGTTGAACAACCTGATATACGGCGAGCGGGCGAGGTTGAACGGCCCGGTTGTGCAATGCTGACTGTAAGTGGTGGATCCTTGTGGCGGCGCTTGGCCAGCTGCAGGTCGAGGCCCCTTGCTGCTGCAGGTCGACATCTCGTCCACCTGCAGGTAGTGCCCAATCTGCACGTGGGCTGGTGGTCACCGGCGAGTGGAGCGTGGAGACGCCGTGCTTGGGGTTGGAGGGAACAGGAGGAGGAGGCAGCCATCGACACGTCGTGCTCATGGCCGGAGTACATAGCCGGAGCAGCACCACCTCACGCACTGCCCATCAGACTGCTGGCTTCGGCGAAGTTGAACTGAGCGGGACCCACGTCTCGGAGGCGACGCACGGGAACCACGGCTCGCGATGACACGCGGGATCCAGGACCGCAGCGGTTGCTCGGGTGGTGGTCTTGGGGAGCCGCGATGACGACGAGCGGAGGCGATGGGGATTAGTGGCGGCGGCGGCAGGCGGAGGTGATGGGGACCCGCGGCGGTGGCGGGTGGAGGTCCTGGGGAGGCGCGGCGGCCGTGGAAGGTGGCCGGAGGCCGCGCTGGTTCCAGGCCTGGCGCCTGCTTGTGGTTCCAGACCCCGCGGTGGGGGCGACGGCCCCTGGGGTTGCCGGGGATGGGGGCGGCGGCGACGGCCCCTGGGGTTGCTGGGGATGGGAGCGGTGGCGACGGCGACTGAGGTATCCGAGAGGCGGTGGCGCGCTGGGTTAGGGGCGGCGGCGCGGGTTGGTCGGGGGGATCTAGTGGGAGAGTGAGAAGTGCATGAGGTGGGGGCGGTCGTTCAGGTCTTTTTTTTCTTTCGTCTTCAAGATCTCAGGAACGTCGAATCGCCCTATATAAGGCGCTATGATCCATATAACTATTCTGATCCTGGGATCAGAATAGTGCTACTCTATATATAGATCTAGATATATATATATATATATATATATATATATTCTAAGCGTGAGTGTAGAATAGCTTATTCTACACCCCAATGTGGTATGTACAAAATCTAGTAAAACACTATGTAAAATGTAGTAATTATGAGATATATTTTTTACTATCCAAGTT
The DNA here is from genome assembly GCA_021605145.1 of Aegilops bicornis. Lineage (NCBI taxonomy): Eukaryota > Viridiplantae > Streptophyta > Magnoliopsida > Poales > Poaceae > Aegilops > Aegilops bicornis. The sequence goes on from CM038673.1 coordinate 484,372,790, forward strand.
TTTTATTTCTTACATGGTCAAAAAATTTACTACATTTTACATGTTACGTTACTATATTTTGTATAGAGCGTTACTAGGGGTGTAGAATAAGCTTTCTACACTCAAGCTTAGTTTAGCGTTACTATATATATATATATATATACATCTGGGCTATTCTGTTACGCGTAACAGAATATTATTCTGTTACCCTTTCTGTACTGACGTGGTTCACAGTTTGGACTGACGTGTTTTTCAACAAGAACTGATCTTCCTGCGTGCACGACGGACGGAAACAGGGGATGCAACGTGGAGCTTCCGGTCGTTCCCCGGCGCGATGCTGCGGGCCATTCGTTGCTAGAGGAGACATGTAAGGGGTTCCGCACGTCCGCGCGCTCAGCTGGATGAGTTTTGCGATCTGTAGTCACCGGAGGTGACGGCGTGGGCATTTTGGCGGCGGACGTGATTTTGGGCGTCGATGTTTACTGTGGTGTTCGTGGTCCTCAAATTACGTCGTGTTTGTCATTTTTGATGTGAGAATTATCGGTATGTTATAGTTTTTTGAGATTTTTTCATCTGTAATTTATGATTACAAGTTTTTGTGTTCTTGGTCGTTTTCCACGCCCGCCATGGAAATCTGTTCTTCTTTTTTTGTTGTTTTACTTTCGAATTGGTGTTGCAGGGAGAGATATAAGGACCGTATGAAAATATTTGCGTTGTCAATTTTGCTTTTTTGAGTTGTTTCTACCCCGGATTCCCATGTTGTTTTGTCGTTGGCGGAGGTTGTCTATGGCGGCTGACTGTAAGCTGCGATTTCGGGTAATCTGGTCAAACTTTGTAATTAAGTTGCGTGTTTTTCAGTGTTGTTTTGAATTGATGCCCATATGTGTAGTTGGACTGCTGCTGTGTCAAAGTTTTGATACTGTGTGTTGACATCAGAGCCGCACCGATGGCTCTGTACTTTGATTATAAAGCCCGAGCCCTCTGTCAGTTTCATTCTACGAGCTGCAACCAAAGAAAAGGGAGATGGATCCTGAGCTGGGAGAGGTTACAGAGGAGGAGGGGGACGCCATAGATGTGAGGGCTGCAGTAGCGGAGCAGAGGAGGAGGAGGCGCAGGCGCAGGCAGATGGCGCGACGTGCTGCCGAGGAGGAACTGGAGGCAGAGTTCAACAGACGACTTGCGCGTGAGGTGATGGATACTTGCAACTCCAATGAATTGGAGCTTCTTTTCCCAGAGGGCAGGGGAAGGAACCATATTCAGATCATTAGTTGGGCTAGGGCGAGAGCAGCCACGGCTCCACATCCATCTACGAGGGCAAAATGGCAGCCCGGATAGCTTCTCTTGTGCGGCTGTGCAGCACGGCGTGCGCATGAGCTATGTGTTTAGTCCCACCTCGCTAGCCGAGGGGGCTCTAGACTTGTTTATAAGCGCAAGCCACGCTCGCCAGTCGAACTCCTCTGAACACTTACCAGAGCGCTTATACACGGCGCTCGCTCTCTCTCTCTCTTGACTGTGGGGCACAGGACGGCGAGCCTGCAGGTTCTTGGATTACTAGGGATTCGCCCACGGGCTCGAGTTCAAGTATCTAGCATTGTCGGGGCTGCGCTTTGTCCTTGGGCGGTCAATTTTTTTTGCTTTTTTGGATCTAGTACTTGACTACACGAATGCTTGGACTGGTACTTTTTGTCCTTGTCTTTGTCAATTTTTTCTTTTTCTTTTTTTTGTTTGTTTGAATATAATCTTTGCGGCATGACTTGCCCCACGCGCGAACCGTACCAAGGGGCATAGTTGTCTTGACACATCTTCCTTGTATGGACTTTGCCCCATTATCTATCTTTTTAGGGGTGTGGGTGCGTGGGGTGGGGTGGGGAAGCAGAATAACCGTGACCGCACTTTTGTCAAACAAGCGCCTTGTCAGCGTTAGCGCGAGGCCGAGCCGGGGAGGGGGTGGGACCCCCTCCCCCATCCCGAGGCCGATCAAGAACAAGCCGTAGCAGCGATGACGCCGGCGTCTTGCAAGGCATCGCATGCTTGAGGCGAGTCCGAATATGACTTGCCCCATTATCTTATCTTAGGGGGTGTGGGTGCGTGGGGGAAACAGAAGAACCGCATTTTCTATCTTTAGGCGTGTGGGAGCGTGGGGGAAACATGACTTGCCCCACGCACCGAACCGTGCCGAGGGCATAGTTGTACTGACACATCTTCCTTGTATGGACTTTGCCCCATTATCTATCTTAGGGGTGTGGGTGCGTGGGGTGGGGAACAGAATAACCGCACTGGGCCTGTCAAACGAGCGCCTTTGCCGCTTTGAAGCGCGAGGCCGAGCTGGGGAGGCGGGGTGGGACCCCCTCCCCCATCCCGAGGCAGCGAGAACGAGCAGCCGTGGCGACGACGCGGCGTGCCGCGGCGTCGCATGCGGAGGCGAGTCCGTAACATGACTTGCCCCATTATCTTATCTTAGGGGGTGTGGGTGCGTGGGGAAACAGAATAACCGCGTTTTCTATCTTTAGGGGTGTGGGTGCGTAGGGGAAACATGACTTGCCCCACGTACCGAACCGTACCGAGGGGCGTAGTTGTACTGACACATCTTCCTTGTATGGACTTTGCCCCATTATCTATCTTAGGGGTGTGGGTGCGTGGGGTGAGGGAAGCAGAATAACCGCATGCGCTGTCAAACGAAGCGCATCGCCGTTAGCGCGAGGCCGAGCCGGGGAGGGGGTCTCCGAGGCCGAGCCAGAACGAGTAGCAGAAGCGACGACGCGGCGTGCCGCGGCATCGCATGCGGAGGCGAGTCCGTAACATGACTTGCCTCATTATCTTATCTTAGGGGGTGTGGGTGCGTGGGGGAAACAGAATAACCGCGTTTTCTATCTTTATGGGTGTGGGTGCGTGGGGGAAACATGACTTTCCCCACGCACCGAACCGTACCGAGGGGCATAGTTGTACTGACACATCTTCCTTGTATGGACTTTGCCCCATTATCTATCTTAGGGGTGTGGGTGCGTGGGGTGGGGGGAAACAGAATAACCGCCTGCGCTTTGTCAAACAGCGCCTTTGCAGCGCGAGGCGAGCCGGGGAGGGGTCGAGACCCCTCCCCATCCGGCAAGGCCGAGCCAGAACGAAGCCGTAGCAGTGACGACGCAGCGGCGTGCGTCGCATGCGAGGCGAAGTCCGTAATATGACTTGCCCCATTATCTTATCTTAGGGGGTGTGGGTGCGTGGGGAAACATGACTTGCCCCACGACCGAACTATACCGAGTGGCATAGTTGTCTTGACACATCTTCCTTGTATGGACTTTGCCCCATTATCTATCTTAGGGGTGTGGGTGCGTGGGGTGGGGAAGCAGAATAACCTTGCGCTGTCAAAGCAGCGCCTTGCCGCGTTAAGCGCGAGGTCGGCGGGGGAGGGTGGGACCCCCTCCTCCATCCCGGCGAGGCCGAGCCAGGAACGAGCCGTAGCAGGCGACGACGCGGCGTGCCGCGGCGTCGCATGCGGAGGCGAGTCCGTAACATGACTTGCCCTATTATCTTATCTTTATTTTTTAGGGGAAAACATGACCGTTATGAATTATTTTTTCATTTGTACTTGTTTGTTAATTTTTTGTACTGTTGTGAGTTATTATTTGTACTTTAGCCGTTTGTTTTCACCATCTATATTAATTTTTTATTTGTATTTGATTTTTCGTATTATCTTTTGTAACTGGCTAGAGATAGTGGGCTTCGCCACGGTTGTGGGCTTTAGCCGTCTGTTTCCTCCCAGTCATCTTTTAACCCTCCCACTCACCTTTTAACCTCCGATCTTCCCCGTTCCGCTCCTCTCCCGTCCCCAAATCGATTCCGTCTTCGTTCCCCTCTTCTTCTCTTCTCGGAGGGAGTTGTTACTCTGTTTATTGCGGAGGCGTCGGCGGAGGGCTCAACCCCAGGGGTGGAGGTCCGGGTGTTCTGTTTTGTTCTTTTTGCTCTGCCATTGACTTTTCTTAAGTCCTCTTATGTTCAGATTTTCTCTCTATTTCTAATCTCTTGCTCTCTTTGCTGTCCCAGGCTGCACTCGCTAGGGTTCCTTTGTTGTTGAACGAGTGTTTGGCGGTAGTGATACTGGATTGCGTGGCGGATTTTGTGTTTGCTGGTAAGAGTTTTGCTTTTGTGTGGCGTGCTTCGTTTATGAAATAGTTCAAATCCCTAATTTTTGTTCATGTGTCTTGCAGATCTGGTTCGGCAGATTTTAGGACTGTAGATCTCAATGGGTACATCATCGGTCCGGACAAATTGAATGCGGTGATTTTCCCTGTATTTTGGATGATGTTTTAATAGATCTGGTTTTTATGTTGTACAGTTGTTGTCGTATCGACTTTATAAGTTGTATGTATTTTGATATGTGTTAATTTTGTCCTAGATTGTATGGCGTGTATGGTTTTGGCAGTTGATGCAACCTGCAGACAGGATGTAGTACTTATCACCATCTGTATTTTGAACTCTTGTCACGGCATTTGAATAGGTTGTAGTAGTCAATGAAGAACTAGTATGGTGTTGAAAGAGTTGTGTTTTCTGAAGTTTGTTCTGCAAGTGGTGGGTTCATATTTGTTTTATTCGGTGAACTTGTAGTGTTCACATAGTTGAAATGATTGATTGTTCTTGTACTTTTTTCCTAATTATGATGTTGTTGCAGATGTTGGAGTCTTGGGGTGCCTCCTGATTCTGACAAATCAGAACGCTTTCAAGATCTTGTGAATGTTATTTTTGAGACACCAAATCCTCTAGAAGAACTTGCGAATGTTGCTGGTGTTTCCCTTATATTTTCTCTATTTTTTATCAGCCTTTAATACATATATATATGCTTAGTTACATCAGTTGTTCCGTTTTGTTTTGTGTCTGATGCTATGCGCTTTATTTATCTTTGTGTCTGCAATGTTATTTGTGTTTTAATTTTTTATGTGGGTGGTTATGTTATTGGTTTATGCAGTTAATGACAGCCATGGTGTTCCAGAGGACATTGCTGATGTTGTTAAAGATATTAATGATGGAATGTATTCACTTAACTTTGATGATGGTGATGGCAGCTTGCGGTTATGCATTACTCGATCTCAAAGTGTTGATGGCATTGAGCCTGTTACCCAAGCCGAGGATGTTCCTATGCGATTACTGTTCGAGGACAAAAGGATAAGAAAGAATAAATATGAATTCCAGAAGAGAAAGGAATTGGAACGGCGTCAAAAGGCTGCCTGTGTGCCAGAATGTGATGTTGATGTTGCTCAAGCTCCTAAATGTGTAGGCGATGAAGGTGGTGACGCGTGTTTTTCAACTGTTCATGTCGGATCTCATGGCAGTGACATGCCTGTGAAGACAAACTTGATGCAAACTCGTTTGACGCAAGTGTTTGATCGTGATGAAGTTAAGGAGAAGAAAGATGTTTTGAAGAGGAAGATGTCAGATCGAAATCCTGATGGCACTGAGGCGTAGTCCATGTGTGAAAGCTGTTTCCCAACACAGTAATAGCAAAGCTGATGCGGATAGTGTTCTTTGTGAAAATTGGTCCAAGCAAACTTGGTGGCTCCTCTGTCATTCGGAGTCCATGAGGTTTGACAAATAAGAAGCCTTCTTCGTCTCCTCTTCAAGAGCGGTCTTTGTTGAAAGAAAATAAGAAGCGTAAAGTTCATCCTGCAAAAGTGAACAAAGGTGTGAAGAAGCGTGCTCGTGTTGAAGCTGAAGATGTTGCATCTGAAGAAGATGATATTGAAGTTGATTCTGAAGATGAATTTGCAGTGGTATGTGTTTTGTATCGCATGTGTCTTGCTAGTTGTACTTGCAATGATTTAATTGCATTTGGGCTGGTATCTTTGGCGGTGAGGCTGGTCATTGTTTTGCATCTATTTTGATTGTGGTAATGATGTTGTTTTAATAGTTGAACTTGTGCAAACTTTTCTTTGTTTTACTTGCCTTCATATGCTTGTTTTGTTTCCTATATTCATTGTTTGCGATGGTATGTGTTTTGTTGTGCATGTGACTTACTAATTGTAATTGTAATGATTTAATTTGTGTTTGGGGTGGTATCTTTGGCCGTGAGGCTTGCCATTGTATTCATTAATTGAGGGTGGTAATGATGTTGTTTTAATAGTTGAACTTGTGCAATCTTTTTTACTTACATTCGTATGCTTGTTTTGTTTTCTATATTCATTGTTTGCGATGGTTTGTGTTTTGTACTGCATGTGATTTACTAGTTGTACTTTCAATGATTTAATTGTGTTTGGCTGGTATTGCGGCCGAGTTAGGCTGATCATTGTTTGCATCAATTGAGAGGTGGTACTGATGTTGTTTTAATAGTTGAACTTGTGCAATCTTTTCTTTTTCTTTTTACTTGCATTCATATGCTTTTGTTGTTTTCTATATTCATTTTTTTAAGGTGTGGCTTTTTTGTTTTCATTTACAGCCTGTTAGCGTTATGAGTCCGGTCAAGCCGGTGGGAGGCAATGCCGGAAAAGTTGCCTTGGACGAAGGTGACCAATGGAAATTGAACTTAACTGTGCGATGTTCGTTGAGAGAGGTTGAAGATTGTGCTAAATTGCTCGAGAGTCGGCATGTGGCTAGGGTTCATGCATCTGGTTTTGGTTCTATCTTGGTGGAGGGTGAAGTCTAACATTTCCGCCCTCGATGGGAGTTTTGTACACGAGGATAGATCCCGATACAATGACTCTTGACATGGGTGAGGCTAATAAGAAGCTTCGCATCACTAGCGATGGTATACAACAATTATTTGGTTTCCCTCGTGGTGGTGGATTCTGCGCCAAGGCCGTCGGAGGACGGATATGACGACGCCCGACGTGAAGTTAAGATCGGAGCTTGACATTAGCAAGGACAAAGATATCAAGACAAAGGATTTGAGGAATAAGCTCAAGGTGCTCGTCAAGGATCCTAGCAAAGATGACCTTGCTCTGAAAGTGTTCTTCATTATTGTGTTTATGAAGGTTGTGTTGCCTGGTGCGCCCCGCGTGTTTCCAGAGAGGCAGCAATGTTTGAGGGTCTCGTCTTTGAGGACATGGCAAATATGGATTATTGCGGTGATGGTTGATGAGCTTAGAAGGGCTGTTGCCAAGTACCAAAGTGGTCATACCATGGGAAGGCAATCACGAGCTATGCCATAGGGCTGTACTAATGTACCTTATTTGCCTTATCCGGTGGCAAAACTATTGAACTGACATGCGAGTCCCCGCATATGTTACATGGATCCTGCCAAGGTTTACGATCTGGTTGATGCAGATTTGATAAAAAAAGGCAATGCAGATCCAAAGACTTGGGTGTTTGGGAAGCTTCCGGTGAGTTTTGTTTGTTTTGTGTCTTGCAGACCTTTTTTATTTTTAGGTATAGCTATTTTTTGCTGTAGTGGACATGTGTACTATAGAGTTGTTTGTTTATATTTTGTATGGTTTAGGTATGGTTTTTCAGTACTGTTGTTTCGTGTGTTGTTGAACTGAATAACTTTGTTCAACTGGCATGTTGGTAAATACTAACAAATTGGCAATGACAGTTAAAGTTTTATTAGTGGTGTTGATTTTAAATCTGTTAATATCATGATTTATTTTTCCCTATGTGTTGCGTTGATTGATTAACTATTTTTTCCCTTTTATTTGTAGTGGAAAACTCAAGAGGAGGTTGTTTTTTTCCGAGTGTATAAACGGCCGATCCACGGAGATGCCGTCGTCTCGTGTTCAAGTTTTCGTCTACGCCCGATGAGTTGAGGGATGGCCGTGGTGTTGAGGGTACTGGTTATGCCCCCTGGCCCTAGTAATGCTAGTGCTTCACAGAGGCAGGGTTTTGGTATTGATGTTGCTGTTTCAGCGTTGGAGCGCGCTGAGCATATCTTAAGTAATGTGTGTTCTGAGCTGCAAAAGGTCCCAACGACAGTTGAGCGTTTGAGCTGTATCAATGGTATCCTTCCTGAAGGTCATCAATTTAACGCTGAGGAAGCTGTTGACTACATTGAGATGGAGAGGATTTTAATCGGTGATATGCGCGACGGTGCCGCTAATCTAGTTCAGAGCTCGGTTCGTCTGTTGAACAACATGAAGCGTTTCAGAACTACGCAAAACTCTCGCTGCAAGCCATATGAAGAAAGTGCAAATGTTGTTATAAGGCAGTTTGAGCAGGATGAGGCTTTGCCACCGCAATGAGGGCTGGTGATGGTACTGAGGCTAATGTTTTGATCACGAAGCGAATGATGTTGGCTTTGGCGTCCTGATGTTGATGTGAGTCGGTCGTTGGTGTTTGCAATTTTATGTTGTTGTCCACGATGTCGGTGTTGTAGTTGAACTTCCTCATGTTCACCTATTTATTAATAATTTTCTTTCATGCAGATTGATCACGATGAAATTTCTTTGGCACCGACAATGAGGGCTGATGATGGTCTTGAGGCTAATGTTTACGATCGTGTCTGAGCGATGTTGGCTCACAGACCTGTTGTTGATGTGAGTCGGTCCTCGTTGTTTGTATGTTTTACTATGTTGTTCTGCTTTGTCGATTATTGTAGTTGAACTTCCTGATCTACATCTGTTTATTAATTTTTCTTTTCATGCAGGAGACCAATCATAATGTTGAGGGTTACATTGACGGTGGAGTTAATGATCTATCCACTGATAAGTGCAAGGTTATTTTTATTTTCATTGTGTTTATTAATATTTTCTTAAAATTTCATGCGCACCGATGTGTCTTGCTTGTTCATTTTTCTACCCCACGCCGTTTATTGTTGCTCATAATAGCATTGTTTTTTTGTCTCATTACATTTGAATCAGGGTCCTATTGTTGGCGATGAGCCTTGTTTGCCTGTTGGTGATGTCGCTTTGAATGTTAGCAGCAGCAAGTTCGATGATGTTGCTATGAATGCTTCCAAGGTTTATTTTTACGTGCACATATTGGTAGCTTATTTTTATTGTTAGTTTTGTTCATATTATTCACTTTTTCTGAATTTTTATTTTCATCGATTCTGCGATGTTGAGCGTGAGGTTGTCCTTAGTGGTGGAGATGATGCTCATGATGTTCCATTGAGTAGTGGGCGCAATGTTGGTACCAAAGTTGTTGATGAGGATGCTGGTGCTGCCATCATACTTGATGCCAAATCGCCTGGTGTTGGTATTCTTTGGGAATGAAAATGTTTACGGTTGTGAAGATTTGCCGCGAGAGAATTTCCGCTTTGGAGGTCTTGATTACGGTGATGCATTGCAAGATGCTTCTAGCATGGAGGAGGTGCCATCCGAGGATGATGATTTACCATCACAATTTCTTGACCCCTTGACGCAGGAGGCGCTCTTGTCGTCCTGTGATTTTCTTTCTCTGAGACCACGAAAGCGCATCAATATTGGTGTCCTCTCAAGATGTCCCATCGTCAAACCCTCAAACCGGAGGCATAATGGTCTCATCACAGAACTACCGTCGTCTCAAACCCTGATAGTCCAGGTAAGGACTTGTAAATGGGGTGTACTTCTCAATTTTGGCATTTTGGACATGTTCTCTTGTAGTTGTTGAACTTATTATTTTTCATCATTTTCTACAAGCAGAAAGTGGTAATGTTGCTAAGGTTGATACGTTTTTCTTCGCTGTTACGAGGTTGCGCACGAACCGTACGAAATGGTTAGTTTGGGATTTTGCGCGTTCCATTTTTTGTCTCTTTTTCTTTCTCTAGTTTGATTATTGTTGTTGTTGCAGTAGTTTTAATTCATGTAATCTTTTGTGTTTTTCTAGTCATGTCGATGTTTCAAAATAAATAATGTGATGCCAGTGTTGGTTCTATTGCTAAAGCGTTTGTCCCCATCGGCATGCTCAACTCGAACGATCTTGATGCTGTTTTATATTCTCTCGTCGAAGTACCGAGACAACGACAAGTTGATAGTTCCCAGGATGGGTGACGGTCGATTTTGCTTTTTCTATAAATAGGATGATAACTTGTTTTGCCAATTTTCTAACTATTGTTGTTCTTTTTTTACAACAGACCAAGATCCGTGATGGAAATATTGATTCCAATGTGCTAAATTGGTTCACGGATCAGTCTTGATGGTTTTTGACCAAGTAGGTGAACTTGGACTTTTGTACTCATTAACTAGAACTGTCATGTTTTCTTTGCAGTTTTGGGATGTGGGGGGAATGAACTTGATCTGTGCTTCTTTTATTAAAGTTGCACTTATTGTTGCAAGGGAATTGAACTGATATGATTGTTCCTCCATTTTGGGCGGTGGATATAATTTCTTTATGATTATGTGATTTTTTGTTTGTACTTATGAATTTCAATTTCCCTCTTTTATTTTATTGTTTGGAGGCTGAATTTTTTGTTTCATTATGATTTGGTAAATTCATTTTCCTCTGCGATTTTTTTCAGCTTCTTTTCCCTACATTTGATCCGCGTCATTTGTGGCTACCATGAAGCCTAGTGAAGAATCTGGGCATTGGTGCTTGGTTGTTACGAATTTGAAGTTCCGTCGTTCGAGTGTCTTAATTCACTCCGTGATGAAACACTGGGTGATGCAATTAGATTCTTAAGGAATATGATGATAATATAAAGAAGCTTTGGAGGGAGTCCAGTGTAGACAGGGCCAAACCGTTCTCACTGGCGCATATTGATGGTTTCTCTTGCGAGTTTGTGTGGGTGCCTCAGCAGGAAAACACGTGAGTATCCGTTTCTAATGATTTTTGCTGGTTGTTTTTGTTGCTGTAGGATGTTGTTCCTGTATTTTTTGGATTTTGTGTTGTACCATTTTTTGATTTTTCCTTTGTTTACAGGCATGATTGAGGATTCTTTATGCTACAAAACTGCAAGACCTATTATTGTCGGGAGGATGGTGTAATTGAAATGGTCGATTACAGCCATGAAGACATTTTGGACATTAGGAAGACTTTCTTTGTATACTGCGCAACTAGTGATTTGTTTGATGTTGACTTCCGGGGTTTGTTTGGCATCGAACCCTGTACGTGTGCATGGACTTTTGTAATTTTTTTGCAGCTTGTACTTCTCTATTAAAACTGTCATTAAATATGTATTTGAACTTACGCTTTGTGCGGTCTTTTTTTTTTCCAGGTGAGTGGCTGGATCTTGGTGAGCATGACTACAGGTTCTTTGGTAGCCAGTTCTTGGAGCTCGAGCGCGTAGCTATTGATCTTAGCCATGTTGGGGAACGTAGCATAAATTCAAAATTTTCCTACGTGTCACCAAGATCTATCTATGGAGAAACTAGCAACGAGGGAAGGAGAGTGCATCTACATACCCTTGTAGATCGCTAAGCGGAAGCGTTCATGAGAACGGGGTTGAAGGAGTCGTACTCGTCGTGATCCAAATCACCGGAGATCCTAGTGCCGAACGGACGGCACCTCCGCGTTCAACACACGTACAGCCCGGTGACGTCTCCCATGCCTTGATCCAGCAAGGAGAGAGGGAGAGGTTGAGGAAGACTCCATCCAGCAGCAGCACAACGACATGGTGGTGATGGAGGAGCGTGGCAATCCCGCAGGGCTTCGCCAAGCACCAAGGGAGAGGAGGAGGAGGAGGCAGGCTGCGCTGGAGAGGGAGAGGCTCTCATGTGTTATGGGCAGCCCCTTGGCCTCATATATATAGGGGAGAGGGAGGAGGGTGCGCCTCTAGGGTCCCCACCCCTAGAGGCGGCAGCCCCAAAACCCATCTATGGGTGGCGGCCACAAGGGGGAGGAGAGGGAGGCGCAGGGAGTATGGGCCTTAGGGCCCATCTCGCCTTAGGGTTTGCCCCTCTCCTTCTAGCCGCATGGGCCATGGTGGGAGGCGCCCTAGCCCACCTAGGGGCTGGTGCCCTCTCATACTTGGCCCATGTATGCCTCTCGAGCATGTGGCCCCACTTGGTGGACCCAGGGACCCTCCGGTGGTCCCAGATGCGTTATCGATAAACCCGAAACTTTTCCGGTGACCAAAGCAGGACTTCCCATATATAAATATTTACCTCCGGACCATTCCGAACTCCTCATGACGTCCGGGATCTCATCGGGACTCGAACAACATTCGGTAACCACATACAAACTTCCTTTATAACCCTAAGCGTCATCGAACCTTAAGTGTGTAGACCCTACGGGTTCGGGAACCATCTTGAACATGACCGAGACGTTCTCCGGTCAATAACCAACAGCGGGATCTGGATACCCATGTTGGCTCCCACATGTTCCACGATGATCTCATCGGATGAACCACGATGTCAAGGACTCAATCGATCCCGTATACAATTCCCTTTGTCTAGCGGTATTGTACTTGCCCGAGATTCGATCGTCGGTATCCCGATACCTTGTTCAATCTCGTTTCCGGCAAGTCTCTTTACTCGTTCCGTAACACATCATCCCGTGATCAACCCCTTGGTCACATTGTGCACATTATGATGATGTCCTACCGAGTGGGCCCAGAGATACCTCTCCGTCACACGGAGTGACAAATCGAGTCTCGATTCGTGCCAACCCGAATGACACTTTCGGAGATACCGTAATGCACCTTTATAGTCACCCGATTCACGTTGTGACGTTTGGTACACCCAAAGCATTCCTACGGTATCCGGAGTTGCACAATCTCATGGTCTAAGGAAATGATACTTGACATTAGAAAAGCTTTAGCATACGAACTACGATCTTTGTGCTAGGCTTAGGATTGGGTCTTGTCCATCACATCATTCTCCTAATGATGTGATCACGTTATCAACGACATCCAATGTCCATGGTCGTGGAAACCATAACCATCTATTGATCAACGAGCTAGTCAACTAGAGGCTTACTAGGGACATGGTGTTGTCTATGTACCCACACATGTATTGAGTTTCCTATCAATACAATTATAGCATGGATAATAAACGATTATCATGAACACGGAAATATAATAATAACTAATTTATTATTGCCTCTAGGGCATATTTCCAACAGTCTCCCACTTGCACTAGAGTCAATAATCTAGTTCACATCGGCATGTGATTAACAGCGATAGGTCACATCGCCATGTGACCAACACCCAAAGAGTTTACTAGTGTACGTAAACTAGTTCACATCATCATGTGATTAAGACTCAATGAGTTACGAGGTTTGATCATGTTTTGCTTGTGAGAGAGGTTTTAGTCAGCGGGTTTTAGTCAACGGGTCTGAACCTTTCAGATCCGTGTGTGCTGCAATTCTCTATGTCATATTGTAAATGCTGCTTCCACGCTCCACTTGAAGCTATTCCAAATGGTTGCTCCACTATACGTATCCGGTTTGCTACTCGAGTCACTTTCGGATAGGTGTTAAAGCTTGCATCGACGTAACGCTTACGCCGAACTCTTTATCACCTCCATAATCGAGAAACATGTCCTTATTTACTCCAAGGACAATTTTGATCATTGTCAGATGATCCATTCTGGATCATTCTTGTACCCTTGATCGACTCATGGCAAGGCACACTTCGGTGCTTGGTACACAGCATAGCATACTTGTAGAGCCTATGTCTAAGGCATAGGGGACGATCTTCGCCCTTTCTCTACGTTACTGCCGTGGTCGAGCTTTAAGTCTTAACTTCATACCTTACAATTCAGCTAAGAACTCCTTCTTTGGTGATCCATCTTGAACACCTTCAAGATCATGTCAAGGTACATGCTCATTTGAAAGTACTCTTGAGTGTTTTGATCTATCCTCATAGATCTTGATGCTCAATGTTCAAGTAGCTTAATCCAGGTTTTCACTTGAAAACACTTTTCAAACAACCCTATATGCTTTACGTAGAAAATTCTACATCATTTCTGATCATCTATATGTCAACGACACATACTCATCAGAAATTCTATAGTGCCCCCACTCACTTCTTTGGAAATACAAGTTTCTCATAAACTTTGTATAAACCCAAAATCTTTGATCATCTCATCAAAGCGCACATTCCAACTCCGAGATGCTTACTCCAGTCCTTAGAAGGGATCGCTGGAGCCAAAGATACCTTTTAGCATCCTTAGGATCGACAAAACTTTCGATTGTATCACATACAACCTTTTCTTACGTAAACTGGTAAGGAAACTTCGTTTTGACATCCATCCGCCTGATTTCATAAATGCAGCTAATGCTAACATGATTCCGACGGACTTAAGCATCGCTACGGATGAGAAAATCTCATCGTAGTCAACTCCTTGAACTTGTGAAAAACTTTTCGCCACAAGTCGAGCTTCATAGACGGTGACATTACCGTCCACGTCCGTCTTCTTCTTAAAGATCCATTCATCTCAATGGCTTGCCGATCATCGGGCAAGTCCACCAAAGTCCATGCTTTGTTACGATATATGGATACTATCTCGGATTTCATGGCCTCTAACCATTTGTCGGAATTTGGGCCCACCATCGCTTCTCCATAGCTCGTAGGGTTCATTGTTGTCTAGCAACATGACCTTCAAGACAGGATCACCGTACCACTCAAGCGACGTCTGCGTCCTTGTCGCCCCACGAGGTTTGGTAGTGACTTGATCCGAAACTTCATGATTACTGTCATAAGCTTCTACTTCAATTGGTGTAGGTGCCACGGAACAACTTCACGTGCCTGCTACACACTAGTTGAAGTGACGGTTCAATAACCTCATCAAGTCTCCACCATCCTCCCACTCAACTTTTCGAGACGAACTTTTCCTCGAGAAAGGACCCGATTCAAGAAACAATCCCTATTGCTTCCGGATCTGAATTAGGAGGTATACCCAACTGTTTTGGGTGTCCTATGAAGATGCATTTTATCCGCTTTGGGTTCGAGCTTATCTACCTGAAACTTTTTCACATAAGCGTCGCAGCCCCAAACCTTTAAGTAATGACAGCTTAGGTTTCTCTAAACCATAGTTCATACGGTGTCATCTCAACGGAATCACGTGGTGCCCTATTAAAGTGAGTGCGGTTGTCTCTAATGCCTAACCCATGAACTATAGTGGTAATTTGATAAGAGACATCATGGTACGCACCATATCCAATAAGGTGCAACTATGATGTTCGGACACACCATCACGCTATGGTGTTCCAGGCGGTATTAGTTGTGAAACAATTTCCACAATGTCTCAATTGTGTACCAAAATCGCAACTCAGACATTCATCTCCATGATCACATCACAGACATTTTATCCTCTTGTCACGAAGATCTTCAACTTCACTCTGAAATTACTTGAACCTTTCAATAATTCAGACTTGTGTTTCATCAAGTAAATATACTCAACATCTACTCAAATCATCTGTGAAGTAAGAACATAACGATATTCACTTTGCATGCCTCGGCACTCATTGGACTGCACATATCAAAATGTGTTGCTTCCAACAAGTTGCTATCTTGTTCCATCTTCTTGAAACCGAGGCTTTTCGGTCATCTTGCCCATGTGGTATGTTTTGCATATCTCAAGTGATTCAAAATCAAGTGAGTCCAAACGATCCATCTGCATGGAGTTTCATCATGCGTATTCACCAATGACATGGTTTGCATGTCTCAAACTTTTCAAAACGAGTGAGTCCAAAGATCCATCAACATGGAGCTTCTTCATGCTTTACACCAATATGACTTATATGGCAGTGCCACAAGTAAGTGGTACTATCATTACTATCTTATACTTTTGGCATGAAAATGTGTATTACTACGATCGAGATTTAATAAACCATTTATTTAGGTGCAAGACCATCGAAGGTATTATTCAAATAAATAGAGTAACCATTATTCTCCTTAAATGAATAACCGTATTGCGATAGACATAATCCAATCATGTCTATGCTCAACGCAAACACCAAATGATAATTATTCTGGTTTAATACTAATCTTGATGGTAGAGGGAGCGTGCGATGTTTGATCACATCAAAATTGGAAACACTTCCAACACATATCGCCATGACTCTCCTTTAGCTAGTCTCCGTTTATTCCGTAGCCTTTTATTTCGAGTTACTAACACTTAGCAACCGAACCGGTATCTTAATACCCTGGCGCTACTAGGAGTACTAGTAAAGTACACATTAACATAATGTATATCCAATATACTTCTATCGACCTTGCCAGCCTTCTCATCTACCAAGTATCTAGGGTAATCCTGCTTCAGTGTCCGTTCCTCTTAGTATAGAAGCACTTAGTCTCGGGTTTGGGTTCAACCTTGGGTTTCTCCACTAGAGCAGCAATTGTTTTGCCGTTTCATGAAGTATCCCTTGTTGCCCTTGCCCTTCTTGAAACTAGTGGTTTTTCCAACCATCAACAATTGATGCTCCTTCTTGATTCCTACTTTCGCGATGTCAAACATCGTGAATACCTCAAGGATCATCATATCTATCCCTGATATGTTATAGTTCATCACGAAGTTCTAGTAGCTTGGTGGTAATGACTTTGGAGAAACATCACTTTCTCATCTGGAAGATCAACTCCCACTCGATTCAAGTGATTGTTGCACTCAGACAATCTGAGCACAAGCTCAACGATTGAGCTTTTCTCCCTTAGTTTGCAGGCTAAGAAAACTCGTCGGAGGTCTCATACCTCTTGACGTGGGCACGAGCCTGAAATCCCAATTTCAGCCCTCGAAACATCTCATATGTTCCATGACGTTTCGAAAACGTCTTTGGTGCCTCTACTCTAAACCGTTCAACTGAACTATCACGTAGTTATCAAAACGTGTATTTCCGATGTTCGCAACATCCACAGGAGCGACGTTTGGGGTTCAAAGACAGCGGCGGGGCATTAAGGACATAAGCTATTTATCGTCCGCATAATCGCCATCGTCAACTTTCAACTATATTTTCTCTAGGAACATATCTAAACAGTGGAACTAAAGCGCGAGCTTACGACATAATTTGCAAAAGGTCTTTTGACTATGTTCAAGATAATTAAGTTCATCTTATGAACTCCCACTCAGATAGACATCCCTCTGGTCATCTAAGTGATTACATGATCCGAGTCAACTAAGCCGTGTCCGATCATCACGTGAGACGGACTAGTCGACTCGGTGAACATCTTCATGTTGATCGTATCTACTATACGACTCATGCTCGACCTTTCGGTCTCTGTGTTCCCGAGGCCATGTCTGTACATGCTCCTCGTCAAGTTAACCCCAAGTGTTTTTTTGTGTAAATCTGTCTTACACCCGTTGTATGTGAACGTAAGAATCCATCACACCCGATCATCACGTGGTGCTTAGAAGCGACGACTGTAACAGCGGTGCACCGTCGAGGAGAACACTTCTTGAAATTTGTGTAAGGGATCATCTTATTTACTACCGTCGTTCTAAGTAAACAAGATGCATAAACATAATAAACATCACATGCAATTATATAGTAGTGACATGATATGGCCAATATCATATTGATCCTTTTGATCTCCATCTTCGGGCTCCATGATCATTATTGTCACCGGCATGACACCATGATCTCCATCATCATGATCTCCATCATCGTGTCTCCATGAAGTTGTCTCGCCAACTATTACTTCTACTACTATGGCTACGGTTAGCAATAAAGTAAAGTAATTACATGGCGTTGTTTAATGACACGCAGGTCATACAATAAATAAAGACAACTCCTATGGCTCCTGCCGGTTGTCATACTCATCGACATGCAAGTCGTGAATCCTATTACAAGAACATGATCAATCTCATACATCACATATCATTCATCACATTCTTCTTGGCCATATCACATCACATAGCATACCACCGCAAAAACAAGTTAGGCGTCCTCTAATTGTTGTTTGCATGTTTTACGTGGCTGCTTTGGGTTTCTAGCAAGAACGTTTCTTACCTACGCAAAACCACAACGTGATATGCCAATTGCTATTTACCCTTCATAAGGACCCTTTTCATCGAATCCGTTCCGACTAAAGTGGGAGAGGCGGCACCCGCTAGCCACCTTATGCACCAAGTGCATGTCGTTCGGTGGAACCTGTCTCACGTGAAGATTACGTGTAAGGTCGGTCCGGCCGCTTCATCCCACAATACCGTCGAAACAAGATTGGACTAGTAACGGTAAGCATATTGAACAACCTCAACGCCCACAACTACTTTGTGTTCTACTCGTGCAAAGAATCTACGCAATAAACCTCGCTCTGATACCATTGTTGGGGAACGTAGCATAAATTCAAAATTTTCCTACGTGTCACCAAGATCTATCTATGGAGAAACTAGCAACGAGGGAAGGAGAGTGCATCTACATACCCTTGTAGATCGCTAAGCGGAAGCGTTCATGAGAACGGGGTTGAAGGAGTCGTACTCGTCGTGATCCAAATCACCGGAGATCCTAGTGCCGAACGGACGGCACCTCCGCGTTCAACACACGTACAGCCGGTGGCGTCTCCCATGCCTTGATCCAGCAAGGAGAGAGGGAGAGGTTGAGGAAGACTCCATCCAGCAGCAGCACAACGGCATGGTGGTGATGGAGGAGCGTGGCAATCCCGCAGGGCTTCGCCAAGCACCATGGGAGAGGAGGAGGAGGAGAGGCAGGGCTGCGCCTGGAGAGGGAGAGGCTCTCATGTGTTATGGGCAGCCCCCTTGGCCTCATATATATAGGGGAGAGGGAGGAGGGTGCGCCTCTAGGGGTCCCCACCCCTAGAGGGGCGGCAGCCCCAAAACCCATCTATGGGTGGCGGCCACAAGGGGAGGAGAGGGAGGCGCAGGAGTATGGGCCTTAGGGCCCATCTGCCCTTAGGGTTTGCCCCTCTCCCTTCTAGCCGCATGGGCCATGGTGGGGCGCCCTAGCCCACCTAGGGGCTGGTGCCCTCTCATACTTGGCCCATGTATGCCTCTGGAGCATGTGGCCCCACTTGGTGGACCCCGGGACCCTCCCGGTGGTCCCAGACGTTACCGATAAACCCAAACTTTTAGGTGACCAAAACAGGACTTCCCATATATAAATATTTACCTCCGGACCATTCCGAACTCCTCATGACGTCCGGGATCTCATCCGGACTCAACAACATTCGGTAACCACATACAAACTTCCTTTATAACCCTAGCGTCGCCATCGAACCTTAAGTGTGTAGACCCTACGGGTTCGGGAACCATGCGAGACATGACCGAGACGTTCTCCGGTCAATAACCAACAGCGGATCTGGATACCCATGTTGGCTCCCACATGTTCCACGATGATCTCATCGGATGAACCACGATGTCAAGGACTCAATCGATCCCGTATACAATTCCCTTTGTCTAGCGGTATTGTACTTGCGAGATTCGATCGTCGGTATCCCGATACCTTGTTCAATCTCGTTTCCGGCAAGTCTCTTTACTCGTTCCGTAACACATCATCCCGTGATCAACCCCTTGGTCACATTGTGCACATTATGATGATGTCCTACCGAGTGGGCCCAGAGATACCTCTCCGTCACACGGAGTGACAAATCCGATCTCGATTCGTACCAACCCAATGACACTTTCGGAGATACCTGTAATGCACCTTTATAGTCACCCGATTACGTTGTGGACGTTTGGTACACCCAAAGCATTCCTACGGTATCCGGAGTTGCACAATCTCATGGTCTAAGGAAATGATACTTGACATTAGAAAACTTTAGCATACGAACTACGATCTTTGTGCTAGGCTTAGGATTGGGTCTTGTCCATCACATCATTCTCCTAATGATGTGATCACGTTATCAACGACATCCAATGTCCATGGTCGTGAAACCGTAACCATCTATTGATCAACGAGCTAGTCAACTAGAGGCTTACTAGGGACATGGTGTTGTCTATGTACCCACACATGTATTGAGTTTCCTATCAATACAATTATAGCATGGATAATAAACGATTATCATGAACACGGAAATATAATAATAACTAATTTATTATTGCCTCTAGGGCATATTTCCAACAAGCCAGGGGCGTTTTCCCGAAAAGACAAGATCTGGTGTTATGAAGGGGCGGTTGGGAGCTCTGAGAGGTTTTACGACTGCTTGTGCAGATAGCCCTACTACACCCAAGAATCCCATTGTGGAATTGATAGACAGCGATGATGATGTGTTTGACAAGATTCTTTGGCGTTGGAAGAGTCACGAGAAGCGCTGCCAAAGGTTTATCTCCCTTGTCGGAATAGTGGCTCGTAGAGCTGGTGGTGCTAGGAAAGATCCCGCTTTGGATTACGGCAATGTTGTAAGGCACGGCGTGCGCCTGAGCTCCTATAAAGTTTTGCTCCTACGTGCAGCAGCTTCACCCTTATAAATTCCCTCACATGGACAAGGCTCGCAGGTTGGATAATCTGTTGCTGAGTGATGACTGGCGTGAGAAGTATGCCGAGTGCGTATCGCTCATTATTTTTCCTCTTCCTGTTCTTGTGTTGTTTGTAAATCGCTAGATAAATATGGCCTGAACTGTTCCTTTTTATACAACTCGAACTGCTATGAATGCCTTATCTTGCTTCTCCTTCTTTTTGGTCTTGTGTGTGCTGCAGGAATACATTCTCAATGATACCTCAGCTTGATGGAAACGTAACTTCACTGGGAATCGCATCTGGGAAGTTTTTTCACCTGGGCAAATGATGGAGGGTGATGTAATGGACTTCCTCATTGATGATTGGAAGCAAGATCCCGATAGAAATGCTGATTTCGCATCTGGGAAAAGGATATTCTCGAGTCCATATTTCATCACGGTAATCAATCGATCGGTTTCTTTATGTTGAACAAGACTGCCTATTGTTTTTACTGAGTTTTAATAATACTTTGCTTGTTGATTCTTTTCCGCTGTCTATTTTCTATTTTGGCTTTTTGCAGGTTGTGCTTGACTGCTCGCTTTACGAGGATGAAAATAAAGTGTTTAATGTGGAGAGTGCAGCGAGAGATTTCAAGAGCTATGTTAAAGCTAATGAAGACTTGCTCAGTGCCGACCTTGTGAGATCTACTAGCTGATTTTTGGTTTTTATTTGTTTGTTTTGATGCTGGTTTTACTTTGAATATTTAACATCTCTTTTTTGGTCATTTGTTTTTAGATCATGATGCCTCTATTCAAGCCTATGGTTTTATCAAAGGATAGGAAAGTGAGCCACTATTCCTTATGTGTCATGAACCATTACCGAAGTAGCGTTGACATCCTTGACTCTTTACCTTATCCGAAGAACCACCGTCCTTCGAAGAACACCTATCATAAAGACTGCGAGAAGATTGTGAGTGACATTTATTATCCAGACTTTGGATTAATATTTCTCAATCTTTGTTTCGCTGTTTCGAGACCTAAAACTGTGTGGGTTGTTTTGTTTTCTGATTTCTAGATTGGTCAAAGTAATGAAGGCTGTGTATGGTGATGCTTAGTACAATGCAAGCAAGCAGCCCAATTAGGAGCTGTTTGCAAAGAAACCAACGTTTGTCAAGGTTCCACTTCAAGGGAAAAATGAATGTGGCCATTATACTGTGAAGTATGCGGGATGCTATGATGGTGAAAAGATCATTGAGAACATTCGAAATAATGACGTGGGTTTCTTGTTGAGCTTTTCAATTTCTGTTTTTGGCTTATTGTGGATCCTTTTTTTATGTGTCATGATTTTTGATAATTTGTTTTATTGTTTTGCAGCCACGCGTTGTTGATTGGAACGCTGAGGATCTGTATAGAGTTGTGTTCAACCGGAATAACCATCTTATGGTGAAGGAGCTTCCCAAGGAGGTTCAGGCTTTGGCTCCTGATGCATAGGATAAATGGTCATCATTTGCATAGTGAATTGGATAGTTGTGTGATATATCTCTTGAAAAAATTGTAGGCTCTATTTTGAAGTGTTTGATGTCTTATCGAGTACTATGTAATAACTAGTATATTTTGTGTTGTGTTTTAAGTGTGGCACAATGTTTCATCGGGAATTCGTTTTGGTTAAGTTTTTTTTTTGTACTGAAGACTTATATAGTAGTTTAACTGAAAACACTTTTTTTTCAAGTGTATTTTCGAGTTGTTGCACAGAAAGTGAGATTTATTTTATTTTTATGTGATTCCATCCTAATTTGGACCTTTATAGTTTATGTACTCTCGTTTTCTTGTACTTATGATATAGTTCTGGTAGTACTGAGTGGTAGTCTCATTCAAATAAGGCTTTCAAAATTTTAGTGCCAAATTTCTTTTTGAACTTCTTGAACTTTAGTATTTGAACTTCATAGTAAAAGTTAAATTACTGGTTTAAATTAGCTATGTTTAAGAGATAGTCCTATTAAGTTCAAAACTATTTCTTTCTCAATGCATTAATTGGTATCATCATAGCACTTACCGAATAAACTTAGTTGTACTGAGATTCCAATTGTGCTAGTACTTTTGATTAATTATTTATTGTTTGTGTTGTTTGATGCTAGTATGTCTTCTGTTGTGTTTCTTGTGATTTATCTCTTTTGTCGAACTTATATCTTTTTGATTTAGTTTTTGGCCTTCTTTTTTCTAGGCTGTGGTTCTTCTCCAGGCAATGTTTGGTATAATCCTAGCACTTGCTGTATAGACTAAGTTGTACTGAGATTTCAGTTGTATTGCCACTGTTAATTCTTAGTATGTCACTGTTTTAAGGAATGCGAACTGAAGCTTCTCGTTCCTTTTTATATATTTGTAGAATGAACGTATCGTGTGTTCAACTGTACTAGAACTTTTCAGTCCTAGGATGCTACTGACTAGGAAATACGTACTGGTGTTTCTTTGCTTTTTCTGATGCAGTACTTGGTGAATTTCTAACTACTTTTTACCATGATGCTTTTTAGTACTGAATGTTGTCCTCGGCTGAAACTTAGTCTTTTTAGTGTTCGTCTGAAACTAAAAAATGATTTTTTTAGCGTGATAGTACTTCCGTTCATGTCTAAGCTGTACTGAGCGTCGAAGGCTACTAATTGCTTTTGGCCTTTATTTAGTCTGCCACTTTTTTTCGAAAATATTCATGTGTTATTTTTTTTTCTCCATGACTAGTGCTGCTGTGTGGCAGCCATCAAGTTTCAACTTCAACCTACTTCAACTTCAAATGATGGATGAACAAAATAGGAAGCTAGCAAATTTGTTGGACGACATAAGCAAACGATGTACTTGATAGACATAGGCAAACTTGTTCAAACCCTGACACACATAGCATAAGGTAGCTTGTTCAACATAAGAAAGCAAATTACAAATCTGAAACAACAATACTAAGGACACACAGAGCATAAGGTATCTGGTTCAACATAACAAATGCAGACTTTCATGCATCTTTATCCGCCGGTTGCGGTGGTAGTATGGGTCGACCTCCTGCTCTTTTGAAATATCCCAACCTGTCACGATGTTGTCGATTGTCTTCCATGACTTGTAATGCTATGCGTACGCATCTATTCCTGCGTACGTGATGAGGTTGTCTGGCAGCGGGCTGTTCCCCCACAATTTGTGGTCTTCCCTGTTCATCTTCTTCTCCATGCCTTCGTAGAATGGGTGGATGACGCCGCCTGCAACATCAGCCAAGGAGTCGGAGTATTTGTCGGTCTTTGGATCTTTCCACTTGCGCTGCATGTCGATGAAGTTGTTGGGGTTGATTTCCAAACCAGACTTCTCCAGCATCCGCTTGTCACCTCCAATGCTGAAACCAACAAATGTGTACAATTTCTCCTCCTGCAGGAAGTCTTTGAGGCGCTTGGGCCTGCAAGGGGGGAGAAACACATTTATAGATTAGTCTTGTCTTTTGAGGATTTAATTCTTCTGCTTTTTTTTGTTCTACAAGTGATAATCCATGAGGTAGATGCTTATATATTATGAGTCATGCATGAATGTAATTGAAACTAGTACACAAAGTCCTGAAATTAAATTCAACTACACCGTGTTATTTTTTCTTTTGCTATCTTCTTTGCTTTACCAAATGCTTCACCAAATTAGAGAATCATTTTATCAGAGTCAATGATATATGCTGCTTGATTCAAGTTTAGTTTTCTTTTTTGTTGAATAAAAGACCTATACGATTAGCTTGATACATCTTTGTGCATTAATTCTATATCAAGTTCAAAAATTAGTTTGAGAAACATGTGCATCAAGATATGGACCTATACCACTTCACCAAAGATCTTTTAATACATAAATTCTATAAACTATACTAGTGCATCAAGATCAGAATCTATGCTAGTTCATCAAGTTCAGAAATTAATTTGGTGCATAAAGTTCAAAATGCTATAAACTTTTTTTTCAGATGCTAACTACGGTGAAACAATCCACTTCACGCTTTCAGAAATGCATGTAACTTGATAAACATGTAATTGTGCATCCACTTCATAGACTATAGTAGTTCATCTAGTTGGGAAACAATTTTAATTAAGTTTTTAGTGACTAATCTTTGGTACAACAGATGAATAAACAGTAGTATGAGTTACAATGGATGAATGTACTTCAAAAACTAGTAAAGAAAGTTCTGAAATTAAATTAAGTACATCATGTTATTCTTCTTCTTGGATTATACATAGTTTCAGTCAATGTTGTATGTTCTTCGTTGGTACTAGTTTAGTCTACTTTTGTTGAAATAGGATAACACAGAACCAGTGCTTCACCAAGTCCTTAGTTTATTTTCTTACGAAAATAACATTGCATCAAATTCAGAAAATACTTCACTACATCAAGTTCAGAAACATCTTTTTTAATACATCAAGTACATAGACTACTCTATTGTATCAACTTCATAAACTACACGAGTCGATCAACTTCAGAATTTAATCTATTTGGGAAACAAGTGTGATTAAATTTTCAGGATACTGATTAATAAAACAGATAAACCATATGCAGGGGCAAATGAGTAGGATTGCTCACCATTTTGTGGCCGCTGCGATGTGGTACACCAAGCAGAGTTCCTCGACGCACAACTGCAGAACTGCCGCCATCTGTGGAGGTTTTTCATCGTCGGTGTACTCCACATCAACTCCGATGAAGCTCGGATACAAGCCGTCGCCCTTCCTCCTGAGCCTGCTCATCATCTCGTCGGCCTTATCTGGTTTGCTGGTGCAGAAGATCTCCAGCGTCTCCTTGCCGTGGAGCTCAACCCCTTTGAGCGTTCTGGTGTAGTTGCGCTTCTCGCCGGGGACGTTCATGTCGACGAGGTTGCTCCTCTTGTCCGACGTCTCTGCATGATGACTCTTGGCGGACGGTTCCTCCGCCATGGCCTTCCTCCGGCGACTGTGGGCTTTGTAGAGAGACGCTGGAGGTTTGTGTGCAGTGGAAATGGAAGCGGCAATGGTGGTTTGTGGGAACAAGGGAGAGATGGAAGACAATGGGGTATTTTTGCAGTGCGCCGACGGTGGTGTGTGGGAGGCGGTTCGTCGGGGGCGTGTGTGTAGTGGTCGTGGGGGGTCGCCGTTTGCAGTGCGTCGTGGCAACCGCCCAGTGGGTGGCGTGGAAGAACTAACCGTCCAAGACAAATGTTTTTTACTGGTGCACTGTTTAGTCTTGTCAAGCTGTACTTACGTTCTGCAAAATCCCACTTGCACGTCTCTGCGGTGGTGATGATGGCATTTTACCGTGTCGCCGATTCGTATAGTCAAGCTGTACTTATGGATCTGTGATGTTTTTCGTGTGGATATTTAAGTATTTTTTTTCTATTGAAGCCTTTATACACTAGTGTATGTCAAAACATTTTTTCAGTGCCTGTGAGTTGTTGCTCATAAATTGTACTTATTTTATTTTCATCTGTACCAACCTTAGTTAGGCCTTTATAGTTTTTGTATTCTCATTTTTTTAGTGTACTTATGTTTTAGTACTGTGTGAACTGAATTGTAATTTCAAACAGCGCATGGGTTTGAAATTTGATGTTAGAGTGGTGCGAGTGGCTTTGTTGATCCTTTGTTTTAATCTTGATGTTGTATGTATGTTTGAACTGATTTTTTTATAACTTAGGTTGGGGGTGGGGTTTGAGATTATTTTACGACCAGATCGTTCGTTGTGGTGTGGACAGATTATATATAAATAATAGATTTAGCAGAATTGACAAATAAATTCTATTTGAACATTTTGAATTTTAGTAGTTGAACTTGTCAGATTTTATATAAATAGGAATTTTAGCATAATTGACAAACATTATATGTTTGAACTTTTAGATTTTAGTAGTTGAACTTGTCGGTTTTTCTATAAATAAGAATTTTAGCATAAATGACGAACATTATATGTTTGAACTTTTTGAGCTTTAGTAGTTGAACTTGTCAGTTTTCATATAAATAAGAATTTTAGCATAATTGACAAACATTATATGTTTTGAACTTTTTTAATTTTAGTAGTTGAACTTGTCAGTTTTTATATAAATAAGAATTTTAGCATAATTGACAAACATTATATGTTTGAACTTTTTTAGTTTTAGTAGTTGAACTAGTCAGTTTTTATATAAATAAGAATTTTAGCATAATTGACAAACATTTTATGTTTTGAACTTTTTTAATTTTAGTAGTTGAACTTGAAAGTAATATTTAATTCTGTTTTTTAAATTATGTACATTTAACAGAAAGGCTATTAAGTTTTGTTCTTTTAAGAGGTTCATTGTTTTTATATCATATATTTTTCCTTTTTTCTTGTAGAGGTTAATTGACAAACATTTTTCTTGTGGTTTATATTTCTTTGTCCCGCCCTCTGGTTTGTATACCTAGGCTTATTTTGATGGGGTGTTTTGTTGACGATGTAGGCTATTGGGCCGTTTTCCGGCCCACATAGCTCGTCCGCGCGCCTGTGCAGTGCGTCGTGCGCGTGCGCTCTGGGTTTAGTCCCACCTAGCTAGTCGAGGGGGCTCCGGGCCTATTTATAAGCGCAGCCGACGCTCACCAGTCGAACTCCTCTGAACACTTACCTGAGCGCTTATACACGGCGTTCGCTCTCTCTCTTGACCTGTGGGCCCTGGTCGGCGGGTCCTGCGTTGTGCGGATTACTAGGGATTCGCCCACGGGCTCGAGTTCAAGTATCTAGCATTGTCAGGGCCTGCGCCTGACCTTGGGCGGTCAATTTTTTTGTTTGTTTGAATCTAGTACTTGACTCCTCCAGTAACTTGGACTGATACTTTTTGTTCTAGTTCTTGTCAGTTTTGTGTGAGTGTAATCCTTTTTCATTTGAGTTTTTTGCCTTCTTTTTTGTGTTTGTTTTTGTGATTATTCTCAAGTGTCTTCTGGTGTCATTTTGAGAACTATGATACTTGCGTGTAGACTGAAGTTGTACTGATAGTGCATTCATAGTGGCGCTTACGGACTGATGCTTCTTTGTACTTTTTATTGTAGTAAGTATGTAATGTCCGATCAAGTGTACTGAGTTGTGCTAACATGGAACAACGTTGTGTGATTAGTTGCATCATAACTAGTACTTTAGAGCAACGACAAGGTTCCATTCAGAAGCTACTTTTCAATTTTGAAATGATGGATTAACAACATACGAAGCTACCAAACCAAACTTATATAATGAGATAAGCAAAACATTGTACTTGATGACATAAATAAACTTGTTCAAACATGACAAGCACGACATAATCATACTGGTTCAACCTAACAAGAGGAAACTACTAATTTGAAACAACAAGATAAAAGGCAAGCACAAGCGGAAGTAAAACGAAGGCAGGCTCTGATGTATCTTCATCCCTAAAAGGGGCAATAGGGGTGGTCGTAGAAGTTGTTAGCCTCCGCTCTTTCGCAAATTCGAACCATCTGTGATGTAGTAGATCATGAACCATGACTGTACGCGGCGTACGCATCTACTCCTGCGTACTCGATGAGGTTGTCTGGCAGCTCGCTTGTCCCCCACAGTTTGTAGTCTTCCTGCGTGTTGATCTTGTTCTTCATGCCTTTGTAGAATGGGTGGATGACGCTGGCTGCAACATCAGTCAAGGAGTCGTACTCTTTTCCGGTGTATGGAACTCTCCACTTGCGCTGAATGTCGATGAACTTGTTGGGGTTGATCTCCATACCGGACAACTTCAGCTTCTCTTTGTCGCTTTCAATGCTGAAACCGGCAAATGTGAACAACTTGTCATGCTGCAGCATGTCGGTCAGGCGCTTGGGCCTGCAAGGGCAGAGACATTTTGAATATTAGCATTACTTTGATGTTTGAATTATCCATTTTTGTTTTGTTTTACAAGTGATGAATCCATGAAGTAGTTGTTTATGTAGGTTAAACAATGGATGAATGTACTTCAAAAACTAGTAAAGAAAGTTCTGAAATTAAATTAAGTACATCATGTTATTCTTCTTCTTGGATTATACATAGTTTCAGTCAATGTTGTATGTTCTTCATTGGTACTAGTTTAGTCTACTTTTGTTGAAATAGGATAACACAGAACCAGTGCTTCACCAAGTCCTTAGTTTATTTTCTTATGAAAATAACATTACATCAAATTCAGAAAATACTTCACTACATCAAGTTCAGAAACATCTTTTTTAATACATCAAGTACATAGACTACTCTATTGTATCAACTTCATAAACTACACCAGTCGATCAACTTCAGAATTTAATCTTAGGAAGATTTTCCAAATAGTAATCCAGTGCATCAGGTTCAAAAATACATTTATAGTATATCTACTTTAGAAAATGCAGTAGTGCATCCACTTTTCACAAACCACACTAGTACATCTAGTTGGGAAACAAGTGTGATTAAATTTTCAGGATACAGTACTAATAAAACAGATAAACCATATGCAGGGCAAATGAGTAGGATTGCTCACCATTTTGTGGCCGCGGCGATGTGGTACACCAAGCAAAGTTCGTCGACGCACAACTGCAGGACTGCCTCCATCTGGGGTGGTTCATCTTCGTTGGTGTAGTGCACACCAACGCCGACGATCTGAAACCTGCCGCCAAGCTTCCTCCAGAGCCTGGAGATCACCTCGTCGGCCTTGTCTGGTTCGCTGGTGCAGATGATCTCCAGCGTCTCCTTGCCGTGGAGCTCAACCCCTTTGAGCATTCTGGTGTAGTCGCGCTTCTCGCCGGGGACTTTAATGTCGACGAGGTTGCTCCTCTTGTCCGACGTCTCGGCATGATGACGCTTGGCGGACGGTTCCTCCGCCATGGCCTTCCTCCGGCGAGTTTGGGCTTTGGAGAGAGACGCTGGAGGTTTCTGTGCAGTGGAAATGGAAGCGGCAATGGTGGTTTGTGGGAACGAGGGAGAGATGGAAGACAATGGGGTATTTTTTTCAGTGCGCCGACGGTGGTGTGTGGGAGGCGGTTCGTCGGGGGCGTGTGTGTAGTGGGTGTTGTGGCGTGGGGTCGCCGTTTGCAGTGCGTCGTGGCAACCGCCCAATGGGTGGCGCGGGTGGTGGCGCCGAAGAACTAACCGTCCAATTTAAATGGTATTTATTGTTGAACTGACTAGTCTTGTCAAGCTGTACTTATGACCTGCAAAATCCCACTTGCACGTCTCTGCGGTGGTGATGATGACATTTTACTGTGGCACCGATTCGTATAGTCAAGTTGTACTTATCAGTTGCTTATCCCACTTACACGTGTCAGCGTCGGTGTTGGTGGAGGTCTGAACTCCTCTCTTGTCATTACTTTCGGACTGGTGATTGAAGTGTAATTGAACGTACCAATTACGAGCGAGACTATGTGACTATGTGTGGTGCTAATGTTTTTTTAAAACAAATTTCGTATTATTTTTAAGGATTGTTTATATCAAGATAACCTGTGAGTATTTTTTACAGATAAATTAGATTTTCACCAGTACATGATGTATTATATTCGCATTTTGCTTTAGGTAATTATTTTTATGTACTGATGGTCTTTCTGAATTGGGACTTGAAGGAGCAAGCATAGCTTTGTTTTTTCAAAACGATTTTTTTCAGTCGTTCACTGGTGTGTTTGTTATTTCTATGCCTTTTGTACTGCCGACAGAGAGTTATCAGTACTGATGTAATACAAGAGTTTCAATTTTTCCTTGACATTTTTTTGCTGAGTTACTCGTTCACAGTAGCGTTTTGCGTCAGATATATCAAGATAAGTTTTTTCAATTTTATTTTTGACTGCATTCAAAAGGATTATCAAATGGTTTAAATAATAATGTCACTGCTTCAGCGGGCACAAATCAGAAATTATATCAGCACTGATGTGTACTCTGCCTTGTACTGACGAATGAGAGTTATCAGTACTGATGTGCTACAAGAGTTTAAAATTTTCCTTGACATATTTTTTCCCTGAGTTACTGGTTCACAGTAGCGTTTTGCGTCGGATATATCCAGATAAGTTTTTTCAAACATATTTTGTGACTGCATTCAAAATGATTATAAAATGGTTTACATAATAATGTCACTGCTCCAGCAAGCACAAATCAGAAACTAAAAAATAACTTTAGTTCTGATCGAGAAATCGATGATAAAGCTAAATAAGTTTTGGTACCGACAGTGTTTTGTGAAATGCTTCCTCATTGTGTGCTGATGCAACTGAGACTACAAGGTTATTTTTTAGTTGACGCAGCAGGATAACCACTATGTATTGTTCAGTCTTGAGCTTCTCCTAACTGTCCTCGAATGTTGTGCCTTGTCGGTGCTCTTTCCAGGTTGAGCCTGGGCAGCTTCATCGTCAGTTTCAGTTTCCTCGCCCCCGACACTGTCATCTTCAGTGTGTTCGTCTGATTGGCCGTCATTCTCATCAAACTCTTCTTCTTCATCGTCTTCATTTGATTGCTTGGAACTCTGTACCTTGCCCTGTTTATGTTCAGCTCCACTGACCTCCTTGCCCACTTTGCACGTCCGGGCATTATGCCCGTCAGTTCCGCCACACTTGCGGCAAGTGTAGCTGTTACGTGTGTTGTCTCCATTGGTAGAAAGCTGGGTGGCTCCAATCTGCTTGTTCTTGTTGACAGTGGCATCTATGCGGAGTGGGCATGTGCGGTAGTTATGGTTTCTCACGACGTTGCAGAATCCGCATGCCCTTACCCCGAGGGGTTTGCCGTCCGGGCCAAATTCCACGCGCTTGATGGGGCGTGGTGGCTTTTTGGCTGCTGCTTGCGTCTTGCTCTTCCTCCCCTTTGTGTTTGAGAATATTGGGGGTTTAATCACCCTTTCCTGCTGCTGCTGGTAGGATGTGCTATTGTCATGTCGTTCGCCTACAGCACCATCGAGCTCATGATCTCGCATGTGAGTTTGTCGGTGCTCTTGAGTGTGCACACGGGCAAGCTCCGGTTGCTGATGCTCATCTTCCTCGTTCTCAAACGGGTCAATAGCTCCCATATGGTTCATCTCGGATAACATTGTAGCAATATCCTGCTCAATGGCTTCATTGTCTGCGACACCTCCATTTTCAGCAGAATGCATGGCGTCGAGTTCTTGTTCAAGTTTGTCCATGATGACTCGTGTCCTTGCCATTTTCTCTTGGCTTCTCAAGCTTTTTCTGTGCACCCTCATGTTCAGCGTCAGCAGTGAGCTTTCAATGCAGTATTGGGATGCCTTGTTTGACGCTACTGTCCTCAAGTCATTTCTGTCAAATGTTGGCTGGATGTTCGGGCGTTTGGTGTATCTCCTGAGTATGTATTTCTCTGGAACGCTTTCAGCCTTAATTGTCTGCATCATGCACAGGACATGGACGCAGAAAAGACCTGTATTTGTTTTTGGAAGAGGTGCATGTTTTTTTATTTCATTCGAACAAAAACTTTGCAAAGAAAGTAGTACATTATGTAACATCTTTTTTGTAGTCCTTACATGTGTGGTCCCATAGCATGCACTCGCACTCATATGTTTCTCCCACGGGTCTGCAGAACCACAGGAACGTCTGGCCGAGCCCACACGCATAGCTTTTTATGGGTGGTTGTAGCGCACTAGGTATTTCTTTGTGGGCTCTTCCGTCTCATCGCCGTGAAGAGAGTGCTCAGTTTTAGCCTATCTCACGATCTCGCTGTACACACTCGCATGTACAACTTTGCCATCTGGGTGTCAAACCCATAGAAGGTCAGTGTGTTTTGTCCTTCTGCAGATGCAAGAATGATGACCAAATTGTTAGTTTTCTTGCAGGAAAAACTTCTAATAAAGTTTTTACTTTAGTAAGCATGTAATTTTTTGTCTTACGACAAGTGATAGAGCTATACCCGGTTACCCATTGTCTCCTGGTTCTCTGTCTGCCTCCTGGTACGCAGGAGTTTACCTGGCTGACAAACCGGTGTAGGTTATCTCTCTCATTGACGTAGTTCTTCTTGAGCACATAGTTCATGCTCTCACTTCGCTGTGTGGATGTCATTTTGGCGCAGAAAATTTCTTTGAAGTAGGCTAATATCCATTTCTCACGCTCGTTCCACATGCCCACCATTGTGGCATCATCGTGGAGGTTGTACTTATCCATCGATCTTTTCCAGGCATCCTCAAACTCAGTTGGCATGAGGGGCCAGTTGAGAATTGATGTGAATTCATCCTTAAAGTCGTCGTGCAGGAAATACAGTGCACGCGAGGTGTTCCTTGTACTTCTTCATAATGTGCCGCCGCATAGCTTATGTAATGTGTTCTTGAAAACATTCGCTATCGCCAAAGCCATTGTCGGGCACCTTTGGTTTGGTAATGAGAAAATAGACTCAGAGTGGTCGCCAGATGGTTGTGCATATATACCAATAGAACTGCACAACATTTTTATTGTGTTACTTTCCTTTTCTTTTTGGTAGGGGGTGGTGGTTGGGGGTGGTTTTAGCGGGTGTACTGTGAGAATGCATGTAGGAGCCTTCCTTCTCATGCACCTTAAAATTGTCCCGAATACCACTTGAATGAATCTGCATCCTCATCTCTTAACAGGGCAAAACCAAAGAATGTAGTCTGTAAGTGGTTGTTAGTTCCGACAAACACCCCAAGTGGCATATGGTACTTGTTGGTCTTATATGTTGTGTCAAACGTTACGCGGGCCCCGAAGTCCTGATATGCCCCTCGGCAGCTTATGCTCGCCTGAATTATGTTCTTAACTCTGTCGGACTCATCGAGTTGCATGTCACGAAGAATTCCTGTTTATAGCTTTCATCTCCCTAAAGAAGTTGATAGTCTTTAGGACATCGTCCACATCATCAATCCTTGAATTCTTTGCTTTCCGCATATTAAAAGTTCATTGAAAAATGCATGTTGAATCAAGGCGTCAGTCATGCGTTGAGTGATATGTTTGTCTTGACAGAGGAAAAAAAAAAGGCGTGGCGGTTTATGGGAGGAGAACCAGTTTTACTTACAGTTAATCAGGTCTTTGGCATTCATTTCGAGGAAGTAGCTACCAGGGTCATCACCACCCAGAATGCTCATGATTTGCGCGTGTTCAATGCCTTTGAACTACAGGTACTTGACGTACTCCAAGATTGTTTTGTCAAAGTTTTTGTGGGAGTGCAAGAAGACAAGCATTTCTTCGGTGAGCTGTAGCTTGTGGTTGTGTTCCCAGACTATCTCTTTTACGACAAATGTTCCATCATTTTCCTTCTTCAGCCTCATTTTAGCCCATGTTAGTTACGGTTGTCGCCTTGTTACGTTGTCTATTTGCTTCGACACCTTTGATTCATAAACTCCATGGCACGTGCAATAAAGGTAGGCTCTGGTCTTAAACTTGGGGCCTTCCACGACAAAGAAACCAGCGTGCTTCGTGATATACGTTGTAGAAGTTCTTACTTTCTTGAAAGTTTCAAACCTCATCTCCAAATTTGGCGTAACATAAGCTTCAATGTCGGTGGCTGCACACAACATGACAAAACAAAAATGTTAGATGGGGTGGTCACGGCACCATGGTATGGACTGTGCTTGTATTTTTTTCTATATGGATACTTACATGTGTATAGCTCTGCGCTGCCTCTGGTGTTTGTTGTTCTCCCTGGTTTATGGGCGCCTGTGGTGTCACCCTTGGCACATGCAGCAATGCATCTCTTGGAGGGAGCAACGATGACGAAGATCTCCGTCTCTCGTTGTACGGGCGTCTCTCCTCGGATTCATTGTGATGTTGCTCCTGTGTATATGGCTCATATCTTGTACTTTTGAACCTGCTAGAGTGGCCAAAATTTCTGTCTTTTTGCCTGGTCTTCCCGTCGAATCGCTTTTGGCAAAGACGGATGATTGATGTTGATGGAGCGACTGGTGGAAGCCTTCTTGCAACCCATCCACGGCTTCCTGTCCTTGGCTTTTTGCATGCGCTGGGGAAGGAAAACGTTTGTTGTTGGTGATATTGTTGGCCTAGTTGCAACCCAGTAGCGGCAAAGCTTGCATTCCCAGACATTGCTGTTTGCTGTATAGAAGGACCTGTCCGTGCTTCTGATGATTGCGGTGTATCTTCAAATCTGCTTGTCTTGTTGAAATATCCAGCGGTATTTACGGTGTTACCTAACCAGGTGGTGCCCCATATCTGTTTTGCTCATGAAATGCTTGCTGCGTGCGCCGCCTTGCATGCTTCTGCAAACAACATTCAAAAGTTTTTGTGATTAATCTGGTTTCGTTTTCAGTCAAGCTGATGAACGTTCATGTTCAAAACACGGATGTACGGATGCTCTCTTTTTTAGCATTGTTTTTGTAAGCTGGACATTGAACTCATGCATGACTTCTCCTCTGTTCTTATGTAACTTATGCAACTACACTAGAAGTACTCCTAGTTTATGTATCATTGAACTTACCGCGTAACTGTGGCACTCTCTCGTCACTATCTACCTGGACTGACACTGATGTTTAATTTTTTTTAACTTGAACTGAAGATAGCATATTAGATGCACTGACAGTAACCTCGACATCCTAATCGTGCATCAATGCATATACACTACAAGTACTGGTAGCTTATGTATCACTGAACTTAATGTGTAGCAATTTTATATATTTTTTTGGTAACAGTTTTGTTACTCGTTCGAACTGACGCAATTACATGACTTGTACTCTTAGGAATAACAACATACAACTCTCAGCGGTAGCTGAACCTTGTCACTATACCGGACCGACGCATATGTTTAATTTTTTTAACTTGAATCGACGCAATGCATATTAGATGCAATCGACAAAGAATCCTCGACATCCTAATCGTGCATCAATGCATATACATTACAAGTACTGCTAGCTTATGTATCACTGAACTTATTGTGTAGCAATTTTATATATTTTTTTGGTAACAGTTTTGTTACTCGTTCGAACTGACGCAATTACATGACTTGTACTCTTAGGAATAACAACATACAACTCTCAGCGGTAGCTGAACCTTGTCACTATACCTGGACTGACGCATATGTTTATTTATTAACTTGAATCGACGCAATGCATATTAGATGCAATCGACGATAACCTCGACATCCTAATCGTGCATCAAGTGGCGGGGGTGTCAATGAACTGATGCTAGCATTTGCAATGTACCATCGGGTTCTTCTTCATAGCAGGACCGACGAATCGATGGAGTGACACAAACGTGGGGAGCGTATATTACCTCCAGTGTCTGTCTTCTTCTTCTACATCTCGTGGGCGTCTTTATCGGCATGTTCTTGCGGCGGCACCATTGACGCGCACCGCTTGTGGTGGACGCCCGGAGAAGAGGTTCGTTGAGGAAGCACCTTGCGGGGATAACTGCCCCGGAGAAGGAGACCCGGCGACGGAGGGAGGCAGGAGGCGGGGATGACGGCCCCGACGATGGATCCGGCGACGGAGAGAGGCAGGAGGCGGGGATCACGGCCCTGTCGATGGATCCTGCGGCGAAGCGAGACAGGAGGCGGGGATCACGACCCCGACGATGGATCCGGCGACGGAGGGAGGCAGGAGGCGGGGATGACGACCCCGACGATGGATCCGGCGACAGAAAGAAGGAGGAGGCGGGGATGACGACCCCGACGATGGATCCGGCGACAGAAGGAAGGAGGAGGCGGCGGCGGATCCATCGCCGGCCAATCACGGCGCGTGGGCTCCCTCGCTCCGGCTGCCGCCGTCGCTTCGCTTCGCCATGACGGCTGCCTCCGGCGGTAGGAAGCAGGTCGGATTGGGGCTGGGTCGTTCGTGGACGCGTCGCGCCTTATAGGGGGCGAGGGTAACAGAATAATATTTTGTTACCGGTAACAGAATAGTCCAGCCATATATATATATATATATATTGCTGTTATAAGAATGATCATGATGCCCGCATGTCCGTATTTTATTTTATCGACGCCTCTATCTCTAAATATGTGGACATATTTTTCGTTATCGGCTTCCGCTTGAGGACAAGCGAGGTCTAAGCTTGGGGGAGTTGATACGTCCATTTTGCATCATGCTTTATATCGATATTTATTGCATTATGGGCTATTATTACACTTTATGTCACAATACTTATGCCTATTCTCTCTTATTTTACAAGGTTTACATGAAGAGGGAGAATGCCGGCAGCTGGAATTCTGGGCTAGAAAAGGAGCAAATATTAGAGACCTATTCTACATAGATCCAAAAATCCTGAAACTTCACGGAGGCAGTTTTTGGAATTAATAAAAAATACTGAGCGAAGAAAGTACCAGAGGGGGCCACCCACCATCCACGAGGTGGGGCGCGCCTCACCCCTAGGCGCGCCCCTCTGTGGGCCTCGGCAGGCCTCCGGTGCCCATCTTACGCTATATGAAGTCTTTCGTCGAGGAAAAATCGTGAGGAAGCTGGATTTAAACACCGCCGCCACGAGGCGGAACCTTGGCGGAACCAATCTAGGGCTCCGGCGGAGATGTTCTGCCGGGGAAACATCCCTCCGGGAGGGGAAAATCATCACCATCGTCATCATCATCGATCCTCTCATCGGGAGGGGGTCAATCTCCATCAACATCTTCACCAGCACCATCTCCTCTCAAACCCTAGTTCATCTCTTGTATCCAATCTTTGTCCCAAAGCCTCATATTGGTACCTGTGGGTTGCTAGTAGTGTTGATTACTCCTTGTAGTTGATGCTAGTTGGTTTATTCGGTGGAAGATTATATGTTCAGATCCTTAATGCATATTAATACCCCTCTGATTATGAACATGAATATGATTTGTGAGTAGTTACGTTTGTTTCTGAGGACATGGGAGAAGTCTTGCTATAAGTAGTCATGTGAATTTGGTATTCGTTCGATATTTTGATGAGATATATGTTGTCTTTCCTCTAGTGGTGTCATGTGAACGTCGACTACATGACACTTCACCATTGTTTGAGCCTAGGGGAAGGCATTGGAAAGTAATAAGTAGATGATGGGTTGCTAGAGTGACAGAAGTTTAAACCCTAGTTTATGCATTGCTTCATAAGGGGCTGATTTGGATCCATATGTTTCATTGCTATGGTTAGGTTTACCTTAATTCTTTCTTTCGTAGTTGTGGATGCTTGCGAGAGTAGTTAATCATAAGTGGGATGCTTGTCCAAGGAAGGGCAGCACCCAAGCACCGGTCCACCCACATATCAGATTATCAAAGTAACGAAAGCAAACCATATGAGCGTGATGAAAACTAGCTTGACGATAATTCCCATGTGTCCTCGGGAGCGTTTTCCTTTATATAAGAATTTGTCCAGGCTTGTCCTTTGCTACAAAAAAGATTGGGCCACCTTGCTGCATCTTGTTTACTTTTGTTACTTGTTACCCGTTACGAATTACCTTATCACAAAACTATCTACTACCGATAATTTCAGTGCTTGCAGAGAATACCTTACTGAAAACCGCTTGTCATTTCCTTCTGCTCCTCGTTGGGTTCGACACTCTTACTTATCGAAAGGACTACGATAGATCCCCTATACTTGTGGGTCATCACTCGCCCGACCTGGCAGTGGCCGCTCGCTTCTTCTTTCTCCCTTTGGGCGCTGGCTCCGCCGGTTCTTCCTCCTCCACCTCCTCCTCGGCATCGTCGTGCTCGTCCTCCATGTCGCCGGTAGTGCCCAGCGTTTTGTCTTGCGTGCGGAACCCGGGGCACGAAGCGACGGCGACCGAGCCGCTCGTGATGATCTCGTCCATGTCGGCGTCGGTGCTGCTGAACTGTGGCGCCGAGCCATGTGCGAAGGGTAGGGCTCCATGGCGCAGAGTCGGCGCAGGCGAGCCTGAGTACAGTGGCGGCGAGTAGCTGTACTGGGTGTTGAGGCCGGCGGTGAACACGGGGGGAGGAAGTGCACGGGTCGGGGTTGAAGACGGGGGCACGCGCGCGGGCGCCGCGTCATGCGGGAAGGTGATGTTGGGGTTGAAGCTGCCATGCGCATCGCCGTCGACGTAGCCAGACAAGGGCGCGTACCCCCACAGTGGCGGCGAGAAATTGGCCGGCGACGCGACGCTCTGCTGGCTCCCCCACCCGCCTTGTGGGCACTGGTCGACCTGTTGAGGCGGAAGGTCCGCCATCCCCGCGCGAGACACCTCCTCCTGCTCCGCCGCCACATCCCTGGCCTTCTTCATGTTGAGCCTGTTCCGCCGATCGTTGGTGACCGCCGCCCAGCGATCAACGTCGGCCTTCCACTAGGCGTTCGTCAAGCCCGGGGGCCTTGGCAGCGCCCTCGGCTTCCTCTGTTTTGGTTGGGCGGAATCGGTGGCTAGGCGAGGGGGCGCATACTTCTTCGGCGGCATGGAGGGCGGATCCAGGGATAATGGCGGGAGCGTCGTGAGAGAAGGGTGTCGGCAATGGGAAAATGGAGGGAAAGGGGGAAAACGGCGGGAAAATTGGCCGGTGTCGACGATAGGCGGGCCCACGCTCCTTTTTGCTTCAGCCGGTGCCCCAGGCGACCCCCGGTGCGCTGAGTTCGGCTTGGGTTCATCAGTTGTAATTTCGGCCCAAACTGACGAAAAACGAGGATCTGAAGACACTGCTAGGCCGTTTTTTCGGCGCCGGCGCTAAAATAGGCGCCCTGGTCTCATAGGCCATCACGTGAGACCCACCCTGATGGATAACACGTGGCACTCACAATCTCAAAGCACCAACTCCCACTTTGTCCATTAATTTCCAATCCCGAGCCTTAACCCCAATTGCAATTCTAACGCTCGAACAGACGTACATCCGCAGAGCCAAAGGACCTCGTCCATGGCTACGCCGAATGATCCCGTCACCGGCATCCACGCGTGACGACCCTGTGGCGACTTCTTGTCAGTGGCCGCGCCGGAAGACCTTGCCGTCGGCGTCTGGCAGGGCGGACTTTACGTTCGTCGTTGTCACGTGCCAAGACGCCGATGCCGACTGCTGCGCGGACTCCTCGTCGACGGTGGCTATGCTGAAAGACGACTCATTGTTGATGGTGGTCACGCGCCAAGACGTCCTCACCGGCGGCCGGACAAACTCCTCCTCAACGCCGGTCGGCTGCCAAGACGCATGCAGCTGCTCATCATCCACATGTTCCTTTCCTGCTGCAATGCAAGTGTGCCGGAGAGCCGATATGTCTGAAGTCTAACCCACCCTTCTGACATAAGTATAGTTGCTTAATTCGCAAAACAGTTTAATTGTAGACTGCCCTGGCTTCACCAAACTAGAAAGATTGGTGTACTTTTCTCTTTAATCAAACGAGAGGGAGAGATGTTTAATTGGGTGATCAACATAGTCGTCTGCAAGTTAAGCAGTACACAAGGTATTGGCATCAAATTTTCACACCGTACTACTTAACTTCAACAGGCTAGTAAGACAAATTGGTGCAGCTTATTAGATCGACAGGCTTGTGTACACATTGCATATGAATTCCTACGCTTGAACAGGCTTGTAAGACAAGTGGAATTCACGTATTCTAAACTAGTATAGATGAATATTTTCATTCAATGCTTGCTATCGCAGACGAGTGCGGCGTCGCTTAGCAGTTGGATGCATCTTGCCGCACGTCGCCATTGTGCGTCCATGGAGGTGACGAGGCCGTTCGGCACACGGCCACCGTCGAATCGATCAGATCGTTCAGCACGACCATGGATGGAGAGTCGTGGTAGCATGAAGCCACGTGGCCGCTAACAAGTCTTGGTTGCGTGGTACTGTCTGGCCGTCGGTGACGAGGTCATCCGGCGTCGCCAAGGATGAGAGTAGCAAGCGGACCTAGCTCTCGTGGGGGTATGAGTTACTTAGGTATCTCAATACAACAACTTAGGATACAAACGTGATTGGAATCGGGAATGGGTAATTGGGCAAAGTGGGCACTGGAAAATTAAATTCAAGGTCAAAGATTGGATTATTAACTAGTACTTCTACAAAAGTAGTGGCCGAAACTGCTGCCAGCCGGTAGAAATAACAGTCTACAATACTCATGTGTTCCGAATGCCTTCTTCATGAACTACTTGATGGTTCATGGGCTGTTGGGTCTAAGGAGATCCCCTATCTTAAAACTCCAAAATTTTCTCCCTATCCCGTTTCAAAAATATATAAATCTCCCTATCCCATTTCCTTTAATTTTTTTAGGGAAATGATTTTTTTTAGAAAAGGGGATGTACCCCAGCCTCTGCATCAAAACGATGCATACGGCTCATATTATTAAACAAATAATCTAGTATCAAAGTCTCAAACGGTCGAATTACAATCATCAACAAAAACTGAAAAGAGGAAAGGCCCGAAGCCACAACCGGCTGGCGAAACAATAGGAGCACTACATGCCTATCCTATTACATGACCGCCATCCAAACCGGTTGAAAATATCCCGCCTACCATCTCCCATCGGGTGAGCGGTAATAAACGCTTCCAGCCTCCGTCGGAGTGAGTAGCGACCACATACGGATGAACGCCGTGGCCGAAGATAACCTGCAAAAGTGAAAGTTTGTTGATCGGTTAAAGACTAAGTCATTCCTGCAGTTCCATATTGCCCACAAAAGCGCAAACGCCAACCCGAATGTGTCGTGCAATGTCAGAATCCACCCCATCAAGCCATGTTCCAAATAACATGCTAATAGAGGTGGGCTGATCAATATTAAACGCATAATATGAACCGACCGCCACAGAATCTTAGCCAAAGGACAATCTAGAAAGAGGTGTTTAATGTTTTCGTTATGATCACAAAAGCTACATCGAGACGAGCCCACCCAATTACGCTTTTGCAAGGTTATCTTTAATCAAAATGACATGTTTATGCACAAACCACATAAACACTTTAATACGCAAGGGTACCTTTAACTTTCCAAACATGTAATGATGTAGGGATGACGGAAGAGTTAATGACATCCAGATACATTGATTTTACCGAGAACACACCGTTCTTAGTAAGTTTCCAATGCAGCTGATCTGGCTGTTGAGACAGCCGGACATCCATTAAACGTCGAACCAGATGGAGCCAGGCTTCCCAACAATTTCCAACAAGTGTCCGTCTAAAACTGATATTGAGGGGAACGGATTGTAAAACATTAGCAACATAGGCTTCTCTATGTTGGACAATGTTATACAAAGAAGGATATTGAAGTGCAAGTGGGGTCTCCACAAGCCACGTATCCTCCCAAAACCTCATCGTTGTGCCATTCCCAACAATAAATTTAGACCTGTTGAAAAAGAGTTGCTTAACTCTTATCAAACCCTTCCAAAATGGTGAGCCTGAAGACCTCACATTCACCTGAGCCAGAGTTTTAGCATGGAGATACTTATTGCGCAAAATCTGAGCCCAAGTGGCCTCCGTCTCAGATGATAACTTAAAGAGCCACTTGCTAAGGAGACATATGTTTTTGACTTCCAGATTTTCTATACCTAGGCCACCTTGGTCCTTAGGTCTGCAGATAATGTCCCACTGCAAGTCTATACTTTCGTTTAAGCTCATCAATTTGCCAAAAGAATCTAGATCGATAGAAATCTAACCTTTTCCGAACTCCGGCGGAACCAAGAAAAGGATAAGAGAAACATAGGCATACTAGTGAGGACCGAATTAATCAGAATTAATCGACCTCCGTATGACATGAGCTTTCCTTTCCAACAGCTCAGTTTCTTTTCAAACCGATCCTCAAGACATTTCCACTCAATATTAGAAAGCTTACGATGATGAATGGGTATACCTAAATACGAAAACGGTAAAGAACCCAATTCACATCCGAACAATTGAACAATTGTTGATACGACTCCCGTTCATCATACAATTTTAGGGAAATGATGTTTGCTCATCTAGCAGATCCCCTATTCTAAAACAAATATGCAAAAATTCAGGCAAATTTCTGCCCAAATAAAGGCAGAGGCGGGAGAAACCACATGAGACTTTCTGAATTACAGGAGAAGCACAAACACATCCGAATTCGATTTCTTATTGACTTTCTTTGATCCATCATCACAAGTTTTCAACCCCTTGTCATGGCACTAATGGCAGATTTACAATCAGGCAATCAGTTATGCTGCTCTATACAAATGGCACTATATATCAATATATGTATGTACTCGATACAAGAGAACAATGGCAGTGTTCCGCAGTGTTATGTGCAACAAAACCCTGAATGCTCAAGGCACATTATGGTCGAGCTCCGAAGCCTACAACTCCGGTTTGCTTCATCCAGAGGGACCACTTGACTGCCTCTAGGAAATTCTCATTCCTCTGTAGAGCTGCTATGAGGTTAGTATACGTCACTCGATCAGCGTTGATACCTTTGATCCTCATCTCCTGCATCAGCTTGACAGCATCTTCGGGCATTCCCGCTATCCCGTAAGCCTTTATCAATGTGTTGTAACTGTACAGGTCTGGCTCAACGCCGCGGCTCTTTAGTTCTGAAAGAACATAGGCGACGCCTTCGATCCAACCCTTTCTCCCATATATGTTCATCATAATATTGTAAGTGTAGTGGTCGAAGTGGCATCTTGCTCTCCTCATTTTCTGCAGAACAGCAGAGAACTCCTCCAGCTGGCCTGACTTCCCATAAGCATTCAGCATGCAATTGTACGCCTCGAGAGAAACCGGAAACCCTGCATCCTGCATCTTTTGGACGAAGTAATTCATGCTGCGAAAATTCCCGCTCTGCGCATACGCCGCGATGATGGTGTTGTATGATATGGTATCTGCCAGCCCTTGCTTCCGGGCCATGCTAAACACCTTCTCGGCCCTGTTGAAAAGCCCAGCTTTTCCATATATATCTAGCAATACATTCAGGGTAACAGTGCTGGCTAGGTGTCCTAGTTGAATCATTTCGTCGAAAATTCTTGAGAGCTCATCGACTGGTATCGCTGGCCCACAGCAGTTAATAATGCAGTTATACATGGCTTCATCGCATTCAACCTCGCTCTTGAGTATCCGATAATATGTATCAGTCAACTTCTCAAGCAGACCGCATTTCTGGTAAGTCCGAAGCATGTCAAGGAAAAGGTATTTATCAGGAACTATTTCCTTTTGTTTATCCATATCTTCCAGAACTGAGCAAGCATCTTCTGGTCTCCCAGCTTTAGTATACATCCTCACAATTACACTATAAGCAATCATGTCAAGAACACAAGCTGAAGCCTTCAGTTCAATGTACAAGGTTTCAGCTTCAGTAAATCTCTCCATGGTGCTGAAAACATCAATCATAGTGCAGCAAATGCGGAGATTTGGATGCGTTACGGACTTTGGCATCTGGCTGTATATCCTTACAGCATCTTCGTAGCTGCCAGCCTCTTTGCAAGAACATATCAAGATATGATACAGATTATCTTCAAAATCAGAATCTTTCCACTTCTTTTCACGCAAAACACAAAGAGCTTCTTCTAGTAAAGAATTCTGAACAAACGTTGTTACTAAAATAGAGCATGAGGTAGCATCATACAAAACCTTCTTGTAGAAGCATGATTGTAGAATTGGTAGAACCTTATGCATCCTCCCGACTGTTCCGTATGCCCGGACAAGAATAGTAACAATAGATGAACACTGGCAGCTTGCTGCCCTCATGTCCCTAAGAATTTCAGCCGCGCTTTCACTGTCATCATGCCTTGCTATTAAGTTAATCATTGTGTAAAAATTGGACGCGTTTGGTTGAAAACCGGAACTCTTGAGCTTCTTGTAATACGATATTGCCTCTTGGTGTTTATCTGCTCTGCCAAAACCTTCTATCATTGATCTATAAGTTGTTTCATCTGGATCTAAACCTGAACTCTCAAGTCTGTGGAACACTTCCTTTGCCTTTTGCATTTCAGAAACCTTTCCATACCCTGTAATCACAGTATTGTATGCCACAACATTTGGGGAAACACCTCCATCTGCCATGGACTGCAACACCAATTCTGCTTCTTCCATTTTACCCTGCTGACTGTAAGCATTTAGCTGCACTAACCAATTCTCCAGGTTTGGAGCAACTCCATCATCTTTCATCAATGTGATAACCTCCTCAGACTTATCGAAAAGGCGTGAACGCGTGTACAGAGTAATCATAGCTGAGTAAGCATTGACACACTTGACATTGCATTCCCTCATTTTCGCGAAAGCGAATTCGGCCTCCTTGAGGCTCCCAGTCTTCTGGTAAAGGCCCATGAGCATGCCAAATGTAGACACATTCGGCTGCACCCCCCTCTCCAGCATCACATGAAACCACTTCGTTCCCCAATCAGCAAGCCTCCTCTTGGCACAGACATATATCAGCCCATTGAACGCC
Organism: Aegilops bicornis; assembly: GCA_021605145.1. Lineage (NCBI taxonomy): Eukaryota > Viridiplantae > Streptophyta > Magnoliopsida > Poales > Poaceae > Aegilops > Aegilops bicornis. The sequence continues at coordinate 484,416,999 of CM038673.1, forward strand.
CGGGCATCGAGCGGGCAACCCGAAACGGCGACCATCTCGTGGAGCAGCAGCTCGGCCCTCCTCCAGTCCTCCTTCCAGGCAATGGCCTGGAGAGCCAGCCGGTAGGCGTCGGCGTTCCCCTCGAGCTTCCCGTTGGCCTTCATCCACACGAAGAAGTCGAGGGCCTTCACATCGCTGTGCTTCTCCAGACGGATCAGGACGGAGTTGCACTTCTCGATGCTGGACTCCCGGCTGACACCGGATAGAATCGCACTCACATCGGGATTGTTCACCAGAACTCTGCGAACCTGTGGATCCTTTCTCACGGGGGCGCGCCTGGGAGCCCTCGCCGGCTTGTCTCCGCCCGGCGGTCTCCTCCATGACCTCCCCCCTTTCTTCCTCCCCGCGGAGCTCGTCTGGCTGGCGGTGATGCCGCCTGCGATGTCCCGGCCAAGATCCGCTGCCACTCCGCCGGTGCGGGTGGCATCTTCAGACGGAGCGGACACGCACAGCGTAGACTCCGCGCCGCCGCCGCCACCGTCCTCCGTAGAGCAAACCACGCCGTCCTTGAGAGTTGCCCTCGGATGGCTCCTCCAGGCAAAGAAGCCGTGGGATGCGGCGGCTCCGCCACGGGCGTGCCGCCGGTCCGCGGCGTACCCGGCGCTGGTCGGCAGCACCCGAGAGCTGAAGCCGACCAAATCCAGCCCCATCTCAGATGGCTTCCTGGCCGGCAGCAATCACCTACTAGCGTGGGGGCATGGGGGTTCCGAGTGTAGCTCCGCTCCACTGCAGTAGAGCGGAGGAGGAGTGGGGGCTGGCTGGCTGGCTGGCTGCGCTGGGTGGTGGTGGATTCTGGTTGGGGTGGCCGGATAGAGAGCGGGTGACGCAGGAGAGGAGGGGCAACCGTTCCGTTGGACCTGGAGATGTGGCTGCTGCCGGCTGCGGCTGGCTGCACCTGCACGATCGAGGGGCGTGGTGAGTGGTGTAATCTTCCGTCCGTCTTGGTGTCGACTGCAACGCTTCTTGGACCGCTGCATGGGTCCCACGTAAATGCTTGACCCACGGTTTATTCAGAGGGTTTACACTTTTCCGGTGAAAATCCTCGCCTCCTTCGGGCACACGGCGTGCTGCTCCTTCACCACAACGACCGCAGGAGGCGAAAGTTGTGATGGAGGGTCTGGGGCCTCTTCTACTCCGACTCCACACGGAGACATGGCTTGTCCACATTTGTCGCAGGAGGTGACGACTGTGGAGGCGACTTCTGAGGACGTGGTTCAGAACTTCAGATGCCGGTACCAGAGGTGGGTGCTCCGGTGTCACATCCCACGTCCTCAGCTGGACAGGTGACGGATTTCTCCATCCCAGAGGTGGTGGCTTTTGGAGGTATCCCAGATCCGACCTCTGAATGGAGGAGGTCCAGCCGGCGCATTCAGGAGCAGCCGGATGCGGATGATTTTCAGCTCGGGTGCGCCATGCGGATGGCCAAGATCCGAGATATTGAGTCTTCTGCAGGTCTGTCTTTAAATGCTAATATTTCAGTTTTGCATTTTTCTGAGCATGATATTATGCATAGGGCGGATAAATCAGGCATTTCTCTAGGTATTAACGATCGCGAAGTAGCTACTTCTATCAATGAGCTTCTTGATTTAGAGACGGATAGAGCAATGGTTATGCTTAAAAATATAGCGGCTGTCAAACCAATGAAAGAAAGTGAGATTAATCAGTTGAGAATGTGCAAGTTGGAGGGTTTATGCGAGGATCCAGTTCCTGCGAACCTTCTGCATGAGGAGACCTTGGAAGTGGAGGGGCATGCGGCCACTCTGCCATCAAGTGTAGGTCTCGGCGAGGACTCCAGTCATGCGGACTGTGAGATCTTGCCAGAGGCACCTAGACGCAAACGGCAAAAAAAGGTATATGGCGTTTCTGCGGGGCGCCGAAGTGCTAGGCTTAAGTTCAAGAAGAAATTTCATGACGATTCATGAGAGGCATTTTTTGGAAGAGCAGAGGTCTTAGGGACTTGGCTAAGTGTAGGTTTTTGGCGGAGGCCTCTCGGTAATACAAACTTGACTTTGTTGTGTTGCTTGAGACTGGTCGTGATAATTTCACCTTGCAATTTCTTGGGACGATTTCGGGTGGTCTTGATTTTGATTGGCATTGTTTGCCACCTCGGGGAAGATCTGGAGGGATCCTCCTCGGGGTCAACTGCGAGTCTCTTGAGGTGCTAGACGTATTATGGGGTGAATTTGCAGTTAAATTCCATGTGCGATCGAAAGCTGACGGGTTCAGGTGGGCTCTAGTGGTTGTGTACGGGGCGGCACAGCCTGAGCTCAAACCTGACTTCCTTGCAAATCTAGTTAGGATTTGTGGGGATGACACTCTACCAATTCTGGTTGGTGGTGACTTCAACATTATTAGAAGAAGAGAAGAGAAAAATAATGACAATTTTGATGGCAGATGGTCCTTTATGTTCAATGCGATTATTGAAAGCCTGGACCTGCGAGAGATTGAACTCACGGGGAGGCAATTTACTTGGGCAAATACCCTTCCGAATCCGACATATGAAAAACTGGATAGGGTTCTAACGAGTATAGAGTGGGAACAAAACTTTCCTTTAGTGACGGTGCAGGCGTTACAGAGGGGAATATCTGATCATACACCCCTTCTTGTGGACTCTGGTGAGGCGGTTCACCAAGGAAACAAGAATATTTTCTCTTTTGAAACTGCGTGGTTCGGGAGAGAGGATTTCCTTGAGTTGATCACAAGGGAATGGGCAGCGGAACAAAGGGGAGAGTCCAATATTGATCGATGGCAGTATAAGATTAGACATCTTAGACAGTTCTTGAGAGGCTGGGCTAAGAACAATAGTGGCGTTTATAGGAAAGAGAAAGAAAGATTGTTAAAGATTATTAATGATCTTGACATAAAAGCTGAGAGCACTTCGCCGGACATGGATGAGCGAGTGAATAAAAGAGAAGCTGAGGTTAGTCTAGCAAAGCTTCTTAGAGAAGAGGAATTGAAATGGGCACTTAGAGCGAAAGTGCGCCAGGTTGTTCAAGGGGATAATAACACACAATTTTTCCATATGATTGCCAATGGGAAACATAGGGAAAAGAGAACCATTCAACTTGAACAAGATGAGGGTACGATTATAGGCCATGAAAATCTAAAAATGTATATTTCCAACTACTATAAAAATCTGTTTGGGGCCCCGGCTGAGAATTATGTCGCCCTCGCTGAGAGCATGGTGGACGACATTCCTCAACTGAGGGATGATGAGAACGAAGTGCTCACTACACCTTTCTCTGAGAAGGAGGTCTTAGAAGCGATATCACAAATGGAAAATAACAAAGCACCTGGTCCGGATGGCTTCCCAACTGAGTTTTATAAGAAATGTTGGGGTATTATTAAAGGTGACTTGATGCCTATGTTACATGATCTGTTCAACAGCCACCTTCAGCTTTTTAAACTAAACTTTGGCACCATCACGTTGTTACCAAAGAAGGTGGAAGCAATTCGCGTTGAGCAATTCAGGCCGATATGTGTTGCTCAATGTGAGCTTCAAGATTTTCACAAAGGTTGGCACGAACCGTCTGACTCAGATTGCCCATTCTGTGATGCAGCCAACCTAGACTGCCTTCATGCCAGGACGAAACATTCTTGAGGGAGTGGTCGTTCTACATGAGACCTTGCACGAAATTCACTCGAAGAAGCTCGATGGAGTGGTCTTTAAGGTGGATTTTGAAAAGGCATACGATAAAGTGAAATGGCCATTTTTACAGCAGGCCTTGCGTATGAAAGGATTCGATCAGGCCTGGAGGAATCAGGTTGAATCCTTTGTACAAGGAGGTAGCTTCAGAATCAAGGTAAATGACGATATTGGTTAGTATTTTCAGACGCTGAAAGGATTGAGACAGGGAGATCCGATGTCTCCTATCCTCTTTAATGTCGTCGTTGACATGTTGGCTATTCTTGTTAATAGAGCAAAACAAGACGGCCAAGTAGGTGGTCTTATCCCACATTTGGTTGATGGTGGGGTTTCCATTCTTCAATATGCCGATGACACCATTATTTTCATGGAACATGACCTTGTTAAGGCAAGAAACATGAAGTTAGTGTTGTGCCTTTTTGAACAGTTGTCAGGATTGAAGATTAATTTTAATAAGAGTGAGTTGTTCTGCTTTGGACGCGCCAAAGAAGAACAAGAAACTTACAAGCAGTTGTTCGGGTGTGAATTGGGTTCGTTACCCTTTACGTATTTAGGGATTCCAATTCATCACCACAAACTCACTAATAAAAAATGGAAATGTATTGAGTATCGGTTTGAAAAGAAACTGAGTTGCTGGAAGGGCAAACTCTTGTCTTATGGAGGAAGATTGGTTCTTATTAATTCTGTACTCACAAGTATGCCAATGTTCCTCCTTTCATTCTTTGAAGTCCCGGTTGGGGTACGAAAAAGATTGGATTTTTATCGATCTAGATTTTTTTGGCAAATTGATGAAAACAAAACTAAATATCGGTTGGCAAAATGGGATGTAATTTGTAGACCAAAGGACCAGGGAGGCTTGCGTATTGAAAATTTGAAGGTGAAAAACAGGTGCTTACTCAGCAAATGGATGTACCGTTTATCAGTAGAAAGAGAAGGGGTTTGGGTTCAGCTGCTGCGCAATAAATATCTATATGCCAAAACGCTAGCCCAGGTTATGGCACAACCGTCTGATTTCCCGTTCTGGAAAGGGGTTATGAGGAAGAAGGTCGCCTTCTTCAACAGGACTAAATTCATTGTTGGGAATGGACGTGATACTAGATTTTGGGAGGATACCTGGTTAGGAGAATCCCCGTTGGCATTGCAGTATCCATCCCTTTACAACATTGCACAACGGGAAGAGGTCTCCGTTGCTACAGTGTTGGGATCCATTCCTCTTAACATGCAGTTTCGGCGGTCAGTTATAGGTGAGCGGTTGGATAGATGGCTTCTTGTGCGTAGGTTAATGGAGGTTAAGCTTTCGCATGTACCAGACACTCTGCAATGGAAGCTCTCCAGGTCAGGAGTTTTCTCGGTTAAATCCATGTACACGGATTTGATTAATACCGGGACTATCCCGAGGACGGTTCATATTTGGAAAGTTAAGGTGCCTTTGAAAATAAAAGTGTTTATGTGGTTTGTGCATAAGGGCGTAATTCTAACTAAAGATAACTTAGCTAAGAGAAAGTGGGAAGGAAGTAAAAGATGTTGCTTTTGTGATCAGGATGAAACAATAGAGCATCTATTTATCACATGTCTGCTTGCTAAATTACTTTGGAGAACTATTCATGTTACGTTTAACATCATTCCGCCTCTCACGATATCACATATGTTTGATAGTGGGTTGGCTGGGGTGGCGCCAAAGACGGCGGCACATATCCGAGTGAGAGCATGTGCATTACTTTGGGCTTTATGGAATTGTCGAAATGACGTTGCCTTTAACAGACAAACCATCACCAACTTTTTGCATGTCATCTTCAGAGCGTCTACTTGGATCCCTATGTGGTCTTTACTCAGCCATGCGGACCACAGGGCGCATATGGATATTGGGTGCAGCCGATGGGAGATGGTGCACGGGATACATACAACTGGTTTGGATGGCGGTCCAATAGTAGGATATACGTTTAGTCTCCTAATCCTACTTTCGCCACTTGTGGCTTTTATTTTTAGCCGGTTGTGGCTTTTATTTATTTCTAAGACTTTTTGTTTTGTTTTGAGACTACTGGTTGGAACCTTCTGGAACTTTTTTTTTCAATAAATGACTGTGTGCATCAAGAGAGCGGAGGCCGGGGGTACGCCTCCTTTTTGAAAAAAGTATTTTTAGAGCAACCCCAATGGAACCGACCCAAACGGACGGCGCTTTTATTCGCTTTTGTCTGTTTGGGTCGTTCGTCCGCTCGGCGTCTGTCTTCTTTTTAATTTGGATCGGCAGTGCACCCAAAACCACTAACCAATTTCATATCCCCACACAAATTTTAAAAAGGCCCGCGGTTGTAGTTCATGCCAGCGGCCATGCCGTCTCCAAAAGTTCATGCCGACATCATGCCAGTGACCAGCAGACAATGCCAGCTCCAGAAAAACACCCCACAGTTCGTGCTGGCACACTTGCCAGCGGCCGGCACACATGCCAGCACACAAAAAGGGGCGGGAGTTCGACCCCGCCATCGCGGCCATGGTCATGCCAGCACACTTGCCGGCATAAAAAAAAGGACGGCTCTCGCCGCCATAGATCACTCGTCGTCAAACTTGAGCATGTCGACCTGCATCTTCTTGAACCACGGCCTCTTCCTCGGCGACACGATGTTGAGGTCCACCTTCATGGTCTCCACGCCCGTCATCATGCTAGCGAGAGCCACTTCTTTCGTCTTGGTCTTGGCATTTGCGGCCTCGATCTCTAACATCTTGGCTTGCTTCTCCGCCTCCATCTCAAGCATCCTCGCTTGCTTCTCTGCCTCCATCTCAAGCATCCTCTTTTGGATCTCCATGAAGGCATTCATTTGCTCTTCCTTGTCTTGCCGGCACTTCTCCTCCCTTGAGTCTTTCTTGGTCATCATGCCTTCCACGGTAGCGATCAAGATGTTGGACGCCGCATCCCACTTGTCCTCCTTCTTGGAGTTGGTCTTCCCCCGCGGCCGTGGCTTCTCGCCCTCCCCAACCTCCTCAACGACTTCCTTTCCCCCACGCGCCATGAGGGCGGCATTTTGCGGCTTGAAATTCTCCTCGTCTTTGATGACCCTCCAGCAATGGGAGAGGTTGAAGGACCTACCATCATGTTGGACCTTGAATGCCTTCAAAGCTTGGAATACCTACAAATGAAATGCATGCAAGCATATTGATAAATGGATATGGAAATGGACTTGCAAGCATAAACGTAAGAGGGGGCGCGTGCATGCATACCATGTCTTGCATTACGATGCCGCTCACGGGGCATGACTTGATGCTCTCATAAGTGGCACAAAACTTGTTGCACTCTTGTTGAATCACCTTCAATCGCTTTGGAATGGACACCCACCCGCCTGTGCTTTGGATTTGGTATGGCGGAAACTTCTTGTGTTCGTGGAACTCACGATGGACACGAGTCCAAAAGGTTGATGCCTTTTGTTCGGCGCCGACCTTGGGGTCTTGCCCAATGTCTCTCCAACACTCGCAAAGGAGCTTGTCCTCGGCCATGGTGTATGCCTTTGTCCGTCTGGTCTTGCGCTTCGGCTTCACCCCGGCGGCTTGGCTGGCGAGCTCGTCCTCGAGGCCGTAGTCCTTCGGAAACTCGTGGTCGAGTGGGAAGCTGTCCAGGTCCAGTCTGATCTTGCATGAAGGCGTCCTGCATGCCAGCTTGATCATAGGTCGATGGCGTGAACAACCCTCAGCCATCCTGGCTTTGTGTCTCCTCTGGATCATAGCCAGCCGCGGCGGCACCGCCAGCGGCCACCGTACCACCCTCGAAGATGATGCTCTCCATGAAACGGTCGACCGTCTCGTCTTCGTGGGCCGCCGGCATTCTGTCGAACGGGTTGTGGGCGCCGGGGAGCATGTCGGATGGCATCTGCCGCGCGCGTTTCCTCGACCCGCTGGATGACGAGGCACCGGCTACCGGTGTGGCGTCGAGGTCGATGGGCGCGGGCATGGGCATGGAAGGCGCCACCACACTCACCTCTGGCGAGCATTCCCCAGAGAATCGGGAGGCTTGCGGGTAGACATGGAAGTCGGGGATCGGATGCATCGCCGACGCGCGTGGCGACTCCGGCAGCACCATCCGACGAAACGCAGACGAGCCAATGCTGGCCGCAGCCACGGCGGCGTTGACGAGCCCGTGCTGGCGAGGCCTTAGGCCAACTCCACCGCACGACCCCATCCTGTCCGGCCCTGTCCGTTTGGGGCAAAAGGGACAAAGGAGGCGGCCCAGCGCGCGACGGCCCGGACCCATCCTGTCCGTTTTGTGTCCGGGCCGACCCATTTCGAGCGCAAACTTGCGCCGCGTTTGGGTCGCGGCGGACACCAAACGGACGCTACCGTTCGCCGGCGGCCGCGTGGCGGCGACCACCTACCTCCCATCCGTCCACATCAATGCGCACGAGCGAGCGGCCCCACCTGTCATCCGCACGTCGAGCGGTCGCCGTCCTTCTTTAAGTGGGAAGCGTGGACGGGTCGTCGTCCACACTGCCCCACGCCACCCAGCGGCCTCCTCGAACCCCGACAGCGCAGAAACCCTAGCCCGCCTCCTCCTCGAGCTCGCCGGCCGCCCGCCTCGCCATGGGCTTCTGGAACGGCAAGGCAAGCACGACCGCGAGGCCGGCTCCTCCTCGGGGTGCCGCCGCGTCTCCGTGAAGAAGGAGGAGCCCGCGTCTCCGCCGCGCTCCTCCCGTCGAGCCCCCGCGTCTCCGTCGCGCTCCTCCCGTCGAGCGCCGGCCCCCTTCACCATTGCCCCTCGGCCCTCCGGCGAGCGTGACCGGCAGTACATCTGCGGGGACGTGTGCCGGAGGTACTGGGAGACAAGGACGCCGGTCCCGTGGAGCGACGCCCACCTCCCCAACGGGTGGCACCTCTCCGCGGACCGGGTCCCCATCCCGCCATTGCCGGCGAGCGGCCTTGAAAGGCGCGATGAGATCAACCGCCGTCGCCTCCTCCTCCCCGACGACCTGTACTACGACCACAGGTACGCCCCCGACTCGCCGCTCTGGGACACGTGGCTACAGGACGAGCACGACGTGCGGCGCGCGTCCTACTTCGCCGGCACCGTGTCGACCTGCGTACGCGGGTGCGCGACCTGACGCCCACGCCGTCGCCTTTTCCCGCCTCTGCCGCTTCTCCCTCCTCGCAGATGATGAGGAGGAGGAAGCCCGTCTCCTGCAGCGTGTCATGGACGACTCCATGAACACGCACGACGAGCGGCAGTGGGATGGCCTGGAGGAGGCCATGGCCCTCTGTGCCGCCGGGGACGTCGCCTTCCCGGAGCTGCAGATGGCGGCTGTCAAGGAGGAGGACCCCGCCGCGTTTGCCATTCTTGGGCGAGGATGGGGCTGGTCTGCCTTTGCTCCGGAGATGGCTGCCGGCGTGGGCGTGAACTGGTGCCCCTCGCCACGGGAGGAGGTGGTGCAGGCACCTCCGGCCGTCCAGCCCGCCCACGCACCGCCGGCCCACCTGTGGACGCCGCCGGCCTACGTCGACCTCGTCGTGACGGCAGCGACACCGGCTGATGAAGGCGTGGCGGCCACGGCAACGGCGAGCAGAGCGCGGGAGGAGTTTTTTATTTTCTTATTATGTTAATTATGAATCTGGGCCTTTTAAGTGGCCGTTGAAGCTGGTCGTTTGTGGCCAACCCATATATATGTTTTATGTTTTTTTAAATGCGTTTATTTGCTTTTTTAGTTATTTAATTATTATTTTTAATCCCGTCCACCCCGGACACGATTTGGGGTGCGGCCGCGCGGTGGGCGCACGCACGACCCAATGGACACAGCCGGACACGGGCGTACCCATCGGCGCCCCAAAGGGACAGATTCGGCCCAATCTGAACGTCTGTTTGGGGTCGCGCGGTGGAGTTGGCCTTAAACCTAGGTAGATCAGCGCCTCCCTCGTTGCCGCGGCGACGCGGGCAGCGGTGTCCTCCTGCTGCGCGGCGGCGGCCATGGCAGCGGCGACCGCTGCTTCATCCCCGTGTGCCTCCGGCCCTTCCTCTTCGCCGACACCGCGGTCCGCTCCTCGGGCGTCAGTTGCTTCTTCTTCTTGGGAGCGGTGGCAGTCTTGCGGGGGGCGCGTGGCTTGCCTTTGCCCGAGGGGGCGGCCGTGATGCCGGACGAGGCGAGGGAGGTGCGGCCGACGGCGGCATCGAGGTCATCGTCCATGGCGAGCGGCCGGGAGCGCGCACGGGCGGAAAGGTTTTGGGGAAAGTGGATGAAAATGGTGGAGGCTTTGCCACCGACTGGCGGGTCAGGGAGAGTAGTTGGCGTGCGGCGCGCGCGTCCGTCTCGTTTCCGTGCCAACGCAAATCAAGCTTAAAATTAGGCCGGGAATAGGTCGGCAGATGGACAAAAAGCGGACGCCCGTCCGTCTGGGTCGGCGCGTTGGGCCGACTTTCTGTCCGTGTCGACCCAAACGGACGCGGAGGGACGGAATGGGTCGCCTTGTTAGAGTTAATCTTATGGCTTGAAAAATTACAAACATTTTGTACATGCGTATATGGATGTGTAGTATACACTAGATGGATACACGGAATTTTTGTTAGAATGGACCACATACGCTATCATATTGACAGAAAAGACCACCCGCAGACCATATTGATAGAAAAGACCACGTACGCGGTGGCGGCAGGTCTGGCAGCCGACACGTGGCACCTGCCGCCACATGTGGAGGCGGCATGTCATGCCGCCACAGCCTCAGGCGGCAGCTCGGCTTCAACAGTTTTTCGTCCGACGCAGCAACTCGCAACGTGATAGAAAGAGGTGGCGGGCAGCTCCTACAGCGCGACAGCCCGTGCAGCAGCGCGACGCGACGACCCCAAACAAAGCAGTCAAAAACAACTCGGCCGCTTCCGAGTTTATGCGCCGCTGCTTGCACCCGATCCAGTACTGCCTCGCTCTTTCATTTTCGCTCCCCAAGGCTGAGGCAAATGCCGAGCATGTTGGTTCCTCCGTTGCAAAGTTTTTCCACACACATACTAGTATTTGTTTCTACTGCAGCACATGGCTTGATCAGGACTAGTAGTACTAGGTAAATAATAAAACATGTCAAAACTTGGAGAGGAGAGCAGGAATTAGCACCACTGTACTGCGGCAGCAAAAAGGAGCTGCCGGGCCCGCCACCTATTCCCGTTCCGTCGGCAGTAGCTGCATGGGCCGAAAATCTGTTGCAGCTGAGCTGCCGCCTGAGGTTGTGGCGGCAGGTCTGGCCGCCGCTGGCCGTGGCGGCAGCAGCCACGTGTCAGCTGCCGGGCCTGCCGCTATGGTGTACATGGTCTTTTTTATCAAATACGGTTTGCAGGTGGTCTTTTCTGTCAATACAAAAATGTGTGTGGTCCTTTGTGACGAAAAATCCGATACACACGCTTTGTCGCACCAGGAAGTCCTGTCATGATCTATCAGTTACACCTTTTTGTGCTCTAGATGACGCCGACGACCTACCCCTAGATGCTCTGGCAATGCTGGGTTGGCGCCTCCTTGTGCGGGCAAATCTTGGTGGAGCTGGAGCAGTGCTGATGGGAACGACCGTGACGGCTGAGCTTTGGCATGCCTTGAGCTTCCGCCTTGAGCAGGCCGAGGAAGGAGGCCGGCGACGCCGCGCCACGCAGGGGAAGGGGGCGGTCCAGGGGTGGCGGTTCAAGCTCCATGGCACCCGGGCGGAGGCAGTACCTGTCTATGACTCTCCGGTGGCTAGCGCGATTTGAATCGGGGTTGGCATGATCTGGAACGGCATTGTCTCCTTGCGTTGCGTTGACCCTCTGTTTTTACAGGGTGCTGGAGGAGGTGTGACGGAGCAGTTAAAGTTCGTTTGCACGCGATGTCACGATTTTTGTCACGTTGAGCGATCTGCAACGACAAAATGAGTTTCAAATTTTGGTCAGTGTTTTTTTTAAACAAGGCAAAAAATTTGCCATCTCATTGATTAAGAAGGAAGATGCAGACAAAAGCCGCAAAGCAGCTAAAAGAAAAACAATAAGAGGTCTATTCTTGCGACATTACAATACTCATGTGCTTCGCGCCGGTCATCGCCCAAAGAGAAACCTCAGCTTTGATCTTACTGGTTAGAACCGTGGAAGAGATGGCCGTGTTTCTGAAGACTCTGGCATTGCGCTCCGTCCATATCTCCCATGAGATAAGCATCATCAGGGAGGCGAGCGCCTTAGGGGATCCAAGGCGAATCTGGAGGTTGCCGTTCCACCATGCTCTCACCGAAGTCATTGTCTGCCAAGCCGCCGTAGTAATGTGATGCATTCCAAGCCACGAAAGAATATTATTTCAAATGCGGGTGGTGTAGCGACATTGGAAAAGGAGATGGGCGGCCGACTCTTGGCATTGCTGACATAGAGGGCAGAGGCCACAGTTTGGCCAGCCGCGACGTATCAGCCGATCCGAAGTCCAAATCCTATTTTGAAGCACAAGCCAGGCAAAGAACTTGCACCTTTCGGGTGCGCAAACCTTCCAAACTGAGTGAACAAGATCCGACTTAGTGAGTCCCTCAAACTAAGCCCTGTAATCTGAGGAAGTAGAGTACACCCCATCCTTGGTAAACTTCCAAATGATGGAATCTTCTATGTCATCAGTTAAAGAGGCCATGGAAACCTTCTCCCAAAGGTTAGCAAACTGCTGGACGTGTGCGAGCGATAGGCCATTGGAGGTGTCAATGAGAGAGATCCAGTTGTTGTTGGTGAGGGCTTGCTGGACGGACCAATTCTTGTTGCATGAAATGGCAAAGATGCCCGGTGCTAAGTCACGGGGACACAAGCCGTTTAACCATGACGAGTTCCAGACCGGGTCAGGCGCCTGCTGCCCACATTAACCGTTGTAGCAGCAGCAAAAAAGATACGATCGTCTCCGGTGCATGGAGATCCCATGTCTATCCAAGGCTTGCTTTTGTCCACCCACTCAAACCATAGCCATCGAAGACGGAGGGCCTTAGCGAATTTGTCCAGATTGAGCACGCCTAGTCCGCCAAACTGTTTAGGCTTGCAGACGAGATCCCAATTAATCTTGCATTTCCCTCCCGAAACTTTGTCCGTTCCAGCCTAAAGTTATGCATGCCGAAGGCTGTCAATTGTGTTTAGCACCTCCACGGGGATGTTGAGAGGTGTGAGGTGATAAATCGCGATGGCCGTGAGGACCGCTTTAACGAGAACCACATGCTCAGCACTGGCAACGTGTCTTCCCTGCCAAGAAGGGAGCTCGCTGGCGACCTTGTCAATGAGAGGTTGAAAGTGAATATTTTTTAGGTGCTTGACTGACAGTGGAAGACCAAGGTATCGCATCGGGAAAGCGGAACGCACCGCCGGGAAGGCTTGCAGAATGTCATCCAGATTTATGTTTTCACACCAAATGGGAGACACCATACTTTTAGCACAGTTAGTAACCAGGCCGGTCACTTCTCCGAAAGCGGTTAAGGAGGAAGCAAGCAATTGAACGTCCTCTCTCGTGGGTCTGACAAAGATGGCAGCATCGTCTGCGTATAAAGACGTCCTGATGGTCGGTGCTCTTCCACCTATAGGGTGGAGATGCCCTTGTGAGGTGGCCTTGTTGAGAAAGTGGTGCAGGGGGTCGATAGCCAGAACGAAGAGGAGCAGGGATATAGAATCTCCCTGTCGGAGACCACAACCGTGCTTCATCGGGTCGCCCACTACCCCATTGATCAAAACCCCCGAGGTGGCCGTGGAGAGGAGTGCAGAAATCCAATCTCGAAATCTGGTCGGGAACCCGAGGTGTCTCAACAGGTCCATAAGGAAGTCCCATCGCACTGAGTCGAAAGCCTTCTTGATGTTAAGTTTGAATAGCAGGGTCGGTGTACGGTTTCTGTGGAGCTTCCTTGCCAAGTTTCTGACATACACGAAGTTGTCGTGGATACTTCTTTTCTTTATGAATGCGCTTTGGGCAGTGGATACAAGATTGTTCATATGAGGAGCTAGGTGCATAGCCAACAGCTTGGTGAGGATCTTCGCAATGGCATGAATGAGTCTGATGGGACGAAAGTCTGAGATGCTCTCCGCCCCCTCTCTCTTAGGTATGAGAGCAATGTTGGCTGAGTTGAGCCAATGAAGATTGGACGTGTGCAAGTTTGAAAAGTGGCTCATAGCAGCCATGATGTCATCTTTGATGATCTCCCAACATTCCTTGAAGAAGGCACTAGAGAAGCCATCGGGGCCCGGGGCTTTATCACAGGATAGATCGAAAATCGCCTTCCTGGCCTCCTCCTCCTCCGTGAAGGCCACCACAAGGTCAGAAAGGTCCCTAGCAGGCACTGGAATGCTATCCCAGTTGATGTCCTTGCGTCGTGGCGGGGAACGCTTCGTGGCCTCGATAAAGTGGTTTTGGATGATGGACCTTTTGTGATCATGATCAACTACCCAGCCGTTGTTGTGCTTCAGACGGTGGATGAAGTTCTTCCTTCTTCTGTGGTTGACTCGCAAGTGAAAGAAGCGAGTGTTTGCATCACCCTCTTTGAGGTTGGCGACTCTCAAATTTTGCCTCTGTCGAGCACGCTCCATGACGGCCAGGGCGACAACCTTTCTCTTGAGCCTTGCACGAATATCACGTTCTTCCACACTAAGAGGCCTGAGCTCTTGTGCCACATCCAGGCGAAGTATGACCTCCAGAGCCATGTGTAACTGCACCTTGGAGTGTGCAAAAATTGTCTTGCTCCATTTTCTTAGGGCTTGGCTGGTCTTTTTCAATTTGTGAAATAAGATATGATATGGGTCTACATGGTTCACATTTTGGTTCCAAGCACCTTGCACGATATCCTTGAAGCCGGGCATTTTGATCCAAAAAATTTCAAAACAAAATCACTTAAGTCTTCGATGGCCCTTGGTCATTAGCAAGTAGGAGAGGGCAGTGGTCAGAAAGGGATGAGGAGAGGACATGCAACAAATGATTGCCAAAATCAATGTCCCACTCTTCATTGCAGAAAAAAAAGTCCAGTTTGCTTAGAGTTGGAGCGCCTTGCTCATTACTCCAAGTGAATTTCCTGTTCTACAAGTGTATTTCTTTGAGCTCACAAGTATTAGGGTGTTGAGAAAGCGTGTCATGCGGCTCCGGTCACTGTTAGCTCTATTCTTGTCGCTTGCTCGATAAATATGATTAAAATCACCGGCAAGCAGCCATCTAGTACCAGGGGCTGGCTTCTCACTGATCAACTCCTGGAAAAAAGAGCCTTTGAGGTTACTTCGGGTTGGCCCATAGACGGTTGTGAACTTGAAAGAAGTGTTGTTACAGGCAATGGTGATTGTAGCGGACAGGAAAAATGATCTAGTGCTAATGTTAACCTCGACGATGTTTTCGTCCCACAGCAACAGGATGCCACCACGAGTACCAATGGCAGGTCGTTGCACAAAACTTTGAGCCTCGGACCACCGAGTGAGGAAGCCATGAAGAGATCGACCTGTTCGAGCTTGGTCTCCTGCAAACAGACTAAATGGCAAGGCATGGCAGCGATGGTCTCTCGGAGTCAGTGTTTTTTGTCACTACTAACGATAGCGTTCGGTGCTTTCTCACACATTTTGTAAAATGGCGTTTTTTGCGAGTTGTGACACGATTGTGATGTTTTCGTGGATCATCAAGTCTGTGCGGAGTTGTTTTCGCTAACTTGAGGGATTTTCTTTGAAACCTTGACTATAGGACTACGGTAAATTTCATTAATATGAGAATGCAAACTATGAAAGAACTATGGTAAATTTCATTAAGGGATGCACTGACGCAAAACTGGTAACGAGAGAAACTTCCCCCGCATCGTCCGCGAGGGAGGCTTGGGTGGCGACTAGATCCCTTTTCTTCGGAAGGTTTCCCGTGCGCTCTGTCCTCTCTGCCACCGCTGGTGGTGGCGGCGGGGTTCCATTCCCATGGCACTTTGTGCGACGTGTGGTCAGGTGTTGGCTGGATGCTATGAAGGACGATGTCAGCTGCGGCGGTGGAACTCCACGCGAGGCTGGATCTAGAGGAAGGATGGTTGTACGTGGATGGGCAGATCGGCACAATGGTGCTTACCACCACCACACAAGCCATTGCTTCCAATGGAAGTAGCCACTTGGGGCGCTGTTAATTCCTCGACAGAGTAGGGAACTGCTCCTCTCTTTCCGCCATGGAGTGGAGGTTGAGGCGGTGGCCAAGCGCAATTGTCGTGGTTGTTGCCCACATCGTCGACGGGTAGGCGCGGTCATGGTGGCCTTCCACTCGGGCTCGGGCGGAATGTCGGGTGGCGACATGATTCTGTCCAACATGCTACTTGGGGTCATCGGCCTGATGGTGATCACTTGAAAGGTTTCAACCTATATGATCTACGTCAATAGGCGAGGACATGGAGCTAGTGGAAGCAGTGGTGTTGTCGTCTCATGCAGATCAGCATTGGCTTTTACCTGTGAGGATGGTGCAGGTCCTCCAAAGTGTTGAAACTCTGTATTTGGCGGTGCCGCTATCCCGTCCTCCCGTCAAAGACTTCTTCGGATAGTGGCAAGTGGCTCTTGTCGATTCTTGTCAGCCTAACTATGCAGGCATGGTCATTACTCGTCTTGAGGACTGTGCGCATATGCAACTACTGGGATCAAGACAAGTGGAGGAAACGATATAATTTGGTTTTGATTGGGTGGTACTTCTCGAGTACCTAGACTTGAGCTTCGGGGTAAAAATTCTGGTATGGCCCTAGTTGGTTATACCTAGCAATGACGGTGTTCTTATGTCGTTATCCACATGTAGGCATTGCTCGGAGATTACTCAGATTTAATCTTCACGGTAAAAACCCACGATCTAACCTTCGATGGTTGGATTTGGCGACAGCGGCGCTTGTACATCGTTCCCTTCCTCGAGGTGTCACTTTTGGTGAATCCTTCTCGTAGTTCATGTGTTGGCCAAAGATTGTTGGCACATGTGACTGTTGTATTTCATAAATCACTGTTTTCATTCTTCTCGTAGTTAGTGAAGATTAATGTTTTCATTGCTGCCCTGCAAAAAAAATATTCATTTCTAGTCTAAGTTACTCCCCACTATGGGTACTCTTATGGGATTGGATACTTAGTGAAGATTAATCTTTATTTGGCGCCATTAATCTGAAAAAAGGGAATGAATCCAGTCAAATGACATTGGTCAGAGAGTACACTTGAGCCAGCGTTGTCATGTTTCTTGAATCTGTTGTTCGTGCTTCGGAAGAAGAGCACGCTCCACGATACTTCTACTTATGAAAAAGGAACATAGCAGAATATTCTCAACAAAAAAGTAAGGCCAACTCTAACTGTTCTCCTATAAATAGAGAAGAATCCGGCGGAGTAAACCTTTCTTCACTAACTAATTGAAGTATATTTCTTCACTAAGTTATGACCGGACCTAGCATCCCTTAAATATAACAATAAAAAAAGTATTTGCATTTCATTTTCGACCACCAAAGCAAATTTGATTCCTTCTTTATTTCATTGAACGACATTTTGATACATCTGTGTACGTAATTCATCAATTCTTAGCTACGAGAACAAGACAAAAAAACTATAATTAGACATTTTATTAGATATTCAACTTTCATAACTGCTTGTGCTAGTTGATTAATATTTTCTCTATGTGTTCATTGTTGATTCTCTCGATTGGTTTCTCGAGTTTGCACACTTCTTTCTTCTTCGGTTCCGACGAATTCGACATTGCGTCACATCTAGTCTCATCTCTAGTCTCTAATATAGCAAGAAGTGCACACACATCTAACAAATTTCTCACGACCAATAGATCGATGTAATCTTCTCCCCAATAGCAAAACTTGCATCCATTCTACACACAAATTTGAGCAAATAATGAGCTACAAATTGCGCCGAATCCGGTGAACAACCGAATCAAAACAAGCACTCATCCCATTTTTTTTGCACTCGAAGAAAACCCATCCGGGATGGTCCGACATGGTCGAAACTCGGCACACCACCACCCCGTCGGCCAATCCATGGCAAGGGAGCCATCGCTGGCCGCCGGATGCGTCAAATCCGGCGGCTACGTCCATAGCCACAGATCTACCGATTTCTGCTTCGGCGACAGTGAGAAAAGCTCTAATCCGGGTGGGTGAGCATCGTGGTGGGGCCTACTGAGCGTCCGTGGTGGCGAGTGGTGGCCGGTGGAGGCAAGAAGGGTAGCGCCGGTGTAGATGCGGCGCTGGAGTGGGGTGGGTGAGGCAGCAGAGGGGAGGAGATTTTTTTCCGCCAAGCAATAGTGGCGGAGTAAATATAGGAGCCGGATAGGAGGCGGAGAAAAAACGATTCTCCTCTATTCAATTTAGGGAATCGGCTAAATGCGTGTTAAAGAAGTAAAATCAAATGTATCCTCTTTAACGCCAGATAGGGGATTGTTTAGAGTTGGCCTTATGGTAAAATTACAAGAAAGTAAAGGAAATGAGATAGTTCATCATTGTAGAATTAAGTCGGCAAGTATGGTTCTTGCAACTGCCCGACAAAGCACTTGTAGGGGCAACTTTAGCAAATCCGGCAAACCGGGCCGTCCGCTTTAATGACCGCCGGTTTACGGGATCCATCCCGTATCTCTGGCCTGAATAGATCCTGCAAGTCGGGACATCTTAGAATTTTTTTGTGGGATCGCAATTCCTCCATATGTGCAGGATTTCGCCCGATTTTGGAGGCTTCCCTTTCCGTTGGAGCGAAGCACTTCCGTCGGCTTCCATTTCCCGCCTCCACTCCCCGCCGCCGCCACAGCCGCTGCACATCCCCGCCCCTTGGTGCTGCCCTCGACTGCCCTCGCAGCGCCCGAAAGCTCCACCGCCCTGCGCCGCATCCACTCCACCTACTTTCGGCGGCGGGGGTGACCATTTGCATTCGCGGCTCGCGTCCGCTGTCGGCACCATGGATCCACCTGGGAGCTCGACGCGCGGGCTGGTAGCTTGCGGATCCGGTTGGTTCTGGCAACTGTGAGTGGCGCGCATGGGGGGAAGAGGCCAACGGGGAGAAGAAAGGGTCGACGAGACTATTGGGGAACGCAGTATTTCAAAAAAATTCCTACGATCACGCAAGATCTATTTAGAATATGCATAGCAACGAAACGGGAGAGTGTGTCCACGTACTCTCGTAGACCGAAAGCGGAAGCGTTTAGTAACGCGGTTGATGTAGTCGAACGTATTCACGATCCAACCGATCCAAGTACCGAATGTACGGCACCTCCGTGTTCAGCACATGTTCAACATGATGATGTCCCTCGAGCTCTTGATCCAGTTGAGGACGAGGGAGAGTTCCGTCAGCACGACGACGTGGCGACGGTGATGATGAAGTTACCGGCGCAGGGCTTCGCCTAAGCACTACGACGATATGACCGAGGTGTTAAACTGTGGAGGGGGCACCGCACACGGCTAAGAGATTGTCTGTTGTGCTTTGGGGTGCCCTCCTGCCCATGTATATAAAGGAGGGGGGGAGGAGTCCGGCCAAGGGGGGGAGTCCTAGTAGGACTCCAAACCTAGTAGGATTCGGCCCCCCTTTCCTTCCAACGGAGAGGGGGAAAGGGGAAAGGAGGAAGAGGGAGAAGGAAAGAGGGGGACCGCGCCCCCTCCCCTTGTCCAATTTGGATTGGGGCAAGGGGGGCGCGCCCCACCTCTCGTGGCCTGCCTCCTCTCCTCCACTATGGCCCATTAGGCCCAATAACTTTCCCGGGGGGTTCCGATAGCGCTCCCGGTACTCCGATAAATCCCTGAACCTTATCGGAACCATTCCGATGTCCATGTATAACCTTCCAATATATCAGTCTTTACCTCTCGACCATTTCGAGACTCCTTGTCATGTACATGATCTCATCTGGGACTCCGAACAAACTTCGGACATCAAATCACATAACTCATAATACAAATCGTCATCGAACGTTAAGCGTGCGGACCCTACGGGTTTGAGAACTATGTAGATATGACCGAGACACATCTCTGGTCAATAACCAATAGCGGAACCTGGATGCTCATATTGGCTCCCACATATTCTACGAAGATCTTTATCGGTCAAACCGCATAACAACATAAGATATTCCCTTTGTCATCGGTATGTTACTTGCCCGAGATTCGATCGTCGGTATCATCATACCTAGTTCAATCTTGTTACCGGCAAGTCTCTTTACTCGTTCCGTAATACATCATCCCGTAGCTAACTCATTAGTCACATTGCTTGCAAGGCTTATAGTGATGTGCATTACCGAGAGGGCCCAGAGATACCTCTCCGATACACGGAGTGACAAATCCTAATCTTGATCTATGCCAACTCAACAAACACCATCGGAGACACCTGTAGAGCATCTTTATAATCACCCAGTTACGTTGTGACGTTTGCTAGCACACAAAGTGTTCCTCCGATATTCAGGAGTTGCATAATCTCATAGTCAGAGGAATATGTATAAGTCATGAAGAAAGCAATAGCAATAAAACTAAACGATCATTATGCTAAGCTAACGGATGGGTCTTGTCCATCACATCATTCTCTAATGATGTGATCCCATTCATCAAATGACAACACATGTCTATGGTTAGGAAACTTAACTATCTTCGATTAACGAGCTAGTCAAGTAGAGGCATACTAGGGACACTCTGTTTGTCTATGTATTCACACATGTACTAAGTTTCCGGTTAATAAAATTCTAGCATGAATAATAAACATTTTATCATGATATAAGGAAATATAAATAACAACTTTATTATTGCCTCTAGGGCATATTTCCTTCAGTCTCCCACTTGCACTAGAGTCAATAATCTAGTTCACATCGTCGTGTGATTTAACACCAATAGTTCACATCACCATGTGATTAACACCCATAGTTCACATCGCCATGTGACCAATACCCAAAGAGTTTACTAGAGTCAGTAATCTAGTTCACATCGCCATGTGATTAACACCCAAATAGTACTAAGGTGTGATCATGTTTGTGATCATGTTTTGCTTGTGAGAGAAGTTTAGCAACGGGTCTGCTATATTCAGATCCGTATGTATTTTGCAAATTTTCTATGTCTACAATGCTCTACATGGAGCTACTCTAGCTAATTGCTCCCACTTTCAATATGTATCCAGACTGTGACTTAGAGTCGTCTGGATTGATGTAAAAGCTTGCATCGACGTAACTCTTTACGATGAACTCTTTATCACCTCCATTAACTAAGGATAACTTTGACCGTTGTCCAGTGACCACTCCTGGATTACTATCGTACCCCCTTGCCAAACTCATGGCAAGGTACACAATAGGTCTGGTACACAACATAGCATACTTCATAGAACCTATGACTGAGGCATAGGGAATGACTTTCATTCTCTTTCTATTTTCTGCCGTGGTCGGGTTTTGAGTATTACTCAACTTCACACCTTACAAATCAGGCAAGAACTCCTTCTTTGACTGATCCATTTTGAACTCCTTCAAAATCTTATCAAGGTATGTACTCATTGAAAGTCTTATCAAGCGTCTTGATCTATCTTTATAGATCTTGATGCCCAATATGTAAGTAGCTTCACTAAGGTCTTTCTTTGAAAAAATCCTTTCAAACACTCCTTTATGCTTCCCAGAAAGGCTGTAGTGCTCCCACTCACTTTCTTGTAAATGCGGGCTTCACCGCAAGTCTGTATAAAACTATATGCTTTGATCAACTCATCAAAGCATATATTCCAACTCCGAGATGCTTGCACCAGTCCATAGATGGATCGCTGGAGCTTGCACACTTTGTTAGCACCTTTAGGATTGAGAAAACCTTCCGGTTGCATCATACACAACTCTTCTTTAATAAATCCATTAAGGAATGCAATTTTTACATCCATTTGCCAGATTTCATAAAATACGGCAATTGCTATCATGATTCGGACAGACTTTAAGCATCGATACGAGTGAGAAAATCTCATCGTAGTCAACACCTTGAACTTGTTGAAAACCTTTTGCGACAATTCGAGCTTTGTAGTTCGTAACACTACTATCAATGTCCGTCTTCCTCTTGAAGATCCATTTATTCTCTATGGCTTGCCGATCATCGGGCAAGTCAACCAAAGTCCACACTTTGTTCTCATACATGGATCCCATCTCAGATTTCATGGCCTTAAGCCATTTCGTTGAATCTGGGCTCATCATCGCTTCCTCATAGTTCGTAGGTTCGTCATGGTCTAGTAACATGACTTCCGAACATGATTACCATACCACTGCAGTGCGGGCATTACTCTGGTTGACCCACGAGGTTCAAGAGGTAACTTGATCTCAAGTTTCATGATCATCATCATTAACTTCCTTACTAATTGGTGTAGGCATCATCGAACTGATTGTGATGAACCACTTTCCAATTCGGGAGAAGGTACAACTACCTCATCAAGTTCTACTTTCCTCCCACTCACTTCTTTCGAGAGAAACTCCTTCTCTAGAAAGGATCCATTCTTAGCAACGAAGATCTTGCCTTCGTATTTGTGATAGAAGGTGTACCCAACAGTTTCTTTTGGGTATCCTATGAAGACACACTTCTCCGATTTGGGTTTGAGCTTATCAGGCTGAAACTTTTTCACATAAGCATCGCAACCCCAAACTTTAAGAAACGACATCTTAGGTTTCTTGCTAAACCACAGTTCATACGATGTCGTCTCAACGGATTTAGACGGTGCCCTATTTAACATGAATGCAGCTGTCTCTAATGCATAACCTCAAAACGATAGTGGTAAATCAATAAGAGACATCATAGATCACACCATATCTAATAAAGTATGGTTACGACGTTCGGACACACCATTACACTGTGGTGTTCCAGGTGGCGTGAGTTGTGAAACTATTCCACATTGTTTCAAATGAAGACCAAACTCATAACTCAAATACTCACCTCCATGATCAGATCGTAGAAACTTTATTTTCTTGTTACAATGATTTTCCACTTCACTCTGAAATTCTTTGAACTTTTCAAATGTTTCAGACTTATGTTTCATTAAGTAGATATACCCATATCTGCTTAAATCATCTGTGAAGGTCAGAAAATAACGATACCCGCCGCGAGCCTCAACACTCATCGGACCGCATACATCAGTATGTATTATTTCCAATAAGTCAGTGGCTCGCTCCATTGTTTCAGAGAACGGAGTCTTAGTCATCTTGCCCTTGAGACATGGTTCGCAAGCATCAAGTGATTCCAAAAGCCCATCAGTATGGAGTTTCTTCATGCGCTTTACACCAATATGACCTAAACGGCAGTGCCACAAATAAGTTGCACTATCATTATCAACTTTGCATATTTTTGGCATCAATATTATGAATATGTGTATCACTACGATCGAGATTCAATAAACCATTCACCTTGGGTATATGACCACAGAAGGTTTTATTCATGTAAACAGAACAACAATTATTCTCTGACTTAAATGAATATTCGTTTTGCAATAAACATGATCCAATCATATTCATGCTCAACGCAAACACCAAATAACATTTAATTTAGGTTCAACACTGATCCTGAAGGTAGAGGGAGTGTGCGATGGCGATCGTATCAATCTTGGAATCACTTCCAACACACATCGTCACTTTGCTCTTAACTAGTCTATGTTCATTCTGCAACTCCTGTTTTGAGTTACTAATCTCAGCAACTGAACCGGTATAAAATACCCAAGGGTTGCTATGAACACTAGTAAATTCACACATCAATAACATGTATATCATATATACCTTTGTTCACTTTGCCATCCTTCTTATCCACCAAGTATTTGGGGTAGTTCCGCTTCCAGTGACCATTTCCTTTGCAGTAGAAGCACTCAGTTTCAGGTTTGGGTCTAGTTTTTGGCTTCTTCATGGGAGTGGAAACTTGCTTGCCATTCTTCTTGAAGTTCCCTTTCTTTCCCTTGCCCTTTTACTTGAAACTAGTGGTCTTGTCAACCATCAACACTTGATGCTCTTTCTTGATTTCTACCTTCGCCGATTTCAGCATCACAAAGAGCTTGGGAATCGTTTCCGTTATCCCTTGCATATTATAGTTCATCACGAAGTTCTAGTAACTTGGTGATAGTGACTAGAGAACTCTGTCAATCACTATCTATCTGGAAGATTAACTCCCACTTGATTCAAGCGATTGTAGTACTCAGACATTCTGAGCATATGCTCACTAGCTGAGCTATTCTCCTCCATCTTGTAGGCAAAGTACTTGTCAGAGGTATCATACCTCTTAACACGGGCATTGATGTCTACTACACAACCTTCTTCTTGTAGACGTTGTTGGGCCTCCAAGTGCAGATGTTTGTAGGACAGTAGCAAATTTCCCTCAAGTGGATGACCTAAGGTTTATCAATCTGTGGGAGGCGTAGGATGAAGATGGACTCTCTCAAGCAACCCTGCAACCAAATAGCAAAGAGTCTCTTGTGTCCCCAACACACCTAATACAATGGTAAATTGTATAGGTGCACTAGTTCGGCGAAGAGATGGTAATACAAGTGCAATATGGATGGTAGATATAGGTTTTTGTAATCTGAAAATATAAAAACAGCAAGGTAACTAATGATAAAAGTGAACGTAAACAGTATTGCAATGCTAGGAAACAAGGCCTAGGGTTCATAATTTCACTAGTGCAAGTTCTCTCAACAATAATAACATAATTGGATCCATAGCTATCCCTCAACATGCCACAAAGAGTCACTCCAAAGCCACGAATAGCGGAGAACAAACGAAGAGATTATGGTAGGATATGAAACCACCTCAAAGTTATTCTTTTGGATCGATCTATTCAAGAGTCCGTAGTAAAATAACATAAAGCTATTCTTTCCGTTCGATCTATCATAGAGTTCGTACTAGAATAACACCGTAAGACACAAATCAACCAAAACCCTAATGTCACTTAGATACTCCAATGTCACCTCAAGTATCCGTGGGTATGATTATACGATATGCATCACACAATCTCAGATTCATCTATTCAAACCGACACGAAGTACTTCAAAGAGTGCCCCAAAGTTTCTACCAGAGAGTCAAGATTTAAAACGTGCCAACCCCTATGCATAAGTTCACAAGGTCACTGCACCCGCGAGTTGATCACCAAAACATACGTCAAGTGGATCACGTGATATCCCATTGTCACCACAGATAAGCACATGCAAGACTGCTACCTCTTGAGCACTGCGTTGGATTTCCTTGAAGAGGAAAGGATGATGCAGTAAAGTAGCATAAGTATTTCCCTCAGTTTTTGAGAACCAAGGTATCAATCCAGTAGGAGACTATACGCGTGAGTCCCTCGTACCTACACAAAGCAAATAGCTCATCGCAACCAACACGATTAGGGGTTGTCAATCCCTTCACGGTCACTTACGAGAGTGAGATCTGATAGATAATACTTTTGGTATTTTTATGATAAAGATGCAAAGTAAAATAAAAGAAAAGTAAAAAAGCAAAGGCAATAAATAAAGTGATGGAAGATTAATATGATGGAGATAGACCCGGGGGCCATAGATTTCACTAGTGGCTTCTCTCAAGAGCATAAGTATTCTACGGTGGGTGAACGAAATACTGTTGAGCAATTGACAGAATTGAGCATAATTATGAGAATATCTAGGTATGATCATGTATATAGGCATCACGTCCGAGACAAGTAGACCGACTCCTGCCTGCATCTACTACTATTACTCTGCTCATCGACCGCTATCCAGCATTGCATCTGGAGTATTAAGTTCAAGAAAACAGAGTAACGCCTTAAGCAAAATGACATGATGTAGAGGAATAAATTCATGCAATATAATAAAAACCCCATCTTGTTATCCTCGATGGCAACAATACAATACGTGCCTTGCTACCCCTCATCACATCGGGAAAGGACACCGCAAGATTGAACCCAATGCTAAGCACTTCTCCCATTGCAAGAAAAACCAATCTAGTAGGCCAAACCAAACCGATAATTCAAAGAGACTTGCAAAGATAACCAATCATACATAAAAGAATTCAGAGAAGATTCAAATATTGTTCATAGATAATCTTGATCATAAACCCACAATTCATCGATCTCAACAAACACACCGCAAAAAGAGGATTACATCGAATAGATCTCCACGAGAGTGAGATCCAAAAAGAGAGAAGAAGTCATCTAGCTACTAACTATGGACCCCGAAGGTCTGAGCTAAACTACTCACACTTCATCGGAGAGGCTATGATGATGATGTAGAAGCCCTCCGTGATGGATGCCCCCTCCGGCGGAGCTCCGGAACAGGCCCCAAGACGGGATCTCGTGGGTACAGAAGGTTGCGGCGGTGGAATTAGGTTTTTGGATCCGTATCTGATCGTTTGAGGGTACGTAGGTATATATAGGAGGAAGGAGTACGTTCGTGGAGCAAGGTGGGGCCCACGAGGGTGGAGGGCACGCCTGGGGGGGAGGCGCGCCCCCTACCTCGTGCCCACCTCCTTTCTTTCTTACGTAGGGTCCAAGTCTCCTGGATCATATTCGGTGAGAAAATCACGTTCCTGAAGGTTTCATTCCGTTTGGACTCCGTTTGATATTCCGTTTCTTCGAAAAACTGAAATAGGCAAAAAACAACAATTCTGGGCTGGGCCTCCGGTTAATAGGTTAGTCCCAAAAATAATATAAAAGTGGAAAATAAAGCCCAATAATGTCCAAAACAGTAGATAATATAGCATGGAGCAATCAAAAATTATAGATATGTTGGAGACGTATCAGGCATCCCCAAGCTTAATTCCTGCTCGTCCTCGAGTAGGTAAATGATAAAAAAGAATTTTTGATGCGGAGTGCTACTTGGCATAATTTCGATGTAATTCTTCTTAATTGTGGTATGAATATTCAGATCCGAAAGATTCAAGAAAAAAATTCATATTGACATAAAAATAGTAATACTTCAAGCATACTAACTAAGCAATCATGTCTTCTCAAAATAACATGGCCAAAGAAAGTTATCCCTACAAAATCATATAGTCTGGCTATGCTCTATCTTCACCACACAAAGTATTTAAATCATGCACAACCCCGATGACAAGCCAAGCAATTGTTTCATACTTATGACATTCTCAAACTTTTTCAATCTTCACGCAATACATGAGCATGAGCCATGGATATAGCACTATATGTGGAATAGAATGGTGGTTGTGGAGAAGACAAAAAGAGGGAAGATAGTTTCACATCAACTAGGCGTATCAACGGGCTATGGAGATGCCCATTAATAGATATCAATGTGAGTGAGTAGGGATTGCCATGCAACGGATGCACTAGAGCTATAAATATATGAAAGCTCAACAAAAGAAACTAAGTGGGTGTGCATACAAATCGCTTGCTCCGAAGACCTAGGGAATTTTGAGGAATCCCATGATTGGAATATACAAGCCAAGTTCTATAATGAAAAATTCCCACTAGTATATGAAAGTGACAAAATGAGAGACTCTCTATCATGAAGATCTTGGTGCTACTTTGAAGCACAAGTGTGGTAAAAGGATAGTAACATTGTCCCTTCTCTCTCTTTCTCTCATTTTTTTATTTGGGCCTTTTCTCTTTTTTATGGCCTCTTTTTTTTTATTTAATCCGGAGTCTCATCCCGACTTGTGGGGGAATCATAGTCTCCATCATCCTTTCTTCACTTGGGACAATGCTCTAATAATGACGATCATCACACTTTTATTTTCTTACAACTTAACAATTACAACTCGATACTTAGAACAAATATGACTCTATATGAATGCCTCCGGCGGTGTACCGGGATATGCAATGAATCAAGAGTGACATGTATGAAAGAATTATGAACGGTGGCTTTGCCACAAATACGATGTCAACTACATGATCATGCTAAGCAATATGACAATGATGGAGCGTGTCATAATAAACGGAACGGTGGAAAGTTGCATGGCAATATATCTCGGAATGGCTATGGAAATGCCAAGATAGGTAGGTATGGTGGCTGTTTTGAGGAAGGTATATGGTGGGTGTATGATACCGGCGAAAAGTGCGCGGTATTAGAGAGGCTAGCAATGGTGGAAGGAAGAAAGTGCATATAATCCATGGACTAAACATTAGTCATAAAGAACTCATATACTTACTGCAAAAATCTACAAGTTATCAAAGCAAAGTATTACGTGCATGCTCCTAGGGGAATAGATTGGTAGGAAAAGACCATCGCTCGTCCCCGACCGCCACTCATAAGGAAGACAATCAATAAATAAATCATGCTCCGACTTCATCACATAACGGTTCACCATACATGCATGCTACGGGAATCACAAACTTTAACACAAGTATTTCTCAAATTCACAACTACTCAACTAGCATGACTCTAATATCACCATCTTCATATCTCAAAACAATTATCAAGCATCAAACTTCTCTTTAGTATTCAACACACTCATAAGGAAGTTCTACAAATCTTGAATACCAAGCATATTAAGACTCTCAAAATAATCTAAGTGAAGCATTGAGTTCAACAAATCCACCACCGTGCTCTAAAAGATATAAGTGAAGCACTAGAGCAAAACTATATAACTCAAAAGATATAAGTGAAGCACAAAGAGTATTCTAATAATTTCCAAACCATGTATGGCTCTCTCAAAAGGTGTGTATAGCAAGGATGATTGTGGTAAACTAAGAAGCAAAGACTCAAATCATACAAGATGCTCCAAGCAAAACACATATCATGTGGTGAATAAAAATATAGCTCCAAGTAAAGTTATCGATGTAAGTAGACGAAAGAGGGAATGCCTTCCGGGGCATCCTGATACGTCTCCAACGTATCTATAATTTTTGATTGCTCCATGCTATATTATCTACTATTTTGGACCATACTGGGCTTTATTTTCCACTTTTATATTACTTTTGGGACTAACCTATTAATCGGAGGCCCAGCCTGCACTGTCGTTTTTGCCTATTTCAGTGTTTCGAAGAAACGGAATATCAAACGGAGTCCAAACGGAATGAAACCTTCGGGGACGTGATTTTCTCACCGAATATGATCCAAGAGACTTGGACCCTCCGTCAAGAAACAAAGGAGGTGGCCACGAGGGTGGAGGGCGCCCCTAGGGGCGCCGCCTCGTGGGCCCCCCTTGCTCCACCGACGCATTCCTTCCTCCTATATATACCTACGTACCCCCAAACGATCAGATACGGAGCCAAAAACCTAATTCCACCGCCGCAACCTTTTGTACCCACGAGATCCCATCTTGGGGCCTGTTCCGGAGCTCCGTTGGAAGGGGAATCCAGCACGGAGGGCTTCTACATCATCACCATAGCCTCTCGTATGAAGTGTGAGTAGTTTACCTCAGACCTTCGGGTCCATAGTTAGTAGCTAGATGGCTTCTTCTCTCTTTTTGGATCTCAATACATTGTTCTCCCCCTCTCTCGTGGAGATCTATTCGATGTAATCTTCTTTTTGCGGTGTGTTTGTTGAGAACGATGAACTGTGGATTTACGATCAAGATTATCTATGAACAATATTTGAATCTTCTCTGAATTATTTTATGTATGATTGGTTATCTTTGCAAGTATCTTCGAATTATCAGTTTGGTTTGGCCAACTAGATTGGTTTTTCTTGCAATGGGAGAAGTGCTTAGCTTTGGGTTCAATCTTGCGGTGTCCTTTCCCAAAGGATGAGGGGGCAGCAAGGCATGTATTGTATTGTTGCCATCGAGGATAACAAGATGGGATTTTTATCATATTGCATGAATTTATCCCTCTACATCATGTCATCTTGCTTAAGGCGTTACTCTGTTTTCTTGAACTTAATACTCTAGATGCATGCTGGATAGCGGTCGATGAGTGGAGTAATAGTAGTAGATGCAGGCAGGAGTCCACTACTAGGGAAAAGCCTATACACAGAATCTTAGCAGCAGTGCGGCTCAAAAAGGAGTGTTGCTGCTAATTAGTAGTAGCGAAAAGTGGAAACTCACATCGACAAGTTTTTAGCAGTAGCACGCTTGGTGTAAACCGTGCTGCTACAAATATCGACCGGCGGTGTCCACCAAACTCCATTTAGCAGCAGCGTGGTGCCATGAGCCGCCATCGCTATGGATGTAGTAGTAGCACGCTTTTTTCCGAGGTCGCCACGCTAAATTTCAAATTGGCACACTTTTTGGTCCCGGTTAGCGATAGCTGTTGCCCAAAGTCTTGCTGCTACTTCCTTAGCAGCAGCGTGTTTTAACTCCCGCCATCGCTAATCCGCACCAACCCACCACCTTTCCCCACCCGTCCCTCCCCCTCCCCCTCCTCTCTTCCCTTTCCCCTACCTCCCACATGCTCCCACTCTCACTCTTCTTCTTCCTTAATACTTCTCCTCCATTACTATCCCTCTTCTATCTACCTTTCTCTCTCTTCATTACTCCTACCTAACTACACCACCTCCATTAGTGCATCTCCTTTCTCTTTTTCCTTCCCCCTCCACTAGTTGAAGTTGTCTCCTCCCAAATTAGGTAGCTAGGTAGATGTAGGATTTAGTTAAGTGACCTATTTGCCCCCTAACTAGATCTATCTTTGTCAAGAAGAGCTTTGTGCACTTTTGATCTCCCTACAACATCATCTCCACCGTGTGCTCGATCTTGAGATAGAGGTGATTAAAATTTCATGCTTTTGCAAAATGGAAATATGTTTATGTGTGTGTGATATGTTTATGGAAATTGTGTGTGTGGCATGAGTTGACGCCAAATTGTGCTTTTGAGTTGCCTATGTTTTGCCGAAATGTCGATTTATTTCTGTTTCGGCGAATTCCGGGCAAACTCTAGATCCATATATGTCCTATTTTTAGGGAAGGTCATGCCGAATTTTTGTATGACTTTGATGCATGCACACATTTTTATAATCAATTTATTTTATTATTACCATGCAGACGTTCATGATGGTCAATGGAACAATGGTGGACAGGTGGTTGCGGTCGGCGGTGCAGGACATGAAAGAAAATAACCTGACAGAGGTTTTATGTCCGTGTCGAAAATGCAAAGGAATAGTTTGGCTTGACCCCTATGACGATGGTCGTGTCGAAGCGCACCTGCTCATGACTTGTTTCATGGATGGCTATACTCGGTGGATAACTGAAGATGAGGATGACGATGTTGAGGATGCCGACGGGGCAGGCAATGATGACACGGGGCAAGACAAAGAGATGATCAATAATGGCGGCGGGGAAGAGGCCAGACATGGCGGCGGAGAGAACGACATGGACTCCACGCAGCAGAGTTCGTCGGTACTAAGTTCAATCGTGCGGGACCCTCATGTTCAAGCATTGCTTCGCAAGGAGACGAGTACTGAGAGAGTTGCTTCTAGAGAGGAGGCTAATCTGGAGCAACTGGTGGTAGACTCGAACACTCCATTGTATGATGGTTGCAATCATGAGGTGACCCGCTTGAGTTTCACGCTCCAACTCCTGAAGACGAAGGCTAAAAACAAATGGACCGACACTAGCCTCGATGAGCATCTCAATTACCTAAAAGATTTTCTTCCCATGGTAATCTATGTCCTACTAGTGTTGATGAGGCCAAGAAGATGTGTGCCCTCTTGATCTGCCACACGTTAGATACCATGCATGCATCAACGATTGCATAATTTATCGGAAGGAGCACGCGGAAAAAACAAGCTGTCCGGTGTGCAATGCTTCTCGATACAAGAAGGCCGGGAAGAAATGTCCCCGAAAGTTGTATGGTACTTACCGATCACTCCCCGCCTCCAGAGGTATTTTGTAGATCCCAAGGAAGCAAAGCTAATGCGCTGGCACGCCGGAGAGGAAGAAGCCCGACGATGGAGATGATCCGAAGTCGAGACACGTGAAGGATGGAAGCCAGTGGAGAGCGTTGAACAGCTTCTATCGGTATTTTTAATGTGATGCAAGGAACATCGTGCTCGGCGCGTGTACCGATGGCATGAATCTGTTTGACAACCAGAACACCAACCATAGCACATGGCCCGTGTTTGTATGGATGTACAACCTCCCCCGTGGTTGTGCATGAAATCGAAGTACATTCACATGAGCATGCTTATTCAAGGGCCGAAACAACCAGGAAATAATCTTAATTATTATCTGGGGCTACTTCAAGAGGAGTTAGACACGTTATGGAAAATACCGGCCAAGACATGGGACGCCAGCAAAGGCGAGTATTTCAACATGAGAGCCGCGCTGATCACGACAGTGCACGACTATCTCGGTTACGGATATGTGGCAGGCCAGGTGTGCCATGGATATTGCGGATGCACGCGGTGCATGGATGATACGACGTCTCAGCAGCTAACGTCAAGGAAAGATGGCGGGTCTGGGAAAATCGTGTACATGGAGCATCGAAGATGGCTTGAACAGGATGACCCATGAAGAAACCGTGGAGATCTATTCAATGGTCACGCTGAGCATCGAGGACCTCCACGTAAGCGGAGCGGTGCCAAAATCGATGAGCTGTTGAAAAACTAGAAGGAGTGCCCCGCCACGAAAGACACGAGAAAGGCGCCGGAGCCGCTGTTGAAGGTATGGAAGACGAGGTCTGTGTTCGGGACTTGGAGTATCGCACAAACTCGATACACCTCATTGCCTTGATCAAATGCATATCTGTAAGAATGTCCTTGAGAGCTTGCTTGCAACAGCGATGAACATGCCGGATAAGACCAAGGATGGGCCGAAGGCAAGAAAAGACTTGCAAGATTTGAAAATCAGGGAAGATCTGCACATGCCGCCCCGTAAAATGTCAGACGAGACAGAGACAGAGACAGAGGCGCGGGAGAAGAAGGGCAAGAAAATAATGAAAGAGGATTATTGCCCCCCTTCTTGCTTCACCTTAAGTCAGGCTGAGATCAATTAATTCTTTAAGTGCCTTACCGGAGTCAAAGTTAGTTCCGGTTACTGTGGCAAGATAAGAAGATATCTAGACATGGACAAGAAAAGGTTCAGCGGGATGAAGTCTCATGACTATTATGTGATGATGACGCAGATACTACCTGTTGCCCTTAGAGGGATAATGGACAAGCACGTCCGTGACACGCTTATTGGTCTGTGCAACTTTTTTGACATCATCTCTCGAAAGTCGATCAGTGTGAAGCAGCTCGAAGGCTACAGTGAAGAGATCGTTGGATCTTGAATGAGCTTGAGATGTACTTCCGCCGCGTTCTTTGACGTGATGGTGCATCTGTGTGTCCATATTGTGGATGACATAATAGCCCTGGGGCCATCATTCCTGCACAACATGATGCCGTTTGGGAGGATGAATGGGATCATCAAAGGATTCGTTCGTAACATGTCCTGTCCGGATGGAAGCATCGCCTGGGGCTATTTGACACAAGAGTGCATCTCTTTCGTGAGAATTTTCTATATGGCGCAGACCAGCCGCTTTAGTGTTAGTGTTGGTTTGCCGTTAACAAGCACGATGGGAGGCTCAAGGAGATGGTCATCGCAACGGTCGCAGGAACTGCACGTGGCATACTCAGATCGACGCAGCGACTTTGACAAAGCAAACTTGGTAGTGCTACAACACCTAGACAAGGTAGATCCTTTCGTGGCACTACACAAAGAAATTATCGCAAAGAAGTATCGTGACCGGGGGGTGCAGGATTAACGCCGGTTACTAGAGAGCACAACTCCACTTTCCTCGCATTGGTTCAAAGAGCATATTATTGCTAATCCCGGAGGAGGGCTCTAAGGACGGATTGCTCATATACGCCTTAGCACATGGCCCCTTGCCCAACCTCGTAACCTATCGTGCATATGATATCAACGGATACACGTTCTACACGGAGGCCAAAGATATGGACGTGATGATCGTAACTCAAGGGTGACGATGGAATGCATGACCGGCAGCGACAACGGCGCAACTAAACGATTTTATGGAAGGGTCGAGGAGATCCGGGAGCTTGACTACTCGATCGCACAACACGACGATGTTCCGTGTCAGATGGGCTAAGAATGTCGAAAGAGAAAACCGGATTTTCACTACCATGACTATACCCGACGCCAAGAGCGCTACCGTGAACGCTATCGCAAAAAACGAGCCATGGGTACACGCTAAGCACGTGACACAATGCTTCTTCATAACCGACCCATGCAATCCCAGTCATGTTGTCGTGAGGAGAGGCAAAAGGAACATCATTGGAATGGATGGAGTCGCCAACGAGGAAGACTATGATCAGTACGGCAACCCAATGAGGGAAGATGACGATGATGATGAAGTATACGTCAAAAGAAGAATCAATACTACATTGCCTAAGAAAAATCGTACTCGATGGAAAAGGCAAATTCACAATGAGGGGCTCAATTATTCTTCGACGAAAAAGAAGGGAAAGAAGCTGACTCAAAAACAAAAACGTCAGCGCTGAGGAACCGTATGTTATCGGTCAAATGATGTAATATATATATATATATATATATATATATATATATATATATATATATATATACTAGTAGAACGCCTGCATGCGTTACTACGGGCTTTAATTTATTTATTTTGGATTACACCTAGTTAAATGGCCATGCGTTGCTACGGGCAACAAAACCTCTTACCGAAACTAAAGCTTGGCATGAGATACTTGTCACAATATGTTTTGTGTGTACATGTACAATTCATACATATATCTATGCATCATTGGCGTATTCACCTTTTGACCTCATCTCCGTGAGCATCCCATCATCGTTCTTGTCGCTACCGCTAATGTCACACTCCCAAAGGATTTTTTTCAGTAGGTTCAATTGATTTAATCCAAAACGGAGATGCGAACATAACTTAGCCCAACAATGTGGAGTCAAAGACTTTCCCAAAAAAGCTACAAGTAAGATCTCGCCAATCGTCTCCATCGAGAACTCCTTGAGCTGATACTTGTTATTGCCTTCCTCCGCATTATGTTCCTCTTCCTCGACATGTACCGAAGTTCTCCATGCCTTGGATTAAAAGACATGTCCATTAGTCCACATGCCATGAGTCGCTTAGTCTATCAATGGAAGTATTGCTTCTTTTGGTCTAACAAGGTATGGGCATTAATTATTAAGATCCAGATTAGCAGCTAGGAATAGGGTGCTCATAATGCACTTGATTTTGGGCGGTACCTTGCCAACTCTTTGGCAAATAGGAACATATCATGGTATATGAAAAGACAGTCGCAAGGAATATGTGTCCTTTATATGGGAATAAAGAGGTATTCGCACCGCCCAAAGAGTCTCGTCCTTCAATTTTTTTTGAACATCAGTACAAACACAAGCGCTCATATACACGCGAACACACTTACCCCCATGAACGCACACACGCACACCCTACCCTTATAAGCACCTCTGAAAGACTGAGCCGGCATATCATTTTGAAATTTATGAAGTCCGCAGGCACCTCGTCGTCGACGGGAACGTCTCCTCCTACTGAATGCGCATAACCGGAAATCTTGAAATAAATCCAGGAATAAATACGAGCACCAGGATTTGAACCCTGATGGGCTGGAGATACCACAAGATTTCTAACCATCCACCCACAAAGTTGGTTCGTAGTCTCATCCTTGAATTGTTTTGCTATAATTACTCAAGTTTTGTGCTCTGAGGTAACATAGAACCGCAAATCCAAAAGGAAGTGTGTGTGTCATGTCTCATGTGTGTGTTTCGGGTGGATGTCTGTCATGCGATAAACTTTACATTAAGACAAAAAAATAGCTTTGAATATCACTATAATTATATATAACAGTGGTAGTCTCTGCCCACTGTCCACTTCTCCAATGTTCAGATTCAAGTTCCATAATTTGTATAGATATCTTGCCATCTGGGAAAATTTGCTCATTTACCCACCCTTACTACTTGTGACAGATTATATGATCAGATAACCCTGTTATGTTAAAAAAAATAGATACTTCACGGTCTATACTAATTAGAAATTGAAATGTACTGAATGTGTGATCTATTGCAGGTTTAATGAGATTATGATGTTGTTGCAAGGCACACAAAATGAATAGTTGCTTGTTGTATACAACAAAAGTGGCACCATATAAAACCAGATGGGTGTTGATCATCATGCTGGGCGATACAAAAGAATTTTGCTTACTCGAGGAAATATCACATGTCCAAATTGCCCTGGTTCCCTAGATGTATAAACTGTCACCCTACAAACAAACATGACCTATCGGAGTAGACCACAAGATGCAATAATAACAAGATTGAACACGCAAGCACAACGGGAGAAAAAACAATGGCGAAACCATATGAAGGTCATTATGCAGTTGGCTTAAGTTACACCATTAAGAAAATAACTACCCACACCAAGAGAAGCTCCAAAACCTATAGAACCATATCATGTAATATTCCATCGAAAACAAGCATGACACACATGCTAAATGCTCGTAAACATTACTACGGAACTTTCCCCAAAATAACTTTGCTTGTCAACCATGAATCCACTTAACTTCTTGTTTTATCAACAATATCTCTATATTTTTAATTCTTGTAAATCGAACACAACAAAATATACCACTATGATTATCTACAAGAAATTACCTAATTTCATGCTGGAACTATAATTTAGTTCTAACATCCTCATTGCTTAAATCTGAAAACAGATTTCAGTCATTACTAACTAAATGTTAGGCATAAACTTGTTTTGGCTGAAACTCTTACACTGGACGGCAATAATGCAAAAAGAAACCATTGGTCTTTTGTATCAACTCAAAAATATGCATGGTTCTGCATCAGTTTTAAATAGACTGATTATGTCCAGTTCAATAACAGGAAACAATTGCGAGTTCCTAGTTCGGGTATATGGACGGAGAGGTGACCTGAAACATCAAAACCGAGTTTGGGATGAACTTGCCAATTTTTGGGCCCAGTCTCTTCCGCTATGATATTTTCTCCTTTAATTTTTCTTCCCTGCTCCTACCGTCCGATGCGGGCGACATAGCGGTAAACTACCCACCTTACCCCGATGCTAAGCAACATGCATGGATCACTACTTTCCTCTATCTCAAGGTGGTTGCCTCTCTCCCAATTGGCTTGGCCACAGGCACACAACACAATAGCCCATGCACAGCCACCCGTCCCCGATCATGTGCTACTTTCTCTTCTTCCTTCCTAGCCTCTCCTTCTCCATCGGTTGCTCCTCGCCATCGCTGCAAGCAATAGTAGCCCTCGAGCCACAGACGCATCTTCCTCTCTCACGGAAAAGAAATTATGTGCCCGGTTCGTATGTTCCACCCGTGAGACCCTCGTCGATTCACGAGACATGTTAATTTCAATCTCAATGCCCCAGTCCCAATTACCAGCCAGCTTCCTTCCTTTGTTTGACAACCGGCTATTCCTTTTCTATGAATTGGCGACAAACCGGCTTTTCCGTTCCTAATTGCACATCTAAAGGAGAGAAACAAACAAACCAGTCTAGAGCCGACGGGGGTCATGCGGCAAGATGGCACGATCTCTCACCCACGGCGCGTCAGTAACGCTGACTCCGTGTCCTCGCAGGACATGTGGAGCTGCTCACACGCCTGTAGCCAGTTGTGGCGATGAACTAAATGAGCTATATTGTTCAAAGCCGAGAGGCACAACGGTGTGTCATCCTTGCTAAGAGACTTCACCGGTTTTAGAAGTCTTTCAACGACATAAAATATTGTGAATTTCCTTTGCCCATATTAATATATATGAATCAGCTGCCAAGCGTAAAATGTAATTTTAGTCGATAACCCACAATGGCGATATAGTTTTCAGAAAATATACATCGATCGGACAAATTATATTAAAAGTGAAATGTAGAAGATTCACCTTATGCTTGGAAAGCACCTTTCCAATCATCTTTATCACCACCAAACACCATCATAAGTCTTGTATTTGAGTGCATTGTCAATCTTCACCAATGACTATAATGCCACATGATGCTTGATGCTTGTTCTAAAATGCATAAATGATTTATCGTTGGAATTGATTGAACGTGCAAAAATAATAGTAATAATCATATATGAGCTTCATAATATACTTATTTATTACTACGGGAGGTAGCAACTGCAGTGTTTTTAAGATAAATGCACAAATTTAGGAGATTAGAGCTGATTCAGTTCAACCAAGTTGCCATTTCCCAAAGGTGGCTGCTCATCTGGACAACCTAAAAAAGAAGGAAAACTGTACAATAGAAGCTATAGAACATACACATGCTGCATGTAATTCACAGGAAGTGCTCAAAGAATGCAATACCAAATCAAGAGAAATTTCTTCAAACAAGTCGTGGACAATGTGAGTAAATATACTCCATATATCTCTGAAATCCAAATGGACAGCTTGGTGGTGAGCTTCTGAGATCGGTTACAAGCTTACGATAGAAAGTAGAAATCTAGGATTCTGAGTCTTTCTTCCATTTGCCAACGCAAGAAATCTAAAAAAATTAAAAAGAAAAAAATGCAAAAAAGGAAAAGGAGGGGACCTTCTGTGTGAAAATTCGAAGGCTTATTAATGGATTGTGTGCCCAGCCACAACCATCCACGCAGATTAGCCGCCCCACAGTCTTCTAGACTCATACGATCTATGGTCATGCCATCATGATTAGAACATCAATGCATCCGAGGAAACACCAGCCTGTGAGCCTACTAACCCCCGCCGATCCGGCTGAATCAGCGTCGCGATCGTACCAAGGAGGCGTTGCTCCTTGCAGGGAGGGCCACACCGATGCCATGGTGGGTACGGCCGCGCCTGACGCCACCGAGATGAGCAGCGGGCGGCTGCCTCAAAGAGGGGGGCGAGGGCGACAAGCTTGGAGGGAAGTGAGGGGCAAGGCATGACCACCAATATCTGTAGATGGACAACTAAGCTACAAAAATGAGTATATGAAAGGAGATTAGCAATTGTTTTCTCGCTCCACTCGTAAACATAACAAGCAATTTTTCTTCAAAGTAGGTCTTACCCTATTTTTGTAAAAGAAAGGCCGACACCTTCATGTCTAATAAAACGCTTCTATAGCAAATCAATGGAACCAATCAGGATTCTCTTAATATGCTGATATGCATGGTACTAAATTCCAAACTGGAACTACAATCGACTTCAATATATGCAAGTTCGACAAAGGTGAAGATAGTACTAAGCTTAGCAACGGCCTGCCCAATACCTACTTTTCACCCAGATCAAGAATTGCAAGGTTCAGCTGATTAAGATGCTCGAGTTTATCTGCAATGGTAGAGCATTATCTTTCTAATTCAAATTCAAAGCTAACAATCACAACAAAATATAACTATCACTATGGAAACTGTTACGAAGATGAATCCCTCCTTTCTCAAAGTCGATATGCAAGTTATTTGCTGCCTTCCCATATTCCTCTGGTAGGCAGGGCACCTTCACTCTCAGCGTTTAGTACCGCGTTTTATAAAGTAGTATAGGTGTTCAAGTACTGCAGAAAATCACAGAAAATGAATGTTACCGTTCTGGTTTGGTCATTTCACTCTACTCTCTCCCTTTCACAGATGCCATTTATGTTATAGACCTTACTTGAAGATGCTCATAATTCGTCATTGATGCCTTATCTGCTTCCTCCGTAAACTCCCTAGTTCACATACATATTTATATTCAGTAAAAGAAAACTGAAAACACTTTGCTGCAGAGCTTCCAAATTATTACACAAGAAGCAAGAAGACGTCATCCAATCACCTATCTGAGTGCGTGTCCCTGCACAGCTCCGCCGAATCAATGACCGAGCAAACCCAGCCAATCATCAGCCAACCCACATCAAACTACACAGATTAAATAAAACGCAACCAAAGAAGAGTAACTTACAGTGTTGGAGATCTCATCCATGGTGTGAACAATCTCAGCAGAGGGCGGCAGCTACCCAATGTGTCCAACGAGCTTGTCCGACCTGCAAATTTAACCAAACAGTCATAGAAAATTTAGCAATGGATTGCTGTGGTGGGGTAGTGTTAGGGATCGAAGGGGGTTTTTTCCTCATCACTGGATGACCTCGTCGAGCGACGGAAGCCCTTTGCAAAGGCGCAAAGACATCGGTGACAGCCGCCGACCCGGCCGGGTCGAGCAGACCCTCGAGAGGCACGCGCACCGACCCGGCCAAGCACCCGGCGCTGGCCCGCGCCCACACGCACATGGTCTCCAAGGAACGACGGCATCGACACAACCAGTTCCAGTACCACGCCACGCCGGGCCCCAAAGACGACCACCAACATTGCTCCTCGCCCCCACCAAAGCAATGCCCCCACGAGCGGATGCATCAATCGGAGGAAGAACCAACACCTCCCTTGTGGTCTCCTCATGGTGGCTGCTCTCCTTCCCGACTCCGGCTTCCAGCAGACGGCTCCGATGAAGAGGCACGACGAGGGCGTCTTGGGGACGGCAGGAGGGAGAGAGGATGTCGCTTGGGGAGTTGGGGAGAGGCTGGGTGGGGTTGCGTTTTTGATGGGTTTTTTTTCTAGGTGGAGCGGCGAAAAAGGAAAGAGGAAGAGGGCTTATTAGGATTTGAGAAAGATCGACGTATTAGAAAAATTAGGATTTGGAATTGATTGTCATGAAACTAAATTTTATTGATTGGTAACGTGCTATCGGTTCCTGCCCGCTTATAACGTGTCTAGTTAGGAAACTTTGGAAAGGTTAGGAAACTTTTTATTGTGAGGGTAAAAAAAATTAACGTGAGTAGATATGGTGATTAGGAGTAGATATTATTATTATTATTATTATTATTATTAGAGATTAGAGATTAGAGATTAGAGATTACAGATTAGAGATTAGAGATAGAGATTAGAGATAGAGATTAGAGATTAGAGATTATTTGTTTCCTGAAAATCTATTATTTGTTTCCTAAAGTAAATTGCATTAATGAGAGAGATCCTTTGATTTGGCTAAGGTAGGAAAGAATCTATTATTTGTTTGCTAAAGCAAATTGCATTAATGGGAGAGATCCGTTGATTTGGCTAAGGTAGGAAAGAATCTATTATTCGTTTGCTAAAGCAAATTGCATTAATGAGAGAGATCCGTTGATTTGGCTAAGGTAGGAAAGAATCTATTATTTGTTTGCTAAAGCAAATTGCATTAATGGGAGAGATCCGTTGATTTGGCTAAGGTAGGAAAGAATCTATTATTTGTTTCCTAAAGAAAATTGCATTAATGAGAGAGATTTGTTGATTTGGCCAAGGTAGGCGATTTTTGCGGTTCGTGGCGGCTCAGTGTGAGGTGGGACGAGGTACCAAAAAAACCATGGGAGGTGGGACGAAAAAAAACCTGGGAGGTGGGAGTTGTCCCTGGTTAACCTACGAAATTTAGTAGATTTTCTTAGGACAAAAAAAACCACTGGAGGTGGGACGAAAATTGACCGGCGGAGACTACCAACTGCTCCATTAGGAGTAGATATATACTAGTAAGCATGCACGTGCAACACACGTCTCAAATAAAACAAGTTGATATGCTACTTTACAAAATTTTCAGATTGATCTAAAATGTTATTTTGTCTTTGAAATTCTATTTTCAAAAAATGTGACATATTTCTGATCCAACACGTGCTAATTCTTATTTTAGTGAGTTATTTTACCAAGCCATTTAAATGTCTCTTATGCACAACGATATGAGCGTGTGTAACACATGATCCGTAAACATGTTTTCGCATAAAATTCACTGTCACATAATAATTATATAATCTGTTACAAAAATATATTTTAAAACCGCAACTAAGCATGTCTTGAAGGTCCACCTTTTGAAGCAATGAAGGTCCATCTATAGATGCGATCAATGATGCTTCGTTCAATGTATGGGATATTGTTTTGAGATTCATTCTCATCATACTTTAAAAGATGCACCAAAAATTGCTTCCTTAGCTGAAAACCATCCTACATATGCATCATACAACATTGTTGTAACAAGTTGCATGTGCAATGTGTATACAAATAAGCATAGTGTCAATACTTACGTTGGGTATGGGAAAATATAGTTTTCCATCGCACAATGAGTGCATGTAATTAAAAACCAAATAACCGGACAGGGCAATCGCATGTATGAAATAAACACATAATGTGAGTCGAATGAATCAATTAATATTGTAATGCGTTTAAAAGATTCATACCAATGTGAATTTGTTGGAGCAACAGGAACTATGCATTCCCATTTAGAGATATCATCCTTGAATGCAGGGTTTGCAACTTCAAGCGCAAGGTTTAGGTTGTCGACCATAATTTTAAGTACATTATTCCCCAAAGTAGGTATTGGTATCGGATCAAAAATTGAGACAACTTTTTGTTTTGATCCAACACAAACAATAGAAATAGCCCAAACATATACCAAGGCAATAAAATCTGCAATGATGAGATAGTTTAGAAATAAATGGAATATTAATTAAGACCAAATAAAGCACTGTTAGAGATGAAAAATTAAAATCTTACCGTATTACATTGTGAGATATGATAATCATTACTGTCAGGCCAGCTATGAAACAACCGTTTCAATGTAGCAATTTCCACATTTTCACGATGACTTGAGTCTTGTGCATAGTGGAACATCGACTAAAATAAGAATGAGAAAATATTAGTGCAATGAGGAAAAAATGTAATACATGATTATAGTAACTTACACAAAAGTTCAGATCCATATAGTGAGATGGAATGTCTCTAAGAAGCTGGACTTCGTGGCGCTTAGTATCCGCACAGCCATATTAAAGCAATGTATATCCATGTATTCATCATTGTTCAATATGTTTTTATTTGTCTCAAAGTTAAGCTAATAGGGTACGGATCGTAGCTTTTCACCCATTCGCCTCTGTAAAGTCGAAATACTTTCAATTATAATGACATCAGAGTAATTTATTGGAATATAAAATGAATTAAAAAAATATGGCTTACTCTAGTAGAGCGACATCATCAACCATGCTGATAAACAAGCATAGTTCATCTATTAAATCATCATTTGTTGGATTGACAAACGGTGAAAGTATAAATGATTGCGAGATTAGCTCGACATCTCCTGATGTATTTGATGTTTTAAAATTCTCAGGAGGTCTATCCAGAATCATACATTCCGTGGGATCTGAGTTGTTGTCGTCATCTTCCATGTCTCGATTTCTTATGTTATCAACATTCAATTCCGAGTCCACTAAAATGACAGCTAGTTTTGTTCTAAAATCTGTCATATGTTCCTATTAAAATAGTAATAAGAGTTAAATAGTGATACAACATAGAATAAGTATAATGATATAGAGTGAAAAATACCTGTTGGAATGTCAGACAAAATATTTCCTGTGAAGTACTCCATAAAATTTATCATCCACAGACCACAAGATGACCTGCATGATTACAAAACTCAAATTTATCATCCACTTTTGTCATTTTCAAAGGGATTCATATTATTTTTTTAAATCATCAAACGATCATGATTATAACAAGCCGCGATGAAAACAAAAATCTCACCCACACAGCATGTGAACCGGACATGCCCTTTGAAATCGAAAGACATTTTTATTTTGTTTGAAAAAAATGCCACACTCACTTACAATAGGTCACTGGCTTAGTATTAAGTATAGTAGTATAGTATAGAGATTAAAAAAAACTGAGTCAACCTTCCACCGCCCCCTCCCCTCACGCTTATCGCTTCCTCAGTCCTCCAAATCCACAGCCTGGCCGCCCTCCCTTCCCTATCCCCATCCACACCGCCGGAGCTCTGCTGGCCGCACCTATCCTTCATCAAGAACACCGCGGACGGACGACAGCCCTGCTTTGCCCTCCCCCTTCGTCAAGACCGGGCGACGCGAGCGCCTTGCTCTGCCGCCCTTTCTTCCTCTCCGGTGCAGCTGGGCCCCTCCTCCTCGTGGCGACGGCGGGCGCCGAGCCGGGCATGCTTCGCCCGGCGACGCCGGGCCTCCCTCCTCGTGGCGACGGCGGGCGCTTAGAGCTGGGCATGCCGCCGCCGCGCCATCTGCGTT
Organism: Aegilops bicornis; assembly: GCA_021605145.1. Lineage (NCBI taxonomy): Eukaryota > Viridiplantae > Streptophyta > Magnoliopsida > Poales > Poaceae > Aegilops > Aegilops bicornis. Next base: position 484,460,406 of record CM038673.1, read on the forward strand.
GCCGCCGCCGCCAAATTTCTGCGGCGGGATGCGGGCGTGGGATTCGAATCCGGTCGCCGGAAACCGCTCGAGCTCTATCGGAAAGCGCCGTCTGAGGCGGATGCGGAGGAGTGGGATTCATCTCCAACGGATCAGTGGTCACGGCCATCCCGCTCCGGCGTTGCCCGAGCAACGTGGGTCCCGTCGCCTCACCAGATGAGCGGTTCAGGTGCTTCTCTTTCACCGGCGAGCTGCCCCGTGCTTGCCCCCAGATGAGCGTCGGCCTGCCTAGGGGAGTAGTCGAAGAAGCGGGCGTCGCGCTCATCCTCGCCTTTGCCCGATGTGAGATCTCCCGCTCCGTGCGCCGCCGGCAGCTGGTAAGCTCACGCGCCCCCCTCCACATCCGCCTGATGCAGTAATCTAGTTCCACGATGCGATAATTCAGTTCCATGATGCAGTAATTTCCGCCTTTGCCTTAGTGAGTTCAAGAATTCAGTTGTGCTTTTTTTGTGGTTTTGTTTTTGACAGCATTTCAGTTTGATGATGATTATACCGGCTAGTCCATCTTACTACTGCAGCATGAATCCATGTAAATACATGAGACTTTGCAAACCGGACAGACTTTGTAAACGACAGGCACAGCCAACTAAATCTCGCTTTTGGTCATGTATTTATGTATGTCTAGCAGCTCATGACAAGTGTGACGACAACAGAAGAACATCCTCTACACCAAGCCTCATCACCCTCACAAGAAATATTCAACCTAATGCAGAACCTAATAAGTTTCTCTTTTATATAAGGAAAGAGCATTGATGGGATGGTCTTGGTAGATGAGGTCAAGAAGGTGCTGGTTGTATGTTGATGGGGTGCTCTGGGAAGATGAGGCCTAGGTGGATACGCCTGTGATGCATGGATGCATGTATGAATTATACTTGCACAAACATATCGTGACAAGTATCTCATGCCAAGCTTTAGTTCTGCTAAGAGATCTTGTTGCTCGTATGAATTTTCTTTTCGATATAGTCGCATTCACTAATTTCTTGTGAGTAGTAATTGTGCCACTGAAATCTACAACTGCACTAATCGTTGGTCAACAATGAAAATGGACTCCACGATTTCAAAGTGATGTTTCTACATAAGAATTTTGGAATGCTAACAAGAGAAGATAAACATGCATAGCAATTAAAGTGATTTTGTTCCTGCCATCTTATATTTAGGCGGGTTGCTAATTTGTGATGGTTTGCTACTGTAGGTTAACATGATGGATGAGTAGTGCTTTCGGTTGTTTGAAGAATGTGAGTTTGACATCATAGGTTTCCATTTTGGGGTTCCCTCGTCGATGCACTCGCCATGTGGCAGAACTTCCTCCCCTCCACCCTGCTTGGGACGCCATGAAGGTCCGGTTCCGACTGTTCTTCTCCCCTCAATCGGGATGCTCGCTCTCCGACCCCATCTTGATTACCTGTCTGCTTGGTCGGGGCAGGGAGCGATTGCTGCTGGCGACCTCCATCTTGATTAGGATCACCACGATGACCTCCGCGTGCTGTGCTCGGGACCCTCCCTATGCTTCTCGTCGCTCCTCCGGGTCCAGGTTAGTCTCTCGACCCCATCGCCTTGGTCCTCACAAATCGGTGCATATGTGTATACTTTCAGCTCGTATACTTTGACATATCCATGCTTTATTCTTGTTGTGCAGAAAGTTCTTTTGTGATGCAACTAATGGGGAAATACAAAAATACAAATAATGTCGATTACTTTGAGCCTTTGAGTTAGAAGGTATACCCATCTCTTTGCTTTACGCTCTTAATATACTCTTCTCTTGGCCATGCTTGAGATGTTTAAGTCAGGCCACTTATCAGTATTTAGTTCCATTTGAAGCGATGCATATTCGAATACATTTTCCAGTCCTTTGAGCTGTTGAATGAATAAATGACAAAGTATTAGGATGACAACCGAACAAGCCCGTAAATCGTCTTATCAAAAGATGGTGTAGTGGGACTAATGACTAACCATAGCGGTGAGGTCTTTATGGCTCATTCCTAGGCCCAATGAGTCGAGCACTGGATGCATCGCTGCCCTGTATTTATAACTGCTAGGTACCAATGGAAGTGTTCAATGTTAAGCTGGAACGAATATCTGAAAATAGGGTTTTGTTAGTTTAGGTCCCATATACAAACATTGGTCCTTGATTGAACTCATAGTAATATGTATGGAACCGAGACTCACCATATCATTTTCTAAGTAAGTTTTAGCTCTGTTTAATACCCACCTTGGCACGTCATCCCGTATAGAGCTAAATTCCTTTATCATCTTAGAGATGCATGCATTTTCTAAGAACACACTTCCACGACCTCATCTGTAGATGCTCTTTAGCACTTATGCAATGTATGTATGCGTCTATGATCTGCAATATTAAGTGCACACCTTGGTTATAGGAGAGAATAAAAACTCATGTTAAAATAGCATCGTCTTGTCTATATATACTTACTTCGTCGCCAAGAAATTCTTCGGGGAGTAATAGACGTTCTAAGTGTTGTCTTTTGAGATGTGAGTCGTCGATGCTCACTAAATTTCTTTTATCGTTTGGTTCAGACATGATATTTTCAATCACGGACCAATCATCGCCGGTGCACGTAATCTATCATGATGTAAGTAACAACATTTATTAAAAACAAAGAAAATAAATGTAGCAAAAGCTAGAAATTAAATGTAGCAAAAAATAGGCATAATCTATCATGATGTAAGTAACAAAATTTATTAATGATGACCACAAAATAAATTTAGCAAAAGCAGGGCATAGAAGGATTTGTCCGGTTTTCCGGAGCGACCACGTAGTCTTGTGCCTTCTTAGGTTTGTTATGCAGTCGGATAGGCTTCCCTGTCTGCACAGGCATTGCCAGCTTGTGTACTATAATTTCTGCCCCTTCCTTGCCGGACGTTTGTTCTAATTCTTCGTCCTTAGGGGCCTCCATTTGTTCACTTGTTTCGTTGTCGGTTAATTCCTGGGGGCAACATTACAAAGAATGATCCGTATGCAGGATTAATAAAGGATTAATAATATAATTAAGAATTAGAATTATCTGGGACATATTTGGAGAAGATGCGTGTCACCGGAGACTTGAATCAGTGTCCTGCGTGCTCTTCTCATTCTCCACTTCATCTATGTTGGCCATTCCATTTGATTCTGCCAGCTTGCCCCTATAGTTTCTCGCCTTCGGTGCCGAATGTTTGTGCTAATTTGTCTTCATGAGCTGGCTGCATTTGTTTACTTGTTTCGTTTAAGGTTAATTCCTGAGAGCAACATTACAAACAATAATCCGTATGCAGGATATAATTAGAATTATAACTATTTGGGACATAGTTGGAAAATAAAAGACGCCTCTGTCACCTCGGAATTAGTGGACTGTGTGCTTTTCTTTTTCTTCTCTCCATATTTGTCGGCTAAACCAGTTGAATCTGCCAGCTTGTCCCCTATAGTTTCTGTCCCCTTGGTGCCGAATGTTTGTGCTAATTCCTCGTCCTGATCTGGCTGCATTTCTTCACTTGTTTTGTTGAAGGTTAATTCCTGTATGCAACATTACAAAGAATAATCCGTATGCAGGATATTATATAATTATAGTTAGAACTATTTGGGACATATAGTTGGAAATTAATAGATGTCTTTGTCACCTCGGAATCAGTGGACTGCGTGCTCTTATTTTTCTCCACTTCATCTTTGTTGGCTATTCCATTTGATTCTCCCTCACTTAGTAACTGGAACACACAATAATACAATATTATCTAGTATTTATAAAAGAGAAGATATTCATCTTTGTTGGCTATTCCATTTGATTCTCCCTCACTTAGTAAGCTGGAACACACAATAATACAATATTATCCAAAGATTTATAAAAGAGAAGATATTATTCACGTGAGTAAAGAATTGTATGTATGATAATCTAGTACAAAATACATATTATTTCGTCCCGCCGTAATAAGAATAATAATGACATGAGAAAATAAAAAGCGCCTTTGTTGCATTGGGGTTTGTATGCTTGTCTTAGGGTAGTACCTGATCAATCTGCATATTTTCGGTATCATCCATGATTTCTTGATCTTGTGATGCCTTTGTTGACTCATGGTTCATATCCTCGTCCTTGGGTCCCTTGTTGGTGTTTTCCTGAAAACCCAACCATTTATTATTAGCGGGGCAGTTCATTTTTACTCTCAACACATGCGGGGGCAACCCGTTTGGTGTGAGCGAGTTTAGCAAATCAATCGTGTAATTATTCTGGAAGTCATCCTCGATAGAGTCAAAGCTGTGGTACACCTTTTCTTCGCCCGGAAACACTGGAGATCATCTTGTCATTCAGGTCATCCACATGCTCGCTTTTTGGTCGAGAGGATTGCACGTGTGCTCATATACTCTCTCGACATAGCATTGGTGTGCGAGGATGGGAAGACATCTTCGATGAGCTTGTTAATAGGTTCTTCGCCCTCGGTATAAGCAATCACAATGTCTTCGTGGAGACGCACATAGTCGTCGCCAATTGTTTCTTCCATTCCATCGCCTATCCTAAGGAGGTATTCGGAGAACCAAGGGTCCGCTTGTGCTCGCATATTACGCGTGAGGCGTATCTTGCGGATCTTCTCCCACAAATAGGATTTCAAAAGTGTAGCATCCGTGATCTGTGCTCTTGTCCCTCGGGTCACAACAGGGAGGACCTGCCTGAAATCCCCACCAAAGACGACAACCTTTCCACCAAACGGTAGAGGACATTCCATTATATCCTGTAGCGATCTGTCAAGCGTCTCAACTGCTTGACGCTTTGTCATTGCAACCTCATCCAAAATTATCAAGGATGCCTGTTTAAACAACTCTGCCGTACCACTTTGCTTTGTGAAACTACACATGCTGTTGTCAGTGAGCTTGATTGGAATTTTGAACCTGGAGTGTGCAGTTCGGCCTCCGTGCATTATCGACGCCGCAATACCGATGTAGCAGCTTGCGATCGCTTATTAGGCCCATTGAACGGATCCTCGCAAGCAATGCCTTGTACAAGCATCGTCTTCCAGTGCCACCAGACCATCAACAAAGAATATCCGGCTTTTTGGTTCGTCACATGATCCATTATGTCATTGAAACCAGCCAGTTGCTCATTGTTCAGGCAGTTGAATAGATCTAGATGTTCTTGATCTGCTTTGACTTGCCTCTCCTCTGTTACCTCCCTATACTCGGCGTCAGAAGAACCATCCGTGTCAACCAGATCCGGAAGCCCATACATTTTAATATCCTTTCCCATGGATTGCATCAGATCCCTGATATCCTTAAGGACCATCTGCTCAAGTGCTGCCTCATTCGATTGAGTACGGCGGTAATCTTCAGACATCGATGCTAGGTGCTTGTCCCACAACTGACGAATTTCTGTTGCCTCACAGAATACCAGAATAGTTGCAAACAACCGTCTAAGAGCAGAAGGCATCTGAAATGTTGCTGCCTCTGTCATGCAATCATCAAGTGTCCTGTCATGCTCAATGAGTCCTAAGTGCTCACATGCCTCTCTGAAGGAACTGCATGGATTGCCATTCACTGTTTTTAAATCATCAAATGAAGTCGCACCTCGGACATGGCTGAGGAGCACCCGCAAGTAGTACCTCTCTCCTTCAAAGAGGTGTGCATACACCAGCCTTCCCTATCTGTGGTCTATTATTTTTCTTAGTTGCCACTTCTTATTACCGGTAATCCACCTATAATGTTCTGGGATCTCTCTGTACAGCCATTTCCGTGCCTCTGGATACTTTTGGTTCATCTCAAAGTACTCGGTAAGCATGGATTTGGAAGAAGATGGCCGAGCGACAACATCTTCCAGATTTTCATAAGCCCTAAATGCAACTGTATGCATGTTTGGCAGATGAAGTTTGAGCTGCAAATACGATGGACCGACACCAAACATTTTAAAGCCGAATATCCTGTAAATAGCTTCCGGAGGCGATATATAGCGTGCATCCCTATCTTGTCGGATTTCGTTGATGATTCCCCATCCTTGATAATATCTTGCTCGAATGCAAATGATGCCTTATCATGCCCTTTGTAGATGTACTTGAATAAGTACTTGATCGCCTTGATGCTCGAGCATGCTTCGACATTAATGTGACAGTTGTATGTCATTAGCAGGAAGGGGTTGTAAGGGACCACCCATCTGTTGTCCAAATCTGCTCCTCTGATCCTAACTCGAACCCCATCGTCCCTTCGTCTATAGATCGGATATGAATCTTTCCCTTGTAATGTGGCATCACAGAAATCTCGTGGGTAATGAAACCGACATTGTCCATCTATCATGCAAGGGCAACTCTTCTTCAGCGCACCACATGGTTCGTGCAACATGTGTTTGACTACCAGATCATGGAGAACATGATATTTCTTCTTGTCGGGTATCTCTGCAGATATGACCCGGTCATAGTCATCTGGGGTCCTTAACTTGCTTTTGGCTTTCATGATTAAAAGTATATGCTCATGAGGGAGACCTCGTTTCTGAAACTCGGTGACATGTACATAAGCCGCAACTTCTCCGAAATGCTTACCCTTAATTAGTAGGTCCATCATACTTCGCTGTTTAGCTCTGTATACTCTTGCCACAAGGTCTGGACGGTCTTGCGGCAGTTGTCCAGTGCAATAATTCCTTAGTTATCTCCTCCCAAAGAGGGATTGCATGTCATGGTGATAAAATAATCCGGTTTACCCCATCATTGTACTATTGCCATCGCATCCGTAAAACCTGCTACTGCATGTCACGGTCACCACCAGGAAATGTACGTGGAAGCACTATTCTCTTGCCAATCCGATCACCACGTGACTCGCCGGCATAGACGGTGTCAACAAGACCCTATAATGAATCAATATTTGACGCTAAGTATTGTACAAGGTTGAAGTAAAGAGTGCAACATGTATAGTGTGATATATTGGTATTAACAGAAGCATGTTACCTGGTATAGGTCACAGATAACCTTTTTTTGATTTTCCGCCATGAGTACCACCAAGCCTCATTGTCTCAATCTTGATGTACATGTAAACAGCCCACTGTTGGAACAAGCGCCCCCCGAATAAGATGATGTTAAAAAGATTTTTTCGCACCTGTAGCTTGAAGCAATAGTACTCCCTCGCGCTTACAAATTTCCTGGATTTTGTGGCATTAATCTCATTGTCTCCAAACTCCTCCAGGTTATCATCGTTGTCATCTAAAAATTGATTAACACAAAAAGTTGTTATCCAATCATGTTGTTGTCTGAAAGTGGGTATGATCGATAGAATCATAAGAAGATTAAAAACAGCAAGTATGTGCGATTACTGCAGTAAATCGCTGGCACGGTCTTCAAGGCGTGTGGTATGACCAACTTGTTCTCCCATCACGTTGTTGTGCGAAAGGTGGATGACTGTCTAAGTTTTAATTTGACCAATATGTATATAAATCTGCTATGAACACCATACCTGAATGAAAATCAGTGGATTGGTTCCTTTGTGGTGCAGAATCATGCACTGAACCTTCGGTTGTGGCATCGGGGAGGCCAATATATGGCATCCAAAGATTCCAACCGATTTCCCCACGTGGGAAGAATAGTGGATATGACAAAGGGTCGTAGCAGCCATAGTATGCTCTAATATACACAGATTTATCTCCTTTGCCGCACACGACAACACTCCTATCAAAGCTATTTTGAGGGTCACTTCCTTCAACCCATATTGCTGCTACTTGTGAAGTAGTTGGCGCATTGTACCTTCGCTGATCAAGGTTGATATCTGTGTTCAGTGAGATCCTATATTCATCCAAATTCGGAACAACACCAATGCTTCTAAAAGCTTGAGCATAAGGGTTATGTTGTAGTATTGTCAGAATCTTCTGTATGAGATCTAGCCTAAGATCTGGAGACCTCTTAACCCTGTGAATCAAGTTTTCATCTCAGATCAGAATATATAGCTGCAGATGCCGAGGGCCATATTCACCGGACATCAGATCATCAAGAGCGTGGTACAACTGGCCACACGCACGAAAAGTGTAGACGCCGGTTCTTGCGGCAGTGCTCACTTGTCGATCAAGAGTGACACCAAGAGTTGTGAATGAGAAGTGAGAGTTGAAATAACGTATATTCTCTCTGAAATATTTAGCATCCTCATCCGATTGACTTGTAAACAACCGTTTCAGCTCGTCAGAAACTTCCGGAGTAAACACACCCACCTTGCCCTTTCTCGCAACAAAATGCAGGCCCTCAGATTGAAACCGCAATGCTCCACAAAGGGCAGCAAGTCGCTAACTTTTCAAGGACATGGTGCTTTTGGGCAGGTTCATGTATACTCTGTCATGAGTGTCATTAGTGCGAGTTCCATCACCATGATTCCGATCCACAAGGTAGGATTGAAATTCAACATCTGGAAAAGTGTAGACATTTGCATTAACTAAATTTGTTGCACAAACCATTTTGTTGTATTATATATTGTATTGGTACATCATATAGCAACAATAGACCTGGTTGGGCGAACATCCTAGCTTCCTCATCAGGGTCATCATCTCGAAGGTTGTCGCCTGCCAAGCAGTCTAGCCGCCAACATAGTCGATAATGCAAAAGGTGTTTCAAATAACGCTCACGACACGAAACAAAGGTAACCGAGGGAGAGGAGACTTAAAATGATATTATGCGTACCATCAATATTAATCGTGTGGGCATCGGGCTCCGATTATTCCATATGGATCTTCGCCGTGGTTGTTGCCTCGATAACATTGTGAGTTAAAATGATATTATGTGTATCAGCAATATTATGAGTAAGAATCAGAGATGAATTAAAGTTATGAACCGGTGTTAGTAAAAATATACCAATTAGATTATGAGTGCGGGACCCGCATCGGGGATCGCTTCCATTATTGGACTATTGTAAGTTGGCTGGATCGGTGCAGGTTGTTTGCTTACATATATAGACTCAGACTGAATGAACAAAAGAGGGCCCAAATACGTAAGAAATAGACCTGAGTGAACAAAAGAGAACCCCAACTCGGTACCATCACCACGAAGAGGGCCCATTTTGTTGTATTATATATTGTATTGGTACATCATGACATTATTGTAGATGAATGACATATTATATATTGTAGCATAAGTATTTCAATGAACTAACCTTTGTTTTGTCCTCGACTCCTCCAGGGTTACGTGGGTTCACGATTGTCTTGAGTTGGGGTTCTCCCCACGACATATGGGTGAATGGCAATCGCCGTGAATGTCGCTACATCTGCACGCATCATTTACGTGCAACCAATCGGTCTCATTTTTGTCATAAATATTCTCATTGAGCTGCATTGAATTTGGTCTAGGCTCTCCCGCACATTTTATGATCTGCGGTTGTGTGACTGTCGTTTGTCCGGTAGCTTGTAGCTGTGACACAATGTTACTCCCATCTTGACGGCAGCAATATGCTTATTATGCTTGCTGGATTTGGGTTGTCCCTTTAATAGTTCCTCTGTATCGTGTGCATACTGCCCCCTTTCCCCCCGTATGTCCAGCCCATTATGGTCTGAATAGACAAAGAGTAGATCATTATATGGCAGTACCATTGGGCTATACATCACCAAAGTCGACAACCATTACCTTGTGATACTGACCGAGTGTGTGTGTGTTCCATTGCCCGTGCCATTGACGTCTGCTGCAACATTTTTTTGTTTGTAGGCTTCACGCCGTCTCTTATTTATCTCATCCCTATTTTGTGCATACCGCTCTCTTTCCCTCTGCTTTTTATCTCTTTACGGTCTCGCAAGTCATGACACAGTTCAACAGCTGAGCAAAATAAATAAGAAATTGAGTGATTGGGTTAAGTACCCAAGGAGTTGGTGTTGGTTATATCCTGGAACGGTGTGCGCGATCCGTTGGGAGTGGTAGGGGCCATACGAAGTTCTTCAACCCTGTGAATGGCATTGTTATAATACAATTGTATTTGAAGTGGCATCTGACTGAGGACTTTGAGATCTAAAAGTACTGACTTTTTTCGGAAGTTGTGTCTATTTTTCTTATGAAATTCATCTTCAGCAGTTTAAGGATAAGTTACTTTTCATAGGTGCCTCATTATTCGTCTACAATTTGATATAGTGTATACATCGCAGGACAGAAACAAGAGGAAATGAGGGCGCACCTGCCCTTGCAGAGGACTCCGTCGTATGAGCTCAACGGCGATAAGGCAGGACAGCCTGTGCGGCGGCGTTACCGATCCTGGACGATGGCGGCATATAAAAGCTTCACGAAGTCCAGAAGAGCATAGACCTGTGATGGCGTCCGTCGCCGGGTGCCTCGCCGGCTGCGTATGGCGTATTCGTTGTCGCGTCCGTCGCCAGGTGCCTCGCCGGATGCGTATGGCGTATTCGTTGTCGCGTTCGTCGCCAGGTGCCTCGCCGGATGCGTAGGGCGTAGGTCAATCTGGAGGGCCGATTCAGATTTTTTTATGTTTATGTGCTGTTGAAGAATCCATCCAGAGATTACGTGATGTTTTCATTGTAAGCGCTACTATCCGAAGATTACGTGATGTTTCCATTGTAAGCCCTATTTTTATTTTTTTCTGAAGATTACGTGATGTTTCCATTGTAAGCCCAACTTTTTTTTTTTGCGTAACGTGGGAGGGCAGCAGTTTCGTCTGCCCTTGTTGGCTCTTTTAATAGTAGTGTAGATATATATATATATATATATATATATATATATATATATATATATATATATATATATAGGGAAAATCCATCCTACCACGTTTGGGTATTTACCACAAATGTCTCATATTCTATCTTTTGTTAGTATTTATCCTACTTTATCATTTTAAGTATGTTTATATACTATATATAAGATACTCCAACGTGAGTTGCATCAAAAAATTTCAAGTCGGCCCATGGTTTTTATTATATTTGTGAAATACGTACATATTTGTACATAAAAGAAAGCATACTCAAAATATGATACATACTACAAAAAAAATAGTATATATACTACCTAAACATTCTTATATACTACATACTACGCGTACATACTCTCCGATTTGATAGATACTACATACTACATATAAAACTCAAGTGGTGGTAACTACCACTGGTTGTAGATAAAATTTGTCATATATATATATGTTCCTATTTTGTATACACACTTAGCCATTATTATGCATGGGTCCAATGATGTAATATATATGTTCCTATTTTGCATACATATTTAACCGTCTAATGATGCAATATCGCCCTCCCTTCGTTCACTGCTCTCGGGAAATAAAAGTGGGAGAAAATAAAGGAAAAGAAAAAGGAAAACTGGCAATAGCGAAGGTAGTAGCAGCGCGTTTTGTCTAAACCGCTACAGCTGCTGAAGGTAGTAGTATCGCATTTCATATAAACCGCTACAACTACTGAAGGTAGTAGCAGCGCGTTTTGTCCAAACGCGCTACTGCTACATCCACTTAACCCAAAATTCTCACTCTCCTGCTTCATCCCGCCTTTTCCCCCAAATCCCCACTCTCTCTTCCCCGTCGCTTGGCCCGACCAGCCCGGCACTTTTCGCCCCGACCCAGCCTTGGCCTTCGACACAGCGCGGTGCTCGCCCGACCAGCCCTCGCCCCGACCCAGGCGCGGCGCCGCCCCGACCAGTGCTCGCCCTGACCCCGGCGCGCTCGCCCCCGACCCGTCGGCCCTCGCCTCCCTCCTCTGCTTCCTCCCCTCCCAACCTCGGCCATCGTCGGGCCTGCCTCCTCGCCCCTGCACCCTCTATTCAAATTAACATACTGCCTCTTCGGTTAATTTACTTAGGTTTTAGTTAGGGCAGTATGTTAATTAGGTTATCTATTTAGTTATGAATTTAGCTAGGTTTCAAAATTAGCTGAATTTATATGCAAATTTGAATTGGACATGTGATATGTGGATATGTCATGTTTTGGACATGTCATGGTTGGAAAATGATCCGAGTGGCCTATGTGACGCCGGAATGTTGATTCATTTCCGTTCCGGTGAATTTCAGGCACTCGATATGTCCATTTTTTAGCAAAGGTCATGCCGAAATTTCCCGTGAATAAAGGCATGATTTGTGCTACATAGTTGGGATATCGAGTTCTGTCACATAGATTTATTTTTTTGTCATTTCTCATTTATTCATACTTTTAGAAATAAATGAGGACACTTAATCATAGGAAACATGTCGAACAATGAAGAAACTGGGCCTTCTGACCAAGATGCAGACGAGATGGATTATGAGGGTGAACACGAGTACCTCGACTATTTGACTGCTAAGCAAGGTTTGCAGGTCGGCCTCGATGATGGTACTGACGCCGACATCGACATCGATGGCGCCGGCACCGATGGCGGCGCCGAGACCGGTGGGGAAGGTACCGGCGGGGAAGATACCGATGGGGAAGGTACCGGCCCCGATGCCTCTATCGAAAAGAGGAAGCATAAGAAGCAGAGGATACGAAAACCTAACAAACTAGGGATTGGACGACTTGTGATCACAAATATGGCACCTGGCAAGTTTGAGCCATTAGAGCCGGAAGAACCTCGCAAGTGCTATGGGAACCAAGTAGGATGCATCCTACGGGAATACACGACCATCAACGACGATGACTTAAGGAGTAAAGAACATTTGACGCAGTTGCTCCTAACGAAGTTGCACAAGAGATTCAAGTCCCGACCGGGATGATTACATAGAACAACCGTGGGATGATCCGAAGATGAAAAAGATTAACAATCATGCCATGGGCATGTTCAGCAATGATTTGGCCTCCTGGAAAGGGAGGGTGAAACGAGCTATTGAGGCTGATGAACCCCTGTCCAAGATTCTGGACAACCCTTTCGTACATTTCAATCATTCCTTCTCTCTCATATGGGGAATAATTTGAGGTGTCTTTTCCCCGCAGTAACGGGCGCGCCGTCCTTATCGTTCTTTACCCGCAAGTATCCCACGCCGTGTATTTTGACCCTTCCAGAGACTACGAGAAAAAAGACTACACCCACATAATGAATATTCTAGATGATGCTCTCCAAGGCTTTAGCTTTAGAGGTGGCCACGTGCAGATCAGGAAACAAAGGAACAAGAAGATGGGTTTCGTGCATAAAACTAATTTCTCCTGCATCCATGTCCCAAAACCAAGCAAGAAGGATGGATTCTACATCGTCCATCTCATGATTCAGTTCAACACGGATCACCAAAAGCTTCGCATGAGAAGCAGAAATGATGATCATATCCACAAGTGGCTAGAATCTCATGGAGAAGCGGATTATAAACTTAGAGAGGACTTCTTTCGCATCCAAAGCGACATTGCGACGATCATCATGAAAGAAGTCATCGATGAGAAGGGGATGTTCCACCACGGCCCTATATCGCGAGCTGACATCCGAACTCGCATAGGCATGCAACGTTTAGACCTCACGCCGTTCAAGAAGCTAGGGTCCATCCTCGATGATATGGAAGGATGTAACTTCTAGTGATTTATGATGCCGATGATGATGATATGTGTCGGTTGAACTTATATACTTTTTGTAGCGATGAAACTTTGTGATGTCCACGGTCCCTGCCGAACTTGCGTAACGCTAATTTGTTAGTTTGCGTACGATGACATGCGTACCTCCAGTTAATTAATTTGCGTACTGTATGTTGCATCTAGTTGCTAACCCTTTCTTTTTCGGTGTTGCTCTAGTATATTTTGTTGCATATATATGATTGTACATCCTCTTCATGAACATGCATCTCTAACGGTACCTAGTTTCTTGATGGCGAGATGGAATTGCTATGTCGTGTACAAAGGGAAGGTTCCGAGGGTGTACAACGAGTGGCATGAGCGTCAAAGCGCAAGTGAATGGGTTCACAGGCGCCAGCCATAAAGGCTTCAAAAGGCACAAGAAGGAGAAGCTAGTTACTTGAGGTTCACGCTAGCGCGAGAGAGGACTCGTAACCGCCACCTCATGTACTACATAGTTCCGCTCTCACTCATAGTGATAGCTCTTCTTGTGTATACCTTTGTTTAGATGGATGACGTTGTTGTAGTTGCAAGTATTCGAGACTTGCATGTATTGCTATTTTCGAGATGATGACAAGATACCACTTTGTGTTGGATAATGATTATGATGAGACTATTTGTATGTATATGCTATGATTACATTTGTGGTCTCGCAGGCATTTGTATGTGTATCATGATGACATTTGTATGTGCTAAAGATTCTTCTATAAATCCTGTTCAAATACAAAACAAATATGCCAAAAAAAACTACTAAAATTAGCAGTAGCGAGTGTATAAAAGTTAGCAAAGAAGACCGCGATAGCGATGGCGTCTGTGCAAAGCGCACTAGAGCTACTAGCAATAGCGAAGCTTCCACTAAGCGCTCTTTGCTACACTTGTGTAGCGATGGCGTTAGTGAGCACGCCATCGCTATGTGTTAGTCAGAAGCGCCTTATTAGTAGCGCCACTCCCGCCATCGACACACCTAAAACCAAGGCTGTCGCTAGCCTTTTCCCTAGTAGTGGTCGGTCTACTTGTCTCGGACGTGATGCCTATATACATGATCATACCTAGATATTCTCATAACTATGCTCAATTCTGTCAAATGCTCAACAGTAATTTGTTCACCCACCGTAGAATACTTATGCTCTTGAGAGAAGCCACTAGTGAAATCTATGGCCCCTGGGTCTATTCTCATCATATCAATCTTCCATCACTTTATTATTGCTTTGCTTTTTTACTTTGCCTTTTATTTTACTTTGCATCTTCATACCAAAAATACCAAAAATATTATCTCTATCAGATCTCACTCTCGTAAGTCACCATGAAGGGATTGACAACCCCTAATCGCGTTGGTTGCGTTGAGCTATTTGTTTTGTGTAGGTACGAGGGACTCGCGCGTAGCCTCCTACTGGATTGATACCTTGATTCTCAAAAACTGAGGGAAATACTTACGCTACTGTGCTGCATCACCTTTCCTCTTCAAGGAAAGCCAACGCAAGCTCAAGAGGTAGCAGGAAGAATTTCTGGCGCCGTTGCCGGAGAGTCTACGCAAAAGTCAACATACCAAGTACCTATCACAATCCATTATCTCTCGCATTACATTATTTGCCATTTGCCTCTCGTTTTCCTCTCCCCCACTTCACCCTTGCCCTTTTATTCACCCTCTCTTTTTCATTGCCTTTTTCTCACTTATCTTTTGTTTGCTTGTGTTGCCATGTGCCTTCTATATGCTTGCATCTTCGCTTGTTGAAAATCTATTGATATGGATCCACTTAAAGTGTTCTACTTGGATCATCTTCGATCCTTATCTTTCGTCTTTGAAACCCCAACTAGCCTAGTTGATGGGAAATCTTTAGATGAGCATGCTCATTTTGTGCGTCACCGTTTGTCTGAAAAAAGGAGACTCTTATGGAGTCAAATAAATAAATTGCTATGTTATGCTTGTAATCTTTGTGAAATGTTTGATTTTACTTGTTGCTCTAAGAACCCTAAAAAACACCTTCCCTACCTATGTGAGTTCAATGATAATGAAATCTTATCTTCTTATGCAAAGGGTGTTTATAGTTATTATGATATCGAACAGATTGAAGAATTTGTTGTTTTTAAGGGTGCCCGTGCAGTTCCTTCTTCGATTGAAAAGTATGATTTTACTCTCAACAAATCTGAAAATTCCGTCATACTTAAATATTGCAATGAAAATATGCTCATGATGTTTATGTCAAAGAATTTATTGAGAGAATGACCGTTGCTTTGGAAAAAAATAATGACATGCATGAATCTATGGATAATGATGATTCCGATGATTTGATTGAAATATCCCTTGATGAACATGATGCTTGCTATTCTTGTGGCCATGATGCCAATATTTATGAAAATGAATTTGCTATAGTTCCTTATGTTAAACATGAGATCGTTGCTATTGCACCCATACTTGATAGTTCCTTCGATGAAAAGCATGATTGCAATGATTTTATTATAAATTCTCTTGATGTCAATTGTGCTAAAAATATGCAAAACCCTAAGCTTGGGGATGCTAGTTTTGCTATGTCTACTATTTGTTGCAATGTTCATGATTGGGGTGATTCTTCTTTTGATCTTGAAAATTTATTTAAGCCCCATGATGAATATGAGATTGATAATAGTGTTTGCAATAATATTGAAAGTGGGTTTGGAAGAGTGTCAACTTTAGATCCCATATATTTAGAGAATGTTCAATCTTATGATATTTTTGATAAAAGTGGGTTTGGAGAGGTCATGACTTTAGTTAATCCCACTATTTTGGAAGAGTGTCAAATTTGCATGCATGTGGATCCTGTTGAAAATATTTTATGTGATAGCTATTTTGTTGAACTTTCTTATGATCCCACATGTAATTATTATGAGAGAGGAAAATATGGTTATAGAAAATTTCATGTTACTAAATTACCTCTCGTTATGTTGAGATTGCTATTGTTCCTTTCCGCTTCCATGCATATGCTAGTTTTTGCTCGTTACGATAATTTGTTTGCCTATAATATGCCTATGCATAGGAAGTATGTTAGACTTAAGTGTGTTTTTCACATGTTTTGTGATGCTCTCTTTGTGCCTCAATTCTTGTCTTTCCTGTGAGCATCATTGAAATCTCACTGCCTAGCTAAAAAGGCTTTAAAGAAAAGCGCTTGTTGGGAGACAAACCAATATTTTTCCTTGATCTTAGTAATAAATAATCCATATACTTTCTTTTTAGGTGTGTTTTTATGTTTTAATTAGTGTTTGTGCCAAGTTAAACCTATAAGATCTTCTTGGATGATAGTTATTTGATCTTGCTGTAATTTCCAGAAACTTTCTGTTCACAAAAACAATTATTAAAAATCATCAGAACGTGATAAATTACTGATTCCAATTGCTGATGATCAATAAACAAATTGCCTAGGTCTTCCTATTTTGGCTGAATTTTTGGAGTTCCATAAGTTTGCGTTAGTTACAGATTGCTACAGACTGTTCTGCTTTTGACAGATTCTGTTTTTCGTGTGTTGTTTCCTTATTTTGATGAATCTATGGCTAGTAAAGTAGTTTATAAACCATAGAGAAGTTGGAATACAGTAGGTTTAACACCAATATAAATAAAGAATTAGTTAATTACAGTACCTTAAAGTGGTATTTTGTTTTCTTTCGCTAACGGAGCTCACGAGATTTCTATTGAGTTTTGTGTTGTGAAGTTTTCAAGTTTTGGGTGAATTTTTTTGATGGATTATGGAACAAGGAGTGGCAAGAGCCTAAACTTGGGTATGCCCATGGCACGCCCAATAATATCCAAGGACACCAAAAATTCAAAGCTTGGGGATGCCCCGGAAGGCATCCCCTCTTTCGTCTACTTCCACCGGTAACTTTACATGGAGCTATATTTTTATTCACCACATGATATGTGTTTTGCTTGGAGCGTCTTGTATGATTTGAGTCTTTGCTTTTTAGTTTACCACAATCATCCTTGCTGTACACACCTTTTGAGAGAGCCATACATGAATTGGAATTTGATAGAATGCTCTAGTGCTTCACTTATATCTTTTGAGCCTTATATTTTTGCTCTAGTACTTCACTTATACCTTTTAAGAGCACGGTGGTGGATTTGTTTTATAGAAACTATTGATCTCTCATGCTTCACTTATATTATTTTGAGAGTATTAAATAGCATGGTAATTTTCTTAATAACAATAATATGCTTGGTATTCAAGATTTGTAAAACTTTCTTTTGAGTGTGTTGAATACTAAGAAAAGTTTGATGCTTGATAATTGTTTTGAGATATGAAGATGGTGATATTAGAGTCATGCTAGTTGAGTAGTTGTGAATATGAGAAATACTTGTGTTAAATTTTGTGATTCCCGTAGCATGCACGTATGGTGAACCGTTATGCGATGAAGTCGGAGCATGATTTATTTATTGATTGTCTTCCTTATGAGTGGCGGTCGGGGACGAGCGATGGTCTTTTCCTACCAATCTATCCCCCTAGGAGCATGCGCGTAATACTTTGCTTTGATAACTTGTAGATTTTTGCAATAAGTATATGAGTTCTTTAGGACTAATGTTGAGTCCATGGATTATACACACTTTTCCCATCCTTCCACCATTGCTAGCCTCTCTAATACCGCACACTTTTCGCCGGTATCATACACCCACCATATACTTTCCTCAAAACAGCCACCATACCTACCTATCATGGCATTTCCATAGCCATTCCAAGATATATTGCCATGCAACTTTCCACCATTCTGTTTATTATGACCCGCTCCATCATTGTCATATTGCTAGCATGATCATGTAGTTGACATCGTATTTGTGGCAAAGCCACCGTTCATAATTCTTTCATACATGTCACTCTTGATTCATTGCATATCCTTGCATTTCGGGAGGCATTCATATAGAGTCATATTTTGTTCTAAGTATCGAGTTGTAATTGTTGAGTTGTAAGAATATAAAAGTGTGATGATCATCATTTTTAGAGCATTGTCCCAAGTGAGGAAAGGATGATGAAGACTATGATTCCCCCACAAGTCGGGATGAGACTCCGGACGAAATAAAGAGGCCATAAAAAAAGAGAAAAGGCCCAAATAAAAAAAATAAAAAAAATTAGAGAAAAAGAGAGAAGGGACAATGTTACTATCCTTTTAGCACACTTGTGCTTCAAAGTAGCACCAAGATCTTCATGATAGAGAGTCTCTCATTTTGTCACTTTCATATACTAGTGGGAATTTTTCATTATAGAACTTGGCTTGTATATTCCAATGATGGGCTTCCTCAAAATGCCCTAGGTCTTCATGAGCAAGAAAGTTGGATGCACACCCACTTAGTTTCTTTTGTTGAGCTTTCATATACTTATAGCTCTAGTGCATCCGTCGCATGGCAATCCCTACTCACTCACATTGATATCTATTGATGGGCATCTCCATAGCCCGTTGATACACCTAGTTGCACTACAAAAAAAAACACTTCCGTGATGGTACGTGTTTGTCACAGTAGGTCGCGTTTTTTGTCACGCATGTACATCCATGGCAAATTTAAGACAGAATCAAGATAGTCATACCTGTGCTGTCGTAGAAGTGTTCCATGACATTACCAAAATTATCATCACGGAAGTGTCCACTTCCACGGTGATAAACCGCGCATCACAGAAGTGCTTTCGTTAAGGGTGACCGACACGTGGCATCCACCGTAACGGAACGCCGTTAAGCTATCGGGTCGGATTTTGGATCCGATAACCCGTTAATGTACCCGACCAATGGGAAATTTCCACGTGTAAAATCATCATTGGCTGGAGGAAACACGTGTCTGCTCATCGTAGGGACAGATGTCATCCACTCATTGGACAGAAGGCGCCTATGATACGCCGACACGTGGCACGACCCATCAAGTTTAAATGGGCCGGCCCAACTAAAGGCCCACAAGATTTTGGGGACCATAATGGGCCGGCCCAGTTAAAGGCCCACGAGATTTTGCGGACTATAATGGGCTGGCCCGACTAAAGGCCCACAAGATTTCACGGGCCATATTGGGCCGCCAAAGAAAGGCCCACAAGATGTTTGTGTGCCATAATGGGCGGCCTGTAAAGGCCCACAAAATTCTTATGGATTATAATGGGCCGCCCGACTAAAGGCCCACGAGATTTCGCAGACATTAATGGGCCGACCCAGCTGTAGGCCCACAAGATTTTGAGGACCCTAGTACGCCGGCCCATTAACTGGTTGCCATGTTTTGGGCCAATTGTCGGCCCATATTTGACCCGGTCCATTAATGGCCTGCCACGTTCTGGGCCTAATAATGGCCCATATAAGATCCGGCCCGTTAAAAGCCTCCCACTTTCTGGGCCAAATCACGGCCCAGATTAGGTCCGGCGCTTTAAGAGACTTTGGGCTCAATTATGGCCCATAGCAGATTCAGCCCATTGACTGGACGCTATGCTTTTGGGCCCACTTGCTGAAGACCCATTTAGTAATTTGGCCTGATATTAGTTTCGGCCTGTTAAGGGCCCATTTAACATTTCTGCCCTATATTAATTTCGGCCTGTTAAAAGCCCGTCATATAGTTGGGCCTAACTACGTTCCGCTTTGCATCCGGCCTGCTCGCAGCCGATATCTGATTGGGCCAAACAAGGACCGAGACAACTTTGGCCTGTTAAAAGCCCGTGAATTGATTCGCACAATCATGGGTCGGGGTCCACTTCGGGCTGCTGCCGGCCCGTGAGCTATTCGGCGCGTTTTAGGTCCAACCTACTTCTCGACCTCCTAAAGCACATAGAGTTTTCTTGCGAAAAGAGGGCCGGGGGTTACTCGGCCTATTAAAGGCCCGAATATACTAGTGGGCCAGTTTGACGGGGCCCATGATGCGGATCATACATCGTGATTGCATGACGGCCCGATTATGTACCGTAATTTTATGGTTTGGCCGGTTTACTGCGAAGACATGATATATATACAGTAAAATAACTGCATCATCCTGAATAAGAAAAAACCTAGACTATACAATAAAGAACTTACGGCATATTACATCCACTGGGCATCAAAGTTCGCCACTATGATAATAAAGCACAAGCAGACAGCAGATTACATACACTGGGCATCAAAGATCGCCACCAGTGCAAATAAACACGCTGACAAAATAATATACAAAACCGACAGCACTTCAATAGAGTTCAAGAAAGGTTAGCCATGCTGGGGAGCTGCAGCGCAAGCAGCTGAGCAAGATGATGAGACTGCGCTTGTTCAACACTTATATCTTCCTCACTCTGAAAGATAAACAAGCAGACAGATGATGTGTTTTGCACATGAAAGTATCAGTCTTGACAACTCATCACATTTCTTACCGATTTAATAAAGTGACACAGTTTAAAATAGCATTAAAACAATATGGTATTGTTCAGGTCAAGACATGGCAGGAAATGACATTGTGAAGGAGTTGGCAGCTTCACGACACCACTGGATTACAGATCAAGAACTCATAAGTATCAATGGTTAGTGTGCGGTCAATTTATCCCATTTCAGATTGGCAAATAAAGATACGGTTTAAATAATACTCCTCCGTCGAATTACTTGTCATCAAAATGGATGTGTCTAGAACTAAAATACATCTAGATACATCCATTTCAATGACAAGTATTTTCGGACAGAGGGAGTAGTAGAATTTTTTTTCCGGGTGATATGACATTGTTTATAGTTAAGACATTGCAGAATATGACATTGTGCTGTAGTGGGTAGGTTCACCACACCACTGGATTACGGATGAAGAACGAAGCATACATGCAAAGGCAAAAAGAAGATCACTTGCTCTGTATAGTTTAGTTTACATGGTATGAAGAAGGAACTTGGTTGTACAACTGAAAACTTAAATTGAGAAGGACAAAATTTTGTTTATGAACTACATAATAAACTTTAAACATTCAATTTGATGCAAACACCAAAAATAAACAGTTGTTGCAGTCATGCCTAACCAGATATACACAACAAAGTTTGAAGGCTTGAGAAGGACAAACTCACATTACTGGTGAAGACAGGCTCTATAAAGCCCTTGTCCATGCTGATTTGGGGGGGGGGGGGGCAATTCAAAAAGTTTCGCACCGAATTTTATTAATAAGCATTCCCTTTATTAAACATTTTTTTAAGAGTAAATATATATGTGATAATATATTAAAAAATGTATAAAATTTAAGATAAGATGAAGAGTGATGCTACATAACCAAGTAGCTATAAATGTATGTGCAGCGATGACAGTAAAAAGGCATAGCCAAGAGCAATGCACAGCTAAACATCTTCAAGACCAACCTTATGGTAAGAGTAAATATAGATCCGACGTGTAGAAAATGGAGGGCAAAGGAAAATAAGCTGCAGAGTGATGGTACATGAACAACTACTTGTCAATATAAGTACACTGATAAAGGACAACATGTACTTACAAGAACAATGCAGAGCTAAAAAAATTCATTGGCATTGGATATATTCTACACTAATGTAACCATTCATACAGATCAGATAATTTGCAGCGAACAATTGATAAGCAAGCTATCATGGATACTGCTATCACATAATGAACCAGGTATGTATGCAAGTACAGTGATACAGGACAATAGGTACTAACAAGAGCAAAGCAGCGGGCAGCATATTTGCGATATCATGTCGTTCTTTTCAAACCGGAATTCTTCTTCGAGCAGATTTCCTGCAAACAAGATCCGTAAGGCACATGCGGAAAAGTAGAAGTTCAAATTGTCATGTGATTTCATAGGCGATTACCTCATCACAGGGAGCGAGACGATTGCATAACAAGGTTTTTCCATTCAATGTCTTCTAAATTTAGCACAGGAGACTTCACCGAAATTCGTTTATAGACTTGCCATCAAAGTGTGATTTCCTCGGGTAACATCGACATCGCTGCAATGCTTCCTTGAAAAGCACAAGCAAGCTTTGCTCGTCATGACTATCCAGATTGACCCTCACCTAGTTACAACAATTTAATGTAAATCATTGATGTGTTCGATCAAGAGAATACGTGAAAATAATAACCATGAATAATAGCACTTACACGTAAGTTGGACGGAAGATGTGAAAATGGTGTTTGTCTTCACTATAATCTTCCCATGATGGGAATATATGCACGTAGTCCCTAACAACATTGAAAGCATTGTCTTTTAAACTGTGAATAAATGGAATGGGGTTCCAATCTGCAGGAATTGGCCGTCTCTGTAGTTGGGATAGGTCTTGGCCGGTGGACTTGCTGTACTTTTTCTTTGGAGTGGGATTTTTACGTGGTACGGCTTGTGCTATGGCAAATGAAATCGGTATACCTTTTCTTTGGAGTGCAGGTCCTGTGGTGGGGGCTAGTGGTGTGGCCAGTGAAGTATGGGTATAGTCTGCTGGAGTCGGTCCTATGTTTTGTGTCACCGGTTGTACAGCCAATATAAGTGGGCGCTGTCGATTTCTCGGCACCACCACGTTTTTCAAGGACTTTCTTGGTGCTCCTTCAGTTCGGCAATCACCCTCTTCCTTTTGATGTCCGATGCAATCGATGCACAAGAACAACATTTGAGTGGAAAAACATGGTATGACGACAGATGGAATATGTATTGATAATGGATGGGCATGGCATCTCGAGTTATATGATGAGTAAACTAAGCGGATGGTGGTGCAACAAAGTAGAAGAAATGCAAGACAACATATGCAAGATACGCACAATCAATAAAACCTTGCCAAATTAGAACAGGCACCTTGAAGGGTGAACAGGATGTGCCATACGCCTTTGACTCCTCGAGGTTATAATAGTCATTAGGATGATATTCTCAAAAAGAATCAACAGTGGGGAGCGACTGAGTTTCATTGCTTCGAATGGCACTCAATGCCTTGGTGCCAATTTTGTAAGTCATTGCGGTGTTCCACAATATTCTTACGATGCGCGGATTACGATATTCACTATAATTGCATATAATATCCGAGAACCATGAAAACATAAATAGTTGTGAGATTATCTTTGTAATGCAGATGATATTCTAATATAGGGCGCCCAGAAACACTTATGTTCTATCACTGGATTCTGATGAGAGAGCTCATGTGTGCTGTAATATCGTGCGTGCATTTATATAATCTGGCACAAGTACACGCAAAAATAGGCTCCAGAAGTAAGGATAGTTGGCAGATGATAGGTTCATAATATACTGTATACAAAGTTTATTGCCAAACCATGATAACAAGAGCACACAGCAACTAGGCAGATCATAGTGTACATAACAGGGGTACACCATAACCACGATATAAAAATCGGGAAAGTGGAACTGGCATGAAAATACGGTGTTGTATTGCCGCTAGTAATTGAAAGCCTATCGATCACGTACAGGCCAGCACTATCGAACATGGTAAAGAAGAGCAAGCAGATTTTGGATAATAAAATGTTGGTTGCGCAGTGCCCACACAAGATGAACCAGAGCGCATTAAGAATGCAACTCCCAGCTGTCTCTCGACCATTTCAGACGGTTGGATGAAGATCCTACGTCTCCTAACCCTTCTTCTTCCTCGTCTCTTAATTCTTCCCATCCAGAACACCGCACGGGCCGCCGGCCGGACCACCGGCCCCCACCGCATGTGTTCCTCCGCCACCCCCACCCCCACCCGCGTCGAGTTTTCTTCGTTCGGCGAGGCCCCACAACCACCCGAGCACCTTGGATCGCACCGGCAAACTCCGTCGAGCTCTGAAAAATCGACCACCCAATTTTGAAATTTAGTCTCTTGTGATTTAACTAGTGTGGAATATAAAGGGAAAACCATAAGCATTGGGAGTATAGTGTTGAGCGTGCCATGGCGGATCTGAAGGTGCAAACCGGACAAAGGCAACTTCGCAACCAAGACAAGAAATCGGAGTAAAGCTGTGGCGATCTATTTTCTTGCTGCGATAAATAAGTTCAGCAGATACAAAAGAGTACCGCCTCTGGTGCGGCGACGTGTACACATCTGCTGAGAATTTGACGGTGCTGTGGTAGTGATGGCTGTCGGCGGCGTGGAAGCAGATCTAGGAGGGTAGACGGTGGCGGCGGGGCGCGGTGGACGAGACGGTCATAGGAGCGGTGCCAGCAAGGTGGACGACGGCGGGGATGAAGCGAGAGGACGGGATGCAAGGATCCCGGTCCGAAGGCATGGATGAGAGAGGTCGATCTCTTGTAATGGACGGCGGCGTCAGGGTATCAGCTCCGACATGGTGGAGGAGGACGGCGGTGGATGGGGTGGCGGACGGCGGCGGACGGAGGAGGGTGGGGTGGAGAGGTTGTTTTGGCGCCCACGGAGTACGAATGGGGAAAAGCGAGGTGGAGAGGAAGGGGGGGACCATGTACTTAGGGCGTGCTTGTCTCAAATGTGAGGAAATTTACAAACTTAGCCCCCTTTTCAAATTTCTACTACATCACAACAACATTAGTCGGTTGGGGATAGGACGGTAATCTCGCATACACCGAATATTTGCCGGCGAGAGTTTGTTTTGGCGCCCACCGTTTATGAATATGAATCGGGGAGAGTCGATTTCGCCGAGGGCACACTGTGTTTTTGGCGCCCACCGTGTATGAATCCGGTGAGAGGCGGTTACATCACGTTTGGGTGAAATTACAAACCTACCCCTATTGAAACCTATAGAAATCAGCAGATAGGCTTTGCGTGGCGAGGATAGGCGGTAGTGATTTCCATCTCGCAGATTTTGGTTTGAGGCGGGTTCTGCGACTTTCCCGCTTCGTTCAAATTTTGCACGATTACTGCGTTACCGTGCCAACTCAATTCAAATCCCGTTTGTATTCTACTATTTTTTTTCGGGCGGGATCCATTTTCAATTGGAATTACATTCTATATACATCTTTTTTATATATACTTTCAAAAGCACAACACCATTTATACATAAATATGGTTTACAAATGGCATGATCTCAGATTCATAAGGTTGTATCCATCAATTTGGATTTTCAAATATTTGAAACCACTTTATGTTGAAATCCAATGTATGCATTCCTCGCTAACTGTCTCCAATCAATGTGTGTTTCATGCGGGTTTTTTAACTTCTCAAACATGTATAATGTGTTTCACACACATGACATATATTTTAATCCCGTTTAGACATTAATTGCATATAAACCATGCATTGTTTGTAATTGAAGAATCTATGGATCACCAATATTGATAAACTATATAACATTACACGTGTGCCCAAATTCAAATGAATATGCATGTTTGATACACCAATTTGCGTTATGATATTATCGATGTCGTGATCTCCGGTTTAAATATTTGAATCCCTTTAATCCAGATATTCGTCTCATATAGCTATCACTCATGCTTATATAGGACTATCTCTCGGACCTATACTGCTCATCGCCTCTCGTGTATCTCTCGTGCTACCTGTATGTCGACAATGATCTTTTATCTTCGTAACACACTGACGGTACTCTCTCCCTCGACCTTCATCACTCTATCTCTCTCTAAGTATATCTCGCTCCCTGCTATGTGTCTCTAGCTATGATTCTCCATGTGGAATCTCTTTCTCTCACACAAACACAAACCTTTGTCTCCTGGGTCTTATTTCTCTCAACTATTCCCATGTGTGCCACTCGCACACCCCTCATCTGAGAGATGTCTTTCGCTCCTTAGATATGAGAACCTATGACTCTTCCTCTTCAATATCTCTTTCTCACACACAAACACAAACTCTGCCTCCCAGGGTATCATATTTCTCCATTGTTCTCTTGTATGTCGCTCAAACACACCCTCTCCCTAGAGATATCTTGTGTTCCCTCATATGTCTCTCTAGCTATCACTCTCGTTGTGAAATATCTTTCTCTCACGCAGACACAAAACTCCGTCTCTCTGGATCTCATTTCTCTCTGACATCTGTTTGTATGTGACTCACATGCACCCTCTCTCTATCTCTCTCACACCCACACACATAACCCAGCCTTCTGATCCACTCGACTCCTATCTCTAACGCAAACTAGCTAGCATCTTTATCTTTCTATTTATCCGTTTCTCCATCAACCTTCTTTCTCGCCCTCACTCTTGATTCCTATCACGCACACTACATATGTTTCTCTCTACAAGCAGTCAAGTGCCCTCTCACACACGTATATAACTTCACCCTTTGAGCCACCCGACGGTCATCTCCAACACCCAAACTAACGGATGTCCCTCTAGCTAGCATCTCCATCTCTGTATCTATATATAGTTTCTCCGTCAACATTTCTTTCTACTTTTGAGTCTTGCTTCCTATCACCCACACTATATATGTCTCTCCATACATATGCATTTATAGGTTGATCTCTTTTGTACAATCGTTGCGCCTCACCCCTCTTGCCGCCATAGATGCATGCTCCAGCCCACGCCACTATCTCTTAAAGACCAAAACACATGCTCAATTGTCGGGCCTTCTTCCCTGCATTCTCACATGCATACATATTGTCATACTGATCCATCTCTCCCATGTCGTTGATCTTATGACTTATGTCTTCTTTCTTTTATCTCGATCATGCACGCGTGCACACACACACATCCCACGTATACATGTATACCTCTCACACATGCACGCTCAAGGTCTCTATGTCTCCATACGTAGTTAATTACCCTCAATCCTAACGCCACATCGAATCGTTCTCCTCTTTTGTGCACATAACTTCCGCGTGGATGGGCAAAACACACACTCACACTTAACAATCTCCTTCTAGCTACCCCCGCGCCTCTCACTCTTCCCTATATCCCCGAAACCAATAAGACCATCCCTTTGTTTAATTCCGCCTACATGCACCATCGATATATAGTACTCTTCCTCGGTATCTCTCGAACAAACACGTTCTCTCGATGTCGACTCCTCTCACGCCAAGACGCACCTTCTCTTCCCTCTCTACGGGCATTTTCTCTCTCGCACCCCATCGTTGGTGGCCTCTGCCATACAGATCACCTCTCTATGGTGAAGCCATGCACACTTAAATTACATCCGCCACAGAGGACCCCACGACACACACACACACACGCGCGCGCGCGCGCACACACACACACACACACACACACACGCACGCACGCACCCCCCCACACACACACTAAGACTCCATCTCTCTCTCTCTCACACACACACACACAAACACACACACACACGCACGCGCCCCTCCCCCCACACACACACTTAGACTCCATCTCTCTCTCTCTCTCACACACACACACAAACTAAGACTCCATATCTCTCTCTCTCTCCTCTCTCTCTCTCTCTCTCTCTCACACACACACACACAGACACACACACACCACACACACACTAAGACTCCATCTCACACACACATGCTCTAGGCAGAGCATTTGTTCCTACTACCCTTCATCAGACCTTACCCGTATGATAAACAATCACCTTTATTTACTTGCATAACATGGACAGATTCCACTTTACTTTAGTAGTCAGCAAACTTATCATCTGTACCCTTATAAAAAAACAAGTTGGCGATGATGGTGTGCCTGGCATCTTGTAATACAGACTGTATAATCTATATCCGACGGATAGAAAGCAAACTATGATAATTTTACAAAAGATACCCGCACCTCTCTCCACATCATTATCTCCCACAACCTCATTGCTCAGCAATTAAAAAAGGAATAAGTCTCTGGAACAATCTAGCATGCATGATGGCCGCTGCCGCCTGCCGGCGCCGTCCATCCCCATGCCTCCGCCCATTCCGACCACTATTCACCGCCATGCTCCACTCCTCCTCGCCTTATCTCTCATCTTTCATTTTTTCGATGACATTCTCGAGATACCAGTTTTCTGGTAAAATTCTCGAGATATCATTAGTTTTTACACATGGGATTACTCCTGCATGGGTCAATCACAACAGGTGTTTTGTAAAATAATGCATATTGATGTTCCGTGCAATGCACGAGAATCTTGCTTGTAATTACATAACGCAAATCACGAGCAAGAAGTGACATTTGTTTTGACACAACCACGTTAACATGGCCACGTAAATCACGAGCAGGAAGGAGAAGGGAAGCAGGCTGTGGAGTAACGTTTGTTACCACAATTTCTTAGGAAACTGAGTGCAATAATTGAGTAGTCTTGCAAACTACCATTACTACTACACCTGAAACGGTTCAAAACCTATACTCCCTTGCCAAAGACGCGCTTCCAGCGTGAAACGGTCAAGATCGCCATACAGGCGTCGATTACGCATTAATGCCCGGCCAGAGCAGAGGCGACCTCTCACTGGCGCCAGCTTTGAAGTGGCGCGACGGCCCAGAGAGCGCCGTTTCCCGGTGCACGCGACTGCTCTACATCGAGACTGGCCATATGCCCTGTTTGGATCCATGGGTTAGAGTTAGTTTGAGCTAGTTGTGGCTCAAATAGCCCTAAAGTATCCAAGCATGAGGGTTTAAATTGGAGCAAGTTGCACCGAACCCACCAAAAAAAACTATCCCACCCAAGAGGTGCTAGCGGAGATAGTTCTCATTGGACCACGAAAAATAACTTTTCTCTCTCCATGAAGTGCATTTATTGTCAATCTAACCACATCACCCAAACACCTCTTTGGCTACTGATTAGTTCGGGGTTAGTCATGAGTTAGTCTAACCTCTAGCTAAGTTAGAATATCAAACAGAGTAGTATAGGACATGCAAGTTGCTCAAAGCATACATGCAAATTAAATGCGTGAAAGGATTTTTTCTTTTTGAAAACGGAACGTGAAAGGAATTTTTTTAGAATGCTCTTGGCATGTCGCTAACATGTGATAGTTAACCGACCTCAATAGACGGCAGTAACGCCAGCCCGCCACACTTTGATAGAGATGAGGAGGGAGAAGTGATACAGGCTGCTGGATTACTAGAGATAGGTGTCACACGGAAGCAAGAAATATGATGATAGCATGGGTTAGCCATGTACTAGTATGAATGAACTACACTGGGCTGCCGTGTTTCGTACTCTTCCAGTCCACTGTGGAGATGATTGGTTAATTTTATATCGCTGAATAATATTAAATATTATGAGTGCAGACGCTCCACCACGAGGTTCCTTGCTCCTTCTCGGTCGTCCGGAATCTATTGTTCTTCCACTCTATTTTTTTTACGTGAGTTTGTTCATCCTTTTGCCAACACGCGAGACATCTAGCATCAAGGTGCACGTGTTATGCAACGATCGTTCCATCTATATGAAGAACACGTGGGACTGGAACTACGAGACGGACATGTATCCGTGGAGTGGACGTCACGAACTCTGAGTAATGTAGCGCAGAAGTGAAGTAGAAAGGCACAAATGGTATGAACATGCGTGGCATACAAGGTGTGTTTGGTTGCGTTCTCGTCTCAGCATAGTTGTTCCCTCTTCATGCATGCTCAACTCAACACCCCTCTTCATGCATGCTCTCTTCATGCATGCTTCTAGTGTATATGTGCTAAACTAGTGTGGACTCATGCACCCTCCATACACTCTACCAAACACCCAAAAGTAGGTCGAGAAGGGAACTCTTGGGCGACATTTGTCTCTTACTACGTACTACCACTAAATGTTATACGTGCAATGCACGGTGATGTTATGGAGTACGTGCCTAAGTACTCTACTACTACTATATTAGTTGGAGGGACATATTAACTTTTATATTTGTTTACGTGTATGCCCCGAGACCTTCCAACTAGACGTGTCTTTATCTCCAGGTCGCACTTTGTATCGTTCATACCACTAAGTACTACTACGTGTGGTCTCCGACCCAGAAGTGGAAGAAGTGGAGACGCTCTACCACGCTGTTTTTTTTACGCTGGGCTTTACCACGATGTTCATGTCCCACTCCTTTCGCTGACGTGTGGGACATCCAACACGTGCCGTGTTTGGCACCCTTCATCGTAAGAGTTGAAACGCTAGCATTCATCAGAAATAAAAAATAATTATAAATCGGCAGTGATACTATTTTTTTTCGAACCAATCAGCAGTGATACTATACCACGCGGTTTCCTTGCTCCTCGATATCGGAAAGAATACTTACGTTCGCCAACATGTGGGACGTCGACCATCCTGGTCCACTTGCCATGCACGCAGAACTCCAAGGGAGAGTCACCCAGGTCGTCGATGAGCCGTCAAATCACAGGCCCACTTCCCACTTTGAAGTTGCTCGGACGAAGGAACCATCATGACTTCGTTGAATTCCGCTTCTTGAAGAAAACTACTATACCAAAGAAGATCGCTAGCTACGATTTACTCCAACAGAGGCCTCCTTTCGTTCATAGGATAGGAATATGAAAATCATAGGAAGTGAGATGACATGCATCTAAATTCCTATAGAGAAAGAGATGCCATTTGATCCATAGGATAGGAATGTTTCCATTTAGTCTAGGCTAATGTACTGGTAATTTGCTCTAAAAACTACAGTAGTAACTAGTATTACTGGTACATGCTCGTACTCAGACACAGACACACACACTAACTACTAGTACTACTACTTCTCACATGATGGCCAGACGCCATAGTTCTCCTTCCCGACTTTGTCGGCGACACCCCACCGTGCTTGGATCTCTGCCGGCCTCTCCGCAGCAGCGCGTGCGTCCTTTTCTTTCTTGCGGCAGCGGGCCTCTCTTTTCTTGAGTGATTTCTGACTTTTCCGCTCCCTCTGTGCGGCTTTGGCCGCCTCTTGCTCTACCGCCCATTCGGCCTTGGCATCTTCAAATTCCTCCCACATAGTTGTGAGGTCGCGAGCGGCGATGAACTCGGCACGGCGGGATGCCATCACTTCCCTACCATTTTGTTTGCGTTCGTGGGCGGCGAGGAACTCGGCGCGGCGGGATGCCATCGCTGCCTTACCGGTTAGTGTGCGGCGCGGTGGCATGAACGTCGCTTGGTGAGAGCTCTGGGGTGGAGTGGCCGGACAACCGTATAGTGCATTGGTTTGTCAAGAGCTCAAGGACAGAAGACGAAGCAAATTAGGATCCCCCTTCAATACTGGTCATTTATTACCGAGTAAAATGCATTGGCGGTCATCGAACTTGTCTTGATAGCTCACTTTGATCATTGTATACGAGATATGGTGATTATACGGTCATCGCTCGATGTATAGCTCCGTATTTGTATGGTTGACCGATCAAACAGTCCGCATGCGCCTCATCGCCTTGTGTTCTTTATCTATCTCTGGCGGGCCTACCTGTGAATGGAGAAAGAAATACTGTAAAAACCAAAATTATGCGTATGTGGGGAATCAAACCACGGACTCGTCGCTGCAACGCACCGTCATCAGCCAAATGAAAATGAAACACTTCGCGTAAGACACTCACGCTCACGCTGTCAAAGCATGCTAATGCATGCACGTCGTCCTTTAAATCAAAGTCCTGCTCATGGCGCAACGCAAACAGCGAGCCCATCACCTGCGCGCCCCGGCGTTGCCTGACATTACTGTTTAGACGTTTGATGGAGGCCTACGCGAACGCCGAGCATGTATTCACGGCTCAACACCAACGGTCATACTCGGACCGCCTTGCTCATGTATATCGTCCATCACAACGACAATCTATAAAACAGCCTAAGCTAGAGAGGGTACTATGGTAGTATGGTACGAAGTATGTACTATCGTGAGCGACCGATCTTAGTGCCACTGCACACCGAAACCCCTTCCATCGCTAGCGCGTGCTTCCAGCCTGAAACGGTCACCGTCTCTCCAGAATGTCAATGCCACATTCATCGGACTTAACTGCAGGTGCAATTGGTGTGTCACTGACATGCGGGCCAGACGCCCGTTCTGCCCACATGTCAGTAACCCAAACGCATCTGCAGTTAAGTCACTAAAGCAGCGTCACCATTCACGCCCGACGAACCTACTCCGGCGCCAATTGTCCCTCCGTCTGCCGCGGCTCATTGCCATTCGCCCGCTATATTAACTCGAGCCCCAGCTCCCAGCCATAGCCAAAGACCCACACTTATTCTCCTCCGGTCCCTTCCTTCTGTCGACACCACTTCAACCATGGCATCATGGCGCTTCGAAGCTCTTTTGGACGTACTGTCGCAGGAGCAGACGAGGGACATCGGTGGCTCCGCTCCGGGCGCGCTCCAAAGCTCTCTTAGACATACTGTCGCAGGAGCAAACGAAGGAGATCGCCAGCTCCCCCCCGGCCGCCCTCCGCCGCCACGACCATGAAGCCGGCGCGGGTGCGCTGGCGCAGCTGGCAGTGAGGAAGAGTAGTACACGGTAGGTCGCCACCTCTCTGGTCCTAGGAAGGCCACTGCTCCTCCACTCAGTCGACGCCAAGCTTGGTGGGATAAAAATCGGCGGCCGATTAGCCGCTTGATGGCGACGTGGAGGCGGAAATCTTCATAACCTTGTGCTCCGGAGGAGGAGGTTATCATGGCGGATAAGGAGGAGGCAAAGGCAATGGCCTGCTTTCTCGGGTTCATGTCCAGACATGGTGGTCGGGGCCCAGCGATCGTTTAGATTAGGTTTACAGTAGGTTTTAGTACGGTTTGTGCGAAATATGTAATGAATTTCATCCAGTTTATAGGAAAAGTTCTCGAAATGTAATGAATTTCATCCGGTCAATTTGAAATTTGCTTTGTTTGCACGAATTTCGTCCGGTTAGTTCATATAGTTGTCGAAAGGTATGCGGGCAGCATCGGATGGCATCCATCAGTGTCCTCGGACGGAATGCGGTGTAAATTTGTGGGCAAGCACTGGAGATGCCCTAACTATCATGCTATAATCGCTAACAATCCTCCATTATTTGGCAGGGAACAGTTATCCCTCGATCAAAATCAGATCCGCGGTGTTTCGCACTCCTCCGGCGTAAGAGTGTAAACTCTTGCTTACATAAAAATGGATCAAGTGGACGACACTTTAGCACGTCATACCACTCGAACTAGCCCGCCTAACGAGCGGGAAAGCACCGCCCTCGTCATTTTGTTCTGGATTTCTATCGATCGATCGCGCGAAAATGTCACGCTTCCCACGTTCTAAAGGAAAAGGCGGCACACTTACGACTCGTACGCGTCGCAACCCCGACAGTCTGGTTCGCACGCCGCTCACCAGAGGGGACACACGTTGTCTTGCAATTTCACTGACATGTGGGACCGTAATTAAATAAACCGTCGATAGCCGAAATCTAATCGCTCGGCGGGCGTCGGCTGAGAAGACAGAAACGGGGGAGGGAGAAGAGATCGCCCGCCCGCCGTGCACGGACTCCAATAAATATACGGTGATAATGTGAGGTGGGCCATTCTGGAGTCCAGACCGCTTCCGGAGCCTGCTCTCACCGCCCTGGCCCCTCAAGACACCAGCTGCCCACTGCATGCATAGCAAGTACTCCCTCCGTTCCTAAATAATTGTCTTTCTAGAGATTTCAACAAATGACTACATACGGAGCAAAATGAGTGAATCTACAATTTAAAACATGTCTACATACATCCGTATGTTGTAGTCCATTTGAGATGGCTAGAAAGAAAAATATTTGGGAACGGAGGGAGTAGTCCACTCTTATGTGGAGGAGAGAGAGGCATTGACAAAGTCAAGGAGTAACAGTGGAGACAATAGCTTTCATAAAAAATAAACAATGAATACTCGTTGCTCGTGCTCTATATCGAAAAGAATACTTTCATTCGCCGACATGTGGGACGTCGACCATCCTGGTCCACCTACCATGCACAAAATTATCATGGTCTACCCCGGTCGTATTGCAGGCCCAACCTTTCCCACTGTAAGTTGTTCGGACGAAGGTCCGCTTCTTCAAGAAAACTTACTGTACCCGCAATACTACTACCACACGCGAAGACTGGACGGCACTGTACCACGTCATATCACTGAAACCCACTAGGCCAAACTAGCCCACCTAGGTCATCTATTTTGGAACGGAGGAATGCGTCTACTGACCGCTATGCTTTTGTGTTGCACGTTCTCTGTACTTTTGCTACGATTTTCCTTCCCTATGAACCAAATGAGGCCTGGATGTATGTCGACTATTGTCTGATCGATCTCTAAGCCTACAATTTTAGGAGCTAGGGCTATTGGTCGATCGACGAGGGATAAGTATAAGCGTACCACGAGCTCATCAGCCCCAACATTTCTCTTGGTGAGTGTTTTGCAAGTACTATAGCTCGCATACAAGAGCTAGCCTACTAACACCAAGAATCATCAAACAAGCCTGCTGATATGATAAACAGTTCAAAATTACATCTTAGCATGCCATATATTACATCAAAAGCTGGTGACGATACATACATTTCCATAACTCGGAGAGGGTTCGCATGATTCATCGCATGATTCACTATCAAACAAAAGTAGCAAGATCCGCCCACACAAGGCGATTGCACTAGCCCTAAGATGGTTTGATAACATGAATCGTTACGGTAATTAAACACAGGGCAATGCAAACTACCTGAAGGATTAGCGCGACCAACTATTTCTTGTCATCGATCTCTCGGGCAATGACCACAACGCAGACGGCGGCATGGGAATCGATTTACGGGCGATGTCCCGGGATCGACCGCGACATCGGAATCGATCTTCGGGGTGATGTCCACAGGATGGACAGCGGCATCGAAATCGATCTCCGGCGATGCCAACAGACGGGCCACGACATCGGAATCATCAAGGGCGTCCACCGCACTGCACAACCCTAACATATTAGCAAGCACATTGCAAATAATCAAAAAGCAAGCACATTGCAAATAATCAAAAACCACAACCATGGTAATAAGCCATTATTTTTTACCTTGTGCAGCTCACCAGGGGATCTCATCCCTCCGGGGGCCATCTCCTCGTCCTCGATGGGGGCCATCACCTTGCCAGGGGAATACTGCTTCTCAACGGCGACTATCTCCTCAAACTCGGTCTTGAGCCTCACATAGGTGGCAATCAGAGTTCCTGGGGTAGGCACGGTGGGGCCCTTGCTGTTCTTCCAACTTTCTTTGAGGAGTTCGTCCGCCAACGTCCTCAACTCTTTGGCCAGTGCTTGTTTTTTGGAGTTCTTCGTCTCCATGGGTTGGCCCGCCAACATGGTCAACTCATTGGTCGGTGCTCGCTTCCTGGAGATCTCTGTCTCCAGTGGGCTGTCCGCCGGCAACTCTTTGCCTAGTTCTCCAGGATCCACAATGAACTGACAAACAAAAAGCAATCGAAAGGAAACCACAATCGCAATGAAAACGGGAGAAGAATAGGATGTGAGAATCGGTCAGTGCTTCGCAAAAATAAGATTATTGGAATGAAAATATAGCAGCATAACTGATTCGCCCACCTTTCCTTCGTCGGTAAAGAAGAAAAATGGCAGAAGTGAGTAGCCTAGAGTGAGGTTTATTCAAGAAAGGGAAGAATGGGCTTGAACGAGCGTTCCAATGAAATGATGGTTGCTTCGTCCAGTCCAACTTGGAGGCCACCTTACCACTGTTGAAGGTGTGGGTTTTGTGATATGACGGGTCATGACGGCCACACTGGGGTGACAGGTGAGTCTCGACTGTAGCACCTCGCTGTGATTTGGTGGATGGCACGCAGGCCCGGATGCTTTGAAATGTCCCGCATGTAGATAGAGCGGCTAGTCATATAGGAGTGCTCAATACTGTGCACCGCGACCAAGGCGGAGAGGAAAACGAGAGAACGACGTAATTAATGCATGAGTTTAATTAGGGTAGTTTTGTAAAGTATGAGATACAAAGACATTCCTCCAATCGCAAAATGCCTTGGTTCATGAGATTTGAGATTTGAGCCCTATAAACCGGAAGGGAGGGTCTTGCACACGGTGTAGTCTAGTCACTTGTTGAAATCTCTAGAAAGGCAAATACTCCTTTCCGGTTTACAGGTCTATACTACTCCCTCCGTCTAGGTGTGTAAGTCATCTTACGAAAACCAAATAGTCCCAAAACACTTAGGCGTCGTGCATTAATTTCTACCTTGTTTCTTGTTTCTTGACATACGTATCAACCAATAAGAGATGAGAGGTGTGCATGATGTTAATGACTTGCAATGGCTAGTTCATTGCATGGAATGCTATTAATTAGCAAATAAACATTGGTGACCCCAGGAGGAAACGGTGCTAAGTGCGTGGACCTATGCAGAATGAGTATCAACCAATGGATAATGGAGTTTAATTGTTAAACAATAGCAATTTTGTCTCATGCAAGAGCCTGGCTAGTACTCCAAGGAACCGCACCACGCGAAATGCTCAGAATCGCCACGTTCGGTTTGCGCTTGGCTCTTCACCTCTTCGAGAAGATGAACAATGATGTTACTCCTACTTCTACAGTATCGAATCCACTGTTGCATGTCCGTCCACCTCGTGCAGGAGACATAGCGTGTAGCGAAAGCTTCTACTTACTGCTCCTGCCTTTGCGTCTATGACAAGTGGGCCCAACAGGTGGTTGGCCCACCTGTCATGCAGCCAAAGGCAGGTGCAGTTAAGGCACCGGAGCTCGTCCACGAGGGAGAGGGCGTCGTAGTAATCAAATTTCTCGGTCTTGTACAAGTTGACGCGACACATTAAACCACTGCACTCGATAAAAGTCTTTTTACACATTTCAAATGGGCTACTTCGTATGTAGGAGTAGACATATTCTGCTTCATATGTAGTCACTTGTTGCAATCTCTAAAAAGACTTATATTTGGAAACGGAGGGAGTACAACGCATGCATGCACGCCGTGACTTTCCTTTTGATACTTGCATGTGTTGATTTGATGCACCTTGCCAAATTTTGACTATAAATTTAACTAACCAAATTTTCATGCATGTCACAAAAATTACGGGCTGATTGGATTGTGACTATGTTTGTCTTATGTTGCCACATTATTTTTCCCACACTTGCCACACTTGCCTAACTTTGAGTTGCTCAAATTGTTAGACACACTTTGGCTTGCCTAAGGGAATTTTGCCACAATTTTTGTGTCTATGACATGTGGGGTTCACTGCTAATAAAAAAATTCTTGTCATAGGTGTGGCTAATAAAAAGACTTATATTTAGGAACGGAGGGAGTAGAAAATATAAATAATAATGCATGTTGGGGCAACCCACGTTTCCGCTAATTTTAGCCGTGGGCTTGTTCACAATTTTTACGAGGGGGTGGTTGTTCATTTAATGGAGGGACTTGTAGTACCAGACTTGAACGATACAAAGTGCGACCTGGCACACCGTAACACCACTTGGACAAGCGGGTAGCTATCTCAAAAAACAATCAACAACTAAAAAAAACCGCGACCTGGCATGTAGGAGTAGTACACAATTTAAAACGATTGTTTTGATGGTGTGAAAAAGGAAAACTACCCCACCACTTATATATAGGCCGGAGCCTCCGCGCTTGCTTGCTAGGGCTGCTCTATTCACACACTCTCATCCTCTCCAGATCTAAACAAGATAGGGGTAGTAACACTATCTTTCTCCCTTCAAAAAACACTGGCTTTCTATCCTCACCGCTAGTTACAGATCCGGACGTATCCCCTCCGCTGGTGAAGGGGAGGATGGGCAGCGTTTAGGCCGTCGTCGACAGCGAGGGAGGAGACCCACTACCGGCCGCACCGTTATCTCTGGCCGAGCGCCGGCGCGGGAGGTCCTCCGATCCCTTCGTCATTGCCTGTGGGCGGATCCGGCCTCCCGCCGCCCACCTATCCACATCCCGACGACCTTCAGGTATATCTTCGTTCGAAACCGCCTTAGCTCTACTTCCCTAGCTCGCTACGTCGCTGCATGTGCATCATTTTCTACCTCTCGGCCCCTCTCGATCGGATGGTCCAACATCACCTATTTTTTATTCTACTGTTAGAGGTAAAGCTACTTCATGAAGTCGAATCTTGTACTCCCTCCGTCTGAAAATACTTGTCATTGAAATAAAGTGGGGGTGGAGGAATTTAGTATGTACTTCGGACTTGGTACAAACAGGAAGGAAAGGGGATGAAAGTAGTACAGACTGGTCATCCAACCGGTCTCTTGGTCGAAAAGGGAAATATAGGGGTAACGCTGTACACAGTGGTATGACTAGGACTAGATTTTCTATCCACACATAGGAGTAGGTGGCTAGAGTGAACAAAAAATGGGACCAACCCAGATATGTTTCTTGGATGTTTGTTTCTCGGGGCAACAAACTATGAATCACCACTTTATGCCCCTGTTACATTACATGGTGCTTTGTCTTCTGGTGCACCTTGTCCCCATGCCCTTATACCAAATATTTAGGCTCCAGTCGGAATAAAGGGGCAGAAAAGAGGACCGGAATAGGAAAGGAATGTAGGTGTAAAACTATGGAACAACGAACCGGAGGAAACCCTCAAGAGAATGTGTTCGGATGGACTACGAAATGTATAGATTTGTTTTTTTAGAGTAGCATGCTTGGCAGTATGAGATGCTATTTGTTTATTCAGCTGCACAGTGACTACTCTTGTCCTCATCTCACGTACCACACATAGGTTGATTTTTTTATTCGGGCAAACATGGCATAGCAACCTGTCTAACACATGGCAGCGAGCGCCTGCCAAGCACAGCAACCTGTCTAATGCATGGCAGCGAGCGCCTCCAGTAGGTGGAGCAGCACGTGGATGTTTCTAATCCGATGGAATCAGTACTACCAGACCAGCTTTCCTATGAAACACTAATCACCTTTCCCGTGTTCCGAACGGTTGGAAGGGAAAGAATACCGTAGGAATTGTGTTCCTACGAAAATCCTGCACCAAACCTGTGAACCGAACGCAGCCTTAGCTGTTCTTAATATAATGTCCCTGGTAAAAATGAAACCTTGCCACTGTTTTTGCCTGTAATTGTTTGAGACTCTGACAAGTTTAGCCAAATGTTTTTGCCTCTAATTGTTCGAGACTCATTTGTTTCCTCTGTGCCTTTTTGTGCAAACAGGATATCCAATTCACACAGTTCTTTGTTGTGACCTTTTGGTGCACTGCACAAAACTCTTCTTAAAATAAGTGACTTTTGTGCTGTTTAACTAGAATGTCAGAATGGAACAGTTGGTTCATTTTGGTGGAACTACACAAAGGGAGATCTCTGTTCCAGTCCTCATCCATATTGGCGCCATAACCTTCCTTTAGGTAAGCATGATATTTAATGCATGCGTTCATCTCTATTTTCCGACTGCCATGAGAAAATAATGTTGTTTTTTACTAGTACAATTAGAGGGCCAATTCTGAATTAGAAGGCCAATCATGTACTTGGTTTCACCAACTGGTGAGGATAAATAGAAACAGAGCATGAATAGGAGGAAGAAGAAGAATAAGCGATTGCCAAAGGCGATCTTCTTTGAAGCGGAGGCCTCGATCGAGGCTATTCAAGGGCTCCGCAACAATTACCTTACATGTGAGACGATCCTCTAGGGAGCCCTTCCACTTATGCTGTCTCACTTAATTAATTAGGAGTACTTAAGTACCACAAATTTATTCTTGCCTAATTTTCCTATTGGAGTTAAACAAATCTTTAGTAGGACCCTATGTTGAATTATGTACGTGTGAATGTTTGTCTATGGAGGTGAATCATGTGGTGGAGCAGGGAGGGAATATTATTAGTGTCATGATATAATAGTGCTATTGTTTTGCATGTCAATTTATTGCCATTGGTTCAATGAGGCAATGTTTTGCGTCTTGTCCATCATGAATTTGATGCTACTGTTTGAGTAATATGCTAATGTCTTCCTATCCTTTCTCACTAAGCTAATGAAGGTTTCACCTTGTTCCTACTTGTGCAAACAGGGATCATGTTGTGCCAATCATACATTTTAGTGGAACTACACAAGACAATACAATGAATCGTATCCCAGCCCGATGCTTTAACTTTCTGCTGGAAGTTCTTGATAATCTTCGATATAATCTCAGACCTTGGTAAACAAGAGTGATTTCAACCATACATTTTAAGGGAACAAAAATATATACTATTGTGTGATACACGTCTGTGATTTATAATCTCTAATGGTACTAAATGAATATGATTTTTTTTCTCAGGTTGGTACGGGCTTAAGGCCTTCATCCATATTAGTTTGATGTCATCTCTATTTGTATCGTTACTCTTGTCATGAGAAACTCCTTTATCTTTGCACGTTAAAGTTTTGCAACCTATGATAAATGGCAATGCTTTGAGTGTTGAGTTGAGCTAATTGGCACCGATTAAATAAACTAATACCTCTCTTTAAGCAAGACTACTATGTTGCTAACTTTACCCATTAAGATAATGAGGGTGCTTCTATTTGTTAGTGTATGTTTCATCAACTAGTCCCACTATTACGTAACCTCACTCTCTCTCAATATATGTGCCAACAGGATGCTCGATTTTGGTGGAACTGCACAAAAACTTTGGGTGCTTCATTGCCTCGGCGACTTCCGTCCTTTCCTGTCGATCGCTAATCTCCGCTTGCTTTCTTCCTTTCTTTGTCGGTACCGCTTGGCTTATCTCGGCTTCGGTCAAAGGAAATAGTAATTGATATGCTACCTCACACGAGGTTGGTACTGGTCTTTATCCTGATTA
Organism: Aegilops bicornis; assembly: GCA_021605145.1. NCBI lineage: Eukaryota > Viridiplantae > Streptophyta > Magnoliopsida > Poales > Poaceae > Aegilops > Aegilops bicornis. The sequence goes on from CM038673.1 coordinate 484,501,264, forward strand.
TTGTGCCTCGCTATATGTATTGGTAATTTGGTATTGTGCTACTGTTTGCCGATTTCATAAAGGAGTAATTTGGAGCCTGAACTCACACGCAAATCATTACATCGGGTGGTTTCAGTAGAACTGCACAAAATGATCAGATGGACAGGTACTTATGCTGCTGCTATGTACTCCAAAGTTCACTCAGACAAGCATGGATGTTGACAAGAAGTGCCTTATTCATTCGAGTATCAACCGGCGTCAACCAATTGTCAAACTCCAAGTATTAGGAGAGTGAACGCCAAAAATATTGCTTGGTGCATAGCCCAGAAAAACGCAGTCCAGTCTTTGGTCCCAACTTGTACCGGTTGGTTATCGACACATATGGTAGCGAACTATATGGCATGGAGTCTAAAGATTCCAGACAAGTTGGTTGACGCTTATATTCATCTGGTACTTAATCAGTTTGCATGCCAAGGATGCTCCATTTCAGTTGAACTGCACAAAAAATTTGGGTGGTTCATTTTCTCAACCACCTCCTTTCTCGTCTGCAATGTAGAATTTTGGCGAGATGCAGGACCAAGATGAGCTAGTAAACTAGTTGGATGAAAGTAGTGGCCAAGTTGCTCAAACCTCCCTCGGCACGAGGCCACTATTTGAGGATAAACCTACAAGCAAAGTTAATTTGTCTATGCTGCCTCTTATGTAGTCGAAAGTTTACTCGTACAAGAACTAATTTTAGCAAGAAGTACCCCCGATTGAACACCATTTACCATTCTATACCCTAGGTAATTACAGTTCGTCCATGGATCATATTGGTTGTGATCTCAATCATTTGGATGCATAAACATACTAAACATGTGTATATCTGAATCTTTTTGTGAATTATGTATGAATATTGTCGTGTGATCTATCAATCATTTGGATGCATAGATATCTTTGAGCTTGTGTATATATGAATCTTTTGAGTTGTTGATAGTGAATGTTGGCTATGAATATGAACGTGTCCTGTGAACCTAAGTTTGATATGAATGTTTACCTTTTACATTGTATTTGTGTGTGAACTTGTTAGTATGCCCTCTTGTCGGGTATAAAACGCAGGTCTCTTATAAAAGTAATCTTGTGTCCAATTTATGTTTTCCCTTCTAACCACATTATATATATTTATATTATTACTATTATCGTATATTTTATAGAGACTTATATATACATTATAAAAACATCCCACGTGTCATTAACTTATAAAAGTAAAGGTTTAACGGAAAATCCTGGTTGTTTTTGACTCACAGGCAAGGAAAATCCTGGTGATTGCGTACAAAAGCTTGCGAAGATTTTAAGGACCAATTTAATAATAACGCGCTCATTTTTATTTTGAGCAATAACTCACTAATTTCTTAATTATATATATATATATATATATATATAATGTGCCTCTCCAATTTATTCTTTGATATTAATTGCTCCTTCTAACATAACATTATATATATAATGAGCCCACCTAATACGTGTATTTCAAGGAAGTGCAAATGGGCTGGGATTTCTTAGAAAATATAAATGGGCCTGATTGACGCGAAATTATTTGTTCACCCAGCCCAGCAAATGGACTGTACATTCTAGAAGACATGGGTTAAATATATGCCACATTTTTGCAGGCTGACATGTGGACCAATAGGTCGAAGCCTACGCAGGGCATTGTCAACTTGGTCAACAAATGATTGTGTCATCCACAGCCATTGGATTTATATCCAACGGCCTGCATGCACCTTCAATCTCTCGTCTTCTTCCTCCAGCGTCGCCGGGACCGCCTGGTCCGGCCTCCGGCGGCTAGTGGCTTTGCTTAGCACGCATCGCTGTGAAGCGCTACCCCACCGCCGGCCAGGCTATCCCTCCACCCCTCGACACCTCCTGTTATTCTCCATAGACTATAGCCCCACGCCGCAACAGAACCAGTTATAACCCTTCTCCTCCTCTCAATCTGCGACTCCACTGCCGCGTTTTCCCATCTCCGAGTCGTTCCCGTCCGGGGCCTCGCCGTCGTCCAGCGCCTCGCTGTGTTCGGTGCGGCGTGGTCAATAAACGAGAGTCACCGGAAGAGGACTGTACATGGAGAGCCTGACGGCTGGGACCCACGAGGTCCATGGTCGCACGCAAGGAAAGTTCCTCCTTGTTAAGCTGAAAAAAATGTTTCCTCCACCTGACAGCTGGGTCCCACCAGCTGTATCTTCGCACATAAGGAAGTGCCTCCTTATTTTGCGAAAAAAAATATTCATCCGTTGATACCGGGACACAGCCGATTTGGTGGCCGACTTGTGGGCCTAAGCGTAACGTGTACGCATGGCTTTGTCAACTTAATCAACAAATGATTCTAGCGCTGGACCGTTGGATGTTAATCCAACAGCCGTGCTCCTTCTTCAACCTCTCGTTCTTGCTCCTGTCTCCCGTGCATCATGGTGTGCTGCCGCACACCGAAAGGAAGTTTCCACACCTCTCCATCTGCGACTCCACGCCTGTCTTCCCCATCTCCGTGTCGTTCCGGTTTGGGTGCGCTCGCACGGGCGTGGTCAACGTGGTCAACAACTGAGAGTCATCGGAAGATGACTGTACGTGAGAGGCTGACAGTGGGGACGCACCACGCCCATGGACGCATGCATGCAACGGAACGCGGCGAGGTCAACGTGGTCAAGGAACGACTTCCATCGGAAGTATACTGTACGTGGAGAGTCTCAGCTGGGTCCACGGCCGCAGCAAGTAAGTGCCTCCTTATTATGCGGAAAATAATGATTCCTCCAACTGACAGCAGGGACCCACTGGACGGGCCACCGTATATTGCGGAAAAAACGTTTGCCCCCTGACTGCTGGGACCCACCTGACGGGCCATTGTATTTCGTGAAAAAAACGTCCCCCCCGTTGTCAGCTCGGACCCACCGGAAGTGCCTCCTTATTACGCACAAAAAAAAAGAATACTCCCCCTGCTAGCTGCGACCCACCTTGGTGGGAGGCTGACTTGTGGGCCTACTAAGTTTACGGGGATGAAGGGCTTTGTCAACTTAGTGAATATGAACGATTCTAGGTCCAGTGACCGTACGATGTCCATCCAACGGCCGTAGTGCTTCTTCAACCTCTGGTCTTCTTGCTCCAGCCGCCCAAACCAGCGCCGGTCGTGCCTCATGCTCCTGCCTCCTGTGGCGGGTGTGCTACATGGAGGCCTCACCGCCCCTACTATTCCCGGTGGCCAGGCCTCTGGCGGCAGCCTCACACCATAGCCGAACCAGTGAACCCTCGCCCCTCTCCGCTGGGCTTCCACCGCCGTGTCTTCCCGGCTCCGCGTCGTCCCCTTCCTAGGCCTCGTCGTGCGTCCTTTGCCGTGGTGCTCTCCCATGGCGTGGTCAACGTGGTCAAGGAACGACTTCCATCGGAAGAAATCTTGTCGTGGAGAGGTGACGGTGGGTCCACGGCCACAACCCAATTTTTTGTTATTTGCCAAGTAAGTCGCTTTGTCGGACTGTTGGGCTGCAAATCTTTCAAGACGAGGAGAGCTTTCATTCATTTGGCCGAGAAAATGGCCCATCAAGAATCGAAATTGGGTTGTACATTTTAAAACACATCAAACCGCAATTAGTTTCAAATATCTTTTTTCATCTCGAGATTTTAAATTACATTAATTTTTATGCATGGAGAATTTGTTGGATTTTATATTGATATACATTTATTTTTAAAATCAGTTTGAATGTGAGTCGAAATTTCGGGATTAAAAATAGTTCGGGCTGCACCGAAATATGCAAAATTTCGTATAATTTTTTAACCGTGGCCACAGTATGGGCTGTAATGCTAACAAAAAGAATAAGGGATCCAAAAACCTTAAGAATTAGCAAATGGGCTGTAAATTATTAGAAATAATGGCGGATGGGCTGTATCTTTGTTTTCCACATTTGAGGCTTTCCTAAAAAGGTTGACGACAAGCAAAGGATCGTTGGATGGCCATCCAACGGCCGTCGTCTTCTTCAATCTCTGCTCTTCTGCTCCGGCCGCTCAAACAAGCACCGGCGGGACTGCTGCTCCCTCCTCCCGTGGCCGGCTGTCTTGTCAGCCTTGAGCCTCACCGCCCCACCGTACTCCCATCGCTGGCCTAGCCATCCCTCTACTCACCCACACCTGCTGTTATTCTCCGGCGACGGCAGACGAACCAGTAAACCCTCTTCAGTCGTCCTCCCCTCCGCGTGGGAAACAACTGCTAAGTCTTCCCTGCCTCCGGGTCGTTCCCTTCCTAGGCCTCGCCGTCGTCCACCGCACTGGTGCTCTCGGCGCGGCCTAGTCAACGTGGTCAACGACCGACATGCATCTGAAGTGGACTATACGTGGAGAGGCTGATAGCTGGGTCCACGGCCGCAGCAAGGAAGTGCCTCCTTATTACAGCATAAAATAATGATTCCTCCACGACATCGAGGACCCACCGAAAGGGCCTCAGATTATTTCGCGAAAAAAACGTTATCGCCTCCGACAGCTCGGACCCACCAGCCTATATCTTCGCACGCAAGGAAGTGCCTCCTTATTACGCACAAAAATGAATACTCCGCTTTGTTAGCCGGGACCCGATGTTGTGGCAGGCTGACTTGTGGGCCTACTAAGTTGACGGGGACGGAGGGCTTTGTCAACTTAGTCAATATGCACGATTCTAGCTCCAGTGGCCGTACGATGTCCATCCAACGGCCCTAGTGCTTCTTCAACCTCTGGTCTTCTTGCTCCAGCCGCCCAAACCAGCGCCGGTCGTGCCTCGTGCTCCTCCCTCCCGTGGCCGGCTGCGATGCGGCGGAGGCCTCAGCGCCCCCTACTACTCCCACCGCTGGCCAGGGCATCCCTCTACTCACCCACACCCCCTGTTATTCTGCGGCGACGGCAGCCTCACACCGCAGCCGAACCGGTGAACCCTCGTACTCCTCTCTGCGCGGGCTTCCACTGCCGCGTCTTTCCCGTCTCCAGTCTTCCCTTCCTAGGCCTCGCCGTCGTCCAGGTCGTCCACCGCCGTGGTGCTCTCGGCGCGGCATGGTCAATGTGGTCAACGATCGACTTCCATCGGAAGAGTACTGTACGTGGAGAGGCTGACAGCTGGGTCCACGGCAGCCGCAAGGAAGTGCCTCCTTATTACGCGGAAAATAATTATTCCTCCACCTGACAGCGGGGACCCACTGAACAGGCCACCGTATTTCACGAAAAACGTTTCCCATCGCTTTGGGACCCATAGGTCGGGCCACCGTATTCAGCAAAAAAACGTTCCCCCTCAGCTCGGACCCACCAGAAGTGCCTCCTTATTACGCATTTAAAAATGAATACCCCGCTAGCTGGGACCAACCTTGGTGGGAGGCTGACTTGTGGGCCTACTAAGTTGATCGACGGAGGCCTTTGTCAACTTTAGTCAATATATGAATGATTCTAGCTCCAAAGGACCGTACGATGTCCATCCAACGGCAGTAGTGCTTCTTCAACCTCTGGTCTTCTTGCTCCAGCCGCCCAAAGCAGCGCCGGTTGTGCCGCATGCTCCTGCCTCCCGTGGCCGGATGTGCTGCCGTGGAGGCCTCACCGCCCCCTACTATTCCCACTGGCGAGCCTGCGGCGACGGCAGCCTCACACCGCAGCCGAACCAGTGAACCCTCGTACTCCTCTCGGCACGAGCTTCCACTGCCACGTCTTCCCCGGCTCCCCGTCGTCCCCTTCCTAGGCCTCGCCGTCGTCCACCGCCCTGGTGCTCTTGGCGCGGTGTGGTCAACGTGGTCAAGGAACAACTTCCATCGGACGTGGACTGTATGTGGAGAGGCCGATACCGGGTCCACGGCCGCAAACAAGGAAGTGCCTCCTTATTACGCTGAAAATAATTATTCCTCCACCGACAGCGGGGACCCACCGGACGGGCCACCTTGTATTTCGCGAAAAAATGTTTCCGACTGCTCGGACCCACCGGCTACACCTTCGCACACAAGGAAGTGCGTCCGGCAAAAACGATTCGCTCCCTCGAGTGCCGGGACCCTGGCTACATCTTCGCACGCAAGGAAGTGCGTCGGGCAAAAAACAAAACGATTCGCCCCGACATTGCTGGGACCCACCAGCTACATCTTCGCAGCAAGGAAGTGCACGGCGGTACGGGACCCACCGGGTCGAAGCGTCGTAAATTGTCATTTTAGTCGTGAACGGTATGCGTATATATATCTTCTGGATGTAGAGGCGGCGACGTGTCATAGTAGAGGCGCCGACGTAGCATGTACACGCACGCATAACGGCGAGGGTGCAAGAAAGAAAATACGACCACGTACGTACATACGGGCAGGGTCTCGAACGCCTACTCGCGCATACGTACATGGCTGGGTCGAAACGGAGAAACAACGTCGGTCGTCGTGTTCATGTGGAGGCAATGGAATGCGTCGTGTTCATGGGGAGGCAACGGAATGCGTTGTGTTCCTCGGGAGGCAACGGAACGTGTGGGAGCCAACCGGCTAGGTCGGAACGGAATGCGTGGTCGTGTTCAACAGGAGGGCTTGGACGGAACAGGCGATGGAAACGAGGCCTGTCGTACCGCACAACGGAGGAAACAGCCTTGTGTTCGACTGGCCACGTTCGAACCGGGATCCTGTTCATCGGGAGGGGTCTGGCGTACCGCAAAACGAAGGAAACAGACCTCCTACGGTCGAAACGGGGGTCCTGTTGATCGGGAGGGGTGTGGCGTACCGCAAAACGGAGGAAACGGACCTCCTACGGTCGAAACGGGGGTCCTGTTGATCGGGAGGGGTGTGGCGTACCGCAAAACGGATTTAAACGGACTTGTGTTGGAGCGCCACGGTCGAAACGGGGTCTGTTTCATCGGGAGGGGTGTGTCGTACCGCAAAACGGGACTTCACGGGATACTGTTCATCTCCACCGTCGACCTCCTCCAGCCTCCACGGGCTACTTTCGACCTCCTGCAGCCTCCACAGGCTCCTATTCATCCAGCCTCCAACACGCGCTACTCCACCGGCTACTGTTCAACCACCCCTCCACGGGCACCCCTCCACCGTCTATTGTTCATCCAGCCCTCCACACCACGGGGTCCTGTTCAACCACCCCTCCACGGCCACCCCTCCACCGTCTACTGTTCATCCAACCCTCCACACCACGGGTTCCTGTTCATCCAGAGGCAACACCACCGCTCATTGTTCATCCAACCCTCCCCCCCCCCCCCGCAATGCTCACTGTTCATCCAATCAATCGGCTTCAGTTAGGTTAGCAGCAGCAGCGATGGAATCGCTCCATCGGGTTCAGTTAACAGCCATCGATCAATCGCTCGGGTTCAGTAACGCGTAGCATGCAGTGCAATCGCTCGGGTTCAGTTAGAGCCCAACGCCTCGCTCGGGTTCAGTTAGAGCGAACACCTCGCACCTGCAGCGTCACGTATGAGAGAAAGCAGCGCGTCGCCCCCGACCTCCCACCGTAACAGGTAACTCCTCGAAATTTTCCTCGCCCTCGCTTCTACCACGGCTTTTTCCGTCTTGGACGGCCCAAAGAATGTCATGCAACTGCATCTCCGGCCCGCCCAGGACGAAAAGCCCATTTTCGGTCATGATTTTTTGTCATAGAAGTAGGAGCCCACCACATCTATGATGATACCGGGTTTTGTCACAATTATCGTCATAGAAGTGTCATATATATGACAGAAAAAAAATTGTTCGGCCCAAAATGTCACGGATGTGTCTTTTTTTTGTAGTGTTGATGTGAGACTATCTTCCCTCTTTTTTGTCTTCTCCACAACCACCATTCTATTCCACATATAGTGCTATATCCATGGCTCACGGTCATGTATTGCGTGAAGATTGAAAAAGTTTTGAGAATGTCAAAAGTATGAAACAATTGCTTGGCTTGTCATCGGGGTTGTGCATGATTTAAATACTTTGTGTGGGGAAGATAGAGCATAGCCAGACTATATGATTTTGTAGGGATAACTTTCTTTGGCCATGTTATTTTGAGAAGACATGATTGCTTTGTTAGTATGCTTGAAGTATTATTATTTTTATGTCAATATGAACTTTTGTCTTGAATCTTTTGGATCCGAATATTCATACCACAATTAAGAAGAATTACATTGAAATTATGCCAAGTAGCACTCCGCATCAAAAATTCTCTTTTTATCATTTACCTACTCGAGGACAAGCAGGAATTAAGCTTGGGGATGCACGATACGTCTCCAACGTATCTATAATTTTTTATTGCTCCATGCTATATTATCTACTGTTTTGGACCATATTGGGCTTTATTTTCCACTTTTAAATTACTTTTGGGACTAACCTATTAACCGGAGGCCCAGCCCAGAATTGCTGTTTTTTGCCTATTTCAATCTTTCGAAGAAACGGAATATCAAACGGAGTCCAAACGGAATGAAACCTTCGGGAACATGATTATCTCACCGAATATGATCCAGGAGAGTTGGACCCTCCGTCAAGAAACAAAGGAGGTGGCCACGAGGGTGGAGAGCGCCCCCCCTACGGCGTGCCCCCTGCCTTGTGGGCCCCCCTTTGCTCCACCGACGTACTCCTTCCTCCTATATATACCTACGTACCCCCAAACGATCAGATACGGAGCCAAAAACCTAATTCCACCGCCGCAACCTTCTATACCCACGAGATCCCATCTTGGGGCCTGTTCCAGTGCTCCGCCGGAACGGGAATCCACCACGGAGGGCTTCTACATCATCACCATAGCCTCTCCGATGAAGTGTGGGTAGTTTACCTCAGACCTTCGAGTCCATAGTTAGTAGCTAGATGGCTTCTTCTCTCCTTTTGGATTTCAATACAATGTTCTCCCCCTCTCTCGTGGAGATCTATTCGATGTAATCTTCTTTTTGCGGTGCGTTTGTTGAGATCGATGAATTGTGGGTTTATGATCAAGATTATCTATGAATAATATTTGAATCTTCTCTGAATTCTTGTATGTTTGATTGGTTATCTTTGCAAGTCTCTTCGAATTATCAGTTTGGTTTGGCCAACTAGATTGGTTTTTCTTGCAATGGGAGAAGTGCTTAGCTTTGGGTTCAATCTTGCGGTGTCCTTTCCCAAAGGTGTGAGGGGCAGCAAGGCACGTATTGTATTGTTGCCATCGAGGATAACAAGATGGGGTTTTTATCATATTGCATGAATTTATCCCTCTACATCATGTCATCTTGCTTAAGGCGTTACTCTGCTTTCTTGAACTTAATACTCTAGATGCATGCCGGATAGCGGTCGATGAGTGGAGTAATAGTAGTAGATACAGCAGAGTCGGTCTACTTGTCTCGGACGTGATGCCTATATACATGATCATACCTAGATATTCTCATTACTATGCTCAATTACACAATTGCTCAACTGTAATTTGTTCACCCACCGTAGAATACTTATGCTCTTGAGAGAAGCCACTAGTGAAATCTATGGCCCCCGGGTCTATTCTCATCATATCAATCTTCCATCACTTTATTATTGCTTTGCTTTTTTACTTTGCCTTTTATTTTACTTTGCATCTTTATACCAAAAATACCAAAAATATTATCTCTATCAGATCTCACTCTCGTAAGTGACCGTGAAGGGATTGACAACCCCTAATCGCGTTGGTTGCGTTGAGCTATTTGTTTTGTGTAGGTATGAGGGACTCGCGCATAGCCTCCTACTGGATTGATACCTTGGTTCTCAAAAACCGAGGGAAATATTTACGCTACTGTACTGCATCACCTTTCCTCTTCAAGGAAATCCAACGCAAGCTCAAGAGGTAGCACATCCCCAAGCTTTGACCTTTTGGTGTCCTTAGATTATATTGGGTGTGCCATGGGCATCCCCAAGCTTTGGCTCTTGCCACTCCTTGTGTGACGCCCCCGACTCGACCGTACACTAATCATGCACGCAAATATGTACGACCAAGATCAGGGACTCACGGGAAGATATCACAACACAACTCTAGACACCAATTAAAATAATACAAGCTTCATATTACAAGCCAGGGGCCTCGAGGGCTCGAATACATAGCCGATACATAAGCGAGTCAGCGGAAGCAACAATATCTGAGTACAGACATAAGTTAAACAAGTTTTGCCTTAAGAAGGCTAGCACAAACATCACCGATCGAAGAGGCAAGGCCTCCTGCCTGGGACCTCCTAACTACTCCTGGTCGTCGACGGCCTCCATGTAGTAGTATCTGTCAGCGGTGTCATCTAGCTCCAGGGATCCACCATCTGGTTGCATCAACCGGAAAGAAGAAGGAAGGGGGAAAATGGGTAGCAAAGCAACCGTGAGTACTCATCCGAAGTACTCGCAAGCATCAGATCTATACTAAGTATGCATTGGTATCAAATGGAAGGGCTGTATCTGTGGACTGAACTGCAGAATGCCAGAATAAGGGGGAAGGCCTAGCCTGTCGAAGACTAGAATCTTCAAGCAGCTCCAAGCATCTTGCAACATGTAGAAGAGTAAAGAATAGCAGTTTAATTAACAAGCATGTTGTAACATTATGGCCCAGAGATCCTTCCTCGACTCCCTGCGAGAAAGCAATCCCGAAGCCACATATCCATCACATATCAAGTATCCATTTCAGGGTTTATAAGACCAGGATATAAGTATGAACGTCCATTACCGTGGACACGGTATTCGAATAAAGATCTTCCCTGCAGGGGTGCACCACGTTTTCCAACACGCTCGATCACTCTGGTCGGACACACCTTTCTGGGGTCAATGCCCGGCCTCAGAAGATCAACACGTCGTAGCCCTACCTAGGCTCAGCAGAGAGGTCCCCGCCGGTCTACATCCTAAGCACTCCGGGGTCTGGGCCCATCACCCGTTGCACTCCGGATCGTTGCGTACAGGGCGGGTCCAGGCTCGACCACTACAGGATGGTGTCGGCCCAGCCGTGCCGCACTGCTGAACTAGACGTCTGACAAAGCTTCGGCTGATACCACGACGCCGAGGCCCATAACTATTCTCACGTGGTGGTTGGTGCGTAAAGGCCAAAGGCCAATTCAGAACAAATACCCAAACCTGTTAGTGCATTATTAAAAGGAGTGACGGCTGTCGGGACAAGTCCGGAGCTATCACCCCCTCCCGGGTGATACCGCTAAACAGCCAGCCGCCACTGTCACATCGCAAGGGTGCTCTCCGGGCCCGCCCGGCTTTCACAACGGTCTCCAGTAAAGTCAAGGTAACTGTGCTTCCAGACATCAAGGGGAAAACCCACGGAATCACCCTCGGAGGATTCCACTCGATGTAATCATCAAGGTGAACATAAGAGGAACCACCCTCGAGGTTCACACTTGAGGTGTTGCACGACAGAGACGTATCGGGAATGGTGATAGAGGAACCACCCTCGATGACCACACCGAATAGCTACACTACAGAATTATCATCAGGAGTGCGTTAAGAGGGATCACCCTTGGCACTCGATAGTAGCTCTGCAGAGTCGAGCAACTAAAGGGGCATGATGTGATGTGAGGTGTCAGGCTCTGGTCGTCGATCACGTTGATCGAGTCGTTGATGATGAAGTAGGGGCAACAAGGACAAGGTGGGGGTCACTGATGGATCACTAACCAACCTATACTAAACAGTTTAGGATAAGCAGGTAGGTAACAATAGCAGGTACAAAAGCAGGCTATGCATCAGAATAGGAGCAATCAATAACAGTAGCAAAATCTAATGCAAGCATGAGAGAATGGAATGGGCGATATCGGGATGATCAAAGGGGGGCTTGCACGGTTGCTTTCGCAAGGAGGGATCATCGATCACGTAGTTGATCACAATGACATCGTGGCGATCTCGGGTCTACCAGAGAGAAGAGGGGGAAGAAACAGTAAATACATAGCAAGCAAGAGCATAACAGGACAACATGCAGAGCTAGACGTGTTCTAACGCGGTGCTACATGTTACCGACGAAGGGGGATAACATCCGGGAATGTTTCCCCAGGTTTAGCATTATCGGACAAATGAAACGGAGGGGAAAAGTTGCATGTTTGCTATGCTAGGGATATGTGACAGACGAACGGAGGGCGTATCCGGATTCGTCTCGTCGTTTTGAGCAACTTTCATGTATAAAACTTTTTCATCCGAGCTACGTATTAGTTTCTATTAATTTCCAAAGTTTTAATTCATTTTCGGAATTAACAGAATTAATTTAAATAAAAGCCATTATTGTGTCAGCATGACATCAGCATGATGTCATCAGTCAACAGTCTGTTTGACTGGTCAAACTAGCACATGGGTCCCGGTTGTCATTGACTAACACTAATTAACAGTTTAATTAGTTAATAAGTTAATTAGGTTAATTAACAGGATTAATTAAGTTAATTAATTAATTACTTTTAATTATTATTATTAATTTTTACTTATACATATTTCTTTTTGTTCTTTTTTTTAACAGGGGCGGCCCCACTGGTAAGTGGCCCAGGAGGCCACACGGTTTAACGGGCGCAGGGGCGTTGCGGGCGTTGGCGCCCATGCTGGCCCGAGGCCACCAGGGGGCGGCGACGCTGGCCACGGCAGAGGTCGGTCATGGCGTGGCCGCACGGCTGCGCGTGGCGGCGCGGACGGGAAGGCAAGACGCGATGGCGCGCGGCAGAGGTAGCCATGGGCAAGGCCGACAAAGCGGCAATCGCGGTGATCGCGGGCGCAAGCGAGGGCAGACCGCGAGCTCCTCAGGAGCTCGGACATGACGGTGGGGCGACCTACGGCGACGGGAGGGAAAGGAGAGGTGGGAACGGAGGAGGGGGCGTCACCGGGCCCTGTAGATGTGCAAAAATGTGCGCGAGGAGGAGTCGGGGACGGTGAGCGACGGGCGGCGCCGGCGATGGGGCGTAAGGGACGACGGGTTGGTGCCGGGTCGGCGACGGCGAGGCAGAGGCCTCAGGCGGGCGACACGCGACGAAGAAGGAGGGGCGAGGAGGCGACGGGGATGGGCACCGGCATGGTGGCGCCGGGGATGGCGAGGCAGACGGCGTCGGCGGCCAAGGCGCGCCAGATCGAGCGGGAGGGGGGCGAGGTGAGCCGGCCGGGGCGCGGAATCGGGCGTTCGCCCAGATCCAATCGGAGGGGAGTGGTGGGGAACGAGGGGAGAGGGGTTCGTGCGGGGGGAGTGGGGATCGAGTGGGTTAGGGTTCGGGGTGTGGCCTAATAGGCCAGGGGGTAGCGGAGGTGGGCCGCGTGGGTGGCCAGTTGGCCAGCTGGTTGGCCCAGTTGGGCCCGGGGGGGTTGGCCTTTTTCTTATTTTTGTTTGTTTTCCTTTTAAGAAAATATTTCTATTTTCTTTTATTTTAAGGCACTTAAACAATTTGTAAAAAGATGATTTCTCCAGTATTATTACCAAATGATTATTTGTAACAACTTGAACATTTTTGTTTGCATGTTTGATAAATTTGAAGCTTGACTTTAAATTGGATTTGAAATTTGAAGGATGTTTGAAAGCTAGTGAGGATTAGCAATAGTAAGAGCGATGACTGGCATCATTAGTAGGGATTACTGTAGCTTAATTACCCGGGTGTTACACCTTGTTCCATAATCCATCAAAATCTTTCACCCAAAACTTGAAAACTTCACAACACAAAACTCAACAGAAATCTCGTGAGCTCCGTTAGCAAAAGAAAAAAAAAGACCACTTCAAGGTACTGTAATGAACTCATTCTTTATTTGTATTGGTGTTAAACCTACTGCATTCCAACTTCTCTATGGTTTATAAACTATTTTACTAGCCATAGATTCATCAAAATAAGCAAACAACACACGGAAAACAAAATCTGTCAAAAACAGAACAGTCTGTAGTAATCTGTAACTAACGCAAACTTCTTGAACTCCAAAAATTCAGCCAAAATAGAACGACCTAGGCAATTTGTTTATTGATCAGTAGAAATTGGAATCAGTATTTTATCACGTTCTGGTGATTTTTAATAATTGTTTTCGTGAACAGAAAGTTTCTGGAAATTACAGCAAGATCAAATAACTATCATCCAAGAAGATCCTATAGGTTTAACTTGGCACAAACACTAATTAAAACATAAAAACAAATCTAACCAGAGGCTAGAACAAATACTTATTCCTAAACAGAAGCAAAAAATAAAATTGGGTTGCCTCCCAACAAGCGCTATCGTTTAACGCCCCTAGCTAGGCATAAAAAGAAGGATAGATCTAGGTATTGCCATAGTAATAGGATAAATTGGTGAAACTCATCTCATACTCTCTATGTTCGGCATCAAGTTTTCTTTGAGGCAAGCAAAATTAATCAAAAGGGCTAAATTTAATGGGACAAAAGTCCCCAGGATCAATTTTAGGAGGTATAGGTTCCTCCTTCGGCCCTTCGTATTGCACAACCAATTCATCGTTATAAGCATTCTTTTTACAGAACTTTGTGAGCCTATACTCAAGAGAATATCCTAGCTCATTATTTTGAATAGCTAAATCATCATTAAGTTCAGAAATTTTCTCAACTAAAACATTGGTAGGGACCTTTTTTCTAAGGTTTTTATTGAAAGCAACATAGTCTAGAGTTGAAAATGCATTATTTCTTCTTGATCAAAAAGGATAGCTTCTATGGAAGGACGGCCAGGATCCACCCTATAAGGCGCAAAGATTTATTTGGCCTCTTTTATTATAAATCTGAACTCATTAGCCAAAAAGAGAGGCAAACGGAAAATTCTGAACTTACCAATGCACGCTTAACAGAAGAATGCTCAATATCAGAGAATTCTAGGAAAATTCTTTGTATGCAAGGATGCATGTGCATAAATTGCCTTTCAAGTTCAACGATAAGCATGGCAATAACATCCGCAAGACTACTAGTTCTATGGTGAATAGAACCGCCCATAGAAGGCAAAGCACCGGCACAAGTAAAGAAATCATGAATAACTCCTTTTCCAATAATATTACCACTAACAATTCGAAATCTCTTTGTATGCAAGGTAGGGGGTTCTTCAGCAGGAGCATCAGAATTTTATATGATATTATTATTGTCCATATCGGTAATAATTTCACCAATTTCAGACATAACGATAGAGAGAGTGAGGTGCAAAAAAAAGAAGAAGGCAAACGGAAAAGAGAGGGCGAATAAAACGGCAAGGGTGAAGTGGGGGAGAGGAAAACGAGAGGCAAATGGCAAATAATGTAATGCGGGAGATAAGAGATTGTGATAGGTACTTGGTACGGCGTCAGAGATGGCTCTTTGTTGGGAGTCCAAATCTTGACTTGACTTTTGCGTAAGCCTCCCCGGCAACGGCGCCAAAAATTCTTCTTGCTACCTCTTGAGCACTGCGTTGGATTTCCTTGAAGAGGAAAGGATGATGCAGTAAAGTAGCGTAAATATTTCCCTCAGTTTTTGAGAACCAAGGTATCAATCCAGTAGGAGACTATAGGCGTGAGTCCCTCGTACCTACACAAAGCGAATAGCTCCTCGCAACCAACGCGATTAGGGGTTGTCAATCCCTTCACGGTCACTTACGAGAGTGAGATCTGATAGAGATGATAGATAATATTTTTGGTATTTTTATGATAAAGATGCAAAGTAAAATAAAAGAAAAGTAAAAAAGCAAAGGCAATAAATAAAGTGATGGAAGATTAATATGATGGAGATAGACCCGGGGGCCATAGATTTCACTCGTGGCTTACATCAAGAGCATAATTATTCTACGATTGGGTGAACGAACTACTGTTGAGCAATTGTGAGAATTGAGCATAGTTATGAGAATATCTAGGTATGATCATGTATATAGGCATCACGTCCGAGACAAGTAGACCGACTCCTTCCTGCATCTACTACTATTACTCCACTCATCGACCGCTATCCAAAGATGCATCTAAAGTATTTAGTTCTAGAAAACAGAGTAACGCCTTAAGCAAGATGACATGATGTAGAGGGATAAATTCATGCAATATGATAAAAACCCCATCTTGTTATCCTCGATGGCAACAATACAATACGTTCCTTGATGCCCCTACTATCACTGGGAAAGGACACCGCAAGATTGGACCCAAACCTAAGCACTTCTCCCATTGCAAGAAAAACCAATCTAGTAGGCCAAACCAAACTGATAATTCGAAGAGACTTGCAAAGATAACCAATCATACATAAAAGAATTCAGAGAAGATTCAAATATTGTTCATAGATAATCTTGATCATAAACCCACAATTCATCGGTCTTAACAAACACACCGCAAAAAGAAGATTACATCGAATAGATCTCCATGAGGGACGGGGAGAACAATGTATTGAGATCCAAAAAGAGAGAAGAAGCCATATAGCTACTACCTATGGACCCGAAGGTCTGAGGTAAACTACTCACACTTCATCGGAGAGGCTATGATGATGATGTAGAAGCTCTCCGTGATGGATGCCCCCTCCGGCGGAGCTCCAGAACAGGCCCCAAGATGGGATCTTGTGGGTACAGAAGGTTGAGGCGGTGGAATTAGGTTTTTGGCTCCGTGTCGATCGATCGCTTGAGGTGCACGAGGTATATATAGGAGGAAGGAGTACGTCGGTGGAGCAAGGTGGGGCCCACAAGGGTGGAAGGCGGCGCTGGGGGGGTAGGCGCGCCCCTACCTCGTGCTCACCTCCTTTCTTTCTTGACGTAGGGTCCAAGTCTCCTGGATCATATTCGGTGAGAAAATCACGTTCCCGAAGGTTTCATTCCGTTTGGACTCCGTTTGATATTTTGTTTCTTCGAAACTCTGAAATAGGCAAAAAACAGCAATTCTGGGCTGGGCCTCCGGTTAATAGGTTAGTCCCAAAAGTAATATAAAAGTGGAAAATAAATCCCAATAATGTCCAAAACAGTAGATAATATAGCATGGAGCAATAAAAAATTATAGGTATGTTGGAGACGTATCAAAGACATACATCAAGTGTTCTCAAATCCTTAAAGACTCAATCCGATAAGATAACTTCAAAGGGAAAACTCAATCCATTACAAGAGAGTAAAGGGGGAGAAACATCATAAGATCCAACTTTAATAGCAAAGCTCGCGATACATCAAGATCATGACGAATCAAGAACACGAGAGAGAGAGAGATCAAACACATAGCTACTGGTACATACCCTCAGCCCCGAGGGTGAACTACTCCCTTCTCGTCATGGAGAGCGCCGGGATGATGAAGATGGCCACTGGTGATGGATCCCCCCCTCCGGCAGGGTGCCGGAACAGGGTCCCGATTGGTTTTCGGTGGCTACAGAGGCTTCCGGCGACGGAACTCCCGATCTATTCTGTTCCCCGATGGTTTTAGGGTATATTGGTATATATAGGAGGAGGAAATACGTCAGGGGAGCCACGAGGGGCCCACGAGGGTGGAGGGTGCGCCCAGGGGGGTGGGCGCGCCCCCTGCCTCGTGCCTTCCTCGTTGCTTCCCTTACGCACACTCCAAGTCTTCTAGATTGCTTCCGTTCCAAAAATAACTCTCCCGAGGGTTTCATTCCGTTTGGACTCCGTTTGATCTTCCTTTTCTGCGAAACACTGAAACAAGGAAAAACAAAGCGCACTGGGCTCTGGGTTAATAGGTTAGTCCCAAAAATAATATAAAAGTGTTTAATAAAGCCCATAAACATCCAAAACAAATAATATAACAGCATGCACTACAAAAAAAAGACACATCCGTGACATTTTGGGCCGAACGAAATTTTTTTCTGTCATACATATGACACTTCTATGACGATAATTGTGACAAAACCTGGTATCATCATAGATGTGGTGGGATCCTACTTCTATGACAAAAAATCATGACAGAAAATGGGCTTTTCGTCTGGGCGGGCAGTAGACACAGTTGCATGACATTCTTTGGGCCGTCCATGACGGAAAAACCATGGTAGAAGCGAGGGGAGGAAAATTTCGGAGAGTTCCGGTTACGGTGGGAGGTCGGGGCGAAGCGATGCGCTGCTTTCTCGTACACGTGACGCGTGCATGTGTGCGAGGCGTTGGCTCTAACTGAACCTGAGCGAGGCGTTGGGCTCTAACTGAACCCGAGAGATTGCACTGCAGGCTACACGTTACTGAACCCGAGTGATCCATCGATGGCTGTTAAGTGAACCCGATCGAGTGATTCCTTCGCTACTGCTGCTAACTTAAGCCGATCGATGCTGCCTCTGGGATGAACAGTGAGCATTGCGGGGTGTTGGATGAATAGTGAGCGTGCTGCGTTGCCTCTGGATGAACAGGACCCCATGGTGTGGTGGAGAATTTGGATGAGCGATGAGACGGTGGAGGGGTGCCCGTGGAGGGGTGGTTGAACAGGACCCCGTGGTGTGGAGGGCTGGATGAATAGTAGACGGTGGAGGGATGGTTGAACAGTAGCCGGTGGAGTAGCGCGCGGTGGAGGCTGGATGAACAGGAGCCCGTGGAGGCTGGAGGAGGTCGACGGTAGCCCGTGTAGGCTGGAGGAGGTCGACGGTGGAGATGAATAGTATCTCGTGGAGTCCCGTTTTGCGGTACGCCACACCCCTCCCGATGAACAGGACCCCCGTTTCGACCGTAGCGCTCCAACACAAGTCCTTTTCGTCCGTTTTGCGGTACGCCACACCCCTCCCGATCAACAGGGCCCCCGTTTCGACCGTAGGAGGTCCGTTTCGTCTGTTTTGCGGTACACCACACCCCTCCTGATCAACAGGACCCCGTTCCAAACATAGGAGGTCTGTTTCCTCCGTTGTGCGGTACGCCAGGCCTCGTTTCCATCGCCAGTTCCGTCCAAGCCCTCCCGACGAACACGACCACGCATTCCGTTCCGACCCAGCCGGTTGGCTCCCACGCGTTACGTTGCGTCCCGATGAACACGACGCATTCCGTTGCCTCCCCGTGAACACGACACATTCCATTGCCTCCCCATGAACACGACGACGACGCTGTTTCTCCGTTCTGACCTAGCCATGTACACGAGCCCTGGCCATACGTATGCACGAGTAGGCGTTCGAGACCCCGCCCGTATGTACACATACGTGGCCGTATTTTCTTTCTTGCACCACGGCGGCAGACGACGTGTACATGCTACGTGCGTGCCTCTACTACGACATGTGCGCGCCTCTACATCGACCAGTATGTACGTACACGTTCGTGACCAGAATGACAACGCTACGTACACTTCGACCAGGTGGGTCCCGACTGTCAGGCACTTCCTTGCGTGCGAAGATGTAGCTGGTGGGTCCCAGCAGTCAGGGGGGCGAATCGTTTTTTTTTTCCCGGACGCACTTCCTTGCATGCGAAGATGTAGCTGGTGGGCCCCGGTGATGGGGAAACGTTTTTTGCGAAATACGGTGGCCCGTCCGGTGGGTCCTCGTTGTCGGTGGAGGAATAATTATTTTGCACGTAATAAGGAGGCACTTCCTTGCTGCGGCCGTGGACCCGACTTTCGGCCTCTCCACGCATCTGATCCACGTCCGATGGAAGTCGTTCCTTGACCACGTTGACCACGCCGCGCCGAGAGCACCAGGGCGGTGGAAGACGGCGAGGCCTTGGAAGGGGACGACGCGAAGCCGGGGAAGACGCGGCAGTGGATGCCCATGCGAAGAGGAGTACGAGGGTTCACTGGTTCGGCTGCGCTGCCGTCATCGCAGAATAACAGGGGGTGTGGGTGAGTGGAGTGGATGGATGGCCTGGCCAGCGGTGGGAGTAGTATGGGGGCGGTGAGGCCTTCGCGGCAGCAGAGCCGGCCACGGGAGGCAAGAGCAGGCGGCATGACCGGCGCTGCTTTGGGCGGCTGGAGCAAGAAGACCAGAGGCTGAAGAAGTACTACGGCCATTGGATGGACATCGTACGGTCAGTCGAGCTAGAATCGTGCATATTGACTAAGTTGACAAAGCCCTTCGTCCCCGTCAACTTAGTAGGCCCACTATACTGGGTGCCGACTAGCGGGGGAGTATTCATTTTTTTTGTGCGTAATAAGGAGGCACTTCCTTGCGTGCGAAGATATAGCTGGTGGGTCCGAGCTGTCAGCGGCGGTAACGTTTTTTCGTGAAATACAGAGGCCCTTTCGGTGGGTCCCAGATGTCAGGTGGAGGAATCATTATTTTGCGCGTAATAAGGAGGGATTTCCTTGCGTGCAGCCGTGGACCCAGCTGTCAGCCTCTCCACGTACAGTCCACTTCAGATGCATGTCGGTCGTTGACCACGCTGACCACGCCACGCCGAGAGCACCAGGGCGGTGGACGACGGCGAGGCCTAGGAAGGGAACGACACGGAGGCAGGGAAGACTCGGCAGTTGTTTTTGTTTCCCACGCGGAGGGGAGTACGACTGTACGAGGGTTTACTGGTTCGTCTGCCGTCGCCGGAGAATAACAGCAGGTGTGGGTGAGTAGAGGGATGGCTAGGCCAGCGATGGGAGTACGGTGGTGCGGTGAGGCCTGCGCGGCAAAGACAGCCCACCATGGGAGGAGGGAGCAGGCAGTCCCGGGCGCTTGTTTGAGCGGCCGGAGCAGGAAGAGCAGAGATTGAAGAAGACGACGGCCGTTGGATGGCCATCCAACGATCCTTTGCTAAAGGCGTCAACCTTTTTAGGAAAGCCTCAAATCTGTGGAAAACAGCATACAACCCATCTGCCATTATTTCTAATAATTTACAGCCCATTTGCTAATTATTAATGTTTTTTTGGAGCCCATATTCTTTTTGTTAGCATTACAGCCCATATTGTGGCCACGGTTAAAAAATTATACGAATTTTTGCATATTTCAAAAGCGGTCGAACTGTTTTTAATCCCGAAATTTCGACTCACATTCAAACTGATTTTTAAAAATAAATGTATATCAATATAAAATCCAACAAATTCTCCATGCATAAAAATTAATGTAATTTAAAATCTCGAAACGAAAAAAAAGATATTTGAAACTAATTGCCGGTTTGATGTGTTTTAAAAATGTATAGCCCATTTGTCATTACTGATGGGCCATTTTCTCGGCCAGCCGAATGAAAGCTCTCTTCATCTTCAAAGATTTGCAGCCGAGCAGGCATGACAAAGCGACTTACTTGGTAAATCACAAAAAAACTGGGATATGGCCGTTGACCCAGCTGTCAGCCTCTCCATGTACACTACTCTTCCGATGGAAGTCATTCCTTGACCACGTTGACCACGCCGCGCGGAGAGCATGATACGTCTCCAACGTATCCACTTTTGCAAACACTTTTGCCCTTGTTTTGGACTCTAACTTGCATGATTTGAATGAAACTAACCCGGACTGACGCTGTTTTCAGCAGAACTGCCATGATGTTGTTTTATGTGTAGAAAAGAAAAGTTCTCGGAATGTCCTGGAAATCCACGGAGGCACTTTTTGGAATTTATAAGAATTTTGGCGAAAGAATTAATGCCGGGGGCCCACATCTGTCCACGAGATAGGGGCGCCTCAGGGCGCGACCTCCTATCTCGTGGGCCCCTGGACCTCCTCCGACCTCAACTCCAACTCCATATATTCCGTCTCGGGAAAAATCGAGAGAAAGCTTCATTGCGCTTTTTACGACACGGAGCCGCCGCCAAGCCCTAATCTCTCTCGGGAGGGCTGATCTCGAGTCCGCTCGGGGCTCCGGAGAGGGTATTCGTCGCCATCGTCATCATCAACCATCCTCCATCACCAATTTCATGATGCTCACCGCCGTGCGTGAGTAATTCCATCATAGGCTTGCTGGACGGTGATGGGTTGGACGATATTTACCATGTAATCAAGTTAGTTTTGTTAGGGTTTGATCCCTAGTATCCACTATGTTACGAGATTGATGTTGCTATGACTTTGCTATGCTTAATGCTTGTCACTAGGGCCCGAGTGCCATGATTTCAGATCTGAACCTATTATGTTTTCCTGAATATATGTGTGTTATTGATCCTATCTTGCAAGTCTATAGTCACCTATTATGTGTTATGATCCGACAACCCCGAAGTGACAATAACCGGGATACTTCTCGGTGATGACCGTAGTTTGAGGAGTTCATGTATCCACTACGTGTTAATGCTTTGTTCCGGTTCTCTATTAAAAGGAGGCCTTAATATCCCTTAGTTTCCGTAAGGACCCCGCTGCAACGGGAGGGTAGGACAAAAGATGTCATACAAGTTCTTTTCCATAAGCACGTATGATTATTTACGGAATACATGCCTACATTACATTGATGAATTGGAGCTAGTTCTATATCAGCCTATGTTATAACTATTGCATGAGGAATCGCATCCGGCATAATTATCCATCACTGATCCATTGCCTATGAGCTTTTCTTATATTGTTCTTCGCTTATTTACTTTTCCGTTGCTACTGTTACAACTACTACAAAAACCCAAAAAAATGTATCTTTACTTTTGCTACCGTTACCTCTATTATCATACCACTTTTGCTACTAAAAACTTTGATGCAGATACTAAGTTATCCAGGTGTGGTTGAATTGACAACTCAACTGCTAATACTCAAGAATATTCCTTGGCTCCCCTTGTGTCGAATCAACAAATTTGGGTTGAATACTCTAGCCTCGAAAGCTGTTGCGATCCACTATACTTGTGGTTTATCAAGACTAATTTCTGGCACCGTTGCCGGTGAGCATAGCTCTATTCTCTGAGTCACTTGGGATTTATATCTGTTGATCACTATGAAGAACTTGAAAGACGCTAAAACCAAGATTTTTCCCTCAACTACGAGGGGAGGTAAGGAACTGACATCTAGCTCTGCACTAGATTCTCCTTCCGTTATTAGTAGGCTTGCGACACCTAAACCTTCTACTGCTATGAATTCTGATATGTCGCATGTTATTGATGATGCCACTTCTGCTATGCATGATGAAACTACTTCTATGCGTGATACTACTTTGCCATTAGGTGAATTTCTTGATGAACAACTTGCTAGAGTTAGGGGGAATGATATTATTGAAGATCCTATTACTGATGATAGTGATGATGAAGGTTCCCCCAATGATTATGTATTACTGTTGTTCCTAAGGGTTATGTTATGAATGAAAAAAGCTGCTATGGAAATCCTTGCTTGCAATGATAGAAATGATCTTAAGAAATTATTAGTTAAATGGAAGCAGCAGGTCTCTTAATGCTAGAATGAAACCCGATCCTGCTTTTGCTACTTCACCTATCTCGCATTCTTGATAAGGATTATGAATTCTCTGTTGATCCCGATATTATTACTTTAGTTGAATCGATCCTTTTATGGCCTTGAATCAAACTGCTAGGCACATCTTACCAAGTTGAATGATATAGCCACCCTGTTTACTAATAATGAGAAGTCTCGTTATTTATATATCCTTAAGATATTTCCGTTCTCATTAAAGGGTGATGCTAAGACTTGGTATAATTCTCTTGCTCCTGGTTGTGTGCGTAGTCCCAGTGATATGATTTATTACTTCTCGCTAAATATTTCCCTGCTCATAAGAAACAAGCTGCCTTTATGGAAATTTATAATTTTGTGCAAATCAAAGAAGAGAGTCTCCCACAAGCTTGGGGGAGGCTTCTCCGGTTACTTAATGCTTTTCCTGATCATCCTCTTAAGAACAATGAAATACTTGATATCTTTTATAATGGACTAACCGATGCTTCCAAGGACTACTTGGATAGTTGTGCTCGTTGTGTTTTCAGGGAAAGAACAGTCGACGAAGCTAAAATACTATTGAATAATATGTTGACTAATGAAAATAATTCGACTCTTCCCGAGCCAGTTCCTGAAGTAATTCCTGAACCAATTGAGCCAACTCCTGAGCCTATTCCTAAACCCAATTCAAGAAGAGAGGTGTTTTATTTCTCGATCTGAAGATATGCAAGAGGCAAAGAAATCAATGAAAGAAAAAGGTATTAAAGCTGAAGATGTTAAGAATTTACCTCCTATTGAAGAAATACATGGTCTTAATTTACACTTTGAAGAACCACATTGTCTTGATAACCCGACACAGGTAGTAAAGGTAAATTCTCTCTATAGATATGATAAAGTTGAAACACCCTCTACTAAATTTCGTAGCCCATTCTTAGATGAATTTGATGACTTTATGGCTAGGCAAGAAAGTTTTAATGCTTATGTTGGTAGAGAGTTAAAGAACAATGCTTTCGAGATAGGACGCGTAGGCGATAATCTGGCTAGAGTTAAAGATGAACTTCACCGCGTTAGCAAATATGCTTCTATGGTTGCTACTCAAGCTGAGCAAGTACTCAAAGCTCAAAATGATTTGCTTGATGAATTAAATAATAAAAATGACTTTGTTGTTAGAGTGGCTACTAGAACTGGTAGAATGACTCAGGAACCTTTGTATCCTGAAGGCCACCCTAGGAGAATCAAGCAGGATTCTCAGAGAAATAATTTAGAGGCACCTAGTTCTTATAAAAAGAAGAAGAAGAAAAACGATAGAACTTTGCATGCTTCTAGTGAACCTACTATAGACACACCTGAGAATCCCAATGATATTTCTATTTACGATCTTTGAAACACAACTAGGTGATGAACATGAACCTAGTGATAATATTAATAATAATGTTCATGTTGATGCTCAACCTAGCAATGATAATGATGTAGAGATTGAACCTTCTGTTGATCTTGATAACCCACAATCAAAGAATCAACGTTATGATAAGAAAGACTTTGTTGCTAGGAAGCACGACAAAGAAAGAGAACCATGGGTTCAAAAACCCATGCCCTTTCCTCCTAAGACATCCAAGTCAAAGGATGATGAGGATTTTGAGCGCTTTGCTGAAATGATTAGACCTATTTTCTTACGTATGCGCTTAACTGATACGCTGAAAGTAAATCCTTATGCTAAGTATATGAAGGATATCATTACAAATAAATGAAAGATACCGGAAGTTGACATTTCCACCATGCTTGCTAATTACACTTTTAAGGGTGGAATACCAAAGAAACTTGGAGATCCGGGTGTTCCAACTATACCTTGCTCCATTAAAAGAAATTATGTTAGATCTGCTTTATGTGATCTTGGAGCCGGAGTTAGTGTTATGCCTCTCTCTTTGTATCGTAGACTTGAATTGAATAAGTTGACACCTACTGAAATATCTTTGCAAATGGCTGATAAATCAACTGCTATACTTGCCGGTATTTGTGAGGATGTGCCTGTTGTGGTTGCAAACGTCACTATCTTAACGGACTTTGTTATTCTTGATATTCCTGAGGACGATAGTATGTCTATTATCCTTGGTAGACCTTTTCTTAATCATAGGGGCTGTTATTGATTGCAACAAAGGCAATGTCACTTTTCATGTTAATGGTAATGAGCATACGGTACACTTTCCGAGGAAACAATCTCAAGTTCATAGCATCAATTCTATTGAAAAGGTTCCAACTATCATTTTTGGAGGTTTTGAATTTCCTCTTCCTACTGTCAAGAAAAAGTATGATATTCTTATTGTCGGGGATTTTCATATCCCCGTTGAGGTAACTTAGTGTTATTCGAAATTTCTCCGGTTCCGTGTTATTCGGAATGAGTTTGTTAACAAGACTTGATAAACCTTGTTAGTGGGTTCATTTTGATGATCATGAGATGGATGAAACTAGAAGGCACAACCTTCTGTACCTTCCTTTTACTTTCTGTTATTTAGAATAAATAAAGCAAAAATATTATTATCCGTCTGTTTTCTGAATTATCCATGCATTAAAAATAGTCCGAAAATAGAAGTGCTCCAAATGCCCTGCAAATCTAGTATGATTTTTTGTGGAATATTTGAGGATTTTAGGCACTGAAAACACTGCAGAAGGGGCAAGCACCAGGCCACGAGAGAGGAGGCGCCCCTCTAGGGTCGCCCCTGTCTCGTGGGCCCCTGGTGGCTCCCCTCCACTTATGCCAGCACCCACACACTTCATCTTCTACCCAAAAAAAATCCCATCCAGCTCAAGCATGAGTTCTAGCTTGTTTTGCTGCGGTTTTCGATCTCTTAGCTCAAAGTTCCATTCACAAAACTGCTTTGGGAGGTTGTTGCTTGGTATGTGACTCCTCCATTGGTCCAATTAGTTTATGTTCTAGTGCTTTATTCTTTGCAAATTTTTGCTGCATAGGTGACCATGTTCTTGAGCTTGCATGTTAAATTTTTGAGGTCCCAAGCAATTCCAATGCATGATATAGGCTCTAGGCACTTGTAGGAGTAGTTTCTATCAATCTTGTTTAGTTTTATTCACTTTTGTTTTGAAGTTACTAAAATTTCAGAAATTTTCAGAAAATGTTAAGGAGGCTCTTTAAAGGCTATTCTTGCCAAAGCTCTAAGAAAAAAACAAGACAAAGAGAAGGAAAAACCCAAGTATAATCTTCCTCGCTTAGCGGAAGTACGGTCGTGTGAATGGCCATGCGAGGATTTCTTGAAAGAAGCCGGGATCCATGAAGATTTTTATGCTTTAATCGAGACTGCATGCCTCACCGGTTTCATCAACGACCGAATCGATCAGTATCTCTTACTTACCAATACTTTCGTGCAAAACTTTTATTATCATCCTAAGAATTCACCGTCTGCAGTATCATTTCATTTATATGATGAATTCAAAGAAATGTCTTTACGTCACTTTTGTGCGGTATGTAGGATACCTTATGAGGGAGAATTAGAGGAACCCCATCGTGAAGATGTGGATGGCTTCGTTAAAACTATTGCTGTGGAAGAGCCAAAGAAGGGCTCTGAGGCAAAAGTCTCTAGCATACACTTTCCTGTTTTACGCTACTTTGCCATATTCGCTAGTAGATGCTTGATTAGTCGTGGAAATAGTGGAAATTTGAGCGTTCCAGATATTATTATTCTTCAACATGCTTTGCTTGGGGACAATACTTTTAGTATGGGTGCCGTCGTTGCTAAACGACTAGCCCTGAATCGTACAAAAAGGTCCCATATTTGGAGGTATCTATGCTGCACGTCTTGTTGAACATTTTCAGATACCCATTAGGCACCATGAGGAGGAGGAGACAAAATTACCTCCTCACATTTTAGATTACAAGAGCATGGTAGCACACAAGTTTATTGTGGGCAACGAAGAGAAGATGCTCTTGTATAAACTTAGATTCAATAAGAAACACTTTGAGACTATTATTTTGCCTGCGCCTTTGTTGTTTGATTTGCTTGCAGAAAATTTTCTTGTCACACCGGAAGCGGTGAACAATCATCGAGCTCAACTTTACTCCGTAACACGAACTGAGCCGAACCTGAACTGGACCCTTATCGTGCGTCATCTGTCCAGTGGGATCCGGAGATGACCAGCCAGTGGTATCCTGATTACAACTCCCACTACACCGGGGAGAGTAGCAGCGGCCCTTGGTATTAAACCAACTTAGGCCAAAAGGCTAAGCTTGGGGGAGTACGTATTTCTCACCGACTTTACATTCATGTTCACACACTAGTCATCGTTGCTCATACTCTTTCATTGTATTATCCATGCTTGTTTAAATTTCTTTTTCTAGCTTTCTTCTTGTGTGTTTGATAAACCTTAAGAAAAACCAAAAAAAATAGTTAGTTTAATTTCCATGCTTGTAGTAGAAATTAAAATGAAAACCCAAAAAGATTTCTAGTTCTTCTTCTTACTTGTTGGGAGCTTTCCCATGTAAATAGTTTTATTTTATTTTCTTTCCTTTGGGGGTCGAGAAGACCATATTGAAAATGCTTAGTGGCTCTCATATGCATGATTGTTTATTTAACTTAGAGCCCATATTACCCTATCTTCTCTCTTGAGTTGAATGCTTGCAGATTCCAGCTTAGTCCAATGCACTTGCACTCTTATTATTATACACATCGTTCGGTCGTGCAGGTGAAAGGCAATAATGACGATATATGATGAACTTATTGGGATGAGAAAAGCTGGTATGAACTCGACCTCTCTTGTTTTTGTAAATATGATGATTCATCGTTCCTGAGTCAGCTATTATGACGTAAACATATTTGCAATGACATTTGGAGATTATAGTTACTTGTGCCATGCTTGATTAGCTATGAGTTATAATGGTTTACCTTATGCGTGCCAACATGCTATTAGAATGATTATGATGTGGTATGATGGGATGGTATCCTCCTTTGAATGAATTGAGTGACTCGACTTGGCACATATTCACACATGTAGTTGAATCAAATCAACATAGCCTTCATGATATTTATGTTCATGGTGGATTATATCCTACTCATGCTTGTTCTCGGTGTGAATTAATTTTAATGCATGTTTACGACTGTTGTCGCTCTCTCAGTTGGTCACTTCCCAGTCTTTTGCTAGCCTTCACTTGTACTAAGCGGGAATACTGCTTGTGCATCCAAACTCCCTAAACCCCAGAGTTGTTCCATATAAGTCCACTATACCTTCCTATATGCGGTATTTACCTGCCGTTCCAAGTAAATTTGTATGTGCCAAACTCCAAACCTTCAAATGAAATTCTGTTTTGTATGCTTGAACAGCCCATGTGTCAACTAGGGCTGCCTATATATTCCATGCTAGGTGGGTTATTCTCAAGAGGAGTGGACTCCGCTCCTCATTCACGAGAAAGGGCCGGTAACCGGGATGCCCAGTCCCATGATCCAAAAAGATCAAAGCAAATCAAAATAATTAAACAAAACTCCCCCAGGGCTGTTGTATGTTGGAGGCACTCGTTGTTTCGAGCAAGCCATGGATTGATGCTTGTTGGTGGTTGGGGGAGTATAAACCTTTACCATTACATTTGGGAACTGCCTATAATGCATGTAGTATGGAAGATACAGCCATCTCATAGTTGTTGCGTTGACAGCAAAAGTATGCCGCTCAAAATGTTATTCAATCTTCTATTTTAAAATCAAGCTCTGGCACCTCTACAAATCCTTGCTTCCCTCTGCGAAGGGCCTATCTATTTACTTTTATGTTGAGTCATCACCCTTCTTATTAAAAGCACCCGGAGAGCAATAATCGTCATTTGCATTCATTACTATTGGTTTATATTGGGTATGACTTGACTGGAACTCTTTTACCATGAATTACAATGTTTAGTCAGTCCTTGATCTTTAAAGGTGCTCTGCATTTATGTTTTGCAGTCTCAGAAAGGGCTAGCGAGATACCATTTTGTTATATCATGTTATGATTGTTTTGAGAAAGTGTTGTCATCCAAGTTTTATTATTATGGCTCGCTAGCTGATTATGTTATTGATATGAGTAATTGTGAGACCTACATGTTATTGTTAGTATGGTTAGTTCATAATATTTGCTGAAACTTGAATGCTGGCTTTTCATGTTTACAACAACCAGAGCAAATAGAGTTTGTAAAAGTTTTTCTTTATCACTTTCAGTTTATCAACTGAATTGCTTGAGGACAAGCAAAGGTTTAAGCTTGGGGGAGTTGATACGTCTCAACCGTATCCACTTTTCCAAACACTCATGCCCTTGTTTTGGACTCTAACTTGCATGATTTGAATGAAACTAACTTGGACTGACGCTGTTTTCAGCAGAACTGCCATGATGTTGTTTTATGTGTAGAAAAGAAAAGTTCTCAGAATGTCCTGGAAATCCATGGAGGCACTTTTCTGGAATTTATAAGAATTTTTGGTGAAAGAATTAATGCCAGGGGCCCCACAGCCTATCCACGAGACAGGGGGGCGCCCCCCCTAGGGCGCGGCCTCCTATCTCGTGGGCCCCCTGGACCTCCTCCGACCTCAACTCCAACTCCATATATTCCATCTCGGGGAGAAAAAAATCAGAGAGAAAGTTTCATCGCGTTTTACGACACGGAGCCGCCGCCAAGCCCTAATCTCTCTCGAGAGGGCTGATCTGGAGTCTGTTTGGGGCTCCGGAGAGGGGGATTCGTCGCCATCGTCATCATCAACCATCCTCGATCACCAATTTCATGATGCTCACCGCCGTGCGTGAGTAATTCCATCGTACGCTTGCTGGACGGTGATGGGTTGGATGAGATTTACCATGTAATCAAGTTAGTTTTGTTAGGGTTTGATCCCTAGTATCCACTATGTTCTGAGATTGATGTTGCTATGACTTTGCTATGCTTAATGCTTGTCACTAGGGCCCGAGTGCCATGATTTCAGATCTGAACCTATTATGTTTTCCTGAATATATGTGTGTTCTTGATCCTATCTTGCAAGTCTATAGTCACCTATTTTGTGTTATGATCCGACAACCCCAAAGTGACAATAATCGGGATACTTCTTGGTGATGACCGTAGTTTGAGGAGTTCATGTATCCACTATGTGTTAATGCTTTGTTCCGGTTCTCTATTAAAAGGAGGCCTTAATATCCCTTAGTTTCCGTAAGGACCTCAGCAACGGGAGGGTAGGACAAAAGATGTCATACAAGTTCTTTTCCATAAGCACGTATGATTATTTACGGAATACATGCCTACATTACATTGATGAATTGGAGCTAGTTCTATATCACCCTATGTTATAACTATTGCATGAGGAATCGCATCCGGCATAATTATCCATCATTGATCCATTGCCTCTGAGCTTTTCATATATTGTTCTTCGCTTATTTACTTTTCCGTTACTCTTATTACAACTACTACAAAAACCCAAAACATTTATCTTTACTTTTGCTACCGTTACTGTATTATCATACCTCTTTTGCTACTAAACACTTTGCTGCAGATACTAAGTTATCCGGTGTGGTTGAATTGACAACTCAACTGCTAATACTCAAGAATATTCTTTGGCTCCCCTTGTGTCGAATCAATAAATTTGGGTTGAATACTATACCCTCGAAAGCTATTGCGATCCCCTATACTTGTGGGTTATCAGAGCACCACGGCGGTGGACGACGGCGAGGCCTAGGAAGGGGACAACACGGAGCCGGGGAAGACGCGACAGTGGAAGCCCGCACGGAGAGAAGTCTGAGGTTCACTTTGGTTCGGCTACGGTGTGAGGCTGCCCGTCGCTTGAGGGCTGACAGCCAGTGTGGGAATAGTAGGGGCGGTGAGGCCTCCATGGGCAAAGACCCGGCCACGGGAGGCAGGAGCATGCGGCACGACCGGCGCTGCTTTGGGCGGCTGGAGCAAGAAGACCAGAGGTTGAAGAACCACTATTGCCATTGGATGGACATCGTACGGTCACTGGAGCTAGAATCGTTCATATTGACTAAGTTGACAAAGCCCTTCGTCCCTCTCAACTTAGTAGGCCCACAAGTCAGCCTCCCACCAAGGTGGGTCCCAGCTAGCCGGGGGAGTATTCATTTTTTTTGTGCGTAATAAGGAGGCACTTCCGGTGGGTTTGAGCTGACAGCGGGGGGAACGTTTTTTTCGCGAAATACGGTGGCCCGTCAGGTGGGTCCCAACAGTCAGGGGGCAAACGTTTTTTTCGCAAAATACGGTGGACCGTCCAGTGGGTCCCTGCTGTCAGTTCGAGGAATCTTTATTTTCCGCGTAATAAGGCTGTCCGTAGTGGGGGTAACATAAGTAGTATCATGTACTTGGGACTCGCAAACATGCTTATGTGGCAGGCAATTAAAAAAGAGAGAGATGGTTATAGTAACATAGGTAGATATTGTAACATAATAAATGTGATGCAAATATGTGTGATGCATGGCAATAAATGAGACTACCTATGATACTAATCTATGATACTATGCACTATAGAGGTAGTAACATAGACTAGTAACATATGCATGTTACTAGTCTAAGTTACTCCCCACTATGACCAGCCTGAGGCACTTACTTGCTGCGGCCGTGGACCCAGCTGAGACTCTCCACGTACAGTATACTTCCGATGGAAGTCGTTCCTTGACCATGTTGGCCTCGCCGCGTTCCGTTGCATGCATGCGTCCATGGGCGTGGTACGTCCCCACTGTCAGCCTCTCACATACAGTCATCTTCCGATGACTCTCGGTTGTTGACCATGTTGACCACACTGCGTCGAGCGCACCTGCATCGGAACGACCGGAGATGGGGAAGATGGGGCGGTGGAGTCGCAGATAGAGAGGAGTGGGAAACTTCACTGGTTGGTCTTGTGGCGGCACAGCCGTGGTGCCTCCCACGGGAGACAGGAGCAAGAACAGAGGTTGAAGAAGGAGCAGGGCTGTTGGATTAACATCCAACGGTCCAGCTGCTAGAATCATTTGTTGATTAAGTTGACAAAGCCGTGCATACACATCCGCTTAGTAGGCCCACAAGCCAGTCACCAAATCTGACGGGTCCCAGCTGTCAACGGGATGAATAATATTTTCGCAAAACAAGGAGGCACTTCTTCCGTGCGAAGATACAGCCAGTGGGTCCCAGCTGTCAGGTGGAGGAAACATTTTTTCAGCTTAATAAGGAGGAACTTTCCTTGCGTGCGAACATGGACCTCGTGGGTCCCAGCCGTCAGGCTCTCCACGTACAGTCCTCTTCCGATGACTCTCGTTTGTTGACTACGCCGCACGGAACGCAGCGAGGCGGTGGACGACGGCGAGGCCCCGGACAGGAATGACTCGGAGATGGGAAAACGCGGTAGTTGAGAGCAGGAGAAGGGTTATAACTGGTTCTGTTGCGGCGTGGGGCTGTAGTCTGTGCAGAATAACAAGAGGTGTCGAGGGTGGAGGGATAGTCTGGCCGACGGTGGGGTAGCACTTCGCAGCGATGCGTGCTAAGCAGAGCCGCTAGCTGCCGGAGGCCAGACCAGGCGGTCCCGGCGACGCTGGAGGAAGAATACGAGAGATTGAAGGTGCATGCCGGCCGTTGGATATAAATCCAATGGCTGTGGATGACACAATCATTTGTTGACCAAGTTGACAACGCCTGCGTGAGGCTTCGACCTATTGGCCCACATGTCACCGCAAAAATGTGGCATATATTTAACCCATGTTTTCTAGAATGTACAGTCCATTTGCTGGGCTAGGTGAACAAATAATTTCGCGTCAATCAGGCCCATTTATATTTTCTAAGAAATCCCAGCCCATTTGTACTTCCTTGAAATACACGTATTAGGTGGGCTCATTATATATATAATGTTATGTTAGAAGGAGCAATTAATATCAAAGAATAAACCGGAGAGGCACATTTTATATATATATAATTAAGAAATTAGCGAGTTAGTTCTCAAAATAAAAATGAGCGCGTTATTATTAAATTGGTCCTTAAAATCTTCGCAAGCTTTTGTACGCAATCACCAGGATTTTCCTTTCCTGTGAGTCAAAAACAACCAGGATTTTCCTTGCCAACTTCCGTTAAACATTTACTTTTATAAGTTAATAACACGTGGGATGTTTTTATAATGTATATATAAGTCTCTATAAAATATACGATAATGGTAATAATATAAATATATATAATGTGGTTAGAAGGAAAACATAAATTGGACACATCATTACTTTTATAAGAGACACATGCTTTTATACCCCACAAAGAGGGCATACTAACAAGTTCACACACAAATACAATGTAAAAGGTAAACATTCATATCAAACTCAGGTTCACAGGACACGTTCATATTCATAGCCAACATTCACTATCAACAACTCAAAAGATTCATATATACACAAGCTCAGCATATCTATGCACCAAATGATTGATAGATCACACGACATTATTCATACATAATTCACAAAAAGATTCAGATATACACATGTTCAGTATGTTTATGCATCCAAATGATTGAGATCACAGCCAATATGATCCATGGACGAACTTTAATTACCTAGGGTACAGACTAGTAAATGGTGTTCAATCGGAAGTACTTCTTGCTAAAATTAGTTCTTGTACGAGTAAACTTTTGAGTACATAAGAGGCAGCACAGACAATCTGAACTTTGCTTGTAGGTTTATCCTCAAATAGTGGCCTCGTGCCGAGGGATGTTTGAGTAACTTGGCCACTACTTTCATCCAACTAGTTTACTGGCTCATCTTGGTCCTGTATCTCGCCAAAATTCTACATTGCAGACGAGAAAGGAGGCGGTTGAGAAAATGAACCACCCAAATTTTTTGTGTAGTTCAACTGAAATGGAGCATCCTTGGCGTGCAGACTGATTAAGTGCCAGATGAATATACGCGTCAACCAACTTGTCTGGAATCTTTAGACTCCATGCCATATAGTTCGCTACCATATGTGCCGATAACCAAAAGGCACAAGTTGGGACCAAAGACTGGACTGCGTTTTTCTAGGCTATGCACCAAGCAATATTTTTGGCGTTCACTCTCCTAATACTTGGAGTTTGAGAATTGGTTGATGTCGTGGTAACGATTCCGACAGTAAGAGAGGGGTAGGATAACGGAGCATGATCTATCGAGATGCATATGGGTGACACAGTGGTTTTAGCGAGTTCGGGCCTCTCACGGTGGAGATAACAACCCTACGTCTCGTGCTCCGGAGAGGCTTTGTTTTATCTAAGTATATCTCTGGAGATTACAATGTGTGTGTGAGAGAGAGAGGAACGGATCCCCATGCCTGAGTTAAGTCCTGAGACTAATGGTGAAAAGAGAGAGAGGGATGGAAGAAAAAGCCCCCCTTGTCTAGTGGTGGGGGGTGGCTTATATAGAGTGCGCCACCCCCTCACCTCCTATGTTACAAAGTGGTGTATGAATGCCATAATGCCAGCCCACTATTAAACCGTTATGCTGACTATTGGTCTTCGCATATCCGAGTGAGTTACCCGGCGGAGTGGAATGAGCTCGTCGAGTGGAGTGCCGTCCTCCGAGTGGTTGTTGTCGTCTGAGTGACTTTCAGGTTGCGGTACATCTGGACGGCGATCTGGCCCAGGGGCCCAGTACAAAGTGTGCGGTGTCCATGGGTAGGGTCTCTAGGTCAGGCCTGTTACCCTACCCCTAATACATGTCCTCGTCGTTAGCCCCCGAATCGGTCGAGGTTGAGCGGGTCGAGTCGAGGTGAATTCCCAGATGAGTCGAGTGCTACGGAGGAACTTATGAACTTCCTTTGGTCACCCGGCGGTCTTATCTTCGCTTGTTGCCTTGACGGATTCCAGTCTGCGTGGTGCCTGAGTGAAATGAGCTCAGACGGGTCCGCGGAGGAGCGTTGAACTCACCTTATAGCATTTTTTTAGTGATTTGGAGCTGGTCCTACATCGAGTAACTTGTTACTCGGAATTTCTTCATGCTTGGAACGTGTCTTTTTTTTGTTGTTGGCCGTCACTCGGACCGGGCGGACCGTTCCGAGTGGATACCATTCTAGTGGGGGCACGCTGAGTGCACCCACTTGGTGTAGTCCCCGAGACTACCGTCGACTACGGGCAGTCGGCGGGCGTCTTAGAGCCTGTCTTTTTTGTTGTTGTTTGGCCGTCACTCGGACCGGTCGGACCGTTCTGAGTGGATACCAACAGTCGGCGGGAGTCTTAGAGCCTGTCTTTTTGTTGTTGTTTATCACTTGGACTGGTCAGCCGCATCGAGTGGAGATTACTCCAGTGGGGGCACGCTGAGTGCACCCACTGGGTGTAGTCCCCGAGACCACCATCGACTGCGGGCAGCCGGCGGGGGTCTGAGAGAACTAAAAATCTTCTTAGCTGGTACTGATCGAACTTGTTCTTCTCTGACTCGGAGGTCGAGTGATTCTGGAGCTGGTTTTGCATCGAGCAAAATGTTTCTTTCTGAGTTCTCTTTCAGTGGGGGCACGCTGAGTGCACCCATTGGGTGTAGTCCCCGAGCCTCTGTCGGACTAGATGAGCCTGGCAGAGGGTTTAAGTATCCTGGTAAACCTCCACGCAATGATCGTCTGATAAATATCTTTTTAGTGCGGAATTGAGTCAATCCTGAAATTGAGTCAATCGGATGCATCTTCGTGCACTTGACGTGGTAAATAAGCTCAGCTGGAGCTGAGTCGGTCGGATCGATCTTCGTGCACTCGGCACGATAAATAAATTCAGCCTGGAACTCGGTCAAGCGGTGAATCTTCGTGCTCTCAAAGACGGTGAATGAATTCGGCTTTGAAACCGCCGATTGTAGAAAAAAGCCGGACACTCGTGGAGTAATGTCGTTCCAAAGAGTACTTCTTATATTGACCGTTAGATTTTGCGTGAAAGGGGTATTTGCAAGAGTGTATTGTATCCGTAGAGGAGCTTCGTTTTCACCCTTTTGCATGAAAGGGGTATTTGTCTGTGTGGACGTGCTTTACTTATAGATCTTCGGTGAACCGAGCATGTATGGTCAGAAGAATATTCCTGATGTGATCAATAGATTGACCAAATGGGCGTAACCCCTGAGGGTGACATGGCCAACTGTCGTGCGTAGCCCCCGAGTGATGCTCGAAGGAGGTAAGCGTGCTACATAGTGCGATATGAGGTTTGACCATATGAGTAACTTAGTCATTCCCGTGCTGGGGGTGTAAAGGTAAAGGCATGTCCAACTGATGGTGACGCGCGAGGCGGCAGAGGGGCGATGATGTGTACAACCGAGTGACGATCTTGGGCGGTCGAGTGGTGAAGACGCCAAGAATCGAAAGTGGCGACGCGCAGAGCGGTCGAGTGGTGAAGACGCGCGCAACCGAGTGGCGGCGCGCGTAGCGGTCGAGTGGTGAAGACGCGCGCAACCGAGTGGCGACGCGCAGAGCGGTCGAGTGGTGAAGACGTGCCCAACCGAGTGGCGATGCGTGGGGCGGACGAATGGTGATGACGTGTGAAGTGGTCGAATGGTGAAGACGCGCGCAACCGAGTGGCGATGCGCAGAGCGGTCCAGTGGTGAAGACGTGCCCAACCAAGTGGTGACGCGTGGGGCGGCCGAATGGTGATGACGTGTGGAGTGGTCGAATGTAGAACTACATATCTAGCCAAGTGAAGATGCGCGGGGCAGCCGAGTGGTGAAGACGTGCACAACCGAGTGGCGGCGCGCGAGGCGGCTAAGGCGAAGTCGTGTGCCACCGGACGGCGAAAATGGTCCTCGAAGGACTTAGTCGAATGCTTTCGAAGCTTATGTAGTGACGAGGTCGATGTAACGTGGTTCTTGGCGCGAGAAGACCGGTGTGCCAACTGATTACGAGTAGGAATGAAGATGGGCGTGCAGAGCGTCTGGGTGATTACTAAACTTGTCGAAGTGACGGATCGAATGTACTTGTTGAAGTGAAGGGTCTGACTGGTGATGAAGTACTCGACCACTTAGGAGAATGTCATTCCGAATGAGCTGCAGCTCCCGAGTGCTGCGTAGCCCCGAGCGCATTTATAGGCTTCGACAACAGATGTGTCAGAATACGAGAAATATAGTTTTGAATGGATAATTTGTAATTCATCGAGTCGGACTCGGGTAAAGATGAGGAGAAGCTTCCGAGTGATGCTCGAAAGAGGCAAACTCGCAAAGGAGTGAAGTGTGAAGTTTAATTGTAAAAGAGACTTATCTGTCTCATGCCTGGCGGGGTCTATATCATTGATACGATGAAGAGGATTCCACAGAGGGGTTGGCTGGATGTATTTGAAGTCAACAGGGCGACAAGGCCGGTGTTGTGGTGCGCTAGGACCGGTACGGTGATCGAGTCCGAGCAACGATGAAGTTGGCGCATAGGGCCGTCGAGTGATCGCGTAACTTGTGTAAAAATGGCACAAGCCAACGAAATAATTTCACGAGGAAATTTGATGTTTGCTGAAATGATTTGTGTGAATAACACCCATAGACACCCGCTGGGAGTGCAAGGGGCTTGCTGGTTAACCAGCAAGAGTCTGAAAAAGCGAAGGATCCGTTCGAACTTGTCGAAGCGACAGATCCGACTGAACTCATTGGAATACTGGATCAAATAAAATGGAAGTGTAGTGTTTCAACTGAGTTGCAGCCCCGGAGGACCGATGCAAACTCGAAATGAAGAATGACACATGGTGTTAGTGAATGATGTATGCGAAAAAATGGAAGCTGGACTCGTGAGTCACATAACCAGTACTAAGCAAGTCTGTGAAAATAAGCAGCCGAGCGTAGAGGTACACTCAGTGGCGTGTCCTCTGAGTGAACGTGATGTGTGAATTATGGGACACTCGGGAAGATGGAAATAACAGGATGTAAAATGACTTAGTTGTCTGTAGGCGCGCGAGTGGCCGAGTGATGACGAGGCGATGGTGACAGTCGACCTTCGTCTACTTGTGATGCAGCTCCTTGAGTTAGAGGTTTGCTCTTGTCTCAGTCGGATTTTGGCTACTTAGGCGAGTCCTTGGACTGCAGCTAAGCCTCCAAGTGGGAGGATCGCTCACCACTCGGTAGGATTTTTCAAACTTAGGCGAGTACTGGACTGCAGCTAAGCCTTCGAGTGGGAGGATCGCTCACCACTCGGTAGGATTTTGCAAACTTAGGCGATCTTGGACTGCAGCTAAGCCCCGAGTGGGAGGATCGCTCACCACTCGGTGGGATTTTCAAACATAGGTAGTCTTGGACTGCACCTAAGTCTCCGAGTGGGAGGATCGCTCACCACTCGGTAGGATTTTCAAACTTAGGCGTAGCATCGGACTGTAGCTAAGCCTCCGAGTGGGAGGATCGCTCACCACTCGGTAGGATTTTCAAACTTAGGCAAGTACTGGACTGCAGCTAAGCCTCCGAGTGGGAGGATCGCTCACCACTTGGTAGGATTTTTCAAACTTAGGCGAGTACTGGACTGGAGCTAAGCCTCCGAGTGGGAGGATCGCTCACCACTCGGTAGGATTTTTCAAACTTAGGCGAGTACTGGACTGCAGCTAAGCCTCCGAGTGAGAGGCAGACTCACCACTCGGTAGGATTTTTCGAACTTAGGCGAGTACTGGACTGCAGCTAAGCCTCCGAGTGGGAGGATCACTCACCACTCGGTAGGATTTTTCAAACTTAGGCAAGTATTGGACTGCAGCTAAGCCTCCGAGTGAGAGACAAACTCACCACTCGGTAGGATTTTTCGAACTTAGGCGAAACAGATTCGCAGCTAAGCCCCCGAGTGAGAGGCTGGCTCATCACTCGGTAGGATTTCTTGAACTTAGGCGAAACAGATTCGCAGTTAAGTCACCCACTGGGGGATTTTGGTTACAAGTATAAGCAACAACAATTATTTCAGAAAAAACTGTTAAAATCCGTGTGTTGATGAGGTGACCCACCGATGGCGACGCGCGGGGTGGCCGAGTGGTTATGAGGTGACCAACCGATGGCGACGCGCGGGGCGGCCGAGTAGTTATGAGGTGACCAACCTATGACGAGCACGGGGCGGCCGAGTGGTGATGAGGTGACCAACCGATGGCGACGTGCGGGGCGGCCGAGTGGTTATGAGGTGACCAAACTATGACGACGTGCGGGCCGGCCGAGTGGTGATGAGGTGACCAACCGATGGCGATGCGCGCGGCGGCCGAGTGGTTATGAGGTGACCAACCGATGACGACGCGCGGGGCAGCCGAGTGGTGATGAGGTGACCAACCGATGGCGACGCGCGGGGCGTCCGAGTGGTGATGAGGTGACCAACCGATGGCGACGCGCGGGGCGGCCGAGTGGTTATGAGGTGACCAACCTATGACAACGCGCGGGGCGGCCGAGTGGTGATGAGGTGACCAACCGATGGCGACGCGCGTGGCGGCCGAGTGGTTATGAGGTGACCAACCTATGACGACGCACGGGGCGGCCGAGTGGTGATGAGGTGACCAACCGATGGCGGCAAGGGGCGCACCGAAAGTGGTTATGAGGTGACCAACCTATGACGACGCGCGGGGCAGCCGAGTGGTGATGAGGTGACCAACCGATGGCGACGGGCGGGGCGGCCGAGTGGTTATGAGGTGACCAACCGATGACGACGCGCGGGGCGGCCGAGTGGTGATGAGGTGACCAACCGATGGCGACTCGAGGGGTGGCCGAGTGGTTATGAGGTGACCAACCGATGGCGACGCGCGGGGCGGCCGAGTGGTTATGAGGTGACCAACCTATGGCGACGACGCTGGCAGGGCGGCCGAGTGGTGATGAGGTGACCAACCCGATGGCGACGCTGGGCGGCCGAAAGTGGTTATGAGGTGACCAACCTATGATGACGCGGGGCGGCCGAGTGGTGATGAGGTGTCCAACCGACGCGACGGCTGGGCGGCCGAAAGTGGTTATGAGGTGACCAACCTATGGCGACGACGCTGGGCGCCCGAGTGGTGATGAGGTGACCAGCCGACGGCGATGCGCGGGGCGGCCGAGTGATCTTGAGGTGACCAACCGATGGCGGCATGGGCGGCCGAAAGTGGTTATGAGGTGACCAACCTTTGACGACGCGCGGGGCGGCCGAGTGGTGATGAGGTGACCAACCGATGGCGACGCGCGGGGCGGCCGAGTGGTTATGAGGTGACCAACCTATGACGACGCGCGGGGCGGCCGAGTGGTTATGAGGTGACCAACCTATGACGACGC
This sequence comes from Aegilops bicornis, assembly GCA_021605145.1. Lineage (NCBI taxonomy): Eukaryota > Viridiplantae > Streptophyta > Magnoliopsida > Poales > Poaceae > Aegilops > Aegilops bicornis. Next base: position 484,541,350 of record CM038673.1, read on the forward strand.
GCGGGGCGGCCAAGTGGTGATGAGGTGACCAACCGATGGCGACGCGCGGGGCGGCCGAGTGGTTATGAGGTGACCAACCTATGACGACGCGTGGGGCGGCCGAGTGGTGATGAGGTGACCAACCGATGGCGACGCACGGGGCGGCCGAGTGGTGATGAAGACGCGTGCCCCGGAGTGACATTGTGTGGGGCGTCCTGGTGAAGTAGAGGCGCGTGCCGCGCAATGGCGACGAGCGAGGCGTCCGAGTGACGTAGACGCGTCCCGCAAAGTGGCGATGCACGGAGCGTCCGAATGATGTAGACGCGTGCCGCGGAGTGACGATGCGCGGGGCGTCCTGATGAAGTAGAGGCGCTGCGTGCCGCAGCGGGCGACAGCGGCGCGCCCAAATGACGTGACGCTGCCCCGCAGAGTGGCGCGACGCGGAGCGCCCCGGATGATGTAGACGCGTGCGTTCGAGTGACGACAAGGGGCGTCCTGGTGAAGTAGAAGCGCGTGCCTTGGAGTGACGATGCGCGGGGCATCCGAGTGATGTAGACGCGTCCCACGAAGTGGCGACGAGCGGGGCGTCTGAGTGACATAGATGCGTTGTGGAATGACGCTGCGCGGGTGTCCGGATGATATAGACGCATTCCGCGGAGTGGTGACATACGTAGCGGCCGACTGACGAGGGTGTGTCCAACCGTACGGCAGACACGGAGCAGCCGAGTGAGGATGATGTGTCCAGCTGAGTGACGACCCGCGGGACTGCTGAATCGGAGCATGTCGATGAAGTCAAGCCCAACCGAGTGATAGTGCGTGGGCAGTCGAGTGAAGTTGACGACGACGTGTTGTGCAGTCGATTGAGTTGCTTCATCGTCCGGGTCCGAATCAGATCGAAACAAAGGGGAGGTGGGCCTTTCGCGCAAGCGCCACCGTTGTTGTGATTGCTCCGCCCGATGGCGCTCTGTGAGAGTTAGCAATAAATCCCTAATAATTAGGTGTAATTGTTTGGCTAACTGACGCATTGAAGGAGTCGTCCACGCCTAACGCAATGAAGGAGTCGTCCAACGAATTGATGGACTTGCCCCACGTTCAGAACCTGCATGCAAGAGGTATTAGTGCTGATTAAGCAAGAATTAAATATGATTCTGCATGCGATGGGAGTTGAAATGAGAAGGAGAGTTGTAGAGGTAGCCCGGAGGAGAGGTCCGTTGCAGCGGAAACGGCCGGTCTGGCCGGAACCAGATGGCAGCCGAGAGGTGGCGATGAGGTCGATGAGTGGCTGTCCGCAACCCACGAGACAGAGACGCGGGACGGCGCTGCCAAGGGCGTGATCGACGCGGGCACTGGTGGCCGCGTTTCACTGCTTGGGGAGCCGGAGCTGCGCACCGGCCGGAGTCGCGTTTCAATGCTTGCGGAGCTGGGCCGAGTGCCAGTAGCCGGGCCTTGTCCCCGAGGAGTCGGGTCGATTGCCGGTCGTCATGCTTCGCCGGCCGAGGAACCAAGCCAAGCGTTAGCGGCTGTGCATGTGTCGGCGCTCGATGACAGCGTTCGTAGATGAGGCCGAAGATGACGACGGGCGGACAGCGACGCTTCATCGTCCTAGAGCCGATTCATCAACCGGTCCAAAGGGAGGTGTCCTTTTGTATGAGCTCGCGTGCATACAAGAAGAACAAACATTCATTAGATCAATTGTTGATTGTAAAGGAAACAAGATGAGATGAGCAACTCCCTGATTCTTTCGTATGATGAGGAGTTGTCCTCTTGTAGATGGTGTGATGGCCGGGACTCCAATGTCAATTTGTAGCGATGATTGTTTGATCTCGGGAGATCATCCCAAGAAAGCTTGGGTTACTTGCAGAAATTAGTCTGTTGCCGGTGATTGAAGAAAAAACCATCTGCATCATGGCTCGATAGACGCCATGCCCCATGGTGGGCGCCAAACCGTGGATAACGATTCGACAAAGAAGAGAGGGGTAGGATAACGGAGCATGATCTATCGAGATGCATATGGGTGACACGATGGTTTTAGCGAGTTCGGGCCTCTCACGGTGGAGATAACAACCCTACGTCTCGTGGTCCGGAGAGGCTTTGTTTTATCTAAGTATATCTCTGGAGATTACAATGTGTGTGTGTGTGAGAGAGAGGAACGGATCCCCATGCCTGAGCTAAGTCCTGAGACTAATGGTGAAAAGAGAGACAGGGATGGAAGAAAAAGCCCCCCTAGTCTAGTGGTGGGGGGGTGGCTTATATAGAGTGCGCCACCCCCTCACCTCCTATGTTACAAAGTGGGGTATGAATGCCATAATGCCAGCCCACTATTAAACCGTTATGCTGACTATTGGTCTTCGCATATCTGAGTGAGTTACCCGGCCGAGTGGAATGAGCTCGTCGAGTGGAGTGCCGTCCTCCGAGTGGTTGTTGTCGTCCGAGTGACTTTCAGGTTGCGGTACATCTGGACGGTGATCTGGCCCAGGGGCCCAGTACAAAGTGTACGGTGTCCATGGGTAGGGTCTCTAGGTCAGGCCTGTTACCCTACCCCTAATACATGTCCTCGTCAGTTGACGCCGGTTGATACTTGAATGAATATAGGAACTTCTTGTCAACATCGATGCTTGTCTGAGGGAACTTTAGAGTACATAGCGGCAGCATAAGTACCTGTCCATCTGATCATTTTGTGCAGTTCTACTGAAATCACCCGATGTAATGATTTTCCTGCGAGTTCAGGCTCCAAATTACTCCTTTATGAAATCGGCAAATAGTAGCACAATACCAAATTACCAATACATATGACAGGCATACTAATCAGGATCGAGACCAGTACCAACCTGTGTGAGGTAGCATATCAATTACTATTTCCTTTGACTGGAAGCCAAGATAAGCCAAACGATCGACAAAGAAGGAAGAAAGCAAGCGGAGATTAGCGACAGGTGAAAGGACGGAAGCTGTCGAGGCAATGAAGCACCCAAAGTTTTTGTGCAGTTCCACCAAAATCGAGCATCCCTGTTGGCACATATATTGAGAAAGAGTGAGATTATTGTAACAGTGGGACTAGTTGATGAAACATACACTAACAAATAGAAGCACCCTCATTATCTTAATGGGTAAGGTTAGCAACATAGTAGTCTTTCTTAAAGAGAGGTATTAGTTTATTTAATCAGTGCCAATTAGCTCAACTCAACACTCAAAGCATTGCCATTTATCATAGGTTGCAAAACTTTAACGTGCAAAGATAAAGGAGTTTCTCATGACAGTAGCACGATAAAAATAGAGATGACAGCAAACTAATATGGATGAAGGCCTTACGCCCGTACCAACCTGAGAAAAAAAGCTTATTCATGTAGTCCCATAAGATATGATAAAGCACTCACTGGAATCACACAATAGTATATATTTTTTGTGCACTTCAAATGTATGGTTGAAATCACTCTTGTTTACCAAAGGTCTTTGAGATTATATCGAAAGATTATCAAGAACTTCCAGCAGAGTTAAAGCCTTTGGCTGGGATACACGATTCATTGTATTGTCTTGTGTAGTTCCACTAAAATGTATGATTGGCACAACATGATCCCTGTTTGCACAAGTAGGAACAAGGTGAAACCTTCATTAGCTTAGTGAGAAAGGATAGGAAGACATTAGCATATTACTCAAACAGTAGCATCAAATTCATGATGGACAAGGCATAAAACATTGCCTCATTGAACCAATGGCAATAAATTGACATGCAAAACAATAGCACTATTATATCATGACACTAATAATATTCCCTCCCTGCTCCACCACATGATTCACCTCCATAGACAAACATTCACACGTACATAATTCAGCATAGGGTCCTACTAAAGATTTGTTTAACTCCAATAGGAAAATTAGGCAGTAATAAATTTGTGGTACTTAAGTACTCCTAATTAATTAAGTGAGACAGCATAAGTGGAAGGGCTCCCTAGAGGATCGTCTCACATGTAAGGTAATTGTTGCCGGAGCCCTTGAATAGCCTCGTCTGAGGCCTCTGGCTTCAGCAAGATCGCCTTGGCACTGTTTATTCTTCTTCTTCCTCCTCTTCATGCTCTGTTTCTATTTATCCTCACCAGTTGGTGAAACCAAGTACATGATTGGCCTTCTAATTCAGAATTGGCCCTCTAATTGTACTAGTAAAAAACAACATTATTTTCTCATGGCAGTGGAAAATAGAGATGAACGCATGCATTAAATATCATGCTTACCTAAAGGAAGGTTATGGCGCCAATATGGATGAGGACTGGAACAGAGATCTCCCTTTGTGTAGTTCCACCAAAATGAACCAACTGTTCCATTCTGACATTCCAGTTAAACAGCACAAAAGTCACTTCTTCTAAGAAGAGTTTTGTGCAGTGCACCAAAAGGTCACAACAGCAACGAGGTTAATTGGATATCCTGTTTGCACAAAAAGGCACAGAGGAAACAGTCAGAGTCTCGAACAATTAGAGGCAAAAACATTTGGCTAAACTTGTCAGAGTCTCAAACAATTACAGGCAAAAACTGTGGCAATGTTTCATTTTTACCAGGGACATTATATTAAGAACAGCTAAGGCTGCGTTCGGTTCACAGGTTTGGTGCAGGATTTTCATAGGAACACAATTCCTACGGTATTCTTTCCCTTCCAACCGTTCGGAACACGGGAAAGGTGATTAGTGTTTCATAGGAAAGCTGGTCTGGTAGTACTAATTCCATCGGATTAGAAACATCCACGTGCTGCTCCACCTACTGGAGGCGCTCGCTGCCATGCATTAGACAGGTTGCTGTGCTTGGCAGGCACTCGCTGCCATGCGTTAGACAGGTTGCTATGCCATGTTTGCCCGAATAAAAAAATCAACCTATGTGTGGTACGTGAGATGAGGACAAGAGTAGTCACTGTGCAGCTGAATAAACAAATAGCATCTCATACTGCCAAGCATGCTACTCTAAAAAAACAAATCTATACATTTCGTAGTCCATCCGAACACATTCTCTTGAGGGTTTCCTCCGTTCATTGTTCCATAGTTTTACACCTACATTCCTTTCCTATTCCGGTCCTCTTTTACGCCCCTTTATTCCACCGAGCCTAAATATTTGGTATAAGGGCATGGGACAAGGTGCACCAAAGAAGACAACACCATGTACGTAAACAGGGGCATAAAGTGGTGATTCATAGTTTGTTGCCCGAGAAATAAACATCCAAGAAACATATCTGGTTGGTCCCATTTTTGTTCACTCTAGCCACCTACTCCTATGTGTGGATAGAAAATCTAGTCCTAGTCATACCACTTTGTGTACAGCGTTACCCCTATATTTCCTTTTTTCGACCAAGAGACGGTTGGATGACCGCATGTACTACTTTCATCCCCTTTCCTTCCTGTTTGTACCAAGTCCGATGTACATACTAAATTCCCCCACCCCCACTTTATTTCAATGACAAGTATTTTCGGACGGAGGGAGTACAAGATTCGACTCCATGAAGTATCTTTACCTCTAACAATAGAAGAAAAAAATAGGTGATGTTGGACCATCCGATCGAGAGGGGCTGAGAGGTAGAAAATGATGCACATGCAGCGACGTAGCGAGCTAGGGAAGTAGAGCTAAGGCGGTTTCGAACGAAGATATACCTGAAGGTCGTCGGGATGTGGATAGGTGGGCGGCGGGAGGCTGGATCTGCCCACAGCAATGCAATGAAGGGATCGGAGGACCTCCCACGTCGGCGCTCGCCGGAGATAACGGTGCGGCCGGTAGTGGGTCTCCTCCTCATTGCCGACGACGGCCTAAACGCTGCCCATCCTCCCCTTCACCAGCGGAGGGGATACGTCCGGATCTGTAACTAGCGGTGAGGATAGAAAGCCAGTGTTTTTTGAAGGGAGAAAGACAGTGTTACTACCCCTATCTTGTTTAGATCTGGAGAGGATGAGAGTGTGTGAATAGAGCAGCCCTAGCAAGCAAGCGCGGAGGCTCTGGCCTATATATAAGTGGTGGGGTAGTTTTCCTTTTTCACACCATCAAAACAATCGTTTTAAATTGTGTACTACTCCTACATGCCAGGTCGCGGTTTTTTTTAGTTGTTGATTGTTTTTTGAGATAGCTACCCGCTTGTCCAAGTGGTGTTACGGTGTGCCAGGTCGCACTTTGTATCGTTCAAGTCCGGTACTACAAGTCCCTCCATTAAATGAACAACCACCCCTCGTAAAAATTGTGAACAAGCCCACAGCTAAAATTAGCGGAAACGTGGGTTGCCCCAACATGCATTATTATTTATATTTTCTACTCCCTCCGTTCCTAAATATAAGTCTTTTTTATTAGCCACACCTATGACAAGAATTTTTTTTATTAGCAGTGAACCCCACATGTCATAGACACAAAAATTGTGGCAAAATTCCCTTAGGCAAGCCAAAGTGTGTCTAACAATTTGAGCAACTCAGGTTAGGCAAGTGTGGCAAGTGTGGGAAAAATAATGTGGCAACATAAGACAAACATAGTCACAATCCAATCAGCCCCGTAATTTTTTGTGACATGCATGAAAATTTGGTTAGTTAAATTTATAGTCAAAATTTGGCAAGGTGCATCAAATCAACACATGCAAGTATCAAAAGGAAAGTCACGGCATGCATGCATGCGTTGTACTCCCTCCATTTCCAAATATAAGTCTTTTTAGAGATTGCAACAAGCGTTACATATGAAGCAGAATATGTCTACTCCTACATATTACGAAGTAGCCCATTTGAAATGTGTAAAAAGACTTATATCGAAAAGTGCTTTTGATGTGTCGCGTCCAACTCGTACAAGACCGAGAAATTTGATTACTACAACGCCTCTCCCTTGCGGATCGAGCTACGGTGTTTAACTGCACCTGCATTTGGCTGCATGACAGGAGGGCCAACCACCTGTTGGGCCCACCTGTCATAGACGCAAAGGCAGGAGCAGTAAGTAGAAGCTTTCGCTACATGCCATCCCTCCCGCACGAGGTGGACGGACATGCAGCTGTGGATTCAATACTATAAAAGTAGGAGTAACATCATTGTTCGTCTTCTCAAAGAGGCGAAGAGCCAAGCGCAACCTGAACGTGGTAGTTGTGAACGCTCGCGTGGTGCGGTTCCTTGGAGTACTAGCCAGGCTCTTGCATGAGACAAAAATTGCTATTGTTTAAGAATTAAACTCCATTATCCATTGGTTGATACTCATTCTGCATAGGTCCACGCGCTTAGCAACATTTCCTCCTGGGGTCACCAATGTTTATTTGCTAATTAATAGCATTGCATGCAATGAACTAGCCATTGCAAGTCATTAAAAGCATGCACACCTCTCATCTCTTATTGGTTGATATGTCAAGAAACAAGAAACAAGGTAGAAGTTAATGCACCGCGCCTAGTAACATGCATATGTTACTAGTCTATGTTACCACCTTCATAGTGGGGAGTAACATGTATGTAGTAGCATGCAAGCCATCATTTATTAAGATGCAGACTCATTTTGCCTTGGAATGTGTTATGTTACAGTAACATATTATGTTACTCCAACCATCTCTCTCCTCATTAAATACATGCCATGTAAGCAATTTTTTTTTGAGATGTGTTATGTTACTCCCACTATGACCAGCCTAAGTGTTTTGGGACTATTTGGTTTTCGTAAGATGACTTACACACCTAGACGGAGGGAGTAGTATAGCCCTGTAAACCGGAAAGGAGTATTTGCCTTTCTAGAGATTTCAACAAGTGACTAGACTACACCGTGTGCAATACTCCTCCCTTCCGGGTTTATAGGGCTCAAATCTCAAATCTCATGAACCAAGGCATTTTGCGATTGGAGGAATGTATCTCGTACTTTACAAAACTACCCTAATTAAACTCATGCATTAATTACGAGGGTCTCTCGCTTTCCTCTCCGCTTTGGTCGCGGTGCACAATATTGAGCACTCCTATATGACTAGCCGCTCTATCTACATGCGGAACATTTCAAAGCATCCGAGCCCGCGTGCCATCCACCAAATCACAGCGAGGTGCTACAATGAGACTCACTGTCACACCGGTGTGGCCGTCATGACCGTCATATCACAAAACCCACACCTTTACCAAAGAAGTGGTAAGGTGGCCTCCAAGTTCGACCGACGAAGCAACCATCATTTCACCGAACGCTTTCGTTCAAGCCCTTTCTTCCCTTTCTTCAAGAAAACCTCACCTGGGCTACTCACTTACGCCATTTTTCTTACATGCATCGACGAAGGAAAGGTGGGCGAATCAGTTATGCTGCTATATTTTCATTCCAAGAATTTTCTTTTTGCGAAGCACCGACCTATTCTCACATCCTATTCTTTTCCCGTTTTCATTGCGATTGTGGTTTCGTTTCGATTGCTTTTTGTTTGTCAGTTCATTGATGGATCCTGGAGCACTAGGCAAAGAGTTGCCGGAGGATAACCCACTGGAGACAGCGATCTCCAGGAAGCGAGCACCGACCAACGAATTGACCATGTTGGCAGGCCAACCCATGGAGACGAAGAACTCCAAGAAACAAGCACTGGCCAAACAGTTGAGGACTTTGGCGGAAGAACTCCTCAAAGAAAGTTGGAAGAACAGCAAGGGCCCCACCGTGCCTACCCCAGGAACTCTGATTGCCACCTATGTGAGGCTCAAGACCGAGTTTGAGGAGATAGTCGCCGTTGAGAAGCAGTATTCCCCTGGCAAGGTGATGGCCCCCATCGAGGACGAGGAGATGGCTCCTGGAGGGATGAGATCCCCCGGTGAGCTGCACAAGGTAAAAATAATGGCTTGTTACCATAGTTGTGGTTTTTGATTATTTGCAATGTGCTTGCTAATATGTTAGGATTGTGCAGTGCGGTGGACGCCCTTGATGATTCCGATGTCGTGGCCTGGCCCCTGTTGGCATCGCCCCGGAGATCGATTCTGATGCCGCTGTCCATCCTATGGACATCTCCCCAGAGATCGATTCCGATGTCGCGGTCAGTCCTGTGGACATCGCCCCAGAAATCGATTCCCATGCCGCTGTCCGTGTTGTGGTCATTGCCCGAGAGATCGATGACAAGAAATAGTTGGTCGCGCTAATCCTTCAGGGTAGTTTGCATTGCCCTGTGTTTAATTACCAGAACGATGCGTGTTATCAAACCATCTTAGGGCTAGTGCACAGTCTTGTGTGGGCGGATCTTGATACTTTTGTTTGATAGTGAATCATGCGATGAATCATGTGAACCCTCTCCGAGTTATGGAAACAGATGTATCCTCACCAACTTTTGATGTAATATATGGCATGCTTAGATGTAAGTTTGAACTATTTATCATATCAGCAGGGCTTGTTTGATGATTCTTGGTGTTAGTAGGTTAGCTACTGTGCGAGCTATAGTGCATGCAAAACACTCACCGAAGAGAAACGTTGGGGCTGATGAGCTCGTGGTACGCTTATACTTATCCCTCGTCGATCGACCAATAGCCCTAGCTCCTAAAATTGTAGGCTTAGCGATCGACCAGACAATAGTCGACATACATTCAGGCCTCATTTGGTTCATAGGGTAGGAAAATCGCAGCAAAAATACAGAGAACGTGCAACACAAAATCATAGCAGTGCAGAGACGTACTCCCTCTGTTCCAAAATAGATGACCTAGGCGGGCTAGTTTGGCCTAGTGGGTTTCAGTGATATGACGTGGTACAGTGTCGTCCAGTCTTCGCGTGTGGTAGCAGTATTGCGGGTACAGTAAGTTTTCTTGAAGAAGCGGAATTCAACGAAGTCATGATGGTTCCTTCGTCCGACTAACTTTGTGCGTGGCAGGTGACAGGATAATTTTGTGCATGGCAGGTGGACCAGGATGGTCGACGTCCCACATGTCGGCGAATGAAAGTATTCTTTCCGATATAGTGGACGAGCAACGAGTATTCATTGTTTATTTTTGATGAAACCTATTGTCTCCACTCTTACGACGGAGGAGTGTGAAACACGGTAGCCCAGTGAACTTGGCATGTGCACCACTCCCTCCTTCCTCATGTAATACTACCATAGTGTTGACTATAAGGTTACAAATTTTCTCACTCTCTCTCTATCTATTTCCTCTCAAATGTTTTTTACCTTTCTTTTTTTAGACACAATTGTTTTTATGCCTCTTTTTTAGAATTAGTTTTTTTATACCTAGGAGCACGTGTAGAGACGGGCTCCTGCAGATCCCACTCCTTGACTTTGTCAATGCCTCTCTCTCCTCCACATAAGCGGGCTCGTTGAGAAGACAAGAGATGGTCTCTTAGCACAATATGTTTCACCATGTTTTTAGGAATAACTAGTTATTGAAGATAAGGCTAAGAGATGAACCATTGTACACATGTTTTTTGTCATCTCTAAATTACATGCAAGACTTATGATAAGACTATCTTATCAACCATTGTACATGCCCTTTATAGCCCAGAATTTTACTGGTACTACTTGCTATGAATGCAGGCAGCTGGCCTCTGAGGGAGGAGCGCGCGCGGGGAGGTGGTCGGGTGGGGGAGGAGTTCTGGTGGGCCAGGGCGGTAAGAAGCGGGCTTGGAAGCGGTGCGGACTCCCGCACGGCCCACCTCACATTATCACCACATATTTCTTGGAGTCCGTGGCACGGCAAAGTGGCGATCTATTCTCCCTCCCCCATCTCTCTCCTCTCAGCCGACGCCCGCCGAGCGATTAGATTTCGGCTATCGATGGTTTATTCAATTGGAGTCCCACATGTCAGTGAAAATGCAAGACAACGCGTGTCCCCTCTGGTGAGCGGCGTGCGAGCCGGACTGTCGGGGGTGCGACGCGTACGAGTTGTAAGTGTGCCACCTTTTCCTTTTGAACTTGCAAAGCGTAACATTTTCGTGCGATCGATTGATAGAAATCCATAACAAAATGACGAGGGTGGTGCTTTCCCGCGTGTTAGGCGGGCTAGTTTGAGTGATATGACGTGCTACAATGCAGTCCACTTGCTCCATTTTTATGTAAGCAAGAGTCTACACTCTTACGTGGGAGGAGTGCGGAACACGGCGGATCTGATTTTGATCAAGGGATAATTGTTCCCTGCGAAATAATGGAGCACTGTTAGCGATTATAGCATGATAGTTAGGGCATCTCCAACGTTGGCCCTTAAATTTACACCGGCATCTGTCCAAGGACACTGATGGATGCCATCCAATGCTGCCTGCATACCTTTCGACAACTATATGAACTAACCGGACAAAATTCGTGCAAACAAAGCAAATTTCAAATTGACCGGATGAAATTCATTACATTTCGAGAACTTTTCCTATAAACTGGACGAAATTCATTACATATTTCGCACAAATCGTACTAAAACCTATTGTAAACCTAATCTAAATGATCGCCGGGCCCCGACCACCATGTCCGGCCATGAACCCGAGAAATCCGGCCATTGCCTTTGCCTCCACCTTATCCGCCTCGATAACCTCCTCCTCCGGAACACAAGGTTATGAAGATTTCCGCCTCCACGTCGCCGCCAAGCGGCTAATCGGCTGCCGATTTTTATCCCACCAATCTTGGCATTGACTGAGTGGAGGAGCGGTGGCCTTCCTGGGACCAGAGCGGTGGTGACCTACCGTGTACTACTCTTCCTCGCTGCAGCTGCGCCACAAGACGCTGGCCGGCTTCATGGTCGTGGCGGCGGAGGGCGGCCGGGGGGAGCCGACGATCTCCTTCATCTGCTCCTGCGAGAGTACGTCCAAGAGAGCTTTGGAGCACGCCCGGAGCGGAGCCACCGATGTCCTTCGCTTGCTTCCCGCGACAGTACGTCCAAGAGAGCTTTGGAGTGCCCGGAGGCCATGGTTGGAGTGGTGCCAACAGAAGGAAGGGACCGGAGGAGAATGAGTGTGGGTCTTTGGCTATGGCTGGGAGCTGGGGCTCAACTTAATATAGAAGGCGAATGGCAATGAGCCGCGGTAGACGGATGGACGGTTGGCACCGGAGTAGGTTCGTCGGCAGCCTTGGTGTCATTAACGCGGAGCAGTCGCTTGCACCGGGATGCCGCGCGGGTGGCGCTCTCTCGGCCGTCGCGCTACTGCAGTGCTGGCGCCAGTGAGAGGTCGCGTCGGGCATGAATGCGGACGCTGCTTCAGTGACTTAACTGCAGGTGCGTTGTCTCACTGACATGTGGGCCGAACGGGCATCAGGCCCGCATGTCAGTGACACACCAACTGCACCTGCAGTTAAGGCTGGTGAATGCGGCATTGACATTCTGGAGAGACGGTGATCGTTTCAGGCGGGAAGCGCGCGCTAGCGATGGAAGGGGTTTCTGTAGGCCAGGGCGGTCAGACGCTGGTGTGGTGGTAAAATGTGAACTCATGGATGACGAGCCTTTGAAGCGTATGCGGCACGTATTGACAACTAGGCATCCATGCAACCGCTCTTGCCGCAAGCTAGCATTCGACGACCACCATTGGACACCACACAACCTTACATAACTTACGAATAATGGACGAATCGATCAGGCACACACTCGTGTGCAGTGGCACTATGATCGCTTGCTCACGATAGTTCATACTCCGCACCATAGTACCCTCTCTAGCTAGGTTGTTTTATAGATTGTCGTTGTAATGGACGATATACATGAGCAAGGCGCCGAGTCACGAGTATGACCGGTGGTGTTGAGCGGTGAATACATGCTCGGTGTTTCATGAGGCCTCCAAAGAAACGCTTAAACAAAGTAATGTCACATACGCATAATTTTGGTTTTTTATTTCTTTCTCCACTGACAGGCAGGCCCGCATAGATAGATAGATAGATAGATAAAGAACATGAGCTGAAAAGGCGCATGCGGACTGTTTGACTGGTCAACCAGACAAATACGAAGCTATACGCTGAGCCAGTGACCGTATAATCACCATATCTCGTATACAATGATCAAAGTGAGCTATCAAGACAAGTTCAATGACCGCCAATGCATTTTACTCGGTAATAAATGACCAGGATTGAAGGGGAATCCAAATTTTCTTCGTCTTCTGTCCTTGAGCTCTTGACAAACCAATGCACTTTACGGTTGTCCGGCCACTCCACGCCAGAGCTGTCACCAAGCGTCGTTCATGCCACCACGCCGCACACTAACCGGTAAGGAAGCGATGGCATCCCGCCGCGCCAAGTTCCTCGCCGCCCACGACCACACACAGAATGGTAGGCAAGCGGTGGCATCCCGTCGTGCCGAGTTCATCACCGCTCGCGACCTCACACCTATGTGGGCGGAATTTGAAGCTGCCAAGGCCGACTGGGCGATAGAGCAAGAGGCGGCCAAAGCCGCACAGAGGGAGCGGAAAAGTCAGAAAGCACTCAAGAAAAGAGAGGTCCGTCGCCGCAAGAAAGAAGAGGACTCACGCGCTGCTGCGGAGAGGTCGGTGGAGATCCAAGCATGGTGGGGTGTCGCCGACAAATCCGGGAAGGAGAGCGACGACGTCTGGCCAGCATGTGAGAAGTAGTAGTACTAGTAGTTAGTGTGTGTGTCTGTGTTTGAGTACGAGCATGTACCAGTACTACTAGTTACTAGTGTAGTTTTTAGAGCAAATTACCAGTACATTAGCCTAGACTAAATGGAAAAATTCCTATCCTAAGCATCAAATGACATCTCTTTCTCTATAGGAATTGAGATGCATGTCATCTCACTTCTATGATTTTCATATTCCTATCCTATGAACGATAGGAGGCCTTTGTTGGAGTAACTACTGTAGCTAGCAGTACTGCTGGTATAGTAGTTTTCTTCAAGAAGCGGAATTCAACGAAAGTCATGATGGTTCCTTCGTCCGAGCAACTTCAAAGTGAGAAGTGGGCCTGTGATTTGACGGCTCATTAGTCATTGTTACTGCGGCACGACGACCTGGGTGACTCTCCCTTGGAGTTCTGCGTGCATGGCAAGTGGACCAGGATGGTCGACGTCCCACATGTTGGCGAACGGAAGTATTCTTTCCGATATCGAGGAGCAAGGAAACCGCGTGGTATAGTATCAGTGCTGATTGGTTCGCAAAAAAATAGTATAACTACCATTTTATAATTGTTTTTTATTTCTGATGAATGCTAGCGTTTCAACTCTTACGCATTTAAGGGTGCCAAACACGACGCGTCTTTGGATGTCCCACACGTCGAAAGTGGGACATGAACAGCGTGGTAGAGCCCAACATAAAAAACAGCGTGGTAGAGCGTCTCCACTTCTGGGTCGGAGACCACACGTAGTAGTACTTAGTGGTATGAATGATACAAAGTGCGACCTGGAGAGAAAGACACGTCTAGTTGGAAGGTCTCGGGGCATAAAAGTAAACAAATATAAAAGTTAATATGTGCCTCCAACTAATATAGTAGTAGTAGAGTACTTAGTCACGTACTCCATAACATCATCAGGCATTGCACGTACAACATTTAGTGGTAGTACGTAGTAAGAGACAAATGCCGCCCAAGAGTTCCCTTCTCGACCTACTTTTGGGTGTTTGGTACAGTGTATGGAGGGTGCATGAGTCCACACTAGTTTAGCACAAATACACTAGAAGCATGCATGAAGAGAGCATGCATGAAGAAGGGTGTTGAGTTGAGCTTGCATGAAGAGGGAACAACTATGCTGAGACGAGAACGCAACCAAACACGCCCTATATGCCACGCATGTTCATACCATTTGTGCCTTTCTACTTCACTTATTGCGCTACATTACTCAGGTTCAGACGTCCACTCCACGGGTACATGTCCGTATCGTAGTTCCAGTCCCCACGTGTTCTTCATATAGATGGAACGATCCTTGCATAACACGTGCACCTTGATGCTAGATGTATCGCGTGTTGGCAAAAGGATGAACAAAGCTCACGAAAAAAATAGAGTGGAAGAACATAGATTAGGACGACCGAGAAGGAGCAAGGAACCTCGTGGTGGAGCGTCTGCACTTATAATATTTAATATTATTCAGCGATATAAAATTAACCAATCATCTCCACAAAGGATCGGAAAAGTACGAAACACGGCAGCCCAAAGGTAGTTACATCATACTAGTACATGGCTAACCCACGCTATCACCATATTTCTTGGCTTCTGTGCGACACCTATCTCTCGTAATCCAGCAACCTGTATCGCTTCTCCCTCCTCGTCTCTATATCAAAGTGCGGCGGGCTGGCATTTCTGCCGTCTATTGAGGTCGGTTAACTATCACATGTTAGCGACATGCCAAGAGTATTCTAAAAAAAATTCCTTTCACGTTCCGTTTTCAAAAATAAAAAAAATCCTTTCGCTGCATTTAATTTGCCTGTATGCTTTGAGCAACTTGCATGTCCTATCTGCTCTGTTTGATACTCTAACTTAGCTAGAGGTTAGACTAACCATGAACTAAACTGTAGCCAAAGAGGTGTTTGGGTGACAGGGTTAGATTGACAATAAATGCACTTCATGGAGAGAGAAAAGTGATTTTTCGTGGTCCCAATGAGAACTATCTCTAGTTAGCACCTCTTGGGTGGGATAGTTTTTTGTGGGTTCGGTGCAACTTGCTCCAATTTAAACCCTCATGCTTGGATACTTTAGGGCTATTTGAGCCCCAACTAGCTCAAACTAACTCTAACCCATGGATCCAAATAGGGCCTATGGCGATCTCGACGTGAGCGATCGCGTGCACCGGGAAGCGGCGCTCTCTCGGACGTCGCGCCACTTCAAAGCCGGCGCAAGTGAGAGGTCGCCTCCGCTCTGGTCGGGCATTAATGCGGCACTGACGCTCCAGGGCAACGCTGACCGTTTCACGCGGGAAGCGCGCGCTGGCAAGGGAGTAGGAGTATAGGTTTTGAACCGTTTGTGTAGTAATCTTGGTAGTTTGCAGAACTACTCAATTATTGCACTTTTCAGTTTCCTAAGAAATTATGGTAAAAACGTTACTCCATAGCCCGCTTCCCTTCTCCTTCCTCTTCCACCGCTCACAAGACGTTCAAGGGAAGCGACCGGCCAACCCTTATATAGGAGTGCTAGCACAAAAAGATGCATGCATGACCACTAAAATTTCCATATTAAAGCGCCGCTCCGGCGGGAGTATGGCATATGTTGTTACCTTCGGCCAGCCCATGGCTACCGGGCGACGGTGACCAGAGAAGATGCGGCGGGAGGGAAATGAATGCAACTACTGTTTGGGTTTGCCTTCCGGCTTAAATAAATGTGCAGCATCACGTGTACCCGCGGGTGCACAAATTGTAACATACGTGTCTGCTTAAGTGGGCATCACGTAACTGGTGTGTGTGAGAGAGAGATTCTGAGAGATAGAGTGCGTGTGTGCGACTCTACTCTTCGGACATGTACTCAACCTTTTGCATCGGGATATAAGTATAATGGTATTTACTTTAGCTAGTGATTTACGTGGCCATGTTAACGTGGTTGTGTCAAAAAAATGTCACTTCCTGCTCGTGATTTGCGTTATATAATTACAAGCAAGATTCTCGTGCATTGCACGGAACATCAATATGCATTTTTTTTATAAAACACCTGTTGTGATTGACCCATGCAGGAGTAATCTCATTTGTAAAAACTAATGATATCTCAAGAATTTTATCGGAAAACTGGTATCTCGAGAATGTCATCAAAAAAATGAAAGATGAGAGATAAGGCGAGGAGGAGTGGAGCGTGGTGGTGGTGGTCGGAATGGGCGGAGGCATGGGGATGGGCCAGGCGCCCGGCGTGGTGGCAGCCACCATGCATGCTAGATTGTTCGAGAGACTTATTCCTTTTTAATTGCTGAGCAATGAGGTTAAGGGAGATAATGATGTGGAGAGAGGTGCGGGTATCTTTTGTAAAATTATCATAGTTTGCTTTCTATCCTCAAATATAGATCATACGGTCTCATTACATAAGATGGCAGTGCACACCATCACCGCCAACCTGCTTTTTTTTATAAGGGTACAGATGATAAGTTTGCTGACTACTAAAGTAAAGTGGAATTTGTCCATGTTATGCAAGTAAATAAAGGTGATTGTTTATCATACAGGTAAGGTTGGATGAAGGGTGGTAGGAACAAATGCTCCACCTAGAGCATGTGTGTGTGAGATGGATTCTTAGTGTGTGTGTGGGGTGTGTGTGTGTGAGAGAGAGAGAGAGATGGAGTCTTAGTTTGTGTGTGTGTGAGAGAGAGAGAGAGATGGAGTCTTAGTGTGTGTGTGGGGGGGGGGTGCGTGTGTGCGTGTGTGTATGTGTATGTGTGTGTCGCGGGGTCCTCTGTGGTGGATGTAATTTAAGTGTGCATGGCTACATCATAGAGAGGTGATGTGTATGGCAGAGGCCACCAACGATGGGGTGCGAGAGAGAAAATGCCCGTAGAGAGGGAAGAGAAGGTGTGTGCACATGAGAGGAGTCGACATCGAGAGAACGTGTTTATTTGAGAGACACCGAGGAAGACTACTATATATCGATGGTGCATGTAGGCGGGAATTAAACAAAGGGATGGTCTTATTGGTTTCGGGGATATAGGGGAAGAGTGAGAGGCGGGGGGGGGGGTAGCTAGAAGGAGATTGTTAAGTGTGAGTGTGTGTTTTACCCATCCAGGCGGAAGTTATGTGCACAAAAGAGGAGAACGATTCGATGTGGCGTTAGGATTGAGGGTAATTAACTACATATGGGGACATATATAGAGACCTTGAACGTGCATGTGTGAGAGGTATACATGTATACGTGGGATGTGTGTGTGTGCGCGCGCGCATGATCGAGATAAAAGAAAGAAGACATAAGTCATAAGATCAACGACATGGGAGAGACGGATTGGTATGACAATATGCATGCATGTGAGAATGCAGGGAAGAAGGCCCGACAATTGAGCATGTGTTTTTGTCTCTAAGAGATAGTGGCGTGGGCTGGAGCATGCATCTATGGCGAGCAGAGGGAGTGAGGCGCAACGATTGTGCAAAAGAGACCAACCTATAAATGCATATATATGGAGAGACATATATAGTGTGGGTGATAGGAAGCAAGACTCCGTGCAAGAAAGAAATGTTGACGGAGAAACTACAGATAGATACAGAGATGGAGATGCTAGCTAGAGGGACATCCGCTAGTTTGGGTGTTGGAGATGACCGTCGGGTGGTTCAAAGGGTGAAGTTATATATGTGTGTGAGGGGCGATTGACTGCATGTAGAGAGAAACATATGTAGTGTGCGTGATAGGAATCAAGAGTGAGGGCGAGAAAGAAGGTTGATGGAGAAACAGATAAATAGAAAGATAAAGATGCTAGCTAGTGTGCGTTAGAGATAGGAGTCGAGTGGATCAGAAGGCTGGTGTCGGTGTCAAAACTGGCAGATCTCGGGTAGGGGGTCCCGAACTGTGCGTCTAGGCGGATGGTAACAGGAGACAAGGGACACGATGTTTTTACCCAGGTTCGGGCCCTCTCGATGGAGGTAATACCCTACTCCTGCTTGATTAATATTGATGATATGGGTAGTACAAGAGTAGATCTACCACGAGATCAAGGAGGCTAAACCCTAGACGCTAGCCTATGGTATGATTGTTGTTCGCCCCACGGACTTAAACCCTCCGGTTTATATAGACACCGGATAGGTTAGGGTTACAGTAGTCGGTTACAATGGTAGGAGATCTACATATCCGTATCGCCAAGCTTGCCTTTCACGCCAAGGAAAGTCCCATCCGGACACGGGACGAAGTCTTCAATCTTGTATCTTCATAGTCTTGGAGTCCGTCGTGACGATAGTCCGCTTATCTGGACACCCCTAGTCCAGGACTCCCTCAGTAGCCCCCGAACCAGGCTTCAATGACGATGAGTCCGGCGCGTTGATTGTCTTCGGCATTGCGAGGCGGGTTCTTCTCCAAATTCCATATACTTGTCGAATAGTGTCCAGCTTCTGATAAATGCTGCGCTCCTCGGCTTCTATGCCCAATAATGGCCATCTTCCACGTGTTTGAATGAATGCGAAAAGCCAGTGTATTTTTACAATTACCCCCCTAGCCGCGCAACTGAGCTGCCTATAAAAGGGGCAAGGATATAGATCTGAGTCACACCATCCCCCCTTTGCGAGCTTTCATCGGAGCGCCTCTGACCAAAGCCCATTCCATCATGGACGGCCGACGCGGCTCCTCCTCTCGGCCCCCAAATTTCTGCCAGAAATTGGGAGAGATGCTCAGTCCCGCATAGCGAGCTAGTTATACTCCAAGCCAAGGGATTTCTCCCCGGCCTTCATGGTTCCGGTTCGAGCCGGACTTGCCACCTACTGTATGAAAGCAAGCGGAGAGCGCCCCCGATCCCTCTAAAGGAGAGCGGGTGTGCTTCATCTCTTATCTAGTAAGAAGACTCGGATTTCTAATCCATCCGTTTCTCCGGGGGCTCTTGGAGTTCTACGGCCTCCAATTGCACCACCTTACTCCTGCCTCCATCCTCCACATCGCGGGCTTCGTGGCCCTTTGCGAACTATTCTTGGGCGTCGAGGATCATTTCGGGCTGTGGAAGAGAATATTCTGCCTAGTACCCCGTTCTCATGAGGGGTCAATATATGAAGTGGGCGGAGCCGAGCTATGGCGCATCGCCGGGACCGGATACCTATCCGGAACCCCAAAGAAGGCGTCCGAAGACTGGCCTTCGGAATGGTTTTACATGGAGGACGTCCCGCTGCCGGATCCTGTTCGGATCGGCCTTCCGGAGTTCAACAACGCTCCTCTGAAGAAGCGCCTAAGCTGGCGCCCTCGGAGCCCCGGAGAGAAGATGACCGGATGTCCGTTATTTGATGAGCCGAATAAGGTTCTTGGCTCATGCCGGATTGACCATGACAAGAGTCATGGCGATGCATTATGAGGGGAGTGCAGCCGCCCAATACAGGGGCCAACCCATGTGGGACTTCAACGGGAGGACGATGCCACCCGCCATGGCCGCAAAGGGCCGTGGATCGGTCACCGAACCGGGTGAAGATCTTATCTGCCATGTATAAAGGGAGGAGGAGGATTTCCTCCGTGTCAATCCAATCAAGGAGTTTTCTTGAATAATCCTCGATGCTGGGTAAGCAAACATCTTTGTGACCTGTCCGATCCATGTTCCCATGGTTAAATATCTTATTTCGTGGTTTCTGCGCAGGAACTGCGCCGGGCTGTGGAGAAGATACACAACCCGCCCCCACAACCCGAGGATCCGGAACGGTCCCTCGATCCGACCTCCGAAGAGGATCCGGATATAAAGGTGGAGTTGATCGACGGGGTATTCTACCAACTTAGCATCGACAATGCGTTGGTTGCCATTACGGTTGATTACCGGAATACTTCCAAATTTCACGGTAAATGAGACCGAAATCCCAAAACCCTGATAATGACCCATCTGTGCTTATTTTTTATCACCGTATACCAATGGTGTTTCGCGGGGGGTACCTTCAAGGCAGGAAGCCGAGCCCGCGGCGGCTGGCCAACAAAGGGTAGTGCGGCCCCGCAGGTTAAAAAGAAGTGTGGTTCGGATCGAAACTCCGCCGCAACGGTACAGCGTGTCACCATACTCCCAGGATTGATTCCTGGAAGGCGTACTAACGCTGATGCTCTTTTCAGGAAAAAGAGCGCTCGCCGGACTGAGTCCGGAGAGGTTGCCAATCGAACCTTCACCGGCCAAGCTTCAAAGCCGGGTCCGGAGGCTGAGGCGAGCATGAGACGTGCATCGGATGCTCCTCCGACAGAGGATGCCGACAGGTTGTCCGCCACCAACTCCGAGGTGGAAAGCGCCTTGAATCACAGGCGTCGCCGGACAGTTCTTCGTGACGCATGTTTCTCCCAAGAGGCCTTGAATGCCTTTGATTCGGGAGATGCGCACCTCCGTGCCACTCAAGATGGTCTAGCCAGAGCCACGGAGCAGTATGTAAAGGACATACGGGTAAGAAAATTTGACAGTTATATATATATGCCAGTAGCCTCCGAGACTTAAAATAGTTAGAATAACTGAATTAAGGATCATTTGTTATGCAGGATCTTCCAGAAAAGAATACCCGACTGTCCCAGGAGCTTGAAGAGTGCAAGGCCCAACTTGAGGTCAAGACTAGCCGCCATGGGGGAGCTACAGAGACCCCTCCGTAATATATGCTTTAAAAGATAAATAGTTTATAAAGTGCGGCGGGTGTGTAAATCTGACAAAATAATTGCAGATGGCGCCGGACTAGATCCGGACAAGCAACAACTCTTACGCCAGTTAAAGGCCAGCGAGAGCGTGCTTACGAGGGTGCGGCAGGAGAAGAATAACCTCCAAGACGCCAACACCAAGCTGGGTGAGGAACTAAAGGACGTTCGTGCCCAGTTGTATGACTCTGTAAAGGAGAATCGACGGCTTCGTCGCGTCATTTTCAGTAAGTGCTTGAACAAACTGTGAAAAGAGTTCGGCGAAGAAGGCCACTAACATAAACATGTATGTAGGTTTACTCAAAGGTCGTCCTGAGGAGGAGATGCCCAGTTCTTCGGGTGATCTTCTTCCCAAATTGCGTCAGCTGCACGAACGAGTCCGGCAGGTGATGAAAGGCATCGGCCAGCCCTTGTGGCCATCTATCTCCCTGCCCGAAGGCATTGGGGAGCTGGCGGAGCGGCTTCAAGGAGCACGGCGGCGCTTCCGGCTATGGAAGATATCGGCCTACCGTCAAGGCGCCAGGGAGGCCTGGGCCATGGTAAAGACGCGGTACACGAAGGCTGACCCAAACCACATGGCCGAGGTCGGACCTGTAATGGATGGGATGGAGATCCTGTGAGTTTAGTGTACGGCCAAGTAGAATTGGCCGCCAAGTATTCCCGGCAAGATTGTAAATTAGATAGCCTATTAGATGGCATTGAGGAGGAATACAATGAGTCGAGTTGACTATGTAAAAATATGACATGAAAGAATGTCTTCTAGCGGATTGTAGATCGCTTTGTCATAGCGGACCTTTTCGCCGACCTCCGGACCCAATAGTCCGGGTGTGTCCGAATACCTTCGTGGTTATATAAGAACCGTGGTATGCATGGAGACAAGGCATAGGGGTCATTGTTGCTGTATCGGACAAGTGCCCAACTAGTTATGTTATATTACATGGGTAGTAAGAAACATCTTCCAGGAGAATAGTTACATTAAGGGTTCCTTTATTTGGGATGCATGCCCTAAAGTGCATGTCAAAGCTGCTATGAAAGTAGAAAATCATCTGGGGCAGATGGGTAAATAGTTAAAAATCATCTTTCAGTTCACCGACCGAATATTCCCTTAAGAACGCTTAGCTTCGGCTTCACCCGGTCCCGAGGTACACATCCGGTGACCCGGCAAGAGTAATCGCAGAGGTGCTCCCTTTACCACCTAGCCGAACAATCAGGAACGTAGGGGTAAGCACAGGAGCCAGACAACCCAGCTTGGCCAAAACTTAAGTCATATCGATGCATATAATGGTGAATAAAAGGTACATGCGAAAGTTTAACGCATGTGTTGGGCATGAAGCCCGTATAAATAAGCTTACATTAAAGAAGCCCCTGTGTATAATGAGCGGACAGTGGCGTCAAGTGTAAAAGTGAAAAAGCGCAAACGAGCCTCTAGAGGCTACAAGAAGAAGAAGGAGGAAGGAGAGAAATAAAAGACAACACAAAAGCAAAAATAAAGAATGCGGATGGAGGAAGGAGACGAACTTGGAGTCCGGCACTTAGGCGTAGAATCTTCGTAGACGGGCTGCGTTCCATGGGTTCGGCTCGAGTCGGTTATCCGATGCGTTTCGTAGACGGTATGCTCCGCCGGTCAGGTCCTGGTCAATGATGAAGGGACCTTCCCATTTGGGCTTGAGTTTGTCCTTTTTCTAGTCCGGCAGGCGTAAAACTAGTTCGCCAACGTTATAAGCTTTGGCCCGTACTTCCCTACTTTGATATCTTCGAGCTCATTGTTGATAAAATGCGGAACGAGCTTTTGCCACGTCGCGCTCCTCCTCCAATGCGTCCAAACTGTCCCGCCGATCGAGCTCGGCTTCTCTTTCTTCATACATGCGCACGCCGAGGTGGGTCATGTATTATGTCGCAGGCAAAACTGCCTTCGCGCCGCATACACCATGAAGAATGGTGTGAATCCGTAGTACGATTCGGGCGTGGTCCGCAGCCCTCGAGTATGGAGTCGAGCTCCTCAACCCAAAGGTCGTGTTAGATTCCTTAAGGGACCGCACTAGTCCGGGTTTAATGCCGCTCATGATTAGACCATTTGCCCTCTCGACTTGGCCGTTGGTTTGAGGGTGATAGATCGAGGCGTAATCGAGCTTGATGCCCATGTTTTGCACCATAATTTGACCTCATCGGCCGTGAAGTTGGTGCCATTATCGGTGATGATACTGGGGGACACCGTAACGGTGCAATCGCCTCGATATGAAGTCTATCACTGGTCCAGATTCGGCCGTTTTAACAGGCTTGGCCTCTATCCATTTTTTGAATTTGTCCACCATGACCAATAGGTATTTTTGCTTGTGGGTTCCTCCCTTGAGGGGTCCAACCATGTCAAGCCCCCAGACCGCGAAAGGCCAGGTGATGGGTATAGTTTTAAGGGCGGTGGGTGGCATGTGGCTTTGGTTAGCAAAAGGCGGCAACCGACGCATCGTTGGACTAAGTCCTCAAGATTCTGCCTCGGCCGTCGGCCAATAAAATCCTGTACGGAAGGCCTTGCCTACAAGGGCCCGGGCTACGGCGTGGTGCCCACCCAGTCCGGCATGAATTTCAGCCAGGAGGTTTCGCCCTTCCTCTTCGGAGATACACCTTTGAAGGACTCCGGTAGTGTTTTTCTTATAGAGCTCTCCCTCATGGACTTTATAGGCTTTAGAGCACCGTACTATGCAGCGAGCCTCATTTTGGTCTTCGGGGAGTTCCTGCCTAGTTAGGTAGGCTAGGAAAGGTTCCGTCCACGGGGCGATAACCGCCATTATTTCGTGAGCAGAGGGTGCTATCTCGGGGGCAAAGCCTCCGGTTATGTCAGAGTGTTCGACATTAGGCAGTGCGTTTGGGTCCGGATTGATATTGCCGGACTCCCCTACCCGTAGTACGGATGGCTTGAATAGCCGTTCCAGAAAGATATTGGGTGGGACGGCATCGCGTTTTGCACCGATGCGTGCCAATATATCCGCCGCCTGGTTGTTATCCCGGGCTATATGATGAAATTCGAGCCCTTCGAACCATGCTGACATTTTTAGGACCGCATTGCGGTATGCTGCCATTTTCAGATCTTTGGCATCAAAGTCTCCGTTTATTTGAGATATTGCGAGGTTTGAATCCCCGCGCACCTCTAGGCGTTGAATGCCCATGGAGATCGCCATCCGGAGGCCGTGCGTAAGGGCCTCATATTCGCCGCGTTGTTGGAGTCCGTATACATTATCTCGAAGGACGTATTGGATTGTGTCCCCGGTTGGGGACGTCAGACGACGCCACCCTGTGCCAGCCAACATTTTGGAGCCGTCAAAGTGCATGATCCAATTGGAGTATGCGCGTACTCTTTTAGGGAGTTCGCTTCAGTCCATTCGCCACGAAGTCGGCCAAAACCTGCGACTTAATAGCTCGTCGTGGCTTATAAGTTATGTCGAATGGGAGGAGCTCTATGGCCCATTTTGCAATCCGGCCCGTCGCGTCGCGGTTGTTTATAATGTCATTAAGAGGTACTTCGGAGGCTACCGTTATCGAACACTATTGAAAGTAGTGTCGCAGCTTCCGGGATGCCATGAACACCGCGTATGCTATCTTTTGATAGTGTGGGTACCGGGATTTGCATGGAGTTAGGACAGTGGACACATAATAAACCGGTTTTTGAATAGGGAACCGGTGTCCGTCCGTTTCTCGTTCGACAACGAGCACCTCGCTGACAGCTTGATGTGTTGCGGTGATGTATAATAGCATTGGTTCGCCCCCGTTGGGCGCGGCCAGGACCGGATTTGTTGCCAAAATGGCCTTTATTTCTTCGAGTCCGGCCGTGGCGGCATCCGTCCACTCGAAGTGTTTGGTGCGGCGGAGGAGGCGGTAAAGAGGTAATGCCTTTTCTCCTAAACGGGAGATAAAGTGGCTTAGAGCCGCCACGCATCCCGGCCAATTTTTGTATTTGTTTGAGGTCTTTTGGAATATTCAATTGTGACAGAGCTCGAATTGGCTGGGTTTGCTTCAATTCCTCTACCGACACAATGAAGCCCAGGAGCTTTCCTACCGAACGCCAAGACGCATTTTTCCGAATTGAGCTTGATGTCATATTTTCGAAGATTGTCGAATGTGAGCCTCAAGTTATCTACTAGAGTTTCGACGTGCTTGGTTTTGACGACCACGTCATCTACATATGCTTCCACCGTTTTGCCGATCTGGTTTGCCAGACATGTCTGAATCATGCGCTGATATGTTGCGCCGGCGTTTTTTAGCCCAAAGGGCATTGTGTTGAAGCAGAACGGGCCGTATGGACTGATGAATTGTAACATCCCAAAATTCTAAATTTTGGAATGTTATAAACAAATAGATAGATTTGATTGATTGTTTGATTGATTGACTGAAAGTGAGTGAATTCGAAACTTTTGAAAGTTAAATGAGAGGGAATAAAAGGACTTTCCCAAACTTTCATTTTGCTTTTATGAACTTCGGAATTCAAATTCTTTTCATCACAAAACCACGGAGAGAAGATGACATGACTTCTTCCATTTATTTAAATGACAAGGGTGTTGAAAATATTTGAATTTCATTTGAAAACATTTCCAATTCTGAAACTTTATGCAACTCAATGATTTTCACGAGAGAAGATAAAATGACTTCTTCAAAACATATGAAATATGAGTTGGGAGTTTCAAAGAATTAAATTCAAAGTTCCTTTGAATTATTTTTCAATCGGAGTTATTTGAGTTTTATTCAAATTATTTTTCTCCAAAAATAAAATATATGGAAATAGGGTAACATGATTCCCTACCTCGTAAAATTGGAGAGAAATTAATTTGAAGTCATTACAGTATTTTAAAAATGATTTTATTGGATTTTATTAGAGCTGAAACACTGTTTGTTTTATTTGAATTTTTGTGTATTTTATTTAAAGCTAGAATAATGTTTATCATGTAGGAAATCTTTTTCTGAAAATTTTGATATATTATATGCCTATATAATATAATTATTTATTTGATTTTATTATTTTTCTTTCGTCTGGTAAATTAAAAAAAAAAGGGAGCACAGCGCCTTGGGCCAAAGGCCCAAGCCGCTAGTCACGTCGTCAAGGCCACAAGGCCAACTCACGACGCACCACGCACCTAGGGAGCCAGGAGCCCCAAGTTTCCTATTCTTTTACGATTCCTAGTAGAATTTGACCCTGCTTTGTTATTCCCTTTTTATTCCTAGGATTCCTAATCCTAATCTATTTCTTGTCCCTACCCCAAGCAAAACCCCTCCCTCCCCAATATAAATACACAAGCACCCCCTCCAACACATCAAATCAACTCTCCTCTCCTCTCCTCCTCCTCTCAGAAGAAGAACACCTGCCGCCGCCGCCATAGCTGCCGCCCTAGTCGCCGCCTCACCAGGCCGCCGCTTCTACATAGTCAGCCGCCACTTGCCGCCGCCGCCGCCACTTGCCGCCTAGTCGCCGCCGGAGCCCCTCGCCTCTTCGAGGTACTAGCCTCAAGGCCACACACGCTTTTCTAGATCGGTTTTCGTTTGGTTTTCTTTCCAAACCCTAGATCGGTTTTCTCGCCGGTTTTTCTTTCCGGTTTTGTTTAGCGAAGCGTCGCTCGATAGATTTTTCTTTTTATTTTAATTCCCGTCATGGACCTATCCGTAGTCCCTAATCTTCAAACGCTCATAACTTTTTACTCGTAAGTCGGAATCCAACGAAACCAACGCCACTTCTTCGTTATGATCTCCTCTATCCAGAATACAACTCAAACATGTTTTTGAAAGTTTTAAAATTTGAATTCAAACAGATTTGTATTTGAACTTCGCTTGATCATAACTTGAGTTTCAGAATCTCCGATTTAGTTGATTCTTTTTGCAAATCGAAGCTCTTGACCTAAACTTTCTGATAAGGCCAAATACACATAGTTTTGGTACTGTTAGAAATTGTTTTATGCTGCAAGAGTTATTAGATTTGGTTTTGACGCTTTTCGAATTGTTTCTTCGATCTTTCCGATCTTTTGAGTGATTGCTTATGTGTGGTTACTATTGCTTGATTACGATAGATTGACCGGAGTGTGACGAGTAGATCTATCAAGAGTTTTGAGTGCTAATCATCTTCATCAACTTTGCGGTGCAAGTAACACTTTGATCATACTCTTCTCATACCCAGTTTTATGCATTAGATCTATCCTCAAACACTTGCATGATTAGGATCTAATTAAATTATGGGATGGGAAGTAGATGGAGGTAGTACCTATTACCTGTTTTATTATCAAACCCTTGGGAGTTACTTCACGTTTGCTTATTACGCCATGCTATGCTCGTAGACGTGGATTGGGTTTGAGTGAATATCCATGATGATGTGAGATTGTTAATTAATGGTTTATCTAAGGTGGCAACTTAAACACACATCTGGGTGGATTGAGGCACTGGCTATTCCAGGACTTGCTGTCAAGGCACACAGGTAGACAGATTTGCTCGTATTTCTTCGGACCGCCACCTGTGCCCAAAGGGATCATAAGATTATTCAAACTAGAAACTTCCGTGTGCAGCCACAAGCCATTATGGGCTCGCATAGTTGACTAAGTTGTGCGAACTCTTACGGGTAGACTAGCAGATGTAGGGGAAAGTAGGTGTACCGGTCTACCCACAAGTAAGGTGCTAGCGCTCGAAAGACTGTGTCTCGGTCATCCGTCTCTCAAACACCATGTAGTGCGAGAACCAAACGGAGGCGATCGAGTCTTGTGGGGAAAAGTCATAAACCTCTGCAGAGTGTATAAACTAATCATGATTAGCCGTGTCCCCGGTTATGGACATCTTGAGTATCTAGTACTTGAATATCATGTGAATCTCATCGTGTTACTTCTAATTAATATTGTTGGGTTTTAATGAGTACTTTAATTGGGATTGAGGATGCTGTCAACCATTCTCAATGTTTAACAACCACCATGATAGTTAAATAAAATTATTCCTTTGTTGTAGGGAAAAACTAGCTTTATGCAAAAATGTAACAGTAGAGCTTTTCCACCAGCCATATATGCATGTAGTATAGGCTTATTCCTTCATTGCTCTCTATGTGTTACATTGCCAAAGATATTCCATGTCTTGACCCGTTTTCGGGCTGCAACTTTTCATGTTGCGTACTTTTCGCATGACGCAGTAAGTGATACGTTAGGGTTACGATTTCCTATACTCAACTTTGCCGTTGGTGTTGATGGGAATCCACAACCTTGTTGCTTCCGCTATATTTGGATCGAGGTAATAGTACTTACGTTGTTTATACATGTGATTTACCTCTGTTATAAATCCTTCGAGTAATCGTGTGTGTCAAAGATACCGATCCGTGGATGACACGAAGCACGTAGACTTGATCCATTCGGTCGGGTCGCTACAAAGATGGTATCGAGCACATGTTGATGTAGGACGTGACCCTAGAAACCCACAAGCCCATAGGAAAGATTTTTCTCTACAACTTCATTTTCAAAAAGATCTTTTACCTCTCTTCTCTTCGAGCTTATTCAAATATCCCTTTAGTGAGACCATACCCTTTTCCCTTTTGACCACCAAGATTTGACTGATGAGACCACTCCAAGGAGACAAGATATCGGACAACTAAGACCATTTGGAATGAAGATGATTTTACCGTGTAAACGGAAACTACAACGGTGAAGACTCCGAAGACTAGGAGAATTTGAAGGCTTTGAAGAATTTCCGGATTTGTATGACCTAGGAAGGTTACGCTTATGGAACTTGGCAGACTATGGAAGTTATCAACACCCGAGATCAAGGTGTATTGGATCTGGAGTGTTACATCAGAAAGTTAAGATGGACCCACAAGAAGCTAAATTTTGACAAGGAAGTATTTCATGAAGAACTCAGGATCCAGAAGCTGAAAGTAGACAAGCTGAGGAGCAAAACCTTAAGACATCAAAGTTTCGTCAGGAACTGAAGGACAGTAGGACCATGGTTCATGTCAAGGAAGTTGAAACCAGAAGTTTGGAATGCAACTCCAGAAATATTGAAGGACGTCGCGAGAGACTTCAAGGCCAACAGAGATGATCTGGCAAAAGAACTTGAGAAGGACAAGCATGATCAGAAGGAGCCATCAGAGACATGATCAAGATTGGAAGAGTTTGATGACTTTAAAGATTTATTGACCGTTAGAAGACCAAACCCCTGTTACATACCTATGTTAGATGCGACGATTGTGAACTGTCATTTGTTTGATGTTTTTCCGACAGCCACAATAAAATCTGCCTTTTCAAAACTTTTGTTTGTCTTGTGTGCATCCCTCTCGATCCCTCTTATCCCACCCCAAACCCATGGACCCAATAGAGGAAGAATGGAGATGAGCTTGTATTCTCTGGACCAATGAGTCAATTGGAGATAGACCGATGGATTCAGAACATGGAGGATCACATGAAGAACAACCTGATAGTCAGAAAAGAAATGACCCAGCATGCTCTTGAGTGTTTTGAAAGAGGTGCTGCTATCTGGTGGAGGATGTACCAAACCATCAATGTGGCCAGGAGTAACCACTTGGGAGGAATTTAAGTTGACCTTGCCAAAGTCTCGGTTTGTGTCCCAGAAGTTGAAGCCTTATGGAAAGGATATGAAGAAACCTTGTGCATACAAGCTTTATGGAGAAATAGGACACACCCATAAGGAATACAAGGACGAATACCCTCATAATCGGAGGATTACCAAAAGATTTAGCCGAGGATCTCAGGGAACTTCGATTGGAGATTGTTCCCAAAGGTTTTGTTGCAGCAATGGAAGTTCAGTTTACATTGTTGGAAAAGATCCGTGAAGCTCAGAAGGATGACAAAGAGATTGCTGAGGTAAAAGAGAGGATGAGCAAAGGAAAAGCCAAAGGTTTTCGTAAGGATGAGCACGACACCTTATGGTTTGAGGACAGTGTACATATACCCAATAACGCAAAGATCAGGAAGTTAATACTTCAGGAGGCTCATGACTCACCATACTTGATTCGCCCTGGAAACACCAAGATGTATTCGGATTTGAAGGAGTGTTTCTGGTGGACTGGTATGAAGAAGGATATTGCAGAGTATGTAGTCGTAGGTGACGTATGTCAGAGAGTGAAGGCAGAGCATCGGTTAGTCGAGTACTACAGCCTATGCTAATACCTGAATGGAAGCAGGATAAGCTTGGCATGGATTTCATTACCAGATTTCCCAGAACCCGAACGGGATATGATTCTATCTGGGTAGTAGTTTATTCGCTTGATCAAAGTGGCTCGCTTTATCCCAGAGAAAACCACCTATACAAGTGCGATGTTGGCCAAGAAATATATTTGAGAAAGGATCGTATGTCTGCATGGAGTTCCGAGGACCATCGTAGAGGAACACAGTTTACCTCAAAGTTTTGGAATCGGCTGCACCAGACTTTGGGTACTAGGCTAGAGTTCAGTACAGCCTTTCATCCGCAGACAGATGGATAAACCAAGAGAGTCAATCAGATACCGGAGGACATGTTGAGAGCGTGTGCGCTAAATTTCGGATCTAGTAGTGATGATAATCTACCTTACGCTGAGTTCTCATACAACAACAGCTACCAAGCCAGTTTGAAGATGGCCTTTTAAAGCTTTGTATGGGAGAAGGAGCGGACACCGTTGATGTGGGATGAAGTTGGAGATCGCCGCTTGTTTGGACCAAATGTGATCAAGGAGTGAGAAGAGAATGTTAAGTTGCTTGAGATAGATCAAGGTAGCTCAGTCCAGGCAGAATAGTTATGCATACTCAAAAACGCAAGGAGGTAAGTCCGAAATTGGAGACGGAGCATATCTTTGTGTGCCACCTCTGTGAGGAGTTAAACGATTTGAGTTAAGGAAAAGTTAGCCCCGAGATTTGCAGGACCATACCGAGTTTGGAACGTATGGGAGAATTGGCTAACAAATTAGAGTCACCCAAAGGACTGTCAGGTGTTTATGATATGTTTCACGTTTCCCAAATTGAAGAAGTGCCATGGCAAATATTCTCCTGTAAGCACGCTTGACCCTGGGAAGGATAATGATGTTCCATGAAGTGGAGTATGGATTTCATAAGTATAAGTTTATCACGGTATGTGGGACATCCCACGAGGATGAAGAGATGAAGTGTTATTGGATATAAAGGAGGTATGATGTTGGAAATATGGATCAATGGAAATTCCATGATGAGTCCGAGTAATCACGTCTTAGTTTGGTGCAAATATAAGGAAAAGAGACAAGACAATTGGATGGATTTAAGTATGCTGTGGAGTTGGATGTTGGGATAACGATCAGTTGCCCCGAGGATGTGTTCAAGGATTGCAAGTGATGAGATGGGCCATAACCCACAGGCCCCAGGACCTGCCAAGAAGCAAGCACACTCTTGCAGAAGGAGAAACCCTGGAAGAGTTATGATTTTATCGACCAACGATTCTATAGGAGTTTACGCAAAACCAGAGAGTTGTTAAGGAACGATAGATGTTTGTTTGGCCTGCAGAATCAATGGATTTTCCGAACTTGGTTCGTCGACAAGAGAAAATTCTGCAATGCTTGTGAGGATGACCGAGTGTTAGAATGCGAGATTCGCTAAACCATGTACAAGGTAATGATTTGGGTGCGGGATGGATTGATCACCATACCGACTTACTCTTATTATTCGCCTTGCTATACGGGATGGTAAATCTGAGTGACTTACCTATAGCAGAGAGACGATGATATTAAACCTTGTTTAAACCTTAGAAAGGTATAGGTATTTTTTTCCCTTGTACACGGCAGTTGTTGCCAACCGTAGGATATACGGTGAGGTTCAACCCAGACCCGTTTTCTGCAGGTGAAACCATAAATTGTTGACCACCACGAGATATCGATAGTTGTTTAGCATTGGCGCGGACCGTCGACTATGAAGACCCAGTTCGGATAACCTTACCAAGATAAAAGGACAAAGGAATTGAGGAAAAGGTTATGCCACTACCGGAAGAGCCCGGAGAAGGGATTATCCTTAATATCTGAGAAGACCGACATCACAAGAATAAGGATGGAGTATATGAGTTTTGATGGAACCGTAACCAAGCTTCTAAGGGTGGTAGCACCCGAGACCCCGGAGACGATCGATGGATTTTGAGAAGACCCCAAACCATAACCTATTTCTTGCTAGCCTCTCCGAATCTCGAGGACGAGATTCATTTTAAGGGTGGTAGTTTGTAACATCCCAAAATTCTAAATTTTGGAATGTTATAAACAAATAGATAGATTTGATTGATTGTTTGATTGATTGACTGAAAGTGAGTGAATTCGAAACTTTTGAAAGTTAAATGAGAGGGAATAAAAGGACTTTCCCAAACTTTCATTTTGCTTTTATGAACTTCGGGAATTCAAATTCTTTTTATCACAAAACCCTGGAGAGAAGATGACATGACTTCTTCCATTTATTTAAATGACAAGGGGTTTTGAAAATATTTGAATTTCATTTGGAAAACATTTCCAATTCTGAAACTTTATGCAACTCAATGATTTTCACGAGAGAAGATAAAATGACTTCTTCAAAACATATGAAATATGAGTTGGGAGTTTCAAAGAATTAAATTCAAAGTTCCTTTGAATTATTTTTCAATCGGAGTTATTTGAGTTTTATTCAAATTATTTTTCTCCAAAAATAAAATATATGGAAATAGGGTAACATGATTCCCTACCTCGTAAAATTGGAGAGAAATTAATTTGAAGTCATTACAGTATTTTAAAAATGGTTTTATTGGATTTTATTAGAGCTGAAACACTGTTTGTTTTATTTGAATTTTTGTGTATTTTATTTAAAGCTAGAATAATGTTTATCATGTAGGAAATCTTTTTCTGAAAATTTTGATATATTATATGCCTATATAATGTAATTATTTATTTGATTTTATTATTTTTCTTTCGTCTGGTAAATTTTTTTTTTTTTAAAAAAAAGGGAGCACAGCGCCTTGGGCCAAAGGCCCAAGCCGCTAGCCGCCGGCCGGCCGAAGGCCACAAGGCCAACTCACGCACGCACCACGCACCTAGGGGAGCCAGGAGCCCCAAGTTTCCTATTCTTTTACGATTCCTAGTAGAATTTGACCCCGTTTTGTTATTCCCTTTTTTATTCCTAGGATTCCTAATCCTAATCTATTTCTTGTCCCCTACCCCAAGCAAAACCCTTCCCCTCCCCAATATAAATACACAAGCACCCCCCCTCCAACACATCAAATCAACTCTCCTCTCCTCTCCTCCTCCTCTGCAGTGGCAACAAGCTTGCTGCCGCCATAGCCATAGCCGCCGCCCTAGTCGCCGCCGCCCTCACCAGGCCGCCGCCCTACATAGCCGCCGCCGCCAATTGCCGCCGCCGCCACTTGCCGCCGCCGCCGCCCTAGTCGCCGCCGCCGCCGGAGCCCCTCGCCTCTTCGAGGTACTAGCCCCGCGGCGCGTCACGTTTTCTAGATCGGTTTTTCGTTTCGGTTTTCTTTCTGAAACCCTAGATCGGTTTTCTCGCCGGTTTTTCTTTCCGGTTTTGTTTAGCGAGCGTTCGCTCGATAGATTTTTCTTTTTATTTTTAATTCCGTCATGGACCTATCCGTAGTCCCTAATCTTCAAACGTTCATAACTTTTTACTCGTAAGTCGGAATCCAACGAAACCAACGCCACTTCTTCGTTATGATCTCCTCTATCCAGTAATACAACTCAAACATGTTTTTGAAAGTTTTAAAATTTGAATTCAAACATATTTGTATTTGAACTTCGTTTGATCATAACTTGAGTTTCGTAACTCCGATTTAGTTGATTCTTTTTGCAAATCGAAACTCTTGACCTAAACTTTCTGATAAGGCCAAATACACATAGTTTTGGTACTGTTAGAAATTGTTTTATGCTGCAAGAGTTATTAGATTTGGTTTTGACGTTTTCGAATTGTTTCTTCGATCTTTCCGATCTTTTGAGTGATTGCTTATGTGTGGTTACTATTGCTTGATTACGATAGATTGACCGGAGTGTGACGAGTAGATCTATCAAGAGTTTTGAGTGCGAATCATCTTCATCAACTTTGCGGTGCAAGTAACACTTTGATCATACTCTTCTCATACCCAGTTTTATGCATTAGATCTATCCTCAAACACTTGCATGATTAGGATCTAATTAAATTATGGGATGGGAAGTAGATGGAGGTAGTACCTATTACCTGTTTTATTATCAAACCCTTGGGAGTTACTTCTACGTTTGCTTATTACGCCATGCTATGCTCGTAGACGTGGATTGGGTTTGAGTGAATATCCATGATGAGATGTGAGATTGTTAATTAATGGTTTATCTAAGGTGGCAACTTAAACACACATCTGGGTGGATTGAGGCACTGGCTATTCAGGACTTGCTGTCAAGGCACACAGGTAGACAGGATTTGCCTGTATTTCTTCTGACCGCCACCTGTGCCCAAAGGGATCATAAGATTATTCAAACTAGAAACTTCCGTGTGCAGCCACAAGCCATTATGGGCTCGCATAGTTGACTAAGTTGTGCGAACTCTTACGGGTAGACTAGCAGATGTAGGGGAAAGTAGGTGTACCGGTCTACCCACAAGTAAGGTGCTAGCGCTCGAAAGATCGTGTCTCGGTCATCCGTCTCTCAAACACCATGTAGTCACGAGAACCATACGGTGGCGATCGAGTCTTGTGGGGAAAAGTGCGCAAACCTCTGCAGAGTGTATAAACTAATCATGATTAGCCGTGTCCCCGGTTATGAACATCTTGAGTATCTAGTACTTGAATATCATGTGAATCTCATCATGTTACTTCTAATTAATATTGTTGGGTTTTAATGAGTACTTTAATTGGGATTGAGGATGCTGTCAACCATTCTCAATGTTTAACAACCACCATGATAGTTAAATAAAATTATTCCTTTGTTGTAGGGAAAAACTAGCTTTATGCAAAAATGTAACCGTAGAGCTTTTCCACCAGCCATATATGCATGTAGTATAGGCTTATTCCTTCATTGCTCTCTATGTGTTACATTGCCAAAGATATTCCATGTCTTGACCCGTTTTTGGCTGCAACTTTTCATGTTGCAGACTTTTCGCATTTACGAGTAAGTGATACGTTAGGTTACGATTTCCTATACTCAACTTTGCCGTTGGTGTTGACGGGAATCCACAACCTTGTTGCTTCCGCTATATTTGGATCGAGGTAATAGTACTTACGTTGTTTATACATGTGATTTACCTCTGTTATAAATCCTTCGAGTAATCGTGTGTGTCAAAGATACCGATCCGTGGATGACACGAAAGCACGTAGACTTGATCCATTCGGTCGGGTCGCTACATGAATCTGTTGTAGCTTGGTCTGCTCCGCCATCTTGATTTGGTGGTAGCCGAGTACGCGTCGAGGAAGCACAATGAGTCGTGGTCCTGTCAGAAGGCCAATGATTTGATCAATTCGAGGGAGGAAGGGATCCTTTGGGCAAGCCTTATTAAGGTCTTTGAAATCAACACATAGGCGCCGGATTTATCCTTCTTTGGTACCATCACCAGGTTTGCTAGCCGATTCGGATGTTTTATATCTCCGATGAATCTGGCTTCCAAAAGTTTGGCTAGCTCCTCTCCCATGGCCTTGTCTCTTGGGTTCGAAAAGCACCGAAGAGCCTATTTGATCGGCTTGAATCCTTTTAGGATATTTAGGCTGCTCGGCGGTGACGTGGGATTCTGGCATGTCGAAGGGTGCCACGCAAAGATGTCCCGCTTTTCTTGTAGAAATTCTCGTAGTGCTGGCGTCTACATCGTGGTTTAATTGTGCCCCAATGGAGGCCGTCTTTGCAGGGTCCGTTGGGTGGACTTGGAATTTGACTATTTCATCCGCTGGTTTGAAAGAGGTGGACTTGGATCTTTTATCAAGTATCACATCGTCCCTGTTCACCATGGCTGTCCTCAATGGAGGCGCATCGCGGTGAGTTCCTCGGCCGCTAGGGCTTCGGATAGTGCCTCGAGGGCTAGTGCGACTGTCTTATTTTCGGTGCGGAGTGCTATGTTCGGATCACTAGCGAGAGTGATGATTCCGTTGGGACCGGCATTTTAAGCTTCATGTACCCATAATGGGGTATAGCTTGAAAAATTGTGAATGCCTCTCGTCCTAATAAAGCATGATATCCGCTGTTGAACGGGGCCACTTGAAATGTGACCTCCTCGGACCTGTAATTGTCCGGCAAGCCGAACACTACGTCCAGCGTGATTTTTCCTGTGCAGCATGCTTCCCGGCTAGGGATTATTCCTCTGAAGGTTGTGCTGCTTCGCTCAACGCGGTTCTAGTCTATTTCCATTTTTCGGAGGGTGTCCTCATAAATGCGGCCGCCATCCATGAGTACCTTAGTAAGGCGAAAGCCATCCACTATCGGGCTGAGGACCAATGCGGCCGGTGCCCGGGCAGTTCGGAATTTAGGTTCGTCACTGGCATTAAAGGTAATAGCCGTGTCACTCCATGGATTTATTGTTGCTACTTGGTAGACTTCGGCAAGGTTGCGGAGTGTTCGTTTTTGCATGTTATTTGATGCGAAAGTCTCGAAGACTGTAAAGACCGTCTTGGTGTAGCTGGGCTGGGATTCTGAAGCTAGAAGCTCTTCGCCACTTTTGGCCACCTGCCGTAGTATCCAACATGCTCGAAGGCTATGAGTTGGAGTGGCGCCCTCTGTGCTATGAATTTTCCAGGGTCCATTTATCCAACCCTCTAGTACGGTTTCGTACCCTTTAGGGGGTTTTGGTTTTTTGGTATTCAACCCAGGTGCTTGATAATGATGCACCCTTTTGTTCCGGACTAGGGATGTATTTGGGGCCGGATTATCCCAAAATTTACTTTCGGTTTTCCAGGCGCTCTCCATCGCACAGTACTTTTGTACTATGGTCACCAAGTCAGCAAAGCGTGTAATTTCGCGACGACTTATGGCGTTTAGGATTCCCTTGTCCGTGCAATTATTGAAAAAGATTGGGATTGCGTCCTCCTCTCGACAGTCCTTTATCCTGTTCATAACCAGGAGGAATCTGGCCCAGTAATGATGTACTGTTTCGGCGGGCTCTTGCCGAATTCAAGGAAGATCGCTAATGTTTGGGTGGGCGGGTGGCACTAAATCCGGAACCCCGTCCAATTTAGGACTCAGGGGCCGAGAAGTTTCCGAACTCGGAAGTTTGGATTTTTGAGTGCTATCCAACGAGTCCGACCCGCCGCCTGACTTTAAGTTCAGGGCTTGATCGACATCCGTCCCTCCGCAGGAATCCGGCATGGAGGGATCGGGAATCCGGACGTAGCTAGAACTTAAGATAGAAGAAGAATCGCCGCATTGCTCCTCTATCACAGCAACATGATGGGTAGCCTGGGGAGAGTTGATCTCTCTCAGATCGGTTTTAGGCCCGATCCGGTCAGATTCTCGTGGCGACTCCTGTGGCGGCGATGCGATCCAAGAGCTTCGTTCACGGAGGAGAGCTCGATCGGATCTAACTGCTCGCAAATTCGAACTGACATGGAGATTGGTTTCGATGACTCGAGAGGTCATCGTCGGTAGCAACGGCGAATTAGCGGTCATGAGAAAACCGCCAGCGAAGAGTCTCCACCTGTGGCCAAGGCTTCTTTGGCGATGGTATCGTCTTTAAAGACGAGATGAGGCATCCTACCTGATGGCGACGACACAGAGGAACTCTCAATGAAAGCACCAATGTCGGTGTCAAAACCGGCGGATCTCGGGTAGGGGGTCCCGAACTGTGCGTCTAGGCGGATGGTAACAGGAGACAAGGGACACGATGTTTTACCCAGGTTCGGGCCCTCTCGATGGAGGTAATACCCTACTCCTGCTTGATTAATATTGATGATATGGGTAGTACAAGAGTAGATCTACCACGAGATCAAGGAGGCTAAACCCTAGACGCTAGCCTATGGTATGATTGTTGTTCGTCCTACGGACTTAAACCCTCCGGTTTATATAGACACCGGATAGGTTAGGGTTACACAGAGTCGGTTACAATGGTAGGAGATCTACATATCCGTATCGCCAAGCTTGCCTTCTACGTCAAGGAAAGTTCCATCCGGACACGGGACGAAGTCTTCAATCTTGTATCTTCATAGTCTTGGAGTCCGGCCGTGACGATAGTCCGGCTATCCGGACACCCCCTAGTCCGGGACTCCCTCAGCTGGGTTATGTGTGTGGGTGTGAGAGAGATAGAGAGAGGGTGCATGTGAGTCACATACAAACAGATATCAGAGAGAAATGAGATCCAGGGAGACGGAGTTTTGTGTCTGCAAGAGAGAAAGATATTTCACAACGAGAGTGATAGCTAGAGAGACATACAAGGGAACGCAAGATATCTCTAGGGAGAGAGGATGTATGTGAGCGACATACAAGAGAACAATGGAGAAATATGAGACCCTGGGAGACAGAGTTTGTGTTTTCTGTGTGAGAAAGAGATATTGAAGAGGAAGAGTCGTAGGTTCTCATATCTAAGGAGCGAAAGACATCTTCAGATGAGGGGTGTGCGAGTGGCACACATGGGAATAGTAGAGAGAAATGAGACCCCGGGAGACAAAGTTTTGTGTTTGTGTGAGAGAAAGAGATTACACATGGAGAATCATAGTTAGAGACGCATAGCTGGGAGCGAGATATACTTAGAGAGAAATAGAGTGATGAAGGTCGAGGGAGAGAGTACCGTCAGTGTGTTACGAAGATAAAAGATCATTGTCGACATACTGTGTAGCACGAGAGATACACGAGACGGTGAACGCGTATAGGTCCAGAGAGATTGTCCTATATAAGCATGAGTGATAGCTATATGAGACGAATATCTGGATTAAAGGGGATTCAAATATTTAAACTAGAGATCACGACATTGATAATATCATAACGCAAATTGGTGTATCAAACATGCATATTCATTTGAATTTGGGCACACGTGTAATGTTATATAGTTTATCAATATTGGTGATCCATAGATTCTTCAATTACAAACAATGCATGGTTTATATGCAATTAATTTCTAAACGGGATTACACTATATGTTGCGTGTGTGAAACACATTATACATGTTTGAGAAGTAAAAAAACCCGCATGAAACACACATTAATTGGAGACAGTTAGCGAGGAATGTATAGATTGGATTTCAACATAAAGTGGTTTCCAAATTTTGAAAATCCAAATTGATGGATACAACCTTATGAATCTGAGATCATGCCATTTGTAAACCATATTTATGTATAAATGGTGTTGTGCTTTTGAAAGTATATATATAAAAAATGATGTATATAGAATGTAATTCCAATTGAAAATGGATCCCGCCCAAAAAAAAATAGAATAGAAATGGGATTCGAATTGAGTTGGCACGGTAAACGTGCACTCTGCAAAATTTGAATGAAGCGGGGAAAGTCGTAGTAATCGCCCGAAACCAAAATCTGCGAGATTGAAATCACTACTGCCTATCCCTGCCATGCAAAGCCTATCTGCTGGATTTCTATAGGTTTCGATAGGGGTAGGGTTGTAATTTCACCCAAACGTGACGTAACCGCCTCTCACCCGGATTCATACACGGTGGGCGCCAAAACACAGTGTGTCCTCGGCCAAAATCGACTCCCCCCCGATTCATATTCATACACGGTGGGCGCCAAAAACAAAATCTCGTCGGGAAATATTCGGTGTATGCGAGATTACCGTCCTATCCCCAACCGACTAATGTTGTTGTGATGTAGTAGAAATTTGAAACGGGGGCTAAGTTTGTAAATTTCTCGCATTTGAGACAAGTGCATACTGAATACATGGTTCCCCCCTTCCTCTCTACCTCCCTTTTCCCCATTCGTACTCCGTGGGCGCCAAAACACCCTCTCCACCCCACCCACCACCCCCCCCCCCCCTACCCCACCCCAACCACCCCCCTCCACCACCACCAAGCCCGAGCAGATACCCCCACCCCCCCCTCCAATACAAGAGATCGACCACGCACATCCACCGCTTCGATCGGGATCCTTGCATCCCATCCTCTCGCTTCATCCCGCCATCGTCCACCTTGTCGGGCGCCGCTCCCACGATCGTTACGCCCACCGCCCGCCGCCACCGTCTACCCTCCTAGATCTGCTTCCACGCCACCGACATCCATCGCTACTACAAAGACCGTCAAATTCTCGGCAGACAAGACATCACAAGCACCAGAGGTGGTACTCTTTCAGATTCTGCTCAACTTATTTATCGCAGCAAGAAAATAGATCACCACCGCTTTACTCGATTTCTTGTCTTGGTTACGAAGTTGCCTTTGTCCGATTTGCACCTTCAGTCCGCCATGGCACGCTCAACACTATACTCCCAATGCTTATGGTTTTCCCTTTTATATTCCACACTAGTTAAATCACGAGACTAAATTTCAAAATTGGGTGGTCGATTTTTCAGAGCTTGCGGAGTTTGCGGTGCGATCGAAGGGGCTCGGATGGTTGTGGGGCCTCACGAACGAAGAAAACTCGACGCTGGTGGCGGTTGGGGCGGGGTGGGGTGGGGGTGGCGGAGGAACACAGTGGGGGGCCGGTGGTCCAGCCGTGTCTGCAAGGGTATTCTCAGTATGGGAAGAATCAGAGACGAGGAAGAAGAAGGGTTAGGAGACGAGGGATCTTCATCCAACCGCCTAAAATGGTCGAGAGACAGCCGGGAGTTGCATTCTTAATGCGCCTGGTTCATCATGTGTGGGCACTGCGCAACCAACATTTTATTATCCAAAATCTGCTTGCTCTTCTTTACCATGTTCCTCTTCCGTTCTTCTTTAATATGTACTCTCTCCGTTCCTAAATACAAGTCTTTGTATAGATTCCACCTTGACTACATATGGAGCAAAATGAGTGAATCTACACTCTAAAATGTATCTGGATACATCAGTATGTGATCCATAGTGGAAATCTCTACCAAGACTTATATTTTGGAATGGAGGGAGTATGATAGTAGTACAGTATGTTCCTTGTACTGAAGATGAGCAGGGATATTTGCTATGTAGAGGTCTATACGGTCGATTGTGATGGACACTTTGAGCCTCTTTGATTCGTAGGATCTTGTAAACATAGGAATAGGATTTGTAGTGGCCTGCCCACTTGAATCCTATAAGAATAGCAAGGAAATGTGGGGAGTTGTGCCGCCTTTGAGAGTTACTGATATTAACAAAGACCGCACCTTCACTTGAAGAGAGCCGGCATCCGAAGCCTTTCTAGCCGCATCTGCAATACTAGCACATATATTCCGCAAGTTCCACTTTGCTGATTCTACTCGATGCTTAAGGTTTTCCCGTTATATCTACACTATGATCTGTGTAGCTGCTTTGTGTCGCACTAGCATCAGTCCACTCTTGAGGCTAAACACCGCAATGACTTACAAAATTGGCACCAAGGCATTGAGTGCCATTCCGATGCAATGAAACTCATACGCTCCCCAATTGCTGATTCTTGTTCAGAATATGATCCTAATGACTATTCTAACCTCGAGGAGTCAAAGGCAGATGGCCTGTCCTGTTCACCCATCAAGGTGCCTGTTCTAATTTGGCAATGTTTTATTGATTGTGGGTATCTTGCATATGTTGTCTTGCATTTCTTCTACTTTGTTGCACCGCCATCTGCTTAGTTTACTCATCATATATGTCGATATGCCATGCCCATCCATTATCAATACATATTCCATTTGTCATCATACCATGTTTTTTCACTCAAATGTTGTTCTTGTGCATCAGACATCAAAAAGGAAGAGGGTGATTGCCGAACCTGAAGGAGCACTAGCAAAGTCCTTGAAAAATGTGGTGGTGCCGGAGAAATCAGACAGCACCCCACTTATATTGCATGTACAACCAGTGACACAAAATGTAGGACCGACTCCAGCAGACTGTACCCATACTTCACTGGCCACACCACTAGCCCCACCACACAGGACCTGCACTACAGAAAAAGGTATACAGATTTCATTTGCCATAGCACCAGCTGTACC
Source organism: Aegilops bicornis (assembly GCA_021605145.1). NCBI lineage: Eukaryota > Viridiplantae > Streptophyta > Magnoliopsida > Poales > Poaceae > Aegilops > Aegilops bicornis. The sequence goes on from CM038673.1 coordinate 484,583,310, forward strand.
ACAGAAAAATCCCACTCCAGCAAAAAGTACACCAAGTCCATGATGACCCACAAGTATAGGGGATCTATCATAGTCCTTTCGGTAAGTAAGAGTGTCGAACCCAACGAGGAGCAGAAGGAAATGATAAGCGGTTTTCAGCAAGGTATTCTCTGCAAGTACTGAAATAAGTGGTAACTGATAGTTTTGTGATAGGATAATTTGTAACGAGCAACAAGTAACAAAAGTAAATAAAGTGCAGCAAGGTGGCCCAATCCTTTTTGTAGCAAAGGACAAGCCTGGACAAACTCTTTTAATAGGAAAAGCGCTCCCGAGGACACATGGGAATATCGTCAAGCTAGTTTTCATCACGTTCATATGATTCGCGTTCGGTACTTTGATAATTTGATATGTGGGTGGACCGGTGCTTGGGTGCTGTTCTTAGTTGAACAAACATCCCACTTATGATTAACCTCTATTGCAAGCATCCGCAACTACAACAAAAGTATTAAGATAAACCTAACCATAGCATGAAATATATGGATCCAAATCAGCCCCTTACGAAGCAACGCATAAACTAGGGTTTAAGCTTCTGTCACTCTAGCAACCCATCATCTACTTACTACTTCCCAATGCCTTCCTCTAGGCCCAAATAATGGTGAAGTGTTATGTAGTCGACGTTCACATAACCACTAGAGGCTAGACAACATACATCTCATAAAAATATCGAACGAATACCAAATTCACATGACTACTAATAGCAAGACTTCTCCCATGTCCTCAGGAACAAACGTAATTACTCACAAAGCATATTCATGTTCATATGATCTTCACATATGATCATAAAGGATCTGAACATATGATCTTCCACCAAATAAACCAACTAGCATCAACTACAAGGAGTAATCAACACTACTAGCAACCTACTAGTACCAATCCCGGACTTGAAGACAAGAATTGGATACAAGAGATGAACTAGGGTTTTGAGAGGAGATGGTGCTGGTGAAGATGTTGATGGAGATTGCCCTCTTCCGATGAGGGGAGCGTTCATGATGACGATGGTGATGATTTCCCCCTCCCGGAGGGAGGTGTCCCCGGCAGAACAGCTCTGCCGGAGCCCTAGATTGGTGCCACCAAGGTTCCGCCTCGTGGCGGCGGAGTTTCGTCCCGAAAGGTTGCTTCTGATTTTTTCCTCGATGAAAGACCTCATATAGCAGAAGATGGGCATCGAAGGGCCACCAGGGGGCCCACGAGGTAGGGGGCACGCCCAGGGGTGTAGGGCGCGCCCCCCACCCTCGTGGCCAGGTGGGGCCCCCTATGGTGAACCTCTTCTGCTGGATATTTTTTATTATTTCCCAAAATGACTTTCGTGGAGTTTCAGGACTTTTGGAGTTGTGCAGAATAGGTCTCTAATATTTGCTCCTTTTCCAAATTTCGAATTCCAAATCGCATTCTCCCTCCTTATGTAAACCTTGTAAAATAAGAGAGAATAGGCATAAGTATTGTGACATAATGTGTTATAACAGCCTGTAATGCAATAAATATCGATATAAAAGCATGATGCAAAATGGACGTATCAACTCCCCAAGCTTAGACCTCGCTTGTCCTCAAGCTTAAAGCCGATAACGATAAATATGTCCCCATGTTTAGAGGTAGAGGCGTCGACAAAAATAAAATACGGACATGAAGGCATCATGATTATTCTCATAACAACAACATATATAGGAAATGCCATATGATTACTTATGTTGAAGTAATAATCCATTCACAATGCAGAGTACGAATCATAAACTTTATTGAAAACCAATAAACTATAATCTAAGTCACTGAAGCAATTGCAATTTATCATAACATCAGAAAGAGTCTATGTCAGAGCTTAATAGCAAGTTCACATACTCAACTATCATTTAGTCTTTCATAATTGCTAACACTCACGCGATACTTGTGGTTACGGAGTTTTAATCGGACACAAGAAAGATAGGGGCTTATAGTTTCGCCTCCCAACCTTTTACCTCAAGGGTAATGTCAACAATAATAACTCATGCCCCCTACATCTAATTAGATATATCAATCAGGATCTTTCCAACATACTGTGCTTGCCAAAGGATAAAATGTAAAAAGGAAAGGTGAAGATCACCATGACTCTTGCATAAGGTAGGAGATAATAAATAGAAGATAGGCCCTTCGCAGAGGGAAGCAGAGGTTGCCATGCGCTTTTATGGTTGGATGCACAAAATCTTAATGCGAAAGAACGTCACTTTATATTGCCCCTTGTGATATGAACCTTTATTATGCAGTCCGTCGCTTTTATTTCTTCCACATCACAAGATCGTATAAAGCTTATTTCTCCCACACCAATCAATCATACATATTAAGAGAGCAATTTTTATTGCTTTGCACCGATGACAACTTACTTGAATGATCTTACTCAATCCATAGGTAGATATGGTGGATTCTCATGGCAAAACTGGTTTAAGAGTTTTGGAAGCACAAGTAGTATCTCTACTTGGTACTGAGAATTTGGATAGCATGAGCGGGAAAGGCAAGCTCAACATGTTGGAAGATCCATGACAATATACTTTATCTCAGATATAAGAAAACATAACCCATTACGTTGTCTTCCTTGTCCAACATCAACTCTTTAGCATGTCATATTTTAATGAGTGCTCACAATCATAAAAGATGTCAATAATAGTATATCTATATGTCAAACCTCTCTTTCTTTATTACTTCCTATTAATTGCAACGATGACCAAAGCTATGTTTGCCAACTCCCAACAACTTTTAATCATCATACTCTTCTATGTGAAGTCATTACTCTCAATAAGATCAATATGAACTCTTTGTTTATTTTTATTGTTTTTATCTTTTCTTTTATTCACTCAAGATCATGGCACAATAATCAAGCCCTTGATTCAACACTAATCTTTATTATATAACTCACGGACTCGATTACATAGAGAGATCATAAAGAAAAACTCAAAGCTAGATCATGCCATAAACTTTATTCTACTAGATCAAGATACTACTAATAGGATCGAACTAAGAAAAACGGTAAAGATAGGAGATGTGGTTGTGATATTTACACGGGGCACCTACCCAAGCTTGGCAGTTGCCAAGGGGAGTGCCCATACCCATGTGATTATGTCTCCTTCTTCGGGGTTGGAGAAACATTCTTGGTGATGATGCCCTTTAGGATACGATTCTCCTCCTCAAGCTTATTAACTTGCTGCTTGAGGTCCATTATTTCCTTGCGAAGCTTTCCTGTGACTTCTAAGGCTCCTTGCACCCAAGGGTGTTGCATAGCTGCGGGAGAACTAGTGACACTCCTCTTCATATTTTCATAAGAAAGAAATCTAACATTGGAAGGGATAACCGAGTTTGGAATAGCTGAGCTCTGTAGTTCCCCCATCGCGAACCCAGCTCGGAAGCGAGAAATGACTTCTTGATCCTCCATGGCATCTACTCTCATCAAGTCTGCCTCCATCTCCTCATCCGTTGCTGGCCCAAAGGGGCCCCATTGTTGCCCTTGGTTCCGGTGCGGATTATATACCCGCCTCCCCGACTGACTCTTGAGAAGACATCATGCTCTAATCTGCAGCAGCAACAGCTCGAAACAAAAACAGAGGATATTTGTGTGATACGGGAGTCAAAACCTTCGGGAGAATATATAATGAATTTTTACCGACCAAAATATGTATCGTACAAGACAACGGAGTCCGGAAGGCACACGAGGTGCCCACGAGGTAGGGGGGCACGCCCAGGGGGGTAGGGCGCGCCCTCCACCCTGTGGGGCCCTCGTGTCCTTCCCGGACTGCTACTTATTTTTCTATTTTTCTAAATATTCCAAAACGGAGAAATATTGCCTCAAAAACTGATTTGGAGTCGGTTTACTTATTGTACCACATACCTACTCCCTTTCGGGGTCTGAAACATTCTGGAAAGTGTCTCTTATGTATTCCTCCGGGGTTACGGTTTCAATAACCTCCTCGATAACATAGGGGCCTTCCCATTTAGAGAGAAGTTTTCCTGCAAAAAATCTTAAACGAGAGTTGTATAGCAATACATAATCACCTACATTAAACCCACGCTTTTGTATCCTTTTCTCATGCCATCTTTTAACTTTTTCTTTAAACAACTTGGCATTTTCATAGGCTTGGGTTCTCCATTCATCAAGTGAGCTAATATCAAATAACCTCTTCTCACCGGCAAGTTTGAAATCATAGTTGAGCTCTTTAATGGCCAAATAAGCCTGATGCTCTAGTTCGAGAGGTAAGTGACATGCTTTTCCATAAACCATTTTATACGGAGACATACCCATAGGATTTTTATATGCAGTTCTATAGGCCCATAATGCATCATCAAGTTTCTTGGACCAATTATTTCTAGACCTATTGACAGTCTTTTGCAAAATTAGTTTGAGTTCTCTATTACTCAATTCTACTTGACCACTAGACTGTGGGTGATAAGGGGATGCAATTCTATGATTAACATCATACTTAGCAAGCATTTTTCGAAAGCACCATGAATAAAATGTGAACCACCATCGGTCATTAAATATCTAGGGACTCCAAACCTCGGAAAAATAACTTCTTTAAGCATTTTAATAGAAGTGTTATGATCAGCACTACTAGTTAGAATAGCTTCTACCCACTTAGTAACGTAATCAACGGCAACTAAAATATGTGTATATCCATTAGAGGCAGGAAAAGGTCCCATATAATCAAAGCCCCAAACATCAAATGGTTCAATAACAAGTGAATAATTCATAGGCATTTCTTGACGTCTACTAAAATTACCAATTCTTTGACATTCATCACAAGACAAGACAAACTTACGGGCATCCTTGAAGAGAGTAGGCCAATAAAAACCAGATTGCAATACCTTACGTGCAGTTCTATCTCCAGCGTGGTGTCATCTATAAGCTTCGGAGTGACACTTGCGTAGGATCTGTTCCTGTTCATGCTCAGGTACACAACGTCTAATAACACCATCTACTCCTTCTTTATAAAGATGTGGGTCATCCCAGAAGTAATGTCTCAAATCATAGAAAAACTTTTTCTTTTGCTGGTATGTGAAACTAGGGGGTATAAATTTAGCAACAATGTAATTAGCATAATCAGCATACCATGGAGTACTACGATAAGTATTTATGACATTTAATTGCTCATCAGGAAAGCTATCAATAATAGGTAGTGGGTCATCAAGAACCTTTTCTAACCTAGACAAGTTATTCCAAGAACGGGTTCTCAGCTCCCTTTCTATCAACAATATGCAAATCAAATTCTTGTAGCAAGAGAACCCATCTAATAAATCTAGGTTTAGCATCTTTCTTTTCCATCAAATATTTAATAGCAGCATGGTCAGTGTGAATAGTTACTTTAGAATCAACAATATAAGGTCTGAACTTATCACATGCAAATACAACTACTAAAAATTCTTTTTCAGTAGTAGCATAGTTTCTTTGAGCATTATCTAGAGTCTTACTAGCATAATGGATAACATTTAATTTCTTATCGACTCTTTGTCCTAGAACAGCACCTACAGCATAATCACTAGCATCACACATAATTTCGAAGGGTAAATTCCAATCAGGTGGCTCAACAATAGGTGCAGAGATCAATGCTTTCTAAAGTATTTCAAATGCTTCTACACAATCATCATCAAAGACAAATGGTATATCTTTTTGTAATAAATTAGTCAGAGGCCGAGAAATTTTTGAGAAGTCCTTAATGAACCTCCTATAAAATCCGGCGTGACCAAGGAAACTTCTTATACCTTTGATGTCCTTGGGACATGGCATCTTTTCAATAGCATCAACCTTGGCTTTATCAACTTCAATACCTCTTTAAGAAACTTTATGCCCCAAGACAATACCTTCATTAACCATAAAGTGGCACTTTTCCCAATTCAAGACAAGATTAGTTTCTTCACATCTCTGCAAAACTCGATCAAGATTGCTCGAGCAATCATTAAAAGAGGATCCATAGACGGAAAACTCGTCCATGAAAACCTCACAAATCTTTTCACAGAAGTCAGAGAATATAGCCATCATGCATCTTTGAAAGGTAGCAGGTGCATTACATAAACCAAAAGGCATACATCTATAAGCAAAAGTACCAAAAGGGAATGTAAAAGTAGTGTTTGATTGATCTTTAGCCGACACAGGTATTTGAGAGAAACCAGAATAACCATCTAGGAAGCAATAATGTGTATGTTTGCATAATCTTTCTAGCATTTGATCAATAAAAGGTAAGGGGTAATGATCTTTCTTAGTAGCTTTATTCAATTTGTGGAAATCAATTACCATCCTATAACCTGTAATAATTCTTTGCGGGATCAATTCATCTTTATCATTAGGAACAACAGTAATACCTCCCTTCTTAGGGACACAATGGACAGGACTTACCCACTGACTATCAGCAACGGGATAAATTATACCTGCCTCCAGAAGCTTTAGTATTTCTTTTCTTACCACTTCTTTTGTCTTAGGATTAATCCTTCGTTGATGATCGCGAACCAGTTTGGCATCTTCTTCCAAATTTATTTTATGTTGACATAGAGTGGGACTAATGCCCTTAAGATCATCAAGAGTATATCCAATAGCAGCACGGTGCTTCTTCAGAGTTTTCAATAATCTCTCTTCTTCATGCTCTGAAAGATTAGCACTAATAATAACAGGATATATTTTCTTTTCATCAAGATAAGCATATTTAAGATTATTAGGCAGCGGTTTAAGCTCAAACACGGGATCACCCTTGGGTGGAGGAGGATCCCCTAGGATTTCAACAGCAAATTATGTTTGAGAATAGGTTCCTGTTTAAAGAATACTTCATCTATTTCCCTTCTTTCACTCATAAACATATCATTTTCATGGTCTAGCAAATAATGTTCTAGAGGATCACTAGGAGGTACGGCAATAGAAGCAAGACCAATGATTTCATCCTTACTAGGTAATTCTTCTTCGCGGTGTTGTTTACTAAACTTAGAGAAATTAAACTCATGAATCATATCATCCAAGCCAATAGTAACAACATTCTTTTTGCAGTCTATCTTAGCATTAACAGTATTCAAGAAGGGTCTACCAAATATCATGGGACAAAAGCTATCTTGTGGGGAACTTAGAACAAGAAAATCAGCAGGATATTTTAATTTTCCCACACAAGACTTCAACATCTCTAACAATTCCCACTTCTGATATAGTATCTCTATTGGCAAGTTTAATTGTGACATCAATATCTTCTAACTCAGCAAGTGCAATTTCATGCTTAATTTCTTTATACAAGTCATAAGGTATAACACTAGCACTAGCACCCATATCACATAAGCCATGATAACAATGATCTCCTATTTTAACAGATATAATGAGCACGCCTACCACAGGTCTATGTTTATCTTTAGCTTGAGTTTAGCAATTCTAGCAGATTCACCACAAAATTTAATAACATGCCCATCAATATAATCAGACAAGAGATCTTTAACAATAGCAATATTAGGTTCTACTTTGACTTTCTCAGGAGGTGTATAAGTTCTAATATTGCTTTTACGAACCACAGTTGAAGCTTTAGCATGATCCTTTATTCTAATAGGGAGAGGTGGTTTCTCAACATAAGAGGTAGGAACAATAGGATCATTATAAGTGTCAGTCTTTTCTTCAACTTTAATAGGTGCAGCTACTTTTACTTATATGGGAGTATGATATTTAAACCACTTCTCCTTGGGGAGATCAACATAAGTAGCAAAAGATTCACAGAAAGAAGCTACTATCTCAGAGTCAAGTCCATATTTAGTGCTAAACTTACGGAAAATATCGGTATCCATAAAAGATTTAACACAATCAAACTTAGGTGTCATACCTGACTCCTTACCTTCGTCGAGGTCCCAATCTTCAGAGTTGCGTTTCATTCTATCCAATAAAACCCATTTGAATTCAATAGTCTTCATCATAAAAGAGCCAGCAGAAGAAGTATCGAGCATGGTGCGATTGTTTCCAGAAAGCCGAGCATAAAGATTTTGAATAATTGTTTCTCTTGGGAGCTCGTGATTGGGGCATGAATACAACATTGATTTAAGCCTCCCCCAAGCTTGAGCGATGCTTTCTCCTTCGCGAGGCCAAAAATTATATATATAAATATATAATTGCGATTACGATGAACAAGATGCATAGGATAATATTTATGATGAAATTCCAATTTCAATCTTCTATAGTTCCATGATCTCGTATCATCACATAGCCTATACCATGTCAATGCATCTCCCTTCAAAGATAGAGGGAAGACCTTCTTCTTAACAACATCATCGGGTATACCTGCAAGCTTAAATAGTCCACAAACTTCATCCACATAGAGTAGATGTTCATCAAGACGCTTTGTTCCATCTCCTGTAAAAATATTAGCCAGCAGTTTTTCTAACATACCCGACGGAACTTCAAAGGGAATATTTTCATGTTTAGTAGGTTCATTAGGTTGAGGAGCAACTCTTTTCTCTACTGGTCGGAGTGAAGATACCCCGAACAAGCCCCTCAGAGGACTACTTTCCATAGTAACAAGGGACAGTAAATTTCAGCACACTATATAAATTTTTCCTTACCAAATTCCACCTACCAAAGGCGCTTCACTCCCCGGCAACGGCGCCAGAAAAGAGTCTTGATGACCCACAATATAGGGGATCTATCGTAGTCCTTTTGATAAGTAAGAGTGTCGAACCCAACGGGGAGCAGAAGGAAATGATAAGCGGTTTTCAGCAAGGTATTCTCTGCAAATCGAAATAAGTGGTAACAGATAGTTTTGTGATAGGATAATTTGTAACGAGCAACAAGTAACAAAAGTAAATAAAGTGCACCAAGGTGGCCCAATCCTTTTTGTAGCAAAGGACAAGCCTGGGCAAACTCTTTTAATAGGAAAAGCGCTCCCAAGGACACATGGGAATATCGTCAAGCTAGTTTTCATCACGTTCATATGATTCGCGTTCGGTACTTTGATAATTTTATATGTGGGTGGACCGGTGCTTCGGTGCTGTTCTTAGTTGAACAAACATCCCACTTATGATTAACCTCTATTGCAAGCATCCGCAACTACAACAAAAGTATTAAGGTAAACCTAACCATAGCATGAAACATATGGATCCAAATCAGCCCCTTACGAAGCAACGCATAAACTAGGGTTTAAGCACGTCACTCTAGCAACCCATCATCTACTTATTACTTCCCAATGCCTTCCTCTAGGCCCAAATAATGGTGAAGTGTTATGTAGTCGACGTTCACATAACCACTAGAGGCTAGACAACATACATCTCATCAAAATATCGAACGAATACCAAATTCACATGACTACTAATAGCAAGACTTCTCCCACGTCCTCAGGAACAAACGTAATTACTCACAAAGCATATTCATGTTCATAATCAGAGGGGTATTAATATGCATAAAGGATCTGAACATATGATCTTCCACCAAATAAACCAACTAGCATCAACTACAAGGAGTAATCAACACTACTAGCAACCTACTAGTACCAATCCCGGACTTGAAGACACGAATTGGATACAAGAAATGAACTAGGGTTTTGAGAGGAGATGGTGCTGGTGAAGATGTTGATGGAGATTGCCCTCTCTCGATGAGAGGAGCGTTGGTGATGACGATGGTGATGATTTCCCCCTCCCGGAGGGAAGTGTCCCCAATGAGCAGCTCTGCGGAGCCCTAGATTGGTTCCGCCAAGGTTCCGCCTCGTGGCGGCGGAGTTTCGTCCCGAAAGGTTGCTTCTGATTTTTCCTCGATTTAAAGATCTCATATAGCGGAAGATGGGCATCGGAGGGCCACTGGGGCCCACGAGGTAGGGGCGCGCCAGGCGGTAGGGCGCGCCCCACCCTCGTGGCAGGTGGGGCCCCTTCCGGTGAACTTCTTCCGCTGGATATTTTTATTATTTCCCAAAATGACTTTCGTGGAGTTTCGGGACTTTTAGAGTTGTGCGAATAGGTCTCTAATATTTGCTCCTTTTCCAGCCTGTAATTCCAAATGCCGGCATTCTCCCTCCTTATGTAAACCTTGTAAAATAAGAGAGAATAGGCATAAGTATTGTGACATAATGTGTAACAACAGCCCATAATGCAATAAATATCGATATAAAAGCATGATGCAAAATGGACGTATCAGTCCACCGGCCGAAGACCTATCCCAACTGCAGAGACGGTAAATTCCTTCATATTGGAACCCCATTCCATTTATTCCCAGTTTAAAATACAATGCTTTCAATGTTGTTAGGGACTACGTGCATATATTCCCATCATGGGAAGATTATTGTGAAGACAAACACCATTTTCACATCTTCCTGTCCAACTTACGTGTAAGTGCTATTATTCATGGTTATTATTTTCCTGTTTTCTGCTGATTGAACACATCAATGATTTACATTACATTGTTGTAACTAGGCGAGGGTCAATCTGTATAGTCATGACGAGCAAAGGTTGCTTATGCTTTTCAAGGAAGCATTGCAGCAGTATCAGTGTTACCTGAGGAAATCACACTTTGATGGCAACTCTATAAACGAATTTCCGGTGAAGTCTCATGTGCTAAATTTAGAAGACATTGAATGGAAAAACCTTGTTATGCACTGGTCTCGTTCCTGTGATGAGGTAATCATCTATGAAATCACATGACAATTTGAACTTCTACTTTTCCGCATGTGCCGTACGGATCTTTTTTCCAGGAAATTTGCTCGAAGAAGAATTTCGGTTTGACAAGAACGACAGGATATCGCAAATATGTTGCCCGCTGCTTTGCTCTTGTTAGTACCTGTTGTCCTGTATCACTGTACTTGCATACATACCTGGTTCATTATGTGACAGCAGTATGCATGATAACTTGCTTATCAATTGTTCCCTCCAAATTATCTCATCTGTATGAATGGTTACATTAGTGTAGAATATATCCAACGCCAATGTATTTTTAGCTCTGCATTGTTCTTGTAAGTACATGATGTCCTTTATCAGTGTACTTATAATGACAGGTAGTTGTTCATGTACCATCACTGTGCAGCTTATTTTCCTTTGCCCTCCATTTTCTACACATCAGATCTATATTTGCTCTTACCATAAGGTTGATACTGAAGAAGTTTAGCTGTGCATTGCTCTTGGCTGTACCTTTTGCCTGTATCGCTGCACTTACATTTATAGCTACTTGGTTATGTAGCATCACTCTTCATCTTATCTTAAATATTCTCCATTTTTTCGTATATTATCACATCTATATTTACTCTTAACAAAATGTAGAATAAAGGCAATGCTTTTGAAGAAGATTTTGTGGTAAACTTCTTGAATTGCCCCCATCGGCATGGACAAGGCCTTTATAGAGCCTGTCTTCAAAAATAATGTAAGTTTGTCCATCTCAAGCCTTCAAACTTTGTTGTATATATTTGGTTAGGCATGACTGCAACAGCTGTTTATTTTTTGTTTTTGCATCAAATTGCTTGTTTAAAGTTTATTATGTAGTTCATAAACAAAAGTTTGTCCTTTCTCAATTGAAGTTTTCAGTTGCACAACCAAGTTCCTTCTTCATACCATGTAAATTAAACTATACAGAGCAAGTGATCTTCTTTTGCCTTTGCATGTATATACATTCTTCATCCGTAATCCGGTGGTGTGGTGAACCTACCCACTACAAAGACAATGTCATATTCTGCAATGTCTTAACTATGAACAATGTCATATCATTCTACTATTATTTAAACCGTCTCTTTATTTGCCAATCTGAAATGGTATAAATTGACAAAGACACTAACCATTGATACTTATGAGTTCTTGATCCGTAATCGGTGGTGTCCTGAAGCTGCCAACTCCTTCACAATGTCATTTCCTGCCATGTCTTGACCTGAACAATACCATATTGTGTTAATGCAATTTTAAAGCTGTGTCACTTTATTCACAAGAAGAAATGTGATGAATTGTCAAGATCGATACTTTTATATGCAAAACCTGTCATCATGCGCTTGTTTATCTTTCAGATTGAGGAAGATATAAGTGTTGAACAAGTGCAGTCTCATCATCTTGCTTTCGGTTGCTTCTTTGCAACTCCCAATGAGGCTAACCTTTCTTGAACTCTATTGAAGTCTTTGTCGGTTTTGTATATTATTTTGTCGGCGTGTTTATTTGCACTGGTGGCGATCTTTGATGCCCAGTGTATGTAATCTGCTGTCTGCTTGTGCTTTATTATCATAGTGGCAAACTTTGATACCCAGTGGATGTAATATGTCGTAATTTCTTTATTGTATAGTCTACGTTTTTTCTTATTCACGGTGCTGCAGTTATTTTACTGTATATATATATCCTATCTTCGCAGTAAACCGGCCAAACCGTAAAATTACGGTACATAATCGGGCCATCATGCAAGCACGATGTAGGTTGGGCTGAAACGCGTCGAAACGACTCACGGGCAAGCAGCCGAAATGAACCCCGGCCCATGATTGTACGAATCAAATCACGGGCTTTTAACAGGCCAAAATTGTCTCAATCCTTGTTTGGCCCAATCAGATATCGGCTGCGAGCAGGCCGGATGCAAACCGGGCCGTAATTAGGCCCAATTATATGACGGGCTTTTAACAGGCCGGAATTAATATAGGGCCGAAATCTTAAACGGGCTGTTAACAGGCCAAAACTAATATCAGGCCGAATTACTAAGTGGGCCTTTAGCAAGTGGGCCCAAAAGCACAGTGTCCAGTTGACGGGCCGAATCTGATATGGGCCATAATTGAGCCCAAAGCCTCTTAAAGGGCGGACCTGATCCGGGCCGTAATTTGGCCCGAACATGGTAGGCTTTAACGGGCGGATCTCATATGGGCCACTATTAGGCCGGAGCGTGGCAGGCCATTAATGGACCGGATCAAATATGGGCCGACATTTGGCCCAAAACATGGCAGCCAGTTAATGGGCCGGCCTACTAGGGTCCTCAAAATCTTGTGGGCCTACAGCTGGGCCGGCCCATTAATGTGGGCAAAATCTCATGGGCCTTTAGCTGGGCCAGCCCATTTTAATCCGCAAGAATCTTGTGGGCCTTTACCTGGGCCGACCCATTATGGCACACAAAAATCTTGTGGGCCTTTACCTAGGTCGGCCCATTATGGCCCGCAAAATCTTATGGGCCTTTAGCTGGGCCAGCCCATTATGGTCCGCAAAATCTCGTGGGCCTTTAGCTGGGCCGGCCCATTATGGTCCGCAAAATCTTGTGGGCCTTGATTGGGCGCCCATTTAAACTTGATGGGCCGGTCCACGTGTCAACATATCATAGGCGCGTCTCGCCCATTGGATGAATGACACCTGTGCCAACGCGAACCTGACACGTGTCTCCTCCAGCCAATGATGATTTTACAAGTGGAAAATCCCCATTGGTCGGGGCTGTTAACGGGTTATCGGATCCAAAACCCGACCCGATAGCTTATCGACGTTCCGTTACAGTGGATGCCACGTGTCGGTCACCCTTGATGAAAGCACTTCTGTGAAATGCAATTTATCGTCATGGAAGTGGACACTTCCGTGATGATAATTTTGGTAATGTCATGGAACACTTCTATGACAGCACAGGTATGACTATCTTGATTCTGTCATAAATTTGTCATGAATGTACATGCATGACAAAAAACGCGACCTACTGTGACAAACACGTATCATCACGGAAGTGTATTTTTTCTGTAGTGATGGAACAATAAAAAATTATAGATACGTTGGAGACGTATCAGCATCCCCAAGCTTAATTCCTACTCGTCCTCGAGTAGGTAAATGATAAAAACAGAATTTTGATGTGGAATCCTACCTAACATATTTATCAAAGTAATCTTCTTTATTGAGGCATGAATGTTCAGATCCGAAAGATTCAAGATAAAAGTTTAATATTGACATGAAAACAATAATACTTCAAGCATGCTAACAAAGCAATCATGTCTTCTCAAAATAGCATGGCCAAAGAGAGTTATCCCTACAAAATCATATAGTCTGGCTATGCTCTATCTTCATCACACAAAATATTTAAATCATGCACAACCCTGATGACAAGCCAAGCAATTGTTTCATACTTTTGGTGTTCTCAAACTTTTTCAATCTTCACGCAATACATGAGCGTGAGCCATGGACATAGCACTATAGGTGGAATAGAATGGTGGTTGTGGAGAAGACAAAAAAGGAGAAGATAGTCTCACATCAACTAGCCGTATCAACGGGCTATGGAGATGCCCACCAATAGATATCAATGTGAGTGAGTAGGGATTGCCATGCAACGGATGCACTAGAGCTATAAGTGTATGAAATCTCAACAAAAGAGACTAAGTGGGTGTGCATCCAACTCGCTTGCTCATGAAGACCAAGGGCATTTTGAGGAATCCCATCATTGGAATATACAAGCCAAGTTCTATAATGAAAATTCCCACTAGTGTATGAAAGTGACAACATAGGAGACTCTCTATCATGAAGATCATGGTGCTACTTTAAAGCACAAGTGTGGTAAAAGGATAGTAGCGTTGCCTCTTCTCTCATTTTTTACTTTATTTTATTTTATTTGGGCCTTTTCTCTTTTTTTTCGTCCGGAGTCTCATCCCGACTTGTGGGGGAATCATAGTCTCCATCATCCTTTCCTCACTGGGACAATGCTCTAATAATGATGATCATCACACTTTTATTTACCTACAACTCAAGAATTACAACTCAATACTTAGAACAAAATATGACTCTATGTCAGTGCCTCCGTGATGTATCGGATGTGCAATGACTCATGAGTGACATGTATGAAAGAATTATGAACGGTGGCTTTACCACAAATACGATGTCAACTACATGGTCATGCAAAGCAATATGACAATAGCGTGTCATAATAAACGGAACGGTGGAAAGTTGCAGGGCAATATATGTCGGAATGGCTATGGAAATGCCATAATAGGTAGGTATGGTGGTTGTTTTGAGGAAGGTATATGGTGGGTGTATGATATACCGGCGAAAGGTGCGCGGTATTTGAGAGGCTAGCAATGGTGGAAGGGTGAGAGTGCTTATAATCCATGGACTCAACATTAGTCATAAAGAACTCATATACTTATTGCAAAAATCTATTAGTTATCGAAACGAAGTACTACGCGCATGCTCCTAGGGGATAGATTGGTAGGAAAAGACCATCGCTCGTCCCCGACCGCCACTCATAAGGAGGACAATCAATAAATAAATCATGCTCCGACTTCATCACATAATGGTTCACCATACGTGCATGCTACGGGAATCACAAACTTTAACACAATTATTTCTCAAATTCACAACTACTCAACTAGCATGACTCTAATATCACCATCTTCATATCTCAAAACAATCATAAGGAATCAAACTTCTCATAGTATTCAACGCACTTTATATTAAAGTTTTTATTATATCCCTCTTGGATGCCTATCATATTAGGACTAATTTCATAACCAAAGCAAATTACCATGCTGTTCTAAAGACTCAAAAATAATATAAGTGAAGCATGAGAGTTCATATATTTCTTTAAAATAAATCCACCGCCGTGCTCTAAAAGATATAGGTGAAGCACTAGAGCAAACAACAAACTAGTCCGAAAGATATAAGTGAAGATCAATGAGTAGTCGAATAATTATGCAACTATGTGAAGACTCTCTAACATTTAAGGATTTCAGATCTTGGTATTTTATTCAAACAACAAGCAAAACAAAATAAAATAAAATGACGCTCCAAGCAAAACACATATCATGTGATGAACAAAAATATAGCTCCAAGTAAAGTTACCGATGAACGTAGACGAAAGAAGGGATGCCATCCGGGGCATCCCCAAGCTTAGGCTCTTGGTTTTCCTTGAATATTAACTTGGGGTGCCTTGGAAATCCCCAAGCTTAGGCTCTTGCCACTCCTTATTCCATAGTCCATCGAATCTTTACCCAAAACTTGAAAATTTCACAACACAAAACTTAACAGAAAATCTCGTGTGCTCCGTTAGCAAAAGAAAACAAAACACCACTTCAAGGTACTGTAATGAACTCATTATTTATTTATATTGGTGTTAAACCTACTGTATTACAAATTCTCTATGGTTTATAAACTCTTTTACTAGCCGTAGATTCATTAAAATAAGCAAACAACTCACGAAAAACAGAATCTGTCAAAAACAGAACAGTCTGTAGTAATCTGTAATTAACGCAAACTTAAGGAACTCTAAAAATTCTAACAAAATAGGAAGACCTATATAATTTGTTTATTGATCTACTGCAATTGGAATCAGTATTTGATGACGTTCTGGTGATTTTAAACAATTGTTTTCGTGAACAGGAAGTTTCTGGAATTTTCAGCAAGATCAAATAATTATCATCCAATAAGAGCATATAGGTCTTACTTGGCACAAACACTAATTAAAACATAAAAGCACATCTAACCAGAGGATAGATCAAATATTTATTCCTAAACAGAACCAAAAAGCAAGAAACGAAAATAAAATTGGGTTGCCTCCCAACAAGCGCTATCGTTTAACGCCCCTAGCTAGGCATGATGATTTCAATGATGCTCGCACAAAAGATAAGAATTGAAACATAAAGAGAGCATCATGAAGAATATGACTAGCACATTTAAGTCTAACCCACTCCCTATGCATAGGTATTTTGTGAGAAAACAACTTATTTGAACAATAATCAACTAGCATAGGAAGGCAAAACAAGCATAACTTCAAAACTTTAAGCACATAGAGAGGAAACTTGATATTATTGCAATTCCTACAAGCATACATTCCTCCCTCATAATAATTTTAAGTAGCATCATGAATGAATTCAACAATATAACCAGAACATAAAGCATTCTTTTCATGATCTACTTACATAGAAATTTTATTACTCTCCACATAAGCAAATTTGTTCTCATGAATAGTAGTGGGAGAAAACTCAACAAAATAACTATCATGTGAAGCATAATCCAATTGCAAATTAAAATCATGATGACAAGTTTCATGGTTATATTTATTCTTTATAGCATACGTGTCATCACAATAATCATCATAAATAGGAGGCATGCTTTCATCATAATAAATTTGCTCATCAAAACTTGGGGGACTAAACATATCATCTTCATCAAACATAGCATCCCTAAGCTTGTGGCTTCGCATATCATTAGCATCATGGGTATTCAAAGAATTCATACTAACAACATTGCAATCATGCTCATCATTCAAAGATTTAGTGCCAAACATTTTAATGCACTCTTCCTCTAGCAATTGAGCACAATTATCCTTTCCATCATACTCACGAAAGATATTAAAAAGATGAAGCGTATGAGGCAAACTCAATTCCATTTTTTGTAGTTTTTTTATAGACTAAACTAGTGATAAAACAAGAAACTAAAATATTCGATTGCAAGATCTAAAGATATACCTTCAAGCACTAACCTCCCCGGCAACGGCGCCAGAAACTATTTGATGTCTACTACACAACCTTCTTCTTGTAGACGTTGTTGGGCCTCCAAGTGCAGAGGTTTGTAGGACAGTAGCAAATTTCCCTCAAGTGGATGACCTAAGGTTTATCAATGCTGGGAGGCGTGGGATGAAGATGGTCTCTCTGAAGCAACCGTGCAACCAAATAGCAAAGAGTCTCTTGTGTCCCCAACACATCCAATACAATGGTAAATTGTATAGGTGCACTAGTTCGGCGAAGAGATGATGATACAAGTGCAATATGGATGGTAGATATAGGTTTTTGTAATCTGAAAATATAAAAACAGCAAGGTAACTAATGATAAAAGTGAACGTAAACGGTATTGCAATGCTAGGAAACAAGGCCTAGGGTTCATACTTTCACTAGTGCAAGTTTTCTCAACAATAATAACATATTTGGATCACATAACTATCCCTCAACATGCAACAAAGAGTCACTCCAAAGCCACGAATAGCGGAGAAAAAATGAAGAGATTATGGTAGGGTACGAAACCACCTCAAAGTTATTCTTTCGGATCGATCTATTCAAGAGTCCATAGTAAAATAACATAAAGCTATTCTTTCCGTTCGATCTAACATAGAGTTCGTACTAGAATAACATCGTAAGACACAAATCAACCAAAACCCTAATGTCACCTAGATACTCCAATGTCACCTCAAGTATCCGTGGGTATGATTATACGATATGCATCACACAACTCAGATTCATCTATTCAAACCGACACAAAGTACTTCAAAGAGTGCCCCAAAGTTTCTACCGGTGAATCAAGACGAAAACGTGTGCCAACCCCTATGCATAAGTTCACAAGGTCATTGAACCCGCGAGTTGATTACCAAAACATACATCAAGTGGATCACGTGATATCCCATTGTCACCACAGATAAGCACATGCAAGACATACATCAAGTGTTCTCAAATCCTTAAAAACTCAATCCAATAAGATAACTTCAAAGGGAAAACTCAATCCATTACAAGAGAGTAGAGGGGGAGAAACATCATAAGATCCAACTATAATAGCAAAGCTCGCGATACATCAAGATCGTGCCGAATCAAGAACACAAGAGAGAGATATCAAACACATAGCTACTGGTACATACCCTCAGCCCCGAGGGTGAACTACTCCCTCCTCATCATGGAGAGCGCCCGGATGATGAATATGGCCACCGGTGATGGATCCCCCCCTCGGCGTGAGTCTTGAACAGGTCCCAGTTGGTTTTCGATGGCTCTGAGAGGCTTGCGGCGGCGGAACTCCCGATCTATTCTGTTCCCCGATGGTTTTAGGGTATATTGGTATATATAGGAGGAAGAAATACGTCAGGGGAGCCACGAGGGGCCCACGAGGGTGGAAGGCGCGCCCCCTGCCTCGTGCCTTCCTCGTTGCTTCCCTTACATACACTCCAAGTCTTCTGGATGGCTTCCATTCCAAAAATAACTCTCCCGAAGGTTTCATTCTGTTTGGACTCCGTTTGATATTCCTTTTCTGCGAAACACTGAAACAAGGGGAAAAACAGAAACCGCACTGGCTCTGGGTTAATAGGTTAGTCCCAAAAATAATATAAAAGTGTTTAATAAAGCCCATAAACATCCAAAACAGATAATATAATAGCATGGAACAATCAAAAATTATAGATACGTTGGAGACGTATCATGCATTAGTCTGAAATACCAATTTCAGCTCTTGGAACATCTTATATGCTCCGTGGCATTCAAAACATTTTTGAAGTCCCGGTTCTAAGCCACAAAGCATGGTGCAGTAAACTATCAAGTAGTCATCATATCGAGCTTGTCAAACATTCATAACGTTTTCATCTGCTCGTGCAATAGGTCTGCCACCTAGCGGTGCATTAAGGACATAATTCTTCTGTGCGGCAACGAGGATAATCCTCATATCACGGACCCAATTCGCATCATTGCTACTATTATCTTTCAACTTAGTTTTCTCTAGGAACATATCAAAAACATAGGGGGGCTACAACACGAGCTATTGATCTACAACATAGATATGCAAATACTATCAGGACTAAGTTCATGATAAATTAAAGTTCAATTAATTATATTACTTAAGAACTCCCACTTAGATAGACATCCATCTAGTCATCTAAATGATCACGTGATCCATATCAACTAAACCATGTCTGATCATCATGTGAGATGGAGTAGCTTTCAATGGTGAACATCCCTATGTTGGTCATATGTACTATATGATTCACGTTCGACCTTTCGGTCTCAGTGTTCCGAGGCCATGTCTGCATATGCTAGGCTCGTCAAGTTTAACCCGAGTATTCTGCACATGCAAAACTGGCTTGCACCTGTTGTATGTGAACGTAGAGCTTATCACACCCGATCATCACGTGGTGTCTCAACACGATGAACTATAGCAACGGTGCATACTTAGGGAGAACACTTATACCTTGAAATTTAGTGAGGGGTCATCTTATAATGCTACCGCCGTACTAAGCAAAATAAGATGCATAAAGGATAAACATCACATGCAATCAAAATACGTGACATGATATGGCCATCATCATCTTGTGCCTTTGATCTCCATCTTCAAAGCACCGTCATGATCTCCATCGTCACCAGCTTGACACCTTGATCTCCATTGTAGCATTGTTGTCGTCTTGCCAATTGTTGCTTCCACGACTATCGCTACTGCTTAGTGATAAAGTAAAGCAATTACATGGCGATTGCATTTCATACAATAAAGCGACAACCATAAGGCTCCTTCCAGTTGCCGATAACTTTTACAAAACATGATCATCTCATACAACAATTTATATCTCACCACGCGTCTTGACCATATCACATCACAACATGCCTGCAAAAACAAGTTAGACGTCCTCTACTTTTTTGTTGCAAGTTTTACGTGGCTGCTACGGGCTTCTAGCAAGAACCGTTCTTACCTACGCATCAAAACCACAACGATTTTTTGGCAAGTGTGCTGTTATAACCTTCAAGAAGGACCGGCCGTAGTCAAACTCGATTCAACTAAAGTTGGAGAAACAGACACCCGCCAGCTGCTACCTCTTGAGCACTGCGTTGGTTTTCCCTTGAAGAGGAAAGGGTGATGCAGCAAAGTAGCGTAAGTATTTCCCTCAGTTTTTGAGAACCAAGGTACCAATCTAGTAGGAGGCCATGCACGAGTCCCTCGCACCTACACAAACAAATAAATCCTCGCAACCAACGCGATAAGGGGTTGTCAGTCCCTACACGGTCACTTACGAGAGTGAGATCTAATAGATATGATAAGATAATATTTTTGGTATTTTTTATGATAAAGATGCAAAGTAAATAAAAGGCAATGAAAATAACTAAGTGTTGGAAGATTAATATGATGGAAAATAGACCCGGGGGCCATAGGTTTCACTAGTGGCTTCTCTCAAGAGCATAAGTATTTACGGTGGGTGAACAAATTACTGTTGAGCAAATGACAAAATTGAGCATAGTTATGAGAATATCTAGGTATGATCATGTATATAGGCATCACGTCCGAGACAAGTAGACCGACTCACCTTTGCATGTACTACTATTACTCCACACATCGACCGCTATCCAGCATGCATCTAGAGTATTAACTTCATAAGAGAAGAGTAACGCTTTAAGCAAGATGACATGATGTAGAGGGATAAACTCATGCAATATGATATAAACCCCATCTTGTTATCCTCGATGGCAACAATAAAATACGTGCCTTGCTGCCCCTACTGTCACTGGGAAAGGACACTTCAAGATTGAACCCAAAGCTAAGCACTTCTCCCATTGCAAGAAAGATCAATCTAGTAGGCCAAACCAAACTGATAATTCGAAGAGACTTGCAAAGATAACCAATCATACATAAAAGAATTCAGAGAAGATTCAAATATTGTTCATAGATAAACTTGATCATAAACCCACAATTCCTCGGTCTCAACAAACACACTGCAGAAGAAGATTACATCGAATAGATCTCCACGAGAGAGGGGGGAACATTGTATTGAGATCCAAAAAGAGATAAGAAGCCATCTAGCTAATAACTATGGACCCAAAGGTCTGAAGTTAACTACTCACACATCATCGGAGAGGCTATGGTGTTGATGTAGAAGCCCTCCGTGATCGATGCCCCTCGTGTGAGCTCAAACAGAGCCCAGGATGGGATCTCATGGGTATGAGAAGGTTGCGGTGGTGGAATTAGGTTTTTGGCTCCGTATCTGGTAGTTTGGGGGTACGTAGGTATATATAGGAGGAAGGAGTACGTCGGTGGAGCAACAGGGGCCCCACGAGGGTGGAGGGCACGCCCAGGGGGGTAGGCGCGCCCCCTACCTCGTGCCCTCCTGGTTGATGTCTTGACGTAGGGTCCAAGTCCTCTGGATCACGTTCGTTTTGGAAATCACGTTCCCGAAGGTTTCATTCCGTTTGGACTCCGTTTGATATTCTTTTTCTGCGAAACTCTGAAATCGGCAAAAAAATAACAATTCTGAGTTGGGCCTCCGATTAATAGGTTAGTCCAAAAAATAATATAGAAGTGTATAATAAAGCCCAATAATGTGAATATAATATATCATGGAACAATAAAAAATTATAGATACATTGGAGACGTATCAAGCATCCCCAAGCTTAATTCCTGCTCGTCCTCGAGTAGGTAAATGATAAAAACAGAATTTTTGATGCGGAATGCTACTTGGCATAATTTCAATGTAATTCTTCTTAATTGTGGTATGAATATTCAGATCCGAAAGACTCAAGATAAAAGTTCAATATTGACATAGAACTAATAGTACTTCAAGCATACTAACTAAGCAATTATGTCCTCTCAAAATAACATGGCCAAAGAAAGTTCATCTCTACAAAATCATATAGTTTAGTCATGCTCCATTTTCGTCACACAAGAATGCTCTCATCATGCACAACCCGATGACAAGCCAAACAATTGTTTCATACTTTAGTAATCTCAAACTTTTTCAACCTTCACGTGATACATGAGCGTGAGCCATGGATATAGCACTATGGGTGGAATAGAATATAATGATGGGGTTATGTGGAGAAGACAAAAAAGGAGAAAGTCTCACATCAACGAGGCTAATCAATGAGCTATGGAGATGCCCATCAATTGATGTTAATGCAAGGAGTAGGGATTGCCATGCAACGGATGCACTAGAGCTATAAATATATGAAAGCTCAACAAAAGAAACTAAGTGGGTGTGCATCCAACTTGCTTGCTCACGAAGACCTAGAGCATTTGAGGAAGCCCATTGTTTGAATATACAAGCCAAGTTCTATAATGAAAAGTTCCCACTAGTATATGAAAGTGACAACATAGAAGACTCTCTATAATGAAGATCATGGTGCTACTTTGAAGCACAAGTGTGGTAAAAGGATAGTAGCATTGCCTCTTCTCTCTTTTTCTCTCATTTTTTATTTTATTTTATTTGGGCCTTTTCTCTTTTTTTCTTTTTTTTTTGGCCTCTTTTTTTTCGTCCGGAGTCTCATCCCGACTTGTGGGGGAATCATAGTCTCCATCATCCTTTCCTCACTGGGACAATGCTCTAATAATGATGATCATCACACTTCTATTTACTTACAACTCAAGAATTACAACTCAATACTTAGAACAAAATATGACTATGTGAATGCCTCCGGCGGTGTTCTTAAGTAATATGATTAATTGAACTTAAATTTATCATGAACTAGAGGGGAGAGTCAAAATTGACCATATCACATCACAACATGCCCTGCAAAAACAAGTTAGACGTCCTCTACTTTGTTGTTGCAAGTTTTACGTGGCTGCTACGGGCTTAGCAAGAACCGTTCTCACCTACGCATCAAAACCACAACGATAGTTCGTCAAGTTAGTGTTGTTTTAACCTTCGCAAGGACTGGGCGTAGCCACACTCGGTTTAACTAAAGTTGGAGAAACTAACACCCGCTAGCCACCTCTGTGCAAAGCACGTCGGGAGAACCGGTCTCGCGTAAGCGTACGCGTAATGTCGGTCCGGGCCGCTTCATCTAACAATACCGCCGAACCAAAGTATGACATGCTGGTAAGCAGTATGACTTTTATCGCCCACAACTCACTTGTGTTCTACTCGTGCATATAACATTTACGCATAAAACCTGGCTCGGATGCCACTGTTGGGGAACGTAGTAATTTCAAAAATTTCCTACGCACACGAAAGATCATGGTGATGCATAGCAACGAGAGGGGAGAGTGTTGTCCACGTACCCTCATAGACCGAAAGCGGAAGCATTAGCACAACGCGGTTGATGTAGTCGTACGTCTTCACGATCTGACTGATCAAGTACCGAACGCATGGCACCTCCGAGTTCAGCACACGTTCAGCCCGATGACGTCCCTCGAACTTCGATCCAGCCGAGTGTTGAGGGAGAGTTTCGTCAGCATGACGGCAAGGTAACAATGATGATGTTCTACCGACGCGGGGCTTCGCCTAAGCACTGCTACAGTATTATTGAGGTGGACTATGGTGGAGGGGGGCACTGCACACGGCTAAAAGATCAAACAATCAATTGTTGTATCTTTGGGGTGCCCCCCTGCCCCCGTATATAAAGGAGCAAGGAGAGAGGCGGCCGGCCTAGGAGGAGGGCGCGCCAAGGGGAGAGTCCTACTCCCATCGGGAGTAGGACTCCTCCTTTCCTTGTTGGAGTAGGAGAGAAGGAAAGAGGGGGAGAGGGCGAAGGAAAAGGGGGCTGCACCCCTTGTCCAATTCGGACTAGAGGGGGGGGGGGGGTGCGCGCCTCCTTCCTTTTGGCCTCTCTCCTCTATTCCCGTATGGCCCAATAATCCCCAATACTTCTCCCCGGCGAATTCCCATAACTCTCCGGTACTCCGATAAATACCCGAATCACTCAGAACCTTTCCGATGTCCGAAAATAGTCGTCCAATATATCGATCTTTGCGTCTCGACCATTTCGAGACTCCTCGTCATGTCCCCGATCTCATCCGGGACTCCGAATTCCTTCGGTACATCAAAACACATAAACTCATAATATAACTATCATCGAAACTTTAAGCGTGCGGACCCTACGGGTTCAAGAACTATGTAGACATGACCGAAACATGTTTCCGGTCAATAACCAATAGCGGAACCTGGATGCTCATATTGGCTCCTACATATTCTAGAAGATCTTTATCGGTCAAACCGCATAACAATATATGTTGTTCCCTTTGTCATCGGTATGTTACTTGCCCGAGATTCGATCGTCGGTATCTCAATACCTAGTTCAATCTCGTTCTAAGCAAGTCTCTTTACTCGTTACGTAATGCATCATTCTGTAACTAACTCATTAGCTACATTGCTTGCAAGGTTTATAGTGATGTGCATTACCGAGAGGGCCCAGAGATACCTCTCCGACAATCTGTTTGTATATGTATTCACACATGTATTATGTTTCCGGTTACTACAATTCTAGCATGAATAATAAACATTTATCATGATATAAGGAAATAAATAATAACTTTATTATTGCCTCTAGGGCATATTTCCTTCACACACTTCTATTTATTTACAACTCAATGATTACAACTCGATACTAGAACAAAGTATGACTCTATATGAATGCCTCCGGCGGTGTACCAGGATATGCAACGAACCAAGAGTGACATGTATGAAAGAATTATGAATGGTGGATTTGCCACAAATACTATGTCAACTACATGATCATGCAAAGCAATATGACAATGATGAATGTGTCATGATAAACGGAACGGTGGAAAGTTGCATGGCAATATATCTCGGAATGGCTATGGGAATGCCATAATAGGTAGGTATGGTGGCTGTTTTGAGGAAGATATAAGGAGGTTTATGTGTGAAAGAGCGTATCATATCACGGGTTTGGATGCACCGTGAAGTTTGCACCAACTCTCAATGGGAGAAAGGGCAATGCAGTGCAATCAAGAGGCTAGCAATGATGGAAAGGTGAGAGTGCGTATAAACCATGGACTCAACATTAGTCATAAAGAACTCACATACTTATTGCAAAAATCTACAAGTCATCAAAAACCAAGCACTACGCGCATGCTCCTAGGGGATAGATTGGTAGGAAAAGACCATCGCTCGTCCCCGACCGCCACTCATAAGGAGGACAATCAAAGAACACCTCATGTTTCAAATTTGTTACATAACGTTTACCATACGTGCATGCTACGGGACTTGCAAAATTCAACACAAATATTTTTCAAATTCACAACTACTCAACTAGCACAACTTTGATATCACTACCTCCATGTCTCAAAATAATCATCAAGCATCAAACTTCTCTTAGTATTCAACACACTCATAAGAAAGTTTTTACTAGTATTGAATAGCTAGCATATTAGGATTATTTTAGTAAATTACCATGCTATTTAAGACTCTCAAAATAATATAAGTGAAGCATGAGAGAATAATAGTTTCTATAAAACAAAACCACCACCGTGCTCTAAAAGATATAAGTGAAGTACTAGAGCAAAAACTATATAACTCAAAAGATATAAGTGAAGCACATAAAGTATTCTAATAATTTCCGAATGATGTGTGTCTCTCTCAAAAGGTGTGTACAGCAAGGATGATTGTGGTAAACTAAAAAGCAAAGACTCAAATCATACAAGACGCTCCAAGCAAAACACATATCATGTGGTGAATAAAAATATAGCTCCAAGTAAAGTTACCGATGGAAGTAGACGAAAGAGGGGATGCCTTCCGGGGCATCCCCAAGCTTTGGCTTTTAGGTGTCCTTAGATTATCTTGGGGGTGCCATGGGCATCCCCAAGCTTAGGCTCTTGCTACTCCTTGTTCCATAATCCATCAAATCTTTCACCCAAAACTTGAAAACTTCACAACACAAAACTCAATAGAAAATCTCGTGAGCTCCGTTAGCGAAAGAAAAGAAAACACCACTTCAAGGTACTGTAATGAACTCATTCCTTATTTATATTGGTGTTAAACCTACTGTATTCCAACTTCTCTAAGGTTTATAAACTATTTTACTAGCCACAGATTCATCAAAATAAGCGAACAACACACGGAAAACAGAATCTGTCAAAAACAGAACAGTCTGTAGTAGTATGTAACTGACGCAAACTTATGGAACTCCAAAAATTCAACGAAAACAGGACGACCTAGACAATTTGTTTATTGATCAGCAGCAATTGGAATCAATATTTTATCACATCTGGTGATTTTTAATAATTATTTTCGCGAACAGAAAGTTTCTGGAATTTTCAGCAAGATCAAATAACTATCATCCAAGAAGATCCTATAGGTTTAACTTGGCACAAACACTAATTAAAACATAAAAAGACATCTAACCAGAGGCTAGATCAAATATTTATTCCTAAACAGAAGCAAAAAGCAAAACAAAACTAAAAGTAAAATTGGGTTGCCTCCCAACAAGCGCTATCATTTAACGTCCCTAGCTAGGCATAAAAAGCAAGGATAGATCTAGGTATTGCCATCTTTGGTAGGCAATTCTTCAATGAGTCATCTATCATCCTTAAGAGTTTCTTTATTTTTATTAATTATCAATCTTTTAGGCACAAGATCGAAAAATTCATTTGTAACAATTGGTTCCTTAATGATAGCAACAAGATTGGGATGAATACTTATAGATTTGATATCCACAGTTTCCTTACTAGAGAATTCACCCCTATTTTTAGGAACATACATAAGCTTGGCAATTTTAGTTGGAGGACTTGGAGTATTCTTTACGGAGGAAAAAGCGGTTCCCAAGTTGGTAATGATATTCTCAAGTTTATCGATTCTAGTGGAATCCTGATTTATTTTCTCATTAACTATGGGTTCCTTCTCCTTAATATTTTTCAAAGTGACTCCTATATTAGATCCATATTGAGTGATTCGGTTGTGGATCTTTTTATCCAAATTTTCAATTAGCTCTACGGTAGCAACTTTATTTTCAATTATTTCAAGTCTTTGCATTACATGCTCCAAAGTTAACATAGTTCCATTAATCATAAGAGGGGGTGAGCCAAACAAATCTATCATATCATTATAGAAATCAAAAGTATGGCTACCAAGAAATTCCCTCCGGTAATGGTATCAAGGATATATCTGTACCAAGGAGTAGTGCCTACGTAAAAATTGTGGAGATGAACGGAAGTGGATTGCTTCCTCGTAGATCTATTTTGAGCATTGCAAATCCTATACCAAGTGTCTTCTAAATTTTCTCCTTCCCTTTGTTTAAAATTAAGAACTTCATTCTCAGGAGATAACGGAGAAGATAGGGGACAAGCCATAACGACAAGCAAACGGAAAAGAGAGGGCGAATAAAACGGCAAGGGTGAAGTGGGGGAGAGGAAAACGAGAGGCAAATGGAAAATAATGTAATGCTGGAGATAAGGATTTGTGATGGGTACTTGGTATGTTGACTTTTGCGTAGACCTCCCTGGCAACGGCGCCAGAAATCCTTCTTGCTACCTCTTGAGCAATCGCGTTGGTTTTCCCTTGAAGAGGAAAGGGTGACGCAGCAAAGTAGCGTAAGTATTTCCCTCAGTTTTTGAGAACCAAGGTATCAATCCAGTAGGAGGCCACGCACGAGTCCCTCGGACCTACACAAACAAATAAAACCTCGCATCCAACGCGATAAGGGGTTGTCAATCCCTACACGGTCACTTACGAGAGTGAGATCTGATAGATATGATAAGATAATATTTTTGGTATTTTTTATGATAAATATGCAAAGTAAAATAAAAGGCAATAAAAATAACTAAGTGTTGGAAGATTAATATGATGGAAAATAGACCCGGGGGCCATATGTTTCACTAGTGGCTTCTCTCAAGAGCATAAGTATTTACGGTGGATGAACAAATTACTGTTGAGCAATTGACAAAATTGAGCATGGTTATGAGAATATCTAGGTATGATCATGTATATAGGCATCACGTCCGAGACAAGTAGACCGACTCACCTGCATGTACTACTATTACTCCACACATCGACCGCTATCCGGCATGCATCTAGAGTATTAAGTTCATAAGAACAGTAACGCTTTAAGCAAAATGACATGATGTCGAGGGATAAACTCATGCAATATGATATAAACCCCATCTTGTTATCCTCGATGGCAACAATACAATACGTGCCTTGTTGCCCCATCACATCCGGGAAAGGACACCGCAAGATTGAACCCAAAGCTAAGCACTTCTCCCATTGCAAGAAAGATAAATCTAGTAGGCCAAACCAAACTGATAATTCGAAGAGACTTGCAAAGATAACCAATCATACATAAAAGAATTCAGAGAAGTTTCAAATATTGTTCATAGATAAACTTGATCATAAACCCATGATTCATCGGTCTCAACAAACACACCACAAAAGAAGATTACATTGAATAGATCTCCACGAGAGAGGGGGAGAACATTGTATTGAGATCCAAAAAGAGAGAAGAAGCCATCTAGCTAATAACTATGGACCCAAAGGTCTAAAGTAAACTACTCACACATCATCGGAGAGGCTATGGTGTTGATGTAGAAGCCTTCCATGATCGATGCCGCCTCCGGCGGAGCTCCGGAACAGGCCCCAAGATGGGATCTCACGGGTACAGAAGGTTGTGGCGGTGGAATTATTTTTTTGGCTCCATATCTGGTAGTTTGAAGTGCGTGAGGTATATATAGGAGGAAGGAGTACGTCGGTGGAGCAACAGGGGGGCATAAGGGTGGAGGGCGCGCCCAGGGGGTAGGCGCGCCCCCCTACCTCGTGCCCTCCTGGTTGATGTCTTGACGTAGGGTCCAAGTCCTCTGGATCACGTTCGTTCCGAAAATCACGTTGCCGAATGTTTCATTCCGTTTGGACTCCGTTTGATATTTTTTTTCTGCAAAACTCTGAAATAGGCAAAAAAACAACAATTCTGGGCTGGGCCTCCAGTTAATAGGTTAGTCCCAAAAATGATATAGAAGTGTATAATAAAGCCCAATAATGTCCAAAACAGAATATAATATAGCATGGAACAATCAAAAATTATAGATACGTTGGAGACGTATCACCAGCCACCTGTGTGCGAAGCACGTCGGTAGAACCAGTCTCATGAATGCGGTCATGTAATGTCGGTGCGGGCCGCTTCATCCAACAATACCGCCGAATCAAAGTAAGACGTTGGTGGTAAGCAGTATGACTATTATCGCCCACAACTCTTTGTGTTCTACTCATGCATATAACATCTACGCATAGACCTGGCTCGGATGCCACTGTTGGGGAACGCAGTATTTCAAAAAAATTCCTACAACCATGCAAGATCTATCTAGGAGATGCATAGCAACAAGACGGGAGAGTGTGACCACGTGCCCTCGTAGACCGAAAGCGGAAGCATTTAGTAACGCGGTTGATGTAGTCAAACGTCTTCACAATCCAACCGATCCAAGTACCGAATGTACGGCACCTTCGTGTTCAGCACACGTTCAGGACGATGACGTCCCTCGAGCTCTTGATCCAGTTGAGGACGAGGGAGAGTTCCGTCAGCACGACGGTGTGGCGACAGTGATGATGAAATTACCGGCGCACGGCTTTGCCTAAGCACTCTGACGATATGATCGAGATGTTAAACTGTGGAGTGGGGCACCGCACACGGCTAAGAGATTGTCTGTTGTGCTTTGGGGTGCCCCCTGCCCACGTATATAAAGGAGGGGGGATGAGGAGGCCGGCCAAGGGGGGGAGTCCTACTAGGACTCCAAACCTAGTAGGATTCGCCCCCCCCCCCTTTCCTTCCAACGGAGAGGGGGAAAGGGGAAGGGAGAGAGAGGGAGAAGGAAAGAGGGGGGCCACGCCCCCTCCCCTTGTCCAATTCGGATTGGGGCAAGGGGGGCGCGCCCCACCTCCTGCGGCCTGCCTCCTCTCCTCCACTATGGCCCATTAGGCCCAATAACTTTCCAGGGGGGTTCCAATAGCCTCCCGGTACTCCGATAAATCCCCGAACCTTATCGGAACCATTCCGATGTCCGTAATAACCTTCCAATATATCAATCTTTACCTCTCGAAAATTTTGAGACTCCTCGTCATGTCCGTGATCTCATCCGGGACTCCGAACAAACTTCGATCATCAAATCACATAACTCATAATACAAATCGTCATCGAACGTTAAGCGTGCGGACCCTACAGGTTCAAGAACTATGTAGACATGACCGAGACACATCTCCGGTCAATAACCAATAGCGGAACCTGGATGCTCATATTGGCTCCCACATATTCTACGAAGATCTTTATCGGTCAAACCGCATAACGACATACGTTATTCCCTTTGGCATCGGTATGTTACTTGCCCGAGATTCGATCATCGGTATCATCATACCTAGTTCAATCTCGTTACCGGCAACTCTCTTTACTCGTTCCGTAATACATCATCCCGTAACTAACTCATTAGTCACATTGCTTGCAAGGCTTATAGTGATGTGCATTACTGAGAGGGCCCAGAGATACCTCTCTGATACACGGAGTGACAAATCCTAATCTTGATCTATGCCAACTCAACAAACACCATTGGAGACACCTATAGAGCATCTTTATAATCACCCAGTTACATTGTAACGTTTGATAGCACACAAAGTGTTCCTTCGGTATTCGGGAGTTGCATAATCTCATAGTCAGAGGAATATGTATAAGTCATGAAGAAAGCAATAGCAATAAAACTAAACGATCATTATGCTAAGCTAACGGATGGGTCTTGTCCATCACATCATTCTCTAATGATGTGATCGCGTTCATCAAATGACAACACATGCCTATGGTTAGGAAACTTAACCATCTTTGATTAACGAGCTAGTCAAGTAGAGGCATACTAGGGACACTCTGTTTGTCTATGTATTCACACATGTACTAAGTTTCTGGTTAATACAATTCTAGCATGAATAATAAACATTTGTCATGATATAAGGAAATATAACTAACAACTTTATTATTGCCTCTAGATGCATTCTTCCTTCAGAGGCTTCGGGCGGAGTGAAGAAGAAAGGGGCAGCACGGGCAGCTTCGGTCGGCGGGTAGAAGAAAGGGCGGCATGACGCGACTTTGCTTCAAGTGAGGCTTGTCCAAATCCCGCCAGCCCGTGCTCGATTTTGGCCCGAAGTAGGTTCGGGTGGAACTCATGCCGGTTTGTGTGCATTTAATAGATGGATTGGAGTTCGTCCTTGTTCGATGATTCGGACATAGAAGATTTGATCCTCGACGACGATGACGACAAGCTAGTGTTGTTGCATCTCGTCGACGAATTTGAGCTGAGGCCGTAGAAAAAGCAGCGCGGATTGACGGTCGACTGGCTATGCATTCCCCGCAACCGAGCTCTCGGCGACAAGATGCTCATGAAGGACTACTGCTCCGAGGTAGCGACATATCCGACTCACCTCTTTTGTAGGCGATATCAAATGCGTAGGTCACTTTTCGTCTGCATTGTCGAGGCTTGCAAGAAATTTTATCTTTTCTTCACCCGGCATAGGAATGTCGCCGGTTTGATTGGTTTTAGTGCATATTTAAAAATATCGGCGGCGAGGAGAGTGATTGCATATGGTGTTCTGGCCGACTACACGGATGAATATCTTCGCATTGGTGAAGATACCGCCATCTAAAGTGTCTGTGTCTTCGCGAAGACAATGATCCAGGTTTTTGGCCTGGAGTATCTTGGAGCTCCAAACGAAGAAGACACAAAGAAGCTCATGGCAATGAAGGAAGCAAGGGGATGGCCGTGAAATGGGCACGCTAGGTAGTATTGATTGCATGCATTGGAGATGGAAAAATTTCCCAGTGGCTTGGGCAGGGGAATACATCGGCCACAAACGTAAACCCACCATCGTGCCTGAAGCCGTGGCCTCACATGATGTATGGATTTGGCATTGCTTCTTTGGTTTGCCGGGGTTTCTCAATGATATCAACATTTTGCAGCGATCTTGTTTATTTGCTCAACTAGCTAGTGGCAAAGCACCGGCTTGCAACTATACCATCAATGGACATGACTATACCATAGGGTACTATCTTGCCGACGATATTTATCCACGTTTGTGAAGACCATAAGTGACCTCAAAATTAAGAAGCACTTTTTTTTGCCGAAGCACAAGAAGCTTGCTGAAAGGATATTGAGATGGCGTTTGGTGCGTTGCAAGCTCGGTCTGACATTGTTCGACGTCCTTCTCGCTTCTGGGATAAAAAATCCCTCAAAACATCATGACTGCTTGTGTAATTTTACACAACATGATCATCGGGGATGAGAGGGATTTGTACTTGGAGTACAACTATGACAATGTTGGTAGCCGTGTGAAGCCTGCCAGGGATGCAGATGAGATCACTGCATCTCTTGAGACCTACCGGAAAATCGAGAACCGTGATGCGCACAACCAACTGCATCATGATCTTATTGAGCATTAGTGGCAACTCTATAGGGGGTGATATATCCCCATTTGTATGCATTTCTATTCGTGAGAGATGTGAACAATTTAGTGTTGTAATAATTATTTGATTTGAATATTTGTTGTAATGAAAATTATTGTTGTGGGGAGATAGATCCCCATTTGTATGCATTTCTATTCGTGTGAGATTTAAACAATTTGGTTTTGTAATAATCATTTGAATTTGAACATTTGTTCTAATGAAAACTATTGTTGTATTGTGAATTGCTTTTCGGACCATTTATATATTCGTGTGTTGAATTTATATTGAGATTTCATTCGGATATCATTGAAATGTATAAATTTGTTTGACGCTGCTACACACTTTTTTACGGTGCGGCGAGCGCTTCAGTGAAACAGAAACGCGTCCCGTGAAACAAACGCACCCGTAAATGTTTCACGGGACGCGCTTGCGGGATCTGTTCCGCGGGAGCGTCCCTCGCACCGTAATACTTTTTTTTACACACTCTTATACGCATTTTGCGGGACGCGCGTCTGATAGAGATGAGCCAATGTCACTTTCATTTTTCTGTCCACTGTCAGGTCTAATAGATGCAGTTGTAGCATATACAAATGATGATACTTCAGAGTTTGTTAGAGGCCGCCCCGCTAAGCATCCGTCCATGTCGAACAACACGTCGAACGCCTCCTTCAGCGCCTGCTCTGACCCTCTGCTCGCCCTCGTCGTTGTCGGCCACCTAGGCCGGCTACTGCGCGCCCGACAAACTCCGCCTCGCGCAGCAGCCCATCACCGACGCGACCAGTGCCTCGGCCTTCTCCGCCAGCACTTTCTCGTCCAGCGCATCGCCCGCATGCTCCGCGCCGAGATCCTGCCGGGGGCAGCATCCACACTGACCCCGGACAAAGCGGTGCCTCCGCTTGAACCCGCTGTCCATACGCGGTCAGCCCAGCGGCCGCTACGCGGGATTTTTTGCGGGGTGGCGCAGCGGGATATCGCATCCACCTTGCAACCTGAATTACAGGCCAGAAACTGCCTTGCAGCTTAAAAGAAACACAGCTTTATTTTCAGTCATGAGCATCAGCTCGATTTGCGTATACAAGCGTCACGTCTGGCGTATTACGACCAGCCATTCAAATCTTGATGCACATAAAGGCCGAAAAGAGACATTCCCCTCGTTCTTACTACCCTTGTCCAGCACGCTAGCTTCTTTCTCCTACTCTTCATCTTCTTCGTCAGCGGTTTCTTCTTTCTCATTGCCTTTTCTTTCTTCTTCTTCTTCTTCTTCTTCTTCTTCTTCTTCTTCTTCGTTGCCTTTTCTTTCTTCTTTTTCCTGGCCGCCTTCTCGTTGTCACTGAGTATCACGGTGACCAGCTGCTCGATGTAGCATGTGCAGTGGCGAAATTTGCAGACATGTCCAACATAGCTAATTTCATGGAGTTCAGGAGGATTCTGGGGAAATGACGGAGTGACATTCGGGAAGAAACGAGGAATATGGTAGCTGTTTCGTGGAGCTTAGGAGCGAAACGAGCGGAAGCAGTAAGGGAAAGGAAAGCAATGTGGAGGAGGGAGCTTCACTAGGTGAGGTGCAACCTTTTAATATCGCTTTGCCGGCTGCGGTGCAAGTCATTTGGAAGTTTCGGTGCAGGAGTTTTCTTGATCGGTTGATGCGTTTTCACGAATGTGAGCGCTAGCCTAGATGCATGGATGGATGTGGACCGCCGTCGATACTCCAGCGTCCGACCTTCGGTAACCCGTGATAGGAATTCTTCAGCCCGATGTCCCCGAGTGAAATGTAATCTCAATCCACCATCACCATAGCCGCCAGCAAGTACAAGTGGTGGACACGCTTGTCCGATTCGAAATGATCGAGATATATATCTTCTTAACGCGACGATCGGTCTGTCTTCAACATATTGCCAACGGAGGTTTGAGCAACATTAACAATCACCCTAATATGCTAGAAATTTCCTTGCAGTTTACCAAGAAACATCTTTTTCTTTCACGGTAATACGTGTCTGTAACAAAGATTAAGTTACAAGCCACGTAAAGGGCGATCTGACAAAATAGTGAAATTCCAGCCTTTACACACAGGACCATCAGCCAAGAAGGCAAATTATAATCCAAGACTGAAGAATCCCCTAAACTTGACATCAACGCTCGTCACCTCCCACACTACTGCGACAACCACCAAAATATAATGTGATTGATAACCTCTTCACCCGAGTTTGAGGCGACTCCATTGCTATGTAGTTCTTCGGACCTCCAAGGTAGCTTATCAAGGGTGAAACCATTGACATTGAAAGAATCTATCCGGGGCAGCACTTCGGACACGCCAGCGAACTCCAGATCTGACAACCCCGTTCCACGATGATGTCGGAGGAGGAAAACATACCCGTCAGCAACCAACCACGAGCCCAGCACATGATCCATTGCTTTCCAGTTGTCGTTAAAGCAGACCACTATTTGCTTCCGCTCCTGCACTACCTCCTGAGCTCCATGCCGACGCTGGAGTAGACGTCGCAACGAGGAGCCCGAGAATTCAAGTCCACCATAGGGGCCGTCCCTACCACACCATCCCCACGTGAACAAACTAGCAACCAAATCCAGCACCCACCAATGAGAAGACCACCGTCTCAGAGAAGGATCTAAAGCTTTATTATTCGGCGGGTGCCCCCGCCATTGCCGAAGCCATGACGTCCAATGACAACAAAATACTAAGATAATAAGCCCCTAAAACCTAAGGATGCCCATAAGTCTCGAACGTTCGGGATTTTACCATGGAAAATCAAACATTTTTTGTGACAATTTATATTTGTTGGTCATGAAAATTTTAGTTGGTAAGCATGAGAAATATGCCCTCAGTTTGTTTATTACCAAAAAATTGGTGTGTTTGCCAACTAAACTTAGCATCCTCGCGAATTGTCATAAAAACGTTTGATTTGTCATGGTACAAAATCTGATGTTCCGATTTTATCATTTTCGAAACATAAAGCTATATGATCCGCGCACATGGGTTCTGTTGACCCCCGCCCCCCTTACCACGAACGACCAAGAGGTCGTCGACGGAGGGGAGCCGCTGGAGGACGAGGCTGGAAGACGGTTGTAACATCCCAAATTTTCAATTTCGAATGTTATACACAGGTCATCATATGCATATCATATTTTATTTGCATTTTGGTTGTGATCTGAGAAATGCTAAGCAACTCAAGGACCCACGGAGAGAGTTGAGGATTTCATTTATTTTCATATTTGAATTTTTCTTAAATTTGAAAAGAGGATCACTTTGGTTTTAATTATTGTTCTCTCCGAAAATATTTCCATATTAAAAATAAAAGAGAGGAGATAATATGACTTCTCCAAAATAAAAGAAATATTGGAGGAAAAATATTAAAATCAAATAAATATTTTATTTGGATTTGTATTTGTTGTTTTATTCGAATTAGAAAAATATGCACTTTTCAAAATTTCATTTTTAGGCCAGAAAAATGTTCACCTTGTTCTAAATATTTTATTTAGACGGTGAAAATTGTTTTTGGCATTTTTAATTTTTTTACATATTTTATTTAGGATTTTTTCCTTTTTCAGCGGAATTTATTTTAAAAAAGTCCCCGAACCGAACTGGGCCAAAGGCCCAGCAGGCCCGTCGCGCCACCAACCGCCTCCGCGCCGCCGAGCCGTGCTCGCGCTGGACTCCACCGGAGTCCGACTCCGCCCCGGCGCCGGTGCCCCCTCCCACAAGCCGCATCGCCCCCCCGACCCCCTATATATGCGCCGCCGCCGCCTCTCCCCTCGTCCCGCTTCGCCGCCCCACACCCCGCCGCCTACGCCGCTTTCGCCGCCGCAGCGCGCCGCCTTGTCGCCATGTTCTTATTCTTGCTTGGCTGCCGCCCCGCGCCGTCGCCCCGCTTCGCCTCGCCACGTCGTCGCCCGCCCGCCAGAATCCGAGCCACCACCGTTGACCTCGCCGCCCCGGTTTTTTCGGTTTAGGTAAAAACCGTCCGGTTTTATTTTAAAAACACTAGATCGGTTTTTTTATTTATTAGCTCGGTTCGGTTTTCTCGGTTTAGCTTATTCCGCGAACGTTCGTTCTTTAGCTTGTTTTAATGAATGTTTTCGGTCGTTTGTCTCTGTTAGCGGACGTTCGTCCGATAGATTTTTCTTTTTCCGTTTATTTTCAGCCAAGGACCTATCCACGATTATTTTTATCGCTGATTAGCCCCTGATCTTCAAACCCTCGCAACTTTTTAACCGTTTGTCCAAATCCAATGAAACCAATGCCAAAATCTTCGTCTCGAGCCCCTCTTTCTGGTTAATCAACTTGAACATGGTTTTGACAATTTAAAATTTGGTTTCAAGCAGATTTGTATTCGAAGTTCTTTTGATCGTAGTTTCAGTTCCGTAGCTCCGATTCGATTGATTCTTTTTGCAAATCGAAGTTCTTCAGTTGAAATTTCAGTTTGGATCTTTTTATTTTAGTTTTACCCTTGCATCTATGCTTGAGTGCTCATGTATGCTATTGTTTGTTTGCGATAGAATTCCCG
Organism: Aegilops bicornis; assembly: GCA_021605145.1. Classification (NCBI taxonomy): domain Eukaryota; kingdom Viridiplantae; phylum Streptophyta; class Magnoliopsida; order Poales; family Poaceae; genus Aegilops; species Aegilops bicornis. The sequence continues at coordinate 484,620,589 of CM038673.1, forward strand.
GAGTGCGAAGCGTGCTACTACGAGTCTCTAGGTTTTGCAGATTGTCAGCAAGGCAAGTAACACATTGATCATATTCTTTTCATACCCAGTTTTTTATGCATTAGTTACAATCCTCAAACACTGCATGATTAGGATGTGATTAACTTGTGGGTATTGAGAAGTAGATGATGAGGTAGAACCTATCGCCTTTTATTATCAAACCCTTGGGAGTTACTTCTACGTTATGCTTATATTGCCATGCTATGATCGTAGACGTGGATTGGATTTGAGTGTATCCATGACAGATGTGAGAATTGTTAATTAATGGTTAACTTAAGGTGGCTACTTAAATACACATCTGGGTGGATTGGTTGCGGGCACCTGGAGAATCCAGTGTTGTCCTAGGATATCCCGGAGTACCCGTGTGATCATCCTATGGTTCGCCACCCAGGCTCAAAGGGATCATAAGATTATTCTTGCTAGAAACTTCCGTGTGCAGCCACAAGCTATTATGGACTCTAGCATAGTTGAGTATGTTGCATGACCTCTTTTAGTGGTAGACTAGCAGATGTAGGGGATGTAGGTTGGTACTGTCTACCCAGAGTAAAGAGTTAATGTTTCTGAAAGACTGTGTCTCGGTCATCTGTTTCTCAAACACCATGTAGTGCGAGAAATCCAATGGAGGAGATCGAGTCTTGTGGGGAAAAGTGCGCAAACCTCTACAGAGTGTACAAACTAATCATGGTTAGCCGTGTCCCCAGTTATGGACATCTTGAGTATCTGGTTCTTGGATTATCCTATTGATCTCATCACTCTAAATTAATTTGTTGGGTTATTAATACTGCTTAATTGGGATTGAGTTGGAGGAACCTTCTCAATGTTTAACAACTACCATGATAGTTACACAAAATACATTCCTTTGTTGTAGGGAAAAATTGGCTTTTCAAGAAAACATTATAACCATAGAGCCTCCACCACCATATATGCATGTAGTGATAGCATTTATTACATTTCATTGCTCTATTGTGTTATCTTGCCAAGCATATTTCATGTCTTGACCCGTTTCAGCTGCAACATATCATGTTGCAGACTTTTCGCAAAGAGTAAGGTGCGCTAGGTCGTTGTTGTGCACTCAGCTATGTCGTTGGAGTTGATGGACTCACTTTATCTTCCAAGTCTTCCGCTGTTATCTTATTTAGATGGCCTTAAGCCATATTTATTGTAATAAGTTCTCTTTTGAGACATTCGATGTAATAAGTGTGTGATTGCATTCTGTTATAAATCCTTCAAGTACTGTGTGTGTCAGCATTATCGATCCAGGGATGACACTTATGCACGGAGATCTGACCGTCTGAGGTTGGATCGCTACAACGGATCCCCTCATAACCTAAGTCGCCCTAGCCATCACAAGGGGTTTAGGTTTTCGAGGAAAAGTTTATCATGTGCATTGATGTTGTGTATATTTGCCAGCATCCCAAGAAGAAACACATTTATTGTCAATCATAGGCATTGGCTCTGTTTTCATATGTACGAGTAGGCGCTATTTGAGGTGTAGCTTTGGAGGACCAACACTCACCTGGCTATGCGGACGTCCGTTTTTGCCCTTCAAGGTGCCCTTAGCTCTACCACAACATGATCTAAAAAAACTTGAACACAACGTACGATAGGGCCTACCCAACAACTTAAAAGATGCAAAATTCATCACAAAGTCTCTGGCGTCGGTCATGGTTATGAGAAATAAGCCGCCATACCGGGCTTTAGTGGACATGGATATCAAGAAGCACGGTGATGACCCACAAGTGTAGGGAATCTATCATAGTCCTTTCGATAAGTAAGAGTGTCGAACCCAACAAGGAGCAGAAGGAAATGATAAGCGGTTTTCAGTAAGGTTTTCTCTGCAAGCACTGAAATTATAGGTAATAGATAGTTTTGTGATAAGATAAATAGTAACGAGCAACAAGTAAATAAAGTAAACAAAGTGCAGCAAGGTGGCCCAATCCTTTAAGCAAAGGATAAGCCTGGACAATTTCTAATAATAGGGAAGGAGCTCCCGAGGACACATTGGGAATTATCGTCAAGCTAGTTTTCATCACGTTCATATGATTCGCGTTCGGTACTTTGATAATTTGATATGTGGGTGGACCGGTACTTGGGTACTGCCCTAACTTGGACAAGCATCCCACTTATGATTAACCCCTATTGCAAGCATCCGCAACTACAAAAGAAGTATTAAGGTAAACCTAACCACATCATTAAGCATATGGATCCATATCATCCCCTAACGAAGCAACACATAAACTAGGGTTTAAGCTTCTGTCACTCTAGCAACCATCATCTACTTATTACTTCCCCATGCCTTCCTCTAGTCCCAAATAATGGTGAAGTGTCATGTAGTCGACGTTCACATAACACCACTAGAGGAAAAGACAACATACATCTCATCAAAATATCGAACGAATACCAAATTCACATGACTACTAATAGCAAGACTTCACCCATGTCCTCAGGAACAAACGTAACTACTCACAAAGCATATTCATGTTCATAATCAGAGGAGTAATAATATGCATAAAGGATCTGAACATATGATCTTCCACCAAGTAACCAATTAGCATCAACTACAAGGAGTAATCAACACTACTAGCAACCCACAGGTGCCAATTTGTGGTTTTGATACAAGATTGGATACAAGAGATGAACTAGGGTTTTGAGAGGAGATGGTGCTGGTGAAGATGTTGATGAAGATTGACCCCCTCCCGACGAGAGGATCGTTGGTGATGACGTTGGTGATGATTTCCCCCTCCCGGAGGGAAGTGTCCCCGGCAGAACAGCTCCGCCAAAGCCCTAGATTGATTCCGCCAAGGTTCCGCCTCGTGGCGGCGGAGTTTCGTCCCGCAAGCTTGCACATGATTTTTTTCCAGGGTAAAAGTGATGATATAGCAGAAGATGGACGCCGGAGGCCCACCAGGCGGCCCAGGAGATAGGGGTGCGCCCTATAGGGGGGGATGTCTCCTGGAGAGGGTGTGGGCCCCCTGGCATATTTCTTTCGCTCAGAAATTCTTGTTAATTCCAAAAGGTTGCTTCGTGGAGTTTCAGGACTTTTGGAGCTGTGCAGAATAGGTTTCCAACGTTTGCTCCTTTTCCAGCCAGAATTCCAGCTGCCGGCATTCCCCCTCTTCATAGTAAACCTTGTAAAATAAGAGAGAATAGCCATAATTATTGAGATATAACGTGTAATAACAACCCATAATGCAATAAATATTGATATAAAAGCATGGTGCAAAATGGACGTATCAACTCTCCAAGCTTAGACCTCGCTTGTCCTCAAGCGGAAGCCGAAATTGAAAAATATGTCCACATGTTTAGAGATAGAGGTGTGGATAAAAATAAAATACGGACATGACGGCATCATGATCATTCTAATAACAGCAACATATATAGATTTTGTCATATGATTTCCTATGCTCAAGTAACAATCAATTCACAATGTCAAGTATGGTTCAAAAACTTCATTGGGAACTAACAAACTATAGTCTCAGTCATTGAAGCAATTGCAATTTATCATAACATCAGAAAGAGTCAACAATAGAGCTTTTCAGCAAGCTCACATACTCAGCTATCTCGTAGTCTTCTACAATTGCTAACACTCACCCAGTACTTGTGGTTATAGAGTTTCAGCCAGACACTAAGAAAGATAGGGGCTTATTGTGTTGCCTCCCAACGTATTCACCTTTAGGTGATGTCAACAATAATAGCCCATGCTAACTTACATCCAACTGGATATATATATCATAATCTTTCAAACACGAGGAGCTTGCCAAAGGATAAAATAAAAAGGGGAAAGGTGAGGATCACCTTGACTCAAGCATAAAGTAAAAACATAAAGTAAAAGATAGGCCCTTCGCAGAGGGAAGCAGAGGTTGTCATGCGCGTTTAGGGTTGATGCATAAAATCTTAATGCAAAAGAACGTCACTTTATATTGCCCCTTGTAAGGGCATATTTATCCCTAAGGTTTTTGGTGATTGATGACAATGCTTTTGTGGACTAATCGTGTGCATTGAGTTTTTCAGAGATTCATACTTTGGCACGAGACGATTCCCTCCCCTCGGAGTTTGAAGCGAAGATGTTGTAGTCCTTTCGTTTCAGTTTGGTGGACTAGTTTCGTAGGGTTCACCGTACTATCAAGAGGGGGTCCGCTTTGGAAAGGCTAGGGTGGAATCATCACGTACACATCCTTTGCTCACCCTCCGAGCCTTTCCGCTTCAATGCAGAGCTCGTTCCTGTCCTCTTTGTGCTTGTTCTTGTCCCAGCAGTAGTACCGCGTGTCGGAGCGGTAGTACCGCTTAGAACCTAATGGCGATGCCGCTCTACAGCGGTAGTACCGCTTGGAGCCCCAATGAGTAGTACCGATCTGACTCGTGCTTCTACCGCCTCGACTTCGGCGCTCTTTTTTCGTGTCGAGTTTTATGGTACTTCTGCGGCGATGAGGCGGTAGTACCGCTCGTGCGGTAGTACCGCCCTTACCACCGCGGTAGTACCGCTCTGGTCCAGCGGCTGTACTGCGAGGGGGAGCGGTAGTACCGCTTAGGTGGTTAAGCGGTAGTACCGCTGGCCTAGCGGTAGTATCGCTCTCTGTGAAGACTGCGATGGGAATGTGGTGGATTGTTTCCCCCACTATATAAGTGGGTCTTCTTCTCCAAAGTTGACCTACCTCTTCCCCCAAAGCTCCATTGTTGCTCCAAGCTCCATTTTCGCCCGATTTCTCTCCCTAGCCAATCAAACTTGTTGATTTTCTCGGGTGTGGTTGAGAAGGCCTCGATCTACACTTCCGCCAAGAGAAATTTGATTCCCCCCACTCATCCCTAGCGGATCTTGTTACTCTTGGGTGTTTGAGCACCCTAGACGGTTGAGGTCACCGCGGAGCCATAGTCCATTGTGGTGAAGCTTCGTGGTGTCGTTGGGAGCCTCCAATTAAGTTGTGGAGATTGCCCCAACCTTGTTTGTAAAGGTTCGCCGCGTTCAAGGGCACCAATAGTGGAATCACGGCATCTCGCATTGTGTGAGGGCGTGAGGAGAATACGGTGGCCCTAGTGGCTTCTTGGGGAGCATTGTGCCTCCACACCGCTCCAACGGAGACGTACTTCCCTTCAAAAGGAAGGAACTTCGGTAACACATCCTCGTCTTCACCGGCTCCACTCTTGGTTATCTCGTGCCTTTACTTGTGCAAGTTTACTTGTGTTACTTTCCTTACTTGCCTGCGTGCTTGTTGTTGTTGCATCATATAGGTTCCCTACCTAGTTGCTTTTCTAGAAAACCTACCTTGATGCAAAGTTTAATTTGGTAAAGAAAAGTATAAAATTGTTAGTTGCCTATTCACACCCCCCCTTCTAGTCAACTATATCGATCCTTTCAATTGGTATCAGAGCCTCGTCTCTTGACTAATGACTTTACCATCCGAAGAGTATGGTTGATGTTGTAGAAGGTGCGAAGGAGCACTCCGGTGCAAATCCGGTCTCTTCTACGGGAGATGGGGGAACCGCGGTCTCTCGTGAGGAGTTCAATGTGGCATTGGAAACATTGAAAACCTCCTTGACGACCGAGGTCAAAGGCATGTTTCATGAATTCTTAGAAGGGCTTAAACTTTCCACCGCACCGTTGAAAGTGGGTTATCCCGCCAACAAGGTGACGGATGCTACCTCCGACAAGGGGGAGGCTACTAGTGAGAAAGCCCTTCCTTCTAGTCGTAAAAGTGGCACTGGCATCTTTGCCAATGTGGAACCTCCACTTGTCTATGGTGGACCGATTCCTTCTACTCACTTGAATCATGCCGGTCCTCCCCCAAAGATTGATAAAAAGGAGGATTTTGATTGTTGGGTCTATCGTTTTAAGCGTCATTTAAATCATGTGAACACTAACCTTTGGAGAATCATTGAAGAAGGTTTTTATCCGCATGACCGAGCAACTTCACTCCGAGAGAAGCCGTGGATGATCAATTCAATGAGAATGCTCTCTTCATCATCCAAGAAGCAATCCCTCCCGAAGACCTTCCTCATCTACGGCCCTACTCATTGGCCAAAGATGCTTGGCGCCAATTGGTCTCCCTCTATCGGGGAAGCGCAAGCATTCAATGTTCCAACTATGAAGTGGTACAAGATGAAGCCGATGAGTTTGCAATGAAAGAAGATGAAGAACCTCGTGAGCTTTATCGGAGAGTAACCAAGCTCGCGGTCTCTCTCCGAGATCATGGAAGTAAGGACACAGATGACAATTGGATCAAGCGCAAATTCCTCAAGGCAATGATGCCCTACCACAAAGCCATGTCCTCCGTCATCTGTCAAAGGCGGACTTCCACACCTTGTCCTCAAGTGAGGTGTTAGATGAGTTTGTGGCTATGAGCATATTGGACAGGACTGCCGATAATGCGGTGCCGGCTCTCAAAGAGAAAAAAGGCCCAACCTTGCCTTGAAGGCCAAGGTCTATGTCAAAGAAGAGGAAGAGGTGGAAGAAGAGGAGAGAAACCTCGAAGATATGAAGTATGCCTATCATGAACACATGGCACTTGCTTCAAGGCAATTTTGGAGCAAGAAGAACTCAAGGCCCAACTTCAACAAGAACAATTCAAGTAGCGCAAAGGGCAAGCAACGAGTGAGGACTTGCTTCAATTGTGGCAATGTGAGCCACTTTGTTGCGGAGTGCCCTTATGAGAAGAGGGAAGACAACGGTGGCAAGCTCATCCGTAAGGACAAGGCCAAGTCGTTCCCCAACAAGAGCAACTTCACCAAGAAGACTCCTCCCAAGGCATTGGTGGTACAAGAAGAGTACAATTAGGACGATGATGATGATGAATATGGTGAGTCAGTTGCCATGGCCTCTGTTGCCATTGCTACGACTCCACGGGTGTCTCTCTTCGACTCACCCAATGAGAGCATCACCGCCAAGTCCCTCATGGCTAAAGCCACCAACTAGGTAACCCCCAACATCAAAACTACCATCATCAATCATCCTTCTTCGACGGATAGCATTGATGAACATGAGGGAACTAATGTGGAGGAGAATGAGTTTGAGGCCTTTATGGATAAACTCAAGGGCAAATCCAAGAAGCACTTTGTTTCTCTCTTGGAACAACTTGGTGAAGCCAATGACATGATCGAGGCTCACGAAGATACCATCTCTAAGATGGAGGGGCATAGTTGTGACTATGCCGATAAGATTTCGGATCTTTCCAATGCTCTTGAGGAAGAGCGTGGTCTTCGTTTGGCTCTTGAGCAGTCATACAACGATGATCATGCTGAATTAAAGAAAGATCTTGATCATGCTCTTGTTGTTTCTCGTGTGCTAAACTCCGAGAAGGCAAAGCTTGGGGTTTATCTTGCTAGACTCAAAGAGGAGTTTGACATTCTCGACAAGGCTCACAAAGTCTTGAAGGGCGTTCATGCTAGCCTCAAAGAGTCTCATGATCAACTCCAAGTAAAGCTAACCAAGGAGAAAGCCACTTTTCCTCATATGGTGTTGATTGATAATGCAAATGCTACTAACCCTTGTTGTGAGCATGTGCATCTTGTTGAGGAGAATGCTAAGTTGAAGGAGCAACTTGAGAAAGGCCTTGTGACATGCATACAAGGTGAGAAGAACCTCAACGACCTTTTGAGCAATCAAAAGGAAGTTGTGGCCAAGGAGGGGTTCGCGCCCAAGCCACCAAGAACAAGAAGAAGAATGACAAGACCAAACGACCTCCTCCTCTCAAGCAAACTTTTGTGAAGGAGGGAGAGGGTGCTTCCAAGGAGAAGAAGAACAATGCAAAGGGTGGCGGTGTCAAGAAGGGCAATGCCACCCCTCCCAACAAGGCGGCGACTTTAATCCTTCTTATGTGTTATGCCTTGCTAGTGATGGGCATGTTTATGCCAAATTTGTTAGTTCTCCTCATGAATACATTGAATGGTCTATTTGGGTTCCTAAGACCCTTGTTACTAACACCAAAGTACTCATTACAAAATGGGTACCTAAAACCAAGCATTGATCTCTTGTAGGTGTTTGCTTCCGGTGGGGGATCATGGTTGCTCGAAAGTGGAGCTACAAATCATATGACCGGAAGCAAGGACTTGGTGGTGGACGTGCACAAGATTCCATCTATGCCCACCAATGTCGAGTGGGGTGATTCCTCGTCTTCTAAGGTACTGGGACTCAGCAAGGTTGTCATTTCTAATGATCTCACGATCGAGAAGGTCATGCTTGTAGAGTCCCTTGCATACAATTTACTTTCCGTTCGTCAACTTGCAATCATGGGCTTTGCCACTTTCTTTCATATTGATACCATGGCCCTCTTGTGGAGCAAGACTCTTAAAGTAGCCTTTGTTGGGCATGTCGAGAACGGTCTATATGTGATTAACTTTTCGGAGCGACCCACTAAGACCGCAACATGCCTAATAGCTAAAGTTGGCGTGGGATGGCTTTGGCATCGCCGTTTAGCCCACGTCAATATGAGATCTTTGCAAAGTCTTCTCAAGGGGGACCATGTTCGTGGACTAACGAACGTTAGTTTTGCTGAAGATCGTGCTTGCAGTGCTTGTATCGAAGGAAAGCTTCATGCGAAGGCTCACCCTCCCACGACTTTCATTTACTCGAAGAGGCCTTTGGAGCTCCTTCACTTGGATCTCTTTGGGCCTCCATCCTTTGATAGTCTTGGCGGTAGGAATTATTGTTTGGTGATTGTGGATGACTACTCAAGGTATACTTGGGTGTATTTCTTCAAGAGGAAGAGCGAGACCCAACAAACCATCATTGACTTTGCAAATGAAGCACAACGTCAACACAATGCAAAGATCTTGACAATAAGAAGTGACAACGGCACCGAGTTCAAGAACTACACCTTGGATGAGTTTCTTAGTGATGAGGGGATCAAGCATCAATATTCCGCACCCTACACCCCTCAACAAAACGGTGTCACGGAGAGGAAGAACCGGACGTTGATGGATGTGGCAAGGACCATGATGGCGGAGTTCAAGTCTCCATACAACTTTTGGGCCGAAGCCATCAACACCGCATGTCATGCATCCAATCGGCTCTACCTCCGCAAGGGCTTGAACAAGACTCCTTATGAGATACTCACCGGTAACAAGCCCAATCTCAAGTACTTTCGGGTGTTCGGGTGTAAGTGTTTCATTCTCAAGAAAGGTGTTTGGTTGTCTAAATTTGAGGCTAGAGCTTATGAGGGCATATTTGTTGGTTATGCTACAAATCTCATGCTTACTGATACGTCCATTTTGCATCATGCTTTTATATCGATATTTATTGCATTTTGGGCTGTTATTTCACGTTATGTCACAATACTTATGGCTATTCTCTCTTATTTTACAAGGTTTACATGAAGAGGGAGAATCTTGGAAATTTGGAGAATGCAGATGGAAAAGGAGCAAATATTGAAGGCCTATTCTGCAACTCCAAAAGTCCTGAAACTCCACGGAATACCTTAAAATAAATAAAGAGAAATCGTCACCCAAGATGAAGGCCGGGGGCCCACACCACACTCACGAGGGTGGGGCGCGCCCTCCCACAGGCGCGCCCCCTACCTCGTGGGCCCCTGGTGGCTCTCCGGCGTCCATCTTCTCCTATATGAAGTCTTTCGATGAGAAAAAAATCATAAGCAACCTTTCGGGACGAGACTCCGCCGCCACGAGGCGGAACCTTGGTGGAACCAATCTAGGGCTCCGGCGGAGCTGTTCTGCCGGGGACACTTCCCTCCGGGAGGGGGAAATCATCGCCATTGTCATCACCAACGCTCCTCTCATCGGGAGAGGGCAATCTCCATCAACATCTTCACCAGCACCATCTCATCTCCAAACCCTAGTTCATCTCTTGTATCCAATTCTTGTCTCCAAGTCCGGGATTGGTGCTAGTAGGTTGCTAGTAGTGTTGATTACTCCTTGTAGTTGATGCTAGTTGGTTTATTTGGTGGAAGATCATATGTTCAGATCCTTTATGCATATTATTACCCTCTGATTATGAACATGAATATGCTTTGTGAGTAGTTACGTTTGTTCACGAGGACAAGGGAGAAGTCTTGCTATTAGTAGTCATGTGAATTTGGTATTAGTTCGATATTTTGATAAGATGTATGTTGTCTAACCTCTAGTGGTGTTATGTGAGCGTCGACTACATAACACTTCACCATTATTTGGGCCTAGAGGAAGGCATTGGGAAGTAATAAGTAGATGATGGGTTGCTAGAGTGATGAGCTTAAACCCTAGTTTATGTCTTTGCTTAAAGGGGCTGTTTTGGATCCATATGTTTCATGCTATGGTTAGGTTTACCTTAAAACTTTTGTTGTAGTTGTGGATTCTTGCAATAGAGGTTAATCATAAGTGGGATGCTTGTTCAAGTAAGAACAGCACCCAAGCACCGGTCCACCCACATATCAAATTATCAAAGTACCGAACGCGAATCATATGAACGTGATGAAAACTAGCTTGACGATAATCCCATGTGTCCTTGGGAGCGCTTTTCCTATTATAAGAGTTTGTTTCGGCTTGTCCTTTGCTACAAAAAGGATTGGGCCACCTTTCTGCACTTTATTTACTTTTGTTACTTGTTACTCGTTACAATTTATCTTATCACAAAACTATCTGTTACCACTTATTTCAGTACTTGCAGAGAATACCTTGCTGAAAACCGCTTATCATTTCCTACGCTCCTCGTTGGGTTCGACACTCTTACTTATTGAAAGGACTACGATAGATCCCCTATACTTGTGGGTCATCAAGACTCTTTTAAGCGCCGTTGCCAAGTGTAGCGCCTTTGGTAAGTGGAATTTGGTAAGGAAAAATTAATTTAGTGTGCTGAAATTTTCTGTCACTTGTTACTATGGAAAGTAATTGTGCGAGGGCTTGTTAGGGTATCTTCACCCCGTCCGATGAAAGCAAAGAGTTGCTCCTCAACCTACTCAACCTACTGAACCTATTGAAAATGAAACTCCTTTTGAATTTCCTTGGTATGATGGAAAAACTGCTAGCTAATCCTTTTACGATAAATGGAACAAAGCACCACGATGAGCACTTAATATATGTGGATGAAATTTGTGGATTATTTAAGCTTGCAGGTGTACCCGATGATGTTCTTAAGAAGAAGGCTTTTCCTTTATCTTTGAAGGAAGACGCATTGACATGGTATAGGCTATGTGATACGAGATCATGCAACTATAAAAGATTGAAATTGGAATTTCATCAAAAGTATTACCCTATGCATCTTGTTCATCGTGATCGCAATTATATATATAATTTTTGGCCTCGCGAAGGAGAAAGCATCGCTCAAGCTTGGGGGAGGCTTAAATCAATGTTATATTCATGCGCAATCATGAGCTTCCAAGAGAAATAATTATTCAAAGTTTTTATGCTCGGCTTTCTGATAACAATCGCACCATGCTTGATACTTCTTGTGCTGGCTCTTTTATGATGAAGACTATTGAATTCAAATGGAATTTATTGGATAGAATTAAACGCAACTCTGAAGATTGGGACCTCGGCGAAGGTAAGGAGTCAGGTATGACACCTAAGTTTGATTGTGTTAAATCTTTTATGGATACCGATATTTTCCGTAAGTTTAGCACTAAATATGGACTTGACTACGAGATAGTAGCTTCTTTACGTGAATCTTTTGCCACTTATGTTGATCTCCCTAAGGAGAAGTGGTTTAAATATCATCCTCCCACAGAAGTAAAAGTAGCTTCACCTATTAAAGTTGAAGAAAAGACTATCACTTATAATGATCCTATTGTTCCCACCTCTTATGTTGAGAAACCACCTTTCCCTGTTAGAGTAAAGGATCATGCTAAAGCTTCAACTGTTGTTCGTAAAAGCTATACTAGAACTTATACACCTCCTGAGAAAGTCAAAGTAGAACCTAATATTGCTATTTTTAAAGATCTCTTGTATGATAATATTGATGGGCATGTCATTCAATTCTCTGGTGAAACTGCTAGAATTGCTAAACCCTGTGATAGAGATAAACATAGACACATGGTAGGCGTGCTGTTATTTACATTAAAATAGGAGATCATTGTTATCATGGCTTATGTGATATGGGTGCTAGTGCTAGTGTTATACACATTGACTTATATAAATAAATTATGCACGATATTGCACTGCTTTGAGTTAGAAGATATTGATGTTACAATTAAACTTGCCAATAGAGATACTATATACGCAATGGGAATTGTTAGAGATGTTGAAGTCTTGTGTGGAAAAACCAAATATCCCGTTGATTTCCTTGTTCTTGGTTCTCCACAAGATAGCTTTTGTCCCATTATTTTTGGTAGACCCTTCTTCAATACTGTTAATGCTACGATAGACTACAAAAAGAATGTTGTTACTATTGGCTTGGATGATATGGTTCATGAGTTTAATTTCTCTAAATTTAGTAAACAACATCGTGAGGAAGAATTGCCTAGCAAGGATGAAATTATTGGTCTTGCTTCTATTGCCATGCCTCCTAGTGATCCTTTAGAACATTATTTGCTTGACCATGAAAATGATATGTTCATGGATGAAAGAAGGGAAATAGATGAAGTATTCGTTAAACAAGAACCTATTATGAAACATAATTTGCCTATTGAAATCCTAGGGGATCCTCCTCCACCCAAGGGTGATCCCGTGTTTGAGCTTAAACCGTTGCCTGATAATCTTAAATATGCTTATCTTGATGAAAATAAAATATATCATGTTATTATTAGTGCTAACCTTTCAGAGCATGAAGAAGAAAGATTATTGAAAAAACTAAAGAAGCACCGTGCCGCTATTGGATATACTCTTGATGATCTTAAGGGCATTAGTCCCACTCTATGTCAGCATAAAATAAATTTGGAAGAGGACGCCAAACCAGTTTGTGATCCTCAACAACGTTTGAATCCTAAAATGAAAGAAGTGGTAAGGAAAGAAATACTCAAGCTTCTGGAGGCAGGTATAATTTATCCGTTCTTTGATAGTCGATTGGGTAAGTCATGTCCATTGTGTCCCTAAGAAGGGAGGTATTCTTGTTGTCCCTAATGATAAAGATGAATTGATTCCATAAAGAATTATCACGAGGTTATAGGATGGTAATTGATTTCCGCAAATTAAATAAAGCTACTAAGAAAGATCATTACCCTTACCTTTTATTGATCAAATGTTAGAAAGGTTATGCAAACATACACATTATTGCTTTCTAGATGGTTATTACGGTTTCTCTCAAATACATGTCGGCTAAAGATCAATCAAAGACTACTTTTACATGCCCTTTTGGTACTTTTGCTTATAGACGTATGCCTTTTGGTTTATGTAATGCACCTGCTACCTTTCAAAGATGCATGATGGCTATATTCTCTGATTTTTGTGAAAAGATTTGTGAGGTTTTCATGGACGACTTTTTCCGTCTATGGTTCCTCTTTTGATGATTGCTTGAGCAATCTTGATCGAAGTTTTGAGAGATGTGAAGAAACTAATCTTGTCTTGAATTGGGAAAAGTGCCACTTTATGGTTAATGAAGGTATTGTCTTGGGGCACAAAGTTTCTGAAAGAGGTATTGAAGTTGATAAAGCCAAGGTTGATGCTATTGAAAAGATGCCATGTCCCAAGGACATCAAAGGTATAAGAAGTTTCCTTGGTCACGCAGGATTTTATAGGAGGTTCATTAAGGACTTCTCAAAAATTTCTCGGCCTCTGACTAATTTATTACAAAAAGATGTACCATTTGTCTTTGATGATGATTGTGTAGAAGCATTTGAAATACTTAAGAAAGCATTAGTCTCTGCACCTGTTGTTCAGCCACCTGATTGGAATTTACCCTTTGAAATTATGTGTGATGCAAGTGATTATGCTGTAGGTGCTGTTCTTGGGCAAAGAGTTGGTAAGAAATTAAATGTTATCCATTATGCTAGTAAGACTCTAGACAATGCTCAAAGAAACTATGCTACTACTGAAAAAGAATTCTTAGGAGTTGTATTTGCTTGTGATAAATTCAGACCCTATATTGTTGATTCTAAAGTAACTATTCACACCGACCATGCTGCTATTAAATATCTTATGGAAAAGAAAGATGCTAAACCTAGACTTATTAGATGGGTTCTCTTGCTGCAAGAATTTGATTTGCATATTGTTGATAGAAAAGGAGCCGAGAACCCCGTTGCAGACAACTTATCTAGGTTAGAGAATGTTCTCGATGACCGACTACCTATTGATGATAGCTTCCCTGATGAACAATTAAATGTTATAAGCACTTCTCGTAGCACTCCATGGTATGCTGATTATGCTAATTATATTGTTGCTAAGTTTATACCACCTAGCTTCACATACCAACAAAAGAAAAAGTTCTTTTATGATTTGAGACATTACTTTTGGGATGATCCACATCTTTATAAAGAAGGAGTAGATGGTGTTATTAGGCGTTGTGTACACGAGCATGAACAGGAACAGATCCTACGCAAGTGTCACTCCGAAGCTTATGGAGAACACCACGCTGGAGATAGAACTGCACATAAGGTATTGCAATCTGGTTTTTATTGGCCTACTCTCTTCAAGGATGCCCGTAAGTTTGTTTTGCTTGTGATGAATGTCAAAGAATTGGTAATATTAGTAGACGTCAAGAAATGCCTATGAATTATTCACTTGTTACTGAACCATCTGATGTTTGGGCTTTGATTATATGGGACCTTTTCCTGCTTCTAATGGACACTCTCATATTTTAGTTGCTGTTGATTACGTTACTAAGTGGGTAGAAGCTATTCCAACTAGTAGTGCTGATCATAACACTTCTATTAAAATGCTTAAGAAAGTTATTTTTCCGAGGTTTAGAGTCCCTAGATATTTAATGACTGATGGTGGTTCACACTTTATTCATGGTGCTTTTCGTAAAATGCTTGCTAAATATGACGTTAATCATAGAATTGCATCTCCTTATCACCCGCAGTCTAGTGGTCAAGTAGAATTAAGTAATAGAGAGCTCAAAATAATTTTGCAAAAGACTGTCAATAGGTCTAGAAAGAATTGGTCCAAGAAACTTGATGATGCATTATGGGCCTATAGAACTGCATATAAAAATCCTATGGGTATGTCTCCGTATAAAATGGTTTATGGAAAAGCATGTCACTTACCTCTCGAACTAGAACATAAGGCATATTGGGCTATTAAAGAGCTCAACTATGATTTCAAACTTGCCGGTGAGAAGAGGTTATTTGATATTAGCTCACTTGATGAATGGAGAACCCAAGCTTATGAAAATGCCAAGTTGTTTAAAGAAAAAGTTAAAAGATGGCATGGCAAAAGGATACAAAAGTGTGAGTTTAATGTAGTTGATTATGTATTGCTATACAACTCTCGTTTAATTTTTTTTGCAGGAAAACTTCTCTCTAAATGGGAAGGTCCCTACGTTATCGAGGAGGTCTATCGTTCCGGTGCCATAAAAATCAACAACTTGAGGCACAAATCCGAAGGTGGTAAACGGTCAAAGGATCAAACACTATATCTCACGTAATCCTATAAATGTTGAAACCAATATTATTGAAACCGTAACCCCGGAGGAATACATAAGGGACACTTTGCAGAACGTTCCAGACTTCGATAAGGAATAGGTATGTGGTACGGTAAGTAAACCGACTCCAAAACAATTTTGAAGGCAATATTTCTCCGTTTTGGAATATTTAGAAAAATAGAAAAATAAGTAGCAGTCCGGGGAGGACACGAGGCCTCCACGAGGGTGGAGGGCGCGCCCTACCTCGTGAGCACCTCGTGTGCCCTCCGGACTCCGTTCTTGCACGATACATATTTTGGTCGGTAAAAATCATTATATATATTCTCCGAAGGTCTTGACGACCGTATCACGCAAATATCCTCTGTTTTCGTTTGAGCTGTTTAGTTGCAGATTTGAGGATTAGGAGACTCGATCATCCTTCTATGAGGGTGAGCCTATGCCATGGAAGGTGGACGACAAGCTTGCATCATCAACAACACCTCCACCACCAACAACAAAGAAGGAGACATAATCACATGGGTATGGGCACTCCCCTTGGCAACTGCCAAGATTGGGGGAGGTGCCCCGGTATCGTATCACCATCACAACTCCCATATTTACCTTTTTCTTAGTTCCATCCTATTAGTAGTATCTTGATTTAGTAGAATAAAAGTCATGGCATGATTTAGTTTTGAGTTTTGCTTTATGATCCCTCTATGCAATCGAGTCCGTGAGCTATATATAATAAAGATTTGTGTTGAGTCAAGGGCTTGATTACTTTGCCATGATCTTGAGTGAATAAAAGAAAAGAATAAAAAGAAACAAAGAGTTCATATTGGTCTTATTGAAAGTAATGACTTCACATAGAAAGAGTATGATGATTAAAAGTTGTTGGGAGTTGGCAAATATAGTTTTGGTCATCGTTGCAATTAATAGGAAGTACTAAGGAGAGAGAGGTTTCACATATAGATATATTATCATTGACATCTTTTATGATTGGGAACACTCATTAAAATATGATATGCTAAAGAGTTGATGTTGGACAAGGAGGACAACGTAATGAGTTATGTTTTCTTATATCTGAGACAAAGTATATTGTCATGGATCTCCTAACATGTTGAGCTTGCCTTTCCCCTCATGCTAGCCAAATTCTCAGCACCAAGTAGAGATACTACTTGTGCTTCCAAATACCTTTAAACCATTTTAGCCATGAGAGTCCATCATATCTACCTATGGATTGAGTAAGATCCTTCAAGTAAGTTGTCATCGGTGCAAGCAATAAAAAATGCTCTCTAAATATGCACGACTTATTAGTGCAGAGAAATAAGCTTTGTACAAACTTGTTGTGGAAGTAATAAAAGCGACGGACTGCATAATAAAGTTCCACATACAAGGGGCAATATAAAGTGACGTTCTTTTGCATTAAGATTTTGTGCATCCAACCATAAAAGTGCATGGCAACCTCTGCTTCCCTCTATGAAGGGCCTATATTTTATTATTATCTTCTACCTTATGCAAGAGTCACGGTGATATTCACCTTCTCCTTTTTATTTTATCCTTTGGCAAGCTCAGCATGTTGGAAAAAATTTCAAAAATAATAATTCATGCTCCCCTACATCCAATTAAATCTTGATTTTTGACATTACCCTTGAGGTAAAAGGTTGTGGGGCAAAACTACAACCCCTATCTTTCTCTGTGTCCGGTTAAAACTCTGTAACCACAAGTATTGCGTGAGTGTTAGCAATTATGAAGGACTAGTGATAGTTGAGTATGTGGACTTGCTTTTAAGCTCTGACATAGACTCTTTTCGATGTTATGATAAATTGCAATTGCTTCAATGACTGAGGGTATAATTTGTTGGTGCTCAATAAGGCTTCTGATTCATAGTTTTGCACTTTGAAAAGATCATCATTTGAACATGAGTAATCATATGACAAATCAATATATGTTGTTGTTATGAGAATAATCATGATGCCTTCATGTCCGTATTTTATTTTTATCAACGCCTCTACCTCTAAACATGAGGACTTATTTATTTTTATCGGCTTTTCGCTTGAGGACAAGCGAGGTCTAAGCTTGGGGGAGTTGATACGTCTATTTTGCATCATGCTTTTATATCGATATTTATCGCATTTTGGGCTGTTATTTCACGTTATGTCACAATACTTATGGCTATTCTCTCTTATTTTACAAGGTTTACATGAAGAGGGAGAATGCGGTAAGAATGCAGAAATTTGGAAAAGGAGCAAATATTGAAGGCCTATTCTGCGCAACTCCAAAAGTCCTGAAACTCCACGGAATACCTTAAAATAAATAAAGAAAAATCGTAGCCAAAGATGAAAGCCAGGGGCCCACACCACTGCTCACGAGGTGGGCGCGCCCTCCCCTGGCGCCCCCTACCTCGTGGGCCCCCTGGTGGCTCTCCGACGTCCATCTTCTCCACTATGAAGTCTTTTGATGAGAAAAAAAATCATAAGCAACCTTTCGGGACGAGACTCCACCGCCACGAGGCGGAACCAATCTAGGGCTCCGACGGAGCTGTTCTGCCGGGGACACTTCCCTACGGGAGGGGGAAATCATCACCATCGTCATCACCAACGCTCCTCTCATCGGGAGAGGGCAATCTCCATCAACATCTTCACTAGCACCATCTCATCTGCAAACCCTAGTTCATCTCTTGTATCCAATTCTTGTCTCCAAGTCCGGGATTGGTGCTAGTAGGTTGCTAGTAGTGTTGATTGCTCCTTGTAGTTGATGCTAGTTGGTTTATTTGGTGGAAGATCAGATCCTTTATGCATATTATTACCCCTCTGATTATGAACATGGATATGCTTTGTGAGTAGTTACGTTTGTTCCTGAGGACAAGGGAGAAGTCTTGCTATTAGTAGTCATGTGAATTTGGTATTCGTTCGATATTTTGATAAGATGTATGTTGTCTAACCTCGATTGGTGGTTATGTGAGCGTCGACTACATAACACTTCACCATTATTTGGGCCTAGAGGAAGGCATTGGGAAGTAATAAGTAGATGATGGGTTGCTAGAGTGATAGAAGCTTAAACCCTAGTTTATGCGTTGCTTAAAAGGGGTTGTTTTGGATCCATATGTTTCATGCTATGGTTAGGTTTACCTTAATACTTTTGTTGTAGTTGCGGATGCTTGCAATAGAGGTTAATCATAAGTGGGATGCTTGTTCAAGTAAGAACAGCACCCAAGCACCGGTCCACCCACATATCAAATTATCAAAGTACCGAACGCGAATCATATGAGCGTGATGAAAACTAGCTTGACGATAATCCCATGTGTCCTCGGGAGCGCTTTTCCTATTATAAGAGTTTGTTCCGGCTTGTCCTTTGCTACAAAAAAGGATTGGGCCACCTTGCTGCACTTTATTTACTTTTGTTACTTGTTACTCTTTACAATTTATCTTATCACAAAACTATCTGTTACCACTTATTTCAGTACTTGCAGAGAATACCTTGCTAAAAACCTCTTATCATTTCCTTCTGCTCCTCGTTGGGTTCGACACTCTTACTTATCGAAAGAACTACGATAGATCCCCTATACTTGTGGGTCATCACTTACCGTGTCCTCAACAAATCCACGGGACTTATTGAGGAGACGTGTAACGTGGAGTTTGATGAGAATAACGGCTCCCAGGTGGAGCAAAGTGGCACTTGTGATGTAGGTGATGAAATTCCTCCTCAAGCCATAAGAAGAATGGGTGTTGGTTTTATCCTACCCATTGAGGAACCCCTTGTGGCCGAAGGAGAAGGACAATGCTCCACTCAAGTGGAGCTATCACCAACCCAAGGCCCACACGCTTCCGAAGAACAAAGTGAAGGCCATCAAGCTCATGAACAAGACCAAGGGCAAGATCATGCTCAAGACGGTGTTGACACACCAAGTGATGCCCAAGGTCAAGTTCTCTCCCCCGAGCAAGTTCAAGATCAAGAACAAGCTCAAGACAGCGCTCAAGATGATCAAGTGACCGCTCCTCAACTCACCACCGAGGAGGAATTAGAGCGTCGTGCCGCCAAGATTGCTACCAAGCTCTCCACCAAGGGTCATCTCATGAAGAATGTACTTGGAAGCATTCAAAAGGGGGTAAGGACTCGTAGGCAATTGGCAAACTATTGTGAACATCACGCATTTGTCTCTTGTGTTGAATCCCAAAAGGTATATGAGGCACTCGAAGATTCGGATTGGCTTAATGCCATGCATGAAGAACTCAACAACTTCACGTACAACAAGGTGTGGAGATTGGTGCCAAGGCCAACGGGGAACCACAATGTCATTGGGACCAAGTGGATTTTCAAGAACAAGCAAGATGCTCATGGGACCACCATTCGCAACAAGGCAAGATTGGTGGCTCAAGGCTACTCCCAAGTCGAGGGTATCGACTACGGTGAAACCTTTGCTCCCGTTGCTCGTCCTGAATCCATTCGTTTATTGATTGCTTATGCTTCTCATGACAACTTTAAGTTGCAACAAATGGATGTGAAGAGTGCTTTTCTTAATGGTCCTATTAATGAGTTGGTTTACGTCAAACAACCCCCCGGGTTCGAGGATCCCTACTTTCCCGATCATGTGTATCAACTCGATAAGGCACTCTATGGCCTTAAACAAGCCCCACGATGCGTGAAATGCGACCACCTTACCGAGTTGTTACAAGATCGCGGGTTTGAAGTTGGGCTAATCGATCCCACTCTTTTTACTAATAAGGTCAAAGGGGAATTGTTTGTGTGCCAACTATATGTTGATGACATTATCTTTGGTTCCCCTAACAAAGCTTTCAATGAGGAATTTGCCACACTAATGACCTCAAAGTTCAAGATGTCTTCCATGGGAGAGTTGAAGTTCTTTCTCGGTTTCGAAGTGAAGAAAAGAAGAGAAGGTACCTTCATCAACCAAGCTAAATACACCCAAGACATGCTCAAGAGATTCAAGCTAAGTGATGTCAAGCCGGCTTCCACTCCAATGCCCACCAAGTGCCAACTTGACGTTGATCCCAATGGTAAAGTGGTGGATCAAAAGGTAAATCGTTCCATGATTGGATCCTTGCTTTACCTTTGTGCATCTAGACCGGATATCATGTTGAGTGTGGGAATTTGTGCATGGTTTCAAGCCGCACCTAAGGAAAGCCACTTTGTGGCGGTCAAGCAAATCTTTCTATATTTGGCTCATACCCCAAACTTTGGCTTGTGGTACCCAAGAGGAGCAAACTTCAAGCTTGTAGGATATTTGGATTCCGATTGGGCGGGAGACAAAGTGGATAGGAAGTCCACTTCCGGAGGGTGCCAAATCCTTGGTTGCTCTTTGGTAAGTTGGTCTTCTAAAAAGCGAAGTTGTGTGTCTCTCTCGTCCACCGAAGCGGAGTATGTGGCGGCCGGTAGTTGTTGTGCACAACTCTTATGGATGAGGCAAACTTTAAAGGATTACGGTGTCATTTGTGACAAAGTGCCTCTTTGGTGTGACAATGAAAGTGCCATCAAGATTTCTCTCAACCCGGTGCAACACTTCAAGACGAAGCATATTGAGATTCGGTATCACTTCATCAGGGATCACATTAGGCGAGGGGAGATCGAGCTCAACTACGTCAACACTCATGATAACCTTGCAGATATCTTCACGAAGCCTTTGGATGAAGCAAGATTTCACGAGTTAAGGCATGAGCTAAATATCATTGATTCGAGCAATGTTGCTTGAGCCCGTGCACACTGTTGGGGATCGTAGCAGAAATTAAAAAATTTCTTCGCATCACCAAGATCAATCTATGGAGTAATCTAGCAACGAGGGGAAGGAGAGTGCATCTTCATACCCTTATAGATCGCTAAGCGGAAGCGTTGCAAGAACGCGGATGAAGGAGTCGTACTCGTAGCGATTCAGATCACGGTCGATTCCGATCTAAGCGCCGAACCACGGCGCCTCCGCGTTCAACACACGTGCAGCCCAGTGACGTCTCCCACACCTTGATCCAGCAAGGGGAGAAGGAGAGGTTGGGGAAGACTCCGTCCAGCAGTAGCACGACGGTGTGGTGGTGAAGGAGGAGCGTGGTAATCCTACAGGGCTTCGCCAAGCACCACGGGAGAGGAGGAGGAGGACTTGGGAGAGGGGAAGGGCTGCGCCAGAACTTGGGTGCGGCTGCCCTCCCACCCTCCACATATATATAGGGGAAAGGGAGAGGCGGCCCCTCGGATCCAATCGAGGAGGAGGCGTGGCCAGGGGGGTTGCCTTGCCCCCCAAGGCAAGGGGGCTCCCCCCTTAGGGTTCCCCAAACCCTAGGCGCATGGGCCCTAAGGGGGGAAGGCGCCCAACCCACTAAGGGGCTGGTCCCTCTCCACAAACAGCCCATAGGGCCCTCCGGGGCAGGTGGACCCTCCCGGTGGACCCCCGGAACCCCTTCGGTGGTCCCGGTACAATACCGGTAACCCCCTGAATTATTCCGGTGACCATATGATGACTTTCCATATATAAATCTTTACCTCCGGACCATTTCGGAACTCCTTGTGACGTCCGGGATCTCATCCGGGACTCCGAATAACTTTCGGTAACCACGTACATCTATTCCCTATAACCCTAGCGTCATCAAACCTTAAGTGTGTAGACCCTACGGGTTCGGGAGACACGTAGACATGACCGAGACAACTCTCCGGCCAATAACCAACAGCGGGATCTGGATACCCATGTTGGCTTCCACATGTTCCATGATGATCTCATCGGATGAACCATGATGTCAAGGATTCAATCAATCCGTATTCAATTCCCTTTGTCTACGGTATAGTACTGGCCGAGATTCGATCGTCGGTATCTCGATACCTTGTTCAATCTCGTTACCGGCAAGTCTCTTTACTCGTTCCATAACACATCATCCCGTGATCAACTCCTTGGTCACATTGCGCATATGATGATGTCCTGCCGAGTGGGCCCATAGATACCTCTCCGTCACACGGAGTGACAAATCCCAGTCTCGATTCGTGCCAACCCAACAGACACTTCCGGAGATACCCGTAGTGTACCTTTATAGCCACCCAGTTACGTTGTGACGTTTGGTACATCCAAAGCATTCCTACGGTATCCGGGAGTTGCACAATCTCATGGTCTAAGGAAATGATACTTGACATTAGAAAAGCTTTAGCATACGAACTACACGATCTTTGTGCTAGGCTTAAGATTGGGTCTTGTCCATCACATCATTCTCCTAATGATATGATCCCGTTATCAACGACATCCAATGTCCATGGTTAGGAAACCGTAACCATCTATTGATCAACGAGCTAGTCAACTAGAGGCTTACTAGGGACATGGTGTTGTCTATGTATCCACACATGTATCTGAGTTTCCTATCAATACAATTATATCATGGATAATAGCGATTATCATGAACAAGGAAATATAATAATAATAACTAATTTATTATTGCCTCTAGGGCATATTTCCAACAGTCTCCCACTTGCACTAGAGTCAATAATCTAGTTCACATCGCCATGTGATTAACACTCACAGTCACATCGCCATGTGACCAACATCCAAAGAGTTTACTAGAATCAATAATCTAGTTCACATCACTATGTGATTAACACTCAATGAGTTCTGGGTTTGATCATGTTATGCTTGTGAGAGAGGTTGTAGTCAACGGGTCTGCAATATTCCTATGTATTTCGCAAAACTTTATGTCATATCGTAGATGCTGCTACCACGTTCCACTTGGAGCTATTCCAAATTGTTGCTCCATTATACGATCCATTATCTTTACTCGAGCTATCCGGATAGGTGTTAAGCTTGCATCGACGCAACTCTTTACGTCGAACTCTTTATCACCTCCATAGCAGAAACATATCCTTATTCCTCTAAGGATAATTTTGACCGCTATCTGGTGATCCACTCCTTGATCACCTTTGTACCCTCTTGCCAGACATGTGGCAAGGCACACATCAGGTGCGGTACACAGCATAGCATACTCTAGAGCCTACGTCTAAAGCATAGGGGATGACCTTCATCCTTTCTCTCTTTTCTGCCGTGGTCAAGTCTTGAGTCTTACTCAATACTCATACCTTATAACACAGCCAAGAACTCCTTCTTTGCCGATCTATTTTGCACTCCTTCAAAATCTTGTCACGGTATGTATTCATTTGAAAGTACTATTGAGCGTTTTGATCTATCCTTATAGATCTTGATGTTCAATGTTCAAGTAGCTTAATCCAGGTTTTCCATTGAAAAACACTTTTCAAATAACCCTATATGCTTTCTAGAAATTCTACATCATTTCCGATCAACAATATGTTAATAACATATACTCATCAGAAATTCTATAGTGCTCCCACTCACTTCTTTGGAAATACAAGTTTCTCATAAACTTTGTATAAACCCAAAATCTTTGATTATCTCATCAAAGCGTAAATTCCAATTCGAGATGCTTACTCCAATCCTTAGAAGGATTGCGGAGATTTGCATATTTGTTAGCACCTTTCAGGATTGACAAAACCTTCTGGTTGTATCACATACAACCTTTCCTCAAGAAAATCGTCGAGGAAACAATGTTTTTACATCCTATCTGCAAGATTTCATAAATAATGCAGTAACTGTTGGAAATATGCCCTAGAGGCAATAATAAAATGGTTATTATTGTATTTCCTTGTTCATGATAATCGTTTATTATTCATGCTATAATTGTATTGACCGGAAACCGCAATACATGTGTGAATACATAGACCACAACATGTCCCTAGTGAGCCTCTAGTTGACTAGCTCATTGATCAACAGATGGTCATGGTTTCCTGACCATGGACATTGGATGTCATTGATAACGGGATCACATCATTAGGAGAATGATGTGATGGACAAGACCCAATCCTAAGCATAGCACAAGATCGTGTAGTTCGTTTGCTAAGAGCTTTTCTAATGTCAAGTATCATTTCCTTAGACCATGAGATTGTGCAACTCCCGGATACCGTAGGAATGCTTTGGGTGTACCAAACGTCACAATGTAACTAGGTGGCTATAAAGGTGCACTAAGGGTATCTCCGAAAGTGTCTGTTGGGTTGGCACGAATCGAGACTGGGATTTGTCACTCCGTATGACGGAGAGGTATCTCCGGGCCCACTCGGTAATGCATCATCATAATGAGCTCAATGTGACTAAGGAGTTAGTCACGGGATCATGCGTCACGGAACGAGTAAAGAGACTTGCCGGTAACGAGATTGAACGAGGTATTGGGATACCGACGATCGAATCTCGGGAAAGTGCATACCGATGGACAAAGGGAATTGTATATGAGATTGATTGAATCCCCGACATCGTGGTTCATCCGATGAGATCATCGTAGAACATGTGGGAGCCAACATGGGTATCCAGATCCCGCTGTTGGTTATTGGCCGGAGAACGTCTCGGTCATGTCTGCATGGTTCCCGAACCCGTAGGGTCTACACACTTAAGGTTCGGTGACGCTAGAGTTGTTATGGGAAATAGTATGTGGTTACCGAAGGTTGTTTGGAGTCCCGGATGAGATCTCGGACGTGACGAGGAACTCCGGAATGGTTGGAGGTGAAGATCGATATATTGGACGAAGGGTATTAGAGTCCGGAATTGTTCTGGGAGTACCGGGTGACGACCAGCGTGACCGAAAGGTGTTTCGGAGGCCCCGGTAAGTGTTGGGGGGCCTTATGGGCCAAGGGGAGGGGACACATCAGCCCACTAAGGGGCTATGCGCCCCTCCCACCCCATCTCACGTAACGTGGAGATGTGGGGCGCCTCCCCTAGGGCAGCCACCCCTCCCGGCTTGGGGGGCAAGTTTCCTAGGGGTGGGGGCGCCCAAACCCATCTAGGGTTTCCCCTGTGGCCGCCACCCCTCCCCTAGGGAACCATAGGGCGCCTCCTCCACCCCCCTTCCCCCTATATATAGTGAGGAAGAGAGAGGGCAGCCGCACCCCTTCCCCTGGTGCAGCCCTCTCCTCCTTCAACACCTCCTCCTCCTCCACAGTGCTTGGCGAAGCCCTGCTGGAGAACCACGAGCTCCACCACCACCACGCTGTCGTGCTGTCGGAGTTCTCCCTCAACTTCTCCTCTCCCCTTGCTGGATCAATAAGTAGGAGACGTCCCTGGGCTGTACGTGTGTTGAACGCGGAGGCACCATCCGTTCGGTGCTAGATCGTATCTTCCGCAATTTGAATCGCTGCGAATACGACTCCATCAACCGCGTTCTTGTAACGCTTCCGCTTAGCGATCTTCAAGGGTATGAAGATGCACTCTCTCTCTCTCTCTCTCTCTCTCTCTCTCTCTCTCTCTCTCGTTGCTAGTGTCTCCTTGATTGATCTTGGTGACACGTAGGAAAATTTTGAATTATTGCTATGTTCCCCAACAGTGGCATCATGAGCTAGGTCTTTTGCGTAGATTCTATGCACGAGTAGAACACAAAATTTTGTGGGCGTTGATTTTGTTCAATATGCTTACCGTTACTAGTCCTATCTTGTTTCGACGGTATTGTGGGATGAAGCAGCCCGAACCGACCTTACACGTACACTTACGTGAGACAGGTTCCACCGACTGACATGCACTTGTTGCATAAGGTGGCTAGCGGGTGACAGTCTCTCCCACTTTAGTCGGATCAGATTCGATGAAAAGGGTCCTTATGAAGGGTAAATAGCAATTGGCATATCACCGTTGTGGCTTTTGCGTAGGTAAGAAACGTTCTTGCTAGAAACCCTTAGCAGCCACGTAAAACATGCAACAACAATTAGAGAACGTCTAACTTGTTTTTGCAGAGTATGCTATGTGATGTGATATGGCCAAAAGAATGTGATGAATGATATATGTGATGGATGAGATTGATCATGTTCTTGTAATAGGAATCACGACTTGCATGTCGATGAGTATGACAACCGGCAGGAGCCATAGGAGTTGTCTTAATTTATTGTATGACCGTTAGCCATAGTAGTAGAAGTAATAGTTGGCGAGACAACTTCCTGAATGGTGATCATGATGATGGAGATCATGGTGTCATGCTGGTGACAAAGGTGATCATGTCGCGCCTCAAAGATGAAGATCAAAGGCGCAAAATGATATTGGCCATATCATGTCACTTTATGATTTGCATGTGATGTTTGTCATGTTTACATCTTATTTGCTTAGAATGACGGTAGCATAAATAAGATGATCCCTCACTAAAATTTCAAGAAAGTGTTCCCCCTAACTGTGCACCGTTGCAAAAGTTCGTTGTTTCAAAGCACCACGTGATGATCGGGTGTGATAGATTCTAACGTTCGCATACAACGGGTGTAATCCAGATTTACACACGTGAAACACTTAGGTTGACTTGACGAGCCTGGCATGTACAGACATGGCCTCGGAACACAAGAGACCGAAAGGCCGAACATGAGTCGTATAGTAGATACGATCAACATGAAGATGTTCACCGATGACTACTAGTCCGTCTCACGTGATGATCGGACACGGCCTAGTTGACTCGGGTCATGTATCACTTAGATGACTAGAGGGATGTCTATTTAAGTGGGAGTTCATTAAATAATCAGATGAACTTAATTATCATGAACATAGTCAAAAGGTCTTTGCAAATTATGCCGTAGCGTACGCTTTTGTTCTACTGTTTAAGGTATGTTCCTAGAGAAAATTTAGTTGAAAGTTGATAGTAGCAATTATGCGGACTGGGTCCGTAAACTGAGGATTGTCCTCATTGCCTCGCAGAAGGGTTATGTCCTTAATGCACCGCCCGGTGTGCTGAACCTCGAGCGTTATCTGTGGATGTTGCGAACATCTGACATACACTTTTTGATGACTACGTGATAGTTCAGTGCGTAATGTTAAACAGTTTAGAATTGAGGCACCGAAGACATTTTGAAACGTCGCGGAACATATGAGTTGTTCCAAGAGCTGAAATTGGGATTTCAGGCTCGTGCCCACGTCAAGAGGTGTGAGACCTCTGACAAGTTTCTTAAGCCTACAAACTAAGGGAGAAAAGCTCAATCGTTGAGCATGTGCTCAGATTTTCTGAGTACTACAATCGCTTGAATCGAGTGGGAGTTGTCTTCCAGATGAGATAGTGATGGTTCTCCAAAGTCACTGCCACCAAGCTACTAGAGCTTCGTGATGAACTATAACATATCAGGGATAGATATGAAGATCCTTGAGCTATTCGTGATGTTTGACACATGAAAGTAGAAATCAAGTAGGAGCATCAATTGTTGATGGTTAGCAAAACCACTAGTTTCAAGAAGGGCAAGGGCAAGAAGGGATACTTCATGAAACGGAAAATCAGTAGCTGCTCTAGTGAAGAAACCCAAGGTTGAACCCAAACCCGAGACTAAGTGCTTCTGAAATGAGGGGAACGGTCCTTTGAAGCGAACTACCCTAGATACTTCAGAGATGAGAAGGTGGCAAGGTCGATGTATATCCGGATATACATTATATTAATGTGTACTTTACCAGTACTCCTAGTAGCACCAGGGTATTAGATACCGGTTCGGTTGCTAAGTGTTAGTAACTCGAAATAAAAGCTGCGGAATGAACGGAAACTAGCTAAAGGTGAGATGACGATATGTGTTGGAAGTGTTTCCAAGGTTGATGTGATCAAGCATCGCATGCTCCCTCTACCGTCAAGATTGGTGTTAAACCTAAATAATTGTTATTTGGTGTTTGCGTTGAGCATAGACATGATCGTATTATGTTTATCGCAATATGGTTATTCATTTAAGGAGAATAATGGTTACTCTGTTTATTTGAATAATACCTTCAATGGTCTTGCACCTAAAATGAATGGTTTATTGAATCTCGATCGTAGTGATACACATGTTCATGCCAAAAGATATAAGATAGTAATGATAGTACCACATACTTGTGTAATCGCCATTTAAGTCATATTGGTATAAAAGCATGAAGAAGCTCCATGTTGATGGATCTTTGGACTCACTCATTTTTGAAAAGTTTGAGACATGCGAACCATGTCTATTGGTATGTACGCATGAAGAAACTCCATGCAGATGGATCGTTTGGACTCACTTGATTTTGAATCACTTGAGACATGCAAATCATACCACATGGGCAAGATGTTGAAAAGCCCTGCTTTTTCAAAGTAAGATGGAACAAGAAAGCAACTTGTTGGAAGTAAAACATTTTGATGTGTGCAGTCCAATGAGTGCTGAGGCATGAAGTGGATATCGTTATGTTCTTACTTCATAGATGATTTGAGTAGATGTTGAGTATATTTACTTGATGAAACACAAGTCTGAATTATTGAAAGGTTCAAGTAATTTCAGAGTGGAGTTGAAGATCTTCGTGCCAAGAGGATAAAATGTCTATGATATGATCATAGAGATGAATATCTGAGTTGCGAGTTTGGTACACAATTGAGAGATTGTGGAAATTGTTTCACAACTAACACCGCCTGGAACACCATAGTGTGATGGTGTGTCCGAACATCATAGATGCACCCTATTAGATATGGGGCATACCATGATGTCTCTTATCGAATTACCACTATCGTTCATGGGTTAGGCATTAGAGACAACCTCATTCACTTTAAATAGGGCACCACGTAATTCCGTTGAGATGACACCGTATGAACTATGGTTTAGAGAAACCTAAGCTGTCATTTCTTGAAAGTTTGGGGCTGCGACGCTTATGTGAAAAAGTTTCATCCTGATAAGCTCTAACCCAAAGCGGATAAATACATCTTCATAGGACACCCAAAACAGTTGGGTATACCTCCTATTTCGAGATCCGAAGCAAAAGTGATTGTTTCTAGAAACGGGTCCTTTCTCGAGGAAAGGTTTCTCTTGAAAGAATTGAGTGGAAGGATGGTGGAGACTTGATGAGGTTGTTGAACCATCACTTCAACTAGTGTGTAGCAGGCACGTGAAGTTGTTCTGTGGCACCTACACCAATTGAAGTAGAAGCTTATGATAGTGATCATGAAACTTGGATCAAGTCACTACCAAACCCTCGTGGTCGACAAGGATGCGATCGCTTGAGAGTGGTACGTAATCCTGTCTTGGAGGTCATGTTGCTAGACAACAATGAACCTACGAGCTATGGAGAAGCGATGGTGGGCCCGGATTCCGATGAATGACTCGAGGCCATAAAATCCGAGAGAGGATCCATGTATGAAAACAAAGTGTAGACTTTGGAAGAACTAATTGATGGTCGTAAGGCTGTTGGGTACAGATGGATTTTAAAAGGGAAGACGGACAATGATGGTAAGTATCACCATTAAGAAAGCTTGACTTGTCGTTAAGATGTTTTCCGACAAGTTCAAGGAGTTGACTACGATGAGACTTTCTCACTCGTAGCGATGCTAAGATTCTGTTGGAATTATATTAGCAGTTACTGCATTATTTATGAAATCTTGCAAATAGGATGTCAAAACATTGTTTCCTCGGAGATTTTCTTGAGGAAAGGTTGTATGTGATACAACCAAAAGGTTTTGTCAATCCTAAAAGATTCTGACAAGTATGCAAAGCTCCAGCAATCCTTCTAAGGAATGGAGTAAGCATCTCGGAGTTGGAATATACAGTTGATGAGATGATCAAAGATTTTGGTTTATACAAAGTTTATGAGAAACTTGTATTTCCAAAGAAGTGAGTGGGAGCACTATAGAATTTATGATGAGTATATGTTCTTAACATATTGTTGATCAGATATGATGTAGAATTTCTGGAAAGCATATAGGGTTATTTGAAAAGTGTTTTTCAATGGAAAACCTGGATTAAGCTACTTGAACATTGATCATCAAGATCTATAAGGATAGATCAAAACGCTTAATAGTACTTCCAAATGAACACATACCGTGACAAGATTTTGATGGAGTTCAAAATAGATCGGCAAAGAAGGAGTTCTTGGTTGTGTTATAAGGTGTGAGTATTGAGTAAGACTCAAGACCTGACCACGGCAGAAGAAAGAGAAAGGACGAAGGTCGTCCCCTATGCTTCAGACGTAGGCTCTATAGTATGTTATGTTGTGTACCGCACTTGAAGTGTGCCTTGCCTTGAGTCAGTCAAGGGGTACAAGAGTGATCCAGGAATAGATCACAGGACAACGGTCAAACTTATCCTTAGTAACTAGTGGACTAAGGAATTTTCTCGATTATGGAGGTGGTAAAAGAGTTCGTCGTAAAGGGTTACGCCGATGCAAACTTTGACACTAATCCGGATTACTCTGAGTAGTAAACTGGATTCGTATAGTAGAAAAGTTATTTGGAATAGCTCCAAATAGAGCGTGGTAGCTGCATCTAGGAGATGACATAGAGATTTGCAAAGCACACACGGATCTGAAAGGTTCATATCCGTTGACTAATAACCTCTCTCTGGCGAGATATGATCAAACCCCATGGGTGTCGATTCATTACAATCACATAGTGATGTGAACTAGAATATTGACTCTAGTGCAAGTGGGAGACTGTTGGAAATATGCCCTAGAGGCAATAATAAAATGGTTATTATTTT
The DNA here is from genome assembly GCA_021605145.1 of Aegilops bicornis. NCBI lineage: Eukaryota > Viridiplantae > Streptophyta > Magnoliopsida > Poales > Poaceae > Aegilops > Aegilops bicornis. The sequence goes on from CM038673.1 coordinate 484,651,490, forward strand.
ATTTCCTTGTTCATGATAAGCGTCTATTATTCATGCTATAATTGTATTGACCGGAAACCGCAATACATGTGTGAATACATAGACCACAACATGTCCCTAGTGAGCCTCTAGTTGACTAGCTCGTTGATCAACAGATGGTCATGGTTTCCTGACCATGGACATTGGATGTCATTGATAACGGGATCACATCATTAGGAGAATGATGTGATGGACAAGACCCAATCCTAAGCATAGCACAAGATCGCGTAGTTCTTTTGCTAAGAGCTTTTCTAATGTCAAGTATCTTTTCCTTAGACCATGAGATTGTGCAACTCCCGGATACCGTAGGAATGCTCTGGGTGTACCAAACGTCACAACGTAACTGGTTGGCTATAAAGGTGCACTACGGGTATCTCCGAAAGTGTCTGTTGGGTTGGCACGAATCGAGACTGGGATTTGTCACTCCGTATGACGGAGAGGTATCTCTGGGCCCACTCGGTAATGCATCATCATAATGAGCTCAATGTGACTAAGGAGTTAGTCATGGGATCATGCGTTACGGAACGAGTAAAGATACTTGCCGGTAACGAGATTGAACGAGGTATTGGGATACTGATGATCGAATCTCGGGCAAGTAACATACCGATGGACAAAGGGAATTGTATACGGGATTGATTGAATCCCCGACATCGTGGTTCATCCGATGAGATCATCGTGGAACATGTGTGAGGGAGTCCTGGATTAGGGGGTGTCCGGATGGTAGTCTATAACCTTTGGCCGGACTCCTGGACTATGAAGATACAAGATTGAAGACTTCGTCCCGTGTCCGGATGGGACTTTCCTTGGCGTGGAAGGCAAGCTTGGCGTCTGGATATGTAGATCTCCTCCCATTGTAACCGACTACTGTGTAACCCTAGCCCTCTCCGGTGTCTATATAAACCGGAGGGTTTTAGTCCGTGGGGCGAAAAACAATCATACCATAGGCTAGCTTCTAGGGTTTAGCCTCTACGATCTCGTGGTAGATCTACTCTTGTATTACCCATATCATCAATATTAATCAAGCAGGAGTAGGGTTTTACCTCCATCGAGAGGGCCCAAACCTGGGTAAAAACATCGTGTCCCTTGTCTCCTGTTACCATCCGCCTAGACGCACAGTTCGGGACCCCCTACCCGAGATCTGCCGGTTTTGACACCGACATTGGTGCTTTCATTGAGAGTTCCGCTGTGTCGTCGCCATCAGGAAGGATGCCTCATCCCGTCTTTAAAAGGCACCTTTGTTGCTAAAGGAGATTTGGCTATTGGCCAAACTCTCCGGCTAGGCGGTTTTCTTATGACCGCCTGTTCGGCCGCCGCGCCGACGATGACTTCTTGGGTCATCGAAAGCAATCTTCACGTCAACTCGGAACTCGCCGAGCAGTTAGAGCCGATGGAGCTCTCTTCCTTAAACAAGCTCTTGGATCACATCGCCGCCCTGGGAGTCGCTACAGACTACGATCAGATTGGGCCTAAACCCAATCCGAGAGATTAACTCTCCCGGGTCACCCATCATGTTGCGATGGTGGAGGAACAATGCGGCAAGCCTTCATCTATCTTAAGGACTAGTTATGTCCGGATTCCCGATCCTCCAAGCCGGATACTGCGGAGGGAGGGCGCCCTCAAGCCACGAACCTAAAGTCGGGCAGCGGGCTAGATCATTGGACAACATCCAAGAACCCAAGCTTCCGAGTTCGAAACCCCTTGGCCCCTGAGTCTCAGTTAGGCGAGGTTAGGATTTAATTCCACCCGCCCACCCAAACATAAGCAATCTATCCCAAATTCGGCAAGAGCCCGCAGTAAACAAAGACACCATTCTTGGGCGATTCCTCTGGTCATGAACAGGATAAAGGACTGCCTCGAGGAGGATGCAATTTCATTCTTACGCAATAATTGCACGGACAACGGAATCCTCAACGCCATAAGTCGCCGTGAAATTACACGCCGCTGACTTGGCGTCCATAGTACGAAAGTACTTGTCGATGGAAAGCGCCTGGAAAACCGAAATAAAATTTTGGGACAATCCGGCCCTGAATACAACCCCAGTCCGAAATAAAAGGGTGCATTATCACCAGGCACCTGGGTTAAACGCCAAAAAGCAAAAACCCTCTATATGGCATGGAACCGTACTAGAGGGATGGTTCAATGGACCCTGCAAAATTCATAGTACAGAGGGTGCCACACCAACTCATAGCCTTAGAGCATGTTGGATACTCCGGCAGGTGGCCAGAAGTGGCGAAGAGCTTCTAACTCCAGAATCCACAGAGCACCAGCCCAAGGATACCATGACGGTATTAACAGTCTTCAAGACTTTCGCATCAAATAATATGCGAAGCGAACACTCCATGACCTTGTCGAAATCTACCAAGTAGCAATAACAAACCCATGGAGTGACACGGCTATTACCTTTAATGCCAGTGATGAACCTAAATTCGAACAGCCCGAGCACCGGCCGCATTGGTCCTCGATCCAAGAGTGGGCGGCTTTACATACCAAGGTACTCATGGACGGTGGCAGCAGATTGAACCTCATTTACGAGGATACTCTTTGAAAAATGGAAATAGACTGGAGCCGCATTGAGCGAAGAAGCACAACCTTTAGAGGAATAATCCCCAGTCGGGTAGCGCCTTTGTCTGAAAAAATCACCTTTGGATGTGGTGTTCGGCATGCCGGATAATTACAGGTCCGAGGAGGTCACGTTCCAAGTGTCCTCGTTCAGCAGCGGATACCACG